>OX243800.1:12402000-13603000 GCA_945859595.2 Megachile willughbiella
ACAAGTCGTTTCTTTTCTCCTCGGTTAGCGAATCCGCCAAAAGCTGGAAGCAGTGGAAACGATAGCAGCGTTTGTTCTCTCTTTTGCTACCCAGCTATCGACGAATGGATTGTAGCCGAGAGTGGAAACATTGTTACGTGTCGATGGGTTTGTTAACTTTAAGCAAATCTTTTTTCTTTGCTTGAATATTTAAAGTCACACTGTTGCTTATTAGTGATCATAGTTTGATTATCTAGTAGGGTCAATCGTATCTGAAGTAAATGGTATAAGTCAATATCTTTCATCAAATTTAGAACTCTTCTACAGAAGCCTATTTCTTGTAAGATAGTCATTGAAGTTGGTATGTCGTGTTGTATCCTCTTCATACTATATTTGGAGCAAGTTACCAAAATGTTCAATATTGTTTCGTGTGTCACAGGTGTCGCAGATGTTTGGTTCCGTTTTTGTGATAACATACGAATGTGTCCAACTTGTGTACCCGATTCTTAATCGTGTTATTGTCACTTGATCTTTTCTGTTTGGTAGTTACACCGGATCGGTATCACATATTATTATGAACTTTATATTGGTATACCATTTCTCTGTTCTTCATTGCATGTTTCAATAACGCTTTGATGTAATACTTTTGGAGACCTTGATGCTACGTATATTCACAATTTACTGTAACTGCACTAACAATAAGATTAGCCAGTTTAAGCAAGCCGTTGGTCAAATATAAAATTTGAATCTATACTAAATTTTAAATGTAATACAATGTTCTTCTAATTCTAATAATTTTAATGAATATGTAATTAATATTATTAAAATCGTGGAAACAGATATATACACATCGTCAGGCGTGAAACATTCTGTCCCAAAACAGAGTTTCTGCTATCGAGTAATCGCAGTCTACAAGCAGATATCGTACACCCGGATAGTCATATTGCTGAAATTACCGGCAGCTGCATGATTAATGTTCGCACGTAATTTCATCTGCGCCCTCAGAGATTAAGATTGATATACGATATGGGACAGTCGAGCAACGATCGTGTAATCAGACGATTACCAAATGTATCCTGATAAATAATATAGCAACCCGAGTCATTCTTAGTCATCTTCACTCGTTTGAAACGATTTTTTACACTTTTAATACGTACACAAATGATCAGGTATACTTAAAATGGAAAGGTAGGAGTCCAGATACAAGTGAACATTTTTTTAAATTGTGACATATTTTTCTTATGTTATGGAGAAACAACCCTAGTCAAACTGTTCAAATGTACTCGTGTCGATTTTATTGAATTATTTAGTTATGTCTAACGTTAATTATAATAACTCATAAAGAACGGTATATGTACCTGTGTAATAGTACTGGCAGTCGGTAATAAATATTAGTCGGTAACAAAAATTGGAAGTCAGGCAGTTATAATAAAGACGTTCCTGCGTCAACACGTGCATAATTTCCTTGCATCCCTTAGAACCTTCAGTACAGTTCCTATAACATACACCATCACCTGCTTACCTTATACTCCAACTTTCCCTGGCCATCGAATTAGGACTTGTTAGATTTATTTAACAGAAACTAAGTGTTTCCTTCTTCAAAAATTATCGGGTCATAAACTTTCTCTAACGTTGAAGGTTCGAGTCAAGAGGATGCAGCTATGATCCTTTGCTGTTTATTTCAACTATAGAACCCATAAGGTCTATAGAGACGTGCCTTTTTGTGTGTCCAGTTTTAAATTAAAGTTTCTATTTCTGAATTATATTGAGCATATTATTTTATTTCACCACCTATTTCCTATAGGACTACTACAAATTTTTAGCATTTTTCGCATTTCCGTAAAATTAAAAGGGCTGTAAAAATGATATAATTTATTGTAAGGATAGAAACTTCACATAGAAATATTACAAATAACTTTATCGTTCGATTTCTCTCTTCACGGTCTCTAACAAAATGCATCGTTCTCAAGCTTTCCCGAAGGTTTTATGGGGAACATATCCCCACTTTGCATTTTGGGACAAACAAACTCTTACTGTTACTAGGGGCCTGGAAAATATCAACCGAGTCTTGTTCAAACCTGGTCCCTAAACGCTCTGAGGGACTCCTTAATTTATGGTGCTCTAAACCTATTCTAACCGTTGTCCGCTCGCTCTTACATTATTAACTACTAACATGATACACTACTACTCTACATATCATTATTAACAGATGTTAATATCTTGAATTTCTACCCTTTTGGTGACAGCTTGTATCCGGCATGTTCATATACATTGGTATGTTTTATATCTTCATTATTTTCCCAAATATCTGTAATTCTTTTCAACTCAGATAATGTGGATGGAGAGTTGTAAACCAGTCTTTTGAGTTGGCTTCAGACATTTTCTACGACATTCACCAAATTTCACCTATCGATACTGGAGCCTAACGTAAACACTTGCACGGCCCTTAATCGCTCATCACCCACACAATTTATCACGATAGTAACAAATTGCTATGTATATATCGTTATCAACGTATTTAGTAATAATTTGCTTGACTTAAGACAATTTTCCATGTATGACACAATGTTATAGCTATAAAAGTGAAATTTTTGTACGTGATGCTATTTCAATGGCCAGGAACTATAGATATAGACGCCCAAAGTGTTAAAAGAACATTACAACGCTTTTAATATTTCTGAATATAACAGCACGTTAAATGTGGGAGACGGATATATTTAACAGAATATATTGAACAACATAAAGGTTCTTGATCTACCTCGCAAAGAGCCGGTATCCTTGGTAGAAATTTCGGATTCCTATAATCATCTACGTACGCTTTCCCACGCGCGGTTGAACTTTCGTCGCTCGCAAATTACGATCCACTAAATCGTTATCCACAAGCGCCCCGACCTACTCGCGTTGCTTCACCCGGTTAGCATAAATTTGCATTGCTCGAGGAGGCACGCAAACGTTCTCGAAAGAGGAGCGTCGCGGCGTCGACGTCGCTTACGACGATCACGTTAAAACTTCGAATGTACGCTGGTCGTTTTGGGACAATTTTCGAAAAAATTTCTTTATAAATTTTTTAGTAACTTTTTAGATTGTATGCAGGATTCGATAATATTACATGCGTACATAGATTAGGTACACACAATTTCTTCTTTTTCCTGATTGCAAGATGGGTCAAGTAAGGGTTTCAATAATATTGAATGATCCAGTTTTGCTATATGGCCCTGGACGGGGGTGTGGAAGGATAGAATTGTCGGAAAGGCTATATAAGTAAGCGGAGTCGATAATTTTCAAATTTAAAATTTTTTTAATTTCTCCATTTTCAAATGTTTTAATTCCTAAATTTCCTAATATCTAAACTTATAGTATTCCGTATTTTTTTAATTTTTCAGTTTCTAAATCTTTTAATTTCTATATTTCTAACCTTCTATGTTTCTAAATCTTTTAATTTTTATATTTCTAAACTTCTGTGTTTCTAATTTTTCAAATTTCTAAATTTTTATATTTGAAATTTGTGGTGGTATAAAATATAAGAAATCCTTATATTTTGTAAATTTCAAATTGTATAATTTGAAACTCTTATATTCAAACTGTATTTTTATACAATTTGTAAATAAATAATTTCCAGCGTTCAGTTTAAAAATTGCCGAATTTGTAAATTTTCATACTAAAAATCTCTGGGTTCAATAATTTGCAAATTAGTAATTTCTAGTTTCTAGTGTAAAAATTTCGAAATTTGAAACTCCTGAATTCGGGAACTTGCAGTTCGATAAATTGCAAATTTATATATTTCAAATTACCAACTTCAAATTTCCAAATTTCCAAATTTTAATTTTTAAATATCATATGATTCGAAATATTTAATTTCTAAATTTCCGTAGTTCTCATAGTTCCCAGTATTTCCAATCATCTTCTCAAATTAATTTCTTAATTTTCAAATTACTAAATCTTTCGAATTGATAATAAATTCAAAATTTCTAAATGTTTCTATCAAATTGTTACGATAGTTTTTATCAAAACTTCAAAATTAAAATCTTCCAGAACTAAAAAATTAATGAGTAAATTTTTAAATTGTAGGTGTTAAAATTGTTTAATTGAGAAGTTTTTAATTTTCAAGTGTTATAACGCGTAAATTCAGTATTTCAATTCGTAAACTCGAAAATATAACATTCCGAGCGTTAAAAATTTCTGAAACAACCTGAGTAAAGAACACCAACACCTCTGGGCCATATAAAAAGGATGCCATGTTTCGAGACTGCACCGTGTTTGCCATATTTATAGCGATAAATACCACAGTTGCTGAAGCTAAATGAGTTTGGTTGGATATTGCAAAAATGCACAGCTATATAGTTAGAGAATTAACAGCACGAAGGCGTGGGCCAACCAAAAAGCATAGCAACGGTTAGATATATGCGCGTCTGGGAAAATAGGTCGTGCAGCAGGTAAATTAATGAGGGTGAAGTTCATTCGAACTGATCTCTTTGGATGAACAATGTTTGCCTTGCGAATGTACGCCGCTTTTCTACCTATTTCTGATGGTTCGCGTTTTGTTGCCCCCATTACATTTCACAGACGCATTTCGCCGCGGTCAAATTTTTCGCTAGCACGAATCACAGAGCATTACACGATTCCCTCAACCTACATTCGCTGAATTTTTTCAAGCTCACCTTTGAAAACACCTTTAACAGGTGCGGTGAAGCTAATCTGAATGGGGTTTGAGTTTAACGAATTTTCGTGGCTTCTACTGTTTCCATTGAATACCGTACCGTTCAAATGTAGGTGAGATAAAACATCATTTAATCAACGAAAGTATGCTTCATTCATTTCTGCTTATTGCTCGTAAATAATATCCCTTTTGCGTGAAGGGACTTTGTGTCTGACAAAGGTACAAATTTAAATATTTCAATTTTTAGTTTATTTCTAAAAAGTTGTTATTCTTTTGAAGATTATAAATATTAGTCTAACGTTCTGAATGAGATCAATTGTTATAAAATAAAGAACGATGAAGGCAATGGATAATAAATTCAAATTAATTTTTCACTGTATTTTACTGTGAGTATGTTACATGAAATAATATGCTGTAAAATTCTTTTTAATATAAATTCTTTTGAATATATTGCATATATGTATATTCATACGTGATGAATCATATATCTTTTATAATTGTTATACATAATTGTATCACAAAATAATTGTTATATAATTCTGTAGTTATTGTAGAATTTGTCATTGGTTAAATTTGTTAAATAAAATTTGTTCTTTGTTAGTCTCTTCAATATTATTATAAGTGTCAGTTTAGAGATGTATTTTGGAAATCTGAAAATCATGTAACAAAGGGTTAATTGCGAATATTATATAAATATATCGGAATTATGTTTATTATATCTGAATTAAAGTTGTTGCAATTTATTACATTATTTTTGAGATGTAAATTTTATAATTTCCATATATGGAACTTCTTAAATTTTAAAGCTTATTTTGGTAATTTTCACGACTTTGAAAATTTCATCTACAAAATCACTCCACATTCTTTCATTAATTTTAGCATATTTGATCGTCTACTTCGCGTTGCGTTACGAAGAACAGCAAATGTTTTAAAAAATATCAAAGTACATTCTGCAACGAAAAATTTATCCTTTGAAAATGTTTTAGTAAATAACAACTCCATTTATTCTTCAAGAGGAAAAGATTGCTATTTCAGCTTTTAATAATCTACTGGTCTGGTACGAGGTAAACATTTTTCTGTTTATTATGTTGCATTTTATTTCTTCGTTCTATTGAATCGAAAATGAGATTCCGTTACGTAGATTTTCTTCTGAAAGTAGAACAGTATTTTTCTGAGAATTATAAACTTAATAAAAGCGGTTTTCAATTTATGCTTTCAATATAAACGAGTTTAATCCATACAAATTAACTTGTATGAACGAAACCTGCCAAAGAACGAAACATATTATTCTTGATAGCTAATCGTTAAAACTTACAACTTTACCCAACTGAAAACCCACATCTAATACTATTTATAACGTGCTATTTTTTTAACCCACATCGTCATAGTAATTACATAGACGTGATGAAGCAATCTGGAAATTCTGTAATAAAATTTTTGTCTCGAATAGGTCGAGTATTACCCAGGTATGTAGTCATTAACTAAACCATTAACAGTTCGCTGGATTTTCCCATACTTAGTTTAAGAATTAACGAAGTCTAAGTTTCTCAACTGCCATTACACGTGTTCCCCTTTGTTCTCGCAAGGAATTTCCAGTTTCCTCTCGGTTTTATTACAGGGCCACACAGTAGGATCTCCGGAACGTCATATTTTTTGTGAGGGAGAGAAATATAACACCCTGGAATGTCACATGGTCCGTGAAAATTTCCTGTAAACCATCGGATTTCCTCTTGTCGCCTATTTCAGTGTATACACCCACAAAAAGTTACCCATCGGTAAAAATCAGCTCAAGTATCAGAACATTTCTGCAGTTTGAGATGATTGAGGTAAATAATGATAATAAATCTTTGAATTCATTTAGATCAAAACTTTGCAATTCATGTATGTTTCACAAAGTACTAAAATTACATACTATATATCATAGCAATATTATGGTATACAAATAGTATATTATTCAAAGCGCAATAATAATATGCTTCATTATAGCAACTATAACATACCTATGAGCCAAAATGCACCGAATAGTTCAAAGAAATCTGCCATGCAAGATTGGAAAAAAAAAGAAAAATAAGCAGAAACCTCTTAATTTTTCGATCGAAAGTAATCGATAAGACTGTTTGAACTTCCATTAAGGGTATTACATAAGATTTCTCTTCAAAATTTGAATTATTCAGAGAATTGAGAACAAGTATTAAGGAAATTTCAGGAGTCGGTGTTAAAGGGAAAAATTTGTCGTCTCTGATTGGCGGTATACAGGTTAAAAAGAAGACTCAGAAAATGTGGACAGTGAATCGAAGGGAGGAGAATGGAACCACGATGAAGTGCAGTGGTGTGTCACAAGTCGCACGTGAGATTGATGAGCTCCTTCTGTGGCTTTCTAACCCGAAATTCACACATCCACACATACGTTCGTGTGGACCGCCTCGAGCCACTCAGAGAGTATCAAGAGAGGATTAAGTGGCTACTATAGCCTATTATCTTTTTAATCTTATCACCTAACGTTACATCACGACACGTCTGTTTAACATAGAAAAATTGTCTTCTTTCGATAGAACTTAAGAGCGTAGTAACAAAAAGTTCGTCGTCTTTTAAGTTTCCATACGTTCAGATTTCTAGGTTTCAAGGACTTTGCACTTTTTAGGTTTTTAAATTTTTATATTTTCAATTCTGTTCATTTCAGGATTATTTCTAGCTTTTTTTCTAGATTTTAGGAATTCCTAGATTTTTGTATTTTTTTTTCTACGGAAATTTCAAGATTTTAAGGTTCATGCACTTCCGACTATTTAAATTACACAATTTCTAGGTTCTTGTATTTTTTTTTTTTTAAATTTCAGGATTTTAAGAGTTTTGCTCTTCCAACTTCCTAGATTTCGACATTTCGAGATTTTTGTATTTTCAACATTTTTAATTTCAAGATCTTAAGATTTTTGCACTTCCAACTTTCTAGATTTCAGTACTCCAAATTTGTTATATTTCCAACTTTCTAAACTTCAAGATTTTAAGATTTTTGCATTTCCAACTTTGTAAATTACAGAATTTCGAGGTATTTGCGCTTCTAACTTTCTCAATCTTAAGATTTCAAGCCTTTTGCACGTCCAGCGTTTAAACTGCATAATTTCAAAGTTTTTACTCTTGCAGTTTTTTTAATTAAAGAATTTCAAGATTTTCATATCTTCAATTTTCTAAATTTCTATATTTTCACATTCTTATGTTTATAAAATTCCATGTTTGGAAATATCAAAATATTTGTACTTCAGAATTCCTAAGTTTTTAGCTGCTTAAATTTTTGAAGGTTTAAATAAGTTTGTATAACATGATTGAGTTATAAGTCAAGGTTTTAAAAACCGTTATCCATTTACACTTGGAAAGGGATTCCCACTCATCGTTCAATTTAATGCAATCATTTGAACTAAATAGTTTCTAACTAAATCTATAATGTTATATTGTATATGTATGATATTACCAACGGTAAAACAACTGAGAAAAGTTAAAATATTAAGTACATTATGCAGATTACAATCAGAATTGAACACAAAATTCAATTGCAGTGCAAATACGAGTCTGGTTTATCACATTCGAACTACATATAGTGTACGTCACGAGTGTGACATGATATTGTAGGGTAAGGGGTTAAACCTATATAATAATTTGTTATAATTAATAACTTGTATTATGCGCCAATTTCTGGGTTGTCTACGGTACATACTGATCGCAACCCTATTTCTGGCGCGTACAAGGCTGACCCAGGGACCTGCGTCACATACCCTTCGGTCAAAGAAGAAAAATGGAGACCTACTTACACTCAACCGTGAGACAATGTGAGGATACCGTCGCTAGGGACAATATAAGAGCTATTACTGTAAACTAAAATCGACAGCAAATCTCTGCAGTACCAAATCCAGTCAGATAATAGTTTCAGTGAGCGGCGGTGTCATCATTTTCGCTTATGTCGATGCTTCACCGGATAGTCATTACGAGTGACATCCAGTGAATAAAGAGACGAGGTAAAAGAGAGGGAGGATTCCTTTGATACATAGATCGAGTTTGCAGCGAGTAGTTCCTCTCTCGACGCGAGCACGAAACGCGTCAGTCTTGCGCCGACGTGATTTACAATCGGCGCGGTAAACGTCAGCGGGTTATCCAAAACCGATAAATCGAGCTTACAGGAAGAGGACGGCGGTCCCCGGTGCTTGTTGGCGAATACGATTTTCCATCGTCCTCGACGGAGCAGCTCTCTCCGCCTACTCGAACCGCCACCTCCGGTTCCCGGGATTAGATCCGGAAGTGCTTGCCAACTGGTTTGAATATTGGACACGTCGACTTATCCGGCCGCCAAGGAACGCTCCTGCTCTTTGCTCGTCGGCGTGTTTAGATTCGGGAATACACCCGATGCCGGATCGATGCCGAACAAATTATATCAGCGACGGAATGGACGGGACGAGGACGGGGTCGAGCGTGCTTCCAATTTTGAGAATCAACTCGAGAATTCTCGATGATGGGATTCGAGTCGATCGTTCCCGATGATGAGATGTTGTAAATTCGATGCGTAATCTTCCGCTTCACCACCGCGGATCGTTTCGCGAGGATCGCGATTGTTTTCCCACTGTCGGATTCGATCGATTCTCTGTAAGCGAATCATGTGCTTCGTTGACTTTCTATATCTCCTCCATGTTCGAGAGATTGTTGGAAGAATTAGTCGATTGATAAACGACGGATAGATCCATCAGTCGCGTAAACGTATTAGCACGCTGTATCGATAGGTGACTTCTTTTTCGGTCAGATACAATTTTTCACAGCAAAATCTCATAGCAATAGCTTTTTGAAAGATACACTTTAGGAGGCTAAAAATAATAACTTTTACACGCCTAGAAATTTTTGTTCCAATTCTTACTTTTTCTAGTTGATTTGTTCTGTGAAATGCATTTTTAACCCCTTGCACTATGACCTATTTGTCAGGTGCGTCAGTCAGAATTAACTAAACACAGCCAGAATATTAAAACAGACAAACAATGTTGAAATGTTATGATAACATGGTATTATGCAATCGTTGACTATGCAAATTATAATTGGACTTGAACTCCAAATTGAAGAATATTCAAAATTCGAGTAAAATTGATCTCAACTGAAGTACCAGTGCGTCACGAGTCAGACTCGTCAAAATAGTGCAAGGGGTTAACCGGTTTCGAGACAAACTGTTTTTGAAAATTTTTTAACAATTTTGGAACAAATTAAATATGTAGAAAAATATAATATAAATGTACCATAACTCTTAACTATGACCCCAATTACTAAAAATATTCCTTACAAAGAAGCTACCCATTATGTTAACTTAAAAAAATTATATATACTCTTTGAAAGTTGTTTAAAATATTTCACAGCTGATTTCAGTAAATTTAAACGTTGAATATGAAAAAAAAATTCAGAAATGTGAAAAAATTGAAGAAATAACGGTTTTTATAGAAAAATTCAAAACTTTTTTCAATTTTATAAGGAGTTAACATTTTGAACACTCTTGAGATAGAACAGTTTGAGAAAAATAATAGTAAAACCGCCAGGGCTTCAAAAAAGGTATTTATTCAGATTTTTAGGATAGCGGTTAAAATTGAAGCTAAATTGGCTGTGATCGTTTCATACCCCAATGTGACCGTAGAGGGTCGTTTGTTATAACTAATACTTCACAGAACATACGGTGCTAAAAAAGCAGTGATTAAAAAGTTATGAAGTACTACCACATAAAAACGAATAACGATTGAAAAGTCATTCAGTGAAACCACAAGAAAGATTTAACAAAAGAATGGAAAAAACGTTCATTTTACAGCTACTAAATATTTTGCATTTTATAGGATATAACTATAACGAAGTCCATTGACTGATCGTACAGGAAAAAAACAGTGTTATTCAATCGTAACAAACACGAAAATGTACAATTTCGAAAAAATTGTGTAAAATTCATAAAAACATAGATATCGTTGCCTACAGCATATGTTCAATTCAACATACGCTCTGATACGTTCCCTGTCAAAAGAACCACATTTTTCGCAGTTTTTTAATATTCGTACTTTTATCCAGTACTGTTGAATGGCGCCATGTCCTACCTTTTGCAATCATACAGTAGAGTCAATTATTCCGTAACTGATTCATAGTCAAAGAACCTTTTGTAACTTCCGAAATGATTGATTTTTGTATGCATTGGTACGCGAATTCATTCGAGCGCTTTTGTTTGATCTTATGAAAATGTGTTGGAAAAGTTTAACTGAAAATCTTTTTAACAACATGCGTTTACTTTATGGAATAGTTGCGAAATAACTGGATGGTTCTACATTTTCAAACTTCCATTATTTAAAATTCTTTAATTTCTGATTTTGCCAATTTTGTAATTTTTAAAGTTCCTTTCTAATCTTTTGAATTTCTAGATTTTTTAATTTTCAAATCTTCCAAACTTGAAATTTCCAAAATTGTAAATTTTCAGATTTCCAAAATTCCAAGTTTCAAAATTGTAAATTTTCAGATTTACCAAATTCTAAATTTATAGATTTCGGAGATTCCTAATTTCCAAATTTGCAATTTTCTAAAATTCCAACATTTTTAATCTTCAGAATTCTTCAAATTCTTTCAAAATTCTAAAATTCTAAATTTCCAAATTTCCAAAATTCCAGAATTCCAATTTTCCAATTTTCCCATTTCACATTTTCAATTTTTGAATTTTACAATTTTTCAATTCTCCAGTTCTCCAAATTTCCAGATTTCTAGATTTCAAAAATTTCGAATTTCCAATATTCTAAATCTCCAAATTTCCGAAGTTTCAACATTTCAAAATTTCAAAATTCTAATTTCCCACATTTCCAAAATACCAAATTTCCAGATTTTCAAAATTCTTAATTTTCACCTTTCCATAATTCCAATCTTCCAACTTTTCAATACTCGAAATTTTCAATGTCGTCATTTCTAAAATTTTTACTCTAAACTCTCAAATTTGCAAATTTGAGAGTTCGAAAATTTTTCAAATTTTTAACTTGAACCTTGTTTTGCAAGTGTTCCTAAAAATAAAAGTTCCTACATTTCTAAAGAGAAGAAAGAAAAGTATTAATAAAAAAATAGACAATTGTAATAATAAATGTTATTGAATGAAATTAGTGATTCCCAATGTATGTGGTACACTTATAAGCATTTAAAGCAGCATAAAAGATATTTTATAAAAAAGAAATCACAAGATAAAATTACTTTCCTCTTTCTT
Organism: Megachile willughbiella; assembly: GCA_945859595.2. Lineage (NCBI taxonomy): Eukaryota > Metazoa > Arthropoda > Insecta > Hymenoptera > Megachilidae > Megachile > Megachile willughbiella. The sequence continues at coordinate 12,413,871 of OX243800.1, forward strand.
TCTGATGTACATGATTTCTGCAGCTGTTACATTTTGGAGATGTATTTCATGAGCTTTCGAGGTGTGAAGGAAAGCTACTATAACCGCAATTCACATACTTTAGTTAGCAACCGCAAATGAAACAACTGCATGTAGTTCTACTTCCTAGGGTTTGTCCTTCGTCTGTTGAACCGCAAATGGAACCGATTTCTCGAAAACCACGACTGAAGCGACCGCTGTTGGCACTACTCCAAAATGATTATACTTGAGATTTGGTAAATACATAATTTCATTTCGAGACTAAATCAGAATCGGTGAAGCATGCTTGGGTAAAACTCAAACTATTTTTTTCGTTCATAAATAACTATAATAAATTTTAGCATTATATGAACACCGTAATTATGATTATGGTAATGTCATAAGGCAGAAACAATATAAAGGAGCAAGAATAATTTAAAATATAGAGCTTGATTTTGTTCCAACAAAGTTTGTACAGTGGCAGTAAATTCTTTTTATTTGGAGAATGTTTCAATGTTTTTGTGAAGTCAATTTTGATAATACATGTGTTTATTATTAATTTGCTGAAAAGTAAGAGGAAAGATGTTTTACAACTATAGAGATTCATGTAGGAACAAATGTGTTTGTGTATTTAAATACTTTTTTCAGAAAATTCATTATATTCAATTAAATTTTAGGTACTTATTCGTACCTAATATTTTAATAACGAGCAAAATTGTAAAGGTAAATGAAAGGTGTTTGAAGAACACTTACAAAGTTTTAGAATGATATGTGGTACAGTGATCAGATACAGAATTAGTTAAGTTGAACATTTTGAAAGTGATCTAGGTTCAATTGTCAGTTACTTATTGTTAACTATAGTAACATCGTTTGACATTTAATTCAAAGGAGTCATAGGAATTCGGGGACAATGGATATTGGGAACGTAGAAATTTGGAGTCATAAGAATTTGGAGACAGGAATTTGGGGGTGTAGGCATTTGGGACCGTAGGAATTTGGGGATGTAAGAATTTAGAGTTATATGCATTTGAGAACGTAGAAATTTGGAGACGTAGAAATTTGTGGACATTGGACATTGAAACTGTAGGAATTTGGAGACATAGGAATTTGGACACATAGGAATTTGGGGTCATAGGAATTTGGAGACAGGAATTTGGGGGTGTAGGCATTTGGGACCGTAGGAATTTGGGAATGTAAGAATTTGGAGTTATATGCATTTGAGAACGTAGAAATTTGTGGACATTGGATATTGAGAATGTAGAAATTTGGAGTCATAAGAATTTGGAGACAGGAATTTGGGGGTGTAGGCATTTGGGACCGTAGGAATTTGGGAATGTAAAAATTTGGAGTTATATGCATTTGAGAACGGAGAAATTTGGAGACGTAGAAATTTGTGGACATTGGATATTGAGAATGTAGGAATTTGGAGACATAGCAATTTGGGGTCATAGGAATTTGGAGACCGGAATTTGGGGGTGTAGGCATTTGGGACCGTAGGAATTTGGGAATGTAAAAATTTGGAGTTATATGCATTTGAGAACGGAGAAATTTGGAGACGTAGAAATTTGTGGACATTGGATATTGAGAATGTAGGAATTTGGAGACATAGCAATTTGGGGTCATAGGAATTTGGAGACCGGAATTTGGGGGTGTAGGCATTTGGGACCGTAGGAATTTGGGGATGTAAGGATTTGGAGTTATATGCATTTGAGAACGTAGAAATTTGGAGACGTAGAAATTTGTGGACATTGGATATTGAGAATGTAGGAATTTGGAGACATAGGAATTTGGGGTCATAGGAATTTGGAGACCGGAATTTGGGGGTGTAGGCATTTGGGACCGTAGGAATTTGGGAATGTAAAAATTTGGAGTTATATGCATTTGAGAACGTAGAAATTTGGAGACGTAGAAATTTGTGGACATTGGATATTGAGAATGTAGGAATTTGGAGACATAGGAATTTGGGGTCATAGGAATTTGGAGACAGGAATTTGGGGGTGTAGGCATTTGGGACCGTAGGAATTTGGGAATGTAAAAATTTGGAGTTATATGCATTTGAGAACGGAGAAATTTGGAGACGTAGAAATTTGTGGACATTGGATATTGAGAATGTAGGAATTTGGAGACATAGGAATTTGGGGTCATAGGAATTTGGAGACAGGAATTTGGGGGTGTAGGCATTTGGGACCGTAGGAATTTGGGAATGTAAAAATTTGGAGTTATATGCATTTGAGAACGGAGAAATTTGGAGACGTAGAAATTTGTGGACATTGGATATTGAGAATGTAGGAATTTGGGGTCATAGGAATTTGGAGACCGGAATTTGGGGGTGTAGGCATTTGGGACCGTAGGAATTTGGGGATGTAAGAATTTGGAGTTATATGCATTTGAGAACGGAGAAATTTGGAGACGTAGAAATTTGTGGACATTGGATATTGAAAATGTAGGAATTTGGAGACAGGAATTTGAGGATGTAGGTATTTAGGACCGTAGGAATTTGGGGATGTAAGAATTTGGAGTTATATGCATTTGAGAACGTAGAAATTTGTGGACATTGGATATTGAGAATGTAGGAATTTGGAGACATAGGAATTTGGACACGTAGGAATTCGGGGATGTAAAAAGGGAACGTACGAATTTAAGGACTTAGGAATTAGGAGACGTAGGAACATGTACCACGTGATGTTAACTGCCACAACATTATGCAGTTAAGTATATTCAGAGTACACGATAATATTAGACATATAAATTTTCGCAGTTATTTTGATACTTGAAAAAGTGCTTTGAAAGTCAATTTCATTCATCATTTCCTGTACACGTATGAACATGTATTAGATAATAGCACACGTTATATTTCTAATAATTTATATTTTTCATTTCTTGCGGTTCCACTTGATTGATACGATGAAAACTGTCGCCGTGGGTTGAATTTGTAGATGCAGGATAATAAACAGGTTTAAACGGAAGGCGGAGACGAAGGAGATATGTCAATACTTTCGCGCGTCTTCGACATCGAAAAGGGAAATTCAATTCATCGGAGTTTACTGCAACTTCGTGGCGGTCGAAAATATTTCCTACGTGAAAATAACTGTTATTTCAATTTCCCGATTACTCTCGAAACACCAAATACGATAACCGCAGCTTCGTAATCATTTCATGGTGAAAATCTAATACCAAAAATATGTGGGGAGCCACATTTGAACGACGTCCAGAGAAAATCATTTTGTTTCAAATATATTGGAATACAATGTTACACAAATAAGTTTATAGGAAATGAACTTGATGCAATACTCGAGCCATTTATTTTGAAAGCCTAAGTCCATACATGATAGGAAGACACATATTATTCTCTCAATAATTGCTGTTATTTTAATAGTAATTGTAAATTTACCTCTCTTAGATTAACCTAAGTCCATCCATGATAAGAAGACACATATTATTCTCTCAATAATTGCTGCTATTTTAATAGTAATTGTAAATTAACTTCTCTTAGATACACTTCAGTGTGATACATTGGTACTCTATACGATATTAAAAGCAAACTCTTACATATCTCAATTTGAACATAAATGGACTTAGGCCTTCAAAATAAATGGCACTTTTTATACAAATTCTTTGTGCATCAATGTTCATTAATAAAATATATTTATCGTCTTGATTTTTAGAAAACTCTCCTTCAGAATTTTTACAATTTCTGTATATTTATAAACGTGTCTATTAGTATACTTATTTACTCATTGTTTTATATAATTTGAATTAGTCTAACTTGATTGAACACGTGTTGAAAATTCAAACTTCGAAAACGGTATTAAGGTTTATGCATTTATATTAAAAGACTTACACAGAAAATGTTTGTGTCATTAACGCAACAATTATAGTTCATACAGTAAGTTTGAACATAAAAGATCTTTCAACAGGTTTCATCGCTTTCTCAAGTGATAAGAAAGGTGTGATTCACACGAGAGATGTTGCTAAGCACCGCGTAAAAAGCGTTCCATGAAACACGCGTACTTACATTGCACTTTTTCCAGCACGGAAAATTAGTAGTGGGAAAATGTTTGTTTCTTGTAGGTGGAGATAAATCTTTTTCCTTATTCCGCGACGGAATAAACGTGCTTCGTGTGTTTGAAGAGGCTCAAGTGCGGTAAGAAGATATGAGAGATGCGTCTCGCGTGAGCTTCGGATATTCTTTGCTTTTAACTCGTTCAATTTGCATTTCCACTCTCTTGATTTCTTCGATAAAATATTTACGCATTAAATATGAAATGAAAGGGAATAAGAAGAAAGAGAAAAATGTTCCAAGACGATTTTTCGTTATAAACTATAAGAAAGATATGAAATTTTGTGAGGACTTTAATATTATCATTTTGAACAGTAATTTTTCAGAATTATATATTCATAAAAGTGTTCAATGAAATTAGTGTTTCTATAATTGTAAATTAATTTGAAAAAGAAATTTTGGCTTGGGATACTTGATTAAAAGGAAGAACGCTGTCTGTAATATTTTTAGAAATTTGGAAATGGACAGCTTAAGAGATTAGTAGTTTAAAGTGTTGTGTTTTAGAAATCTCAAGAATTTTTAGGAATTTTAGTAATTTGAGAGATTTTAGCAATGTGTGAGATTTATGGAATTTGTAAAATTTGAGGAATTTGAGTTTGAGAAATTTGTGCAGCTGGAAGAATTTAAAGAATTTGAAGACTAAGAAATTTGAGGAATATGAGGTAATTTTAGTAATTTGAGTAACTTGAGTAATTTATGTACTTTAAGGAATTTGAGGAATTTTATGACTATGAGAAATTTGAGGAATTTGAGTAATTTGAGTAATTTTAGCAATTTGAGTAATTAAAGTAATTTGACGAATTTTCAAAATTTGGGCAATGAAATGAATTTTGAGAACTTCAAGAGTTTGGTAAATTTGGAAAGTATTGTACAGTTGAAGAATTTGAAACTTTGAAAACTTAAAAATCTATAAATTTGGCAATTTGAAAATTTGGAACTTCGGATACCTGGAACGTTGAAAATTAAAAAATTTGGAAAATGTTTGGAAATTTCCGAAATTTTGGAACGTAGCAATTTTGAAAAACACAGAGACAGAAAACTTGAACAATCTGAAATATTGCAACTTGAAAATTTCAAAGTTTCAAAATGTGGTTTTGAAATTCGGAAATTTGAGAATCAGAAAATATTACAATTTTGAAGATTTGAAATTTGGAAATTTGGAAATTCGCAAATTAAATATTCGAAAATACATTTTTATAAAATAAGGGTTCGTGAAATTCAGAAATTTTAATAACTTAATGATTTGAAAATAAGAGAATTTAGGAATTTGTTATAATAAATAATTACGTCGTAGAATATTCCATCTTACAAAGTCTTTTAGTAGCCGACAACAGTAAATTATGTATTAAAGAAATATATATACTTAAAGTTCAAATTAATTAGTTTTATCCTTATTCTCGGAACCTGACTTAAATTTTGAAATTTAAAATCTTATAATTTCTAAAGCTGAAAAAAATTGCAAATTTCAATATTCGACCATTTCAATAAATTATAATATTCCCACAAATTATTTTTCTTATTTCTCGATTACAAAAAATAGTTCTTATTTTATTGCTCAAAAAAAGTATAAGAACCGTCCTCCCTCGTTTGTAATTTTACACTAGGGACTGACAAATAGCCGAGCACTCGTGTTCCGTCAATTAAGGGATCTACTTGTGAAAACTAGCCACAAATGTGGCGAGGTTTCTCCCTCTGGATATCGTCAAGCATCCAACAAGCTTTTTTGAACCATGCCGACCATACTACAAGGCACAAAAGGCATCCCTTGTTTGTCGGCTCGTTCCTCGTACTTTGTAACAAGATCCACATACATGCGATACACATCACTTTTTGCGGAAGACACTGGGATCACTGATATGTTCCTCCCTCAAAGGCCGTTATTTTACACGAAAAAGGGTCTTCTTATATTTTATTTAAATTTAGAGTAACTCCTTTAGGTACGTTATAAGTTCCAACAAACTAGATTCTTCTCATTTATTACAGTGCATTATAATTAAAGTCTATACGTATGTACTTCATGAAATACTTAATAGGTCCGAACCTTTTGATTTTTAAATTATTAAACTTACAAGTTTTCGAACTTTCTAATTCTCAGTTTTTTTAATTGTCGAATTACAAAACTTTTAAAGGAATTATATAATACTTGAAGTTTTGATGTTAGAAAATTACTAAGTTTGTAAATTTGGGTATTGATAATTTCTATATGTAAGAATTTAGGCGTTGAGAAATGTGTGAATTTGTAAGTTGTTTAGATTTCGAACACCTGAACTTCTAAATCCTCTAGCTTTCTAATATTCGTAAGTTCCCAATATCTTAAATTTCCAAATCTTGAAATTTTCAAATTTTCAAATGCAAATCTTCTCATTTTTAAGTATTTAAATTGCTAAATTCAAAGTTTCATAATTTTCGATACTTCTAAATTTCCAAATTCAATACTTTCTAATTTTTACATTTCCTGACTTATAAATTTTCATATCACCAAATTCAGAATTCTTCAATTTCTAAATCCCGAAATTTTCATATATTCATCACTTTCCAATATTTTAAATTTCCAAATTCTAAAGTCATTAAATCCGCAAATTCACAATATCTTAATTTTAGAATCGCTAAATTTCCAAATTGAAAATTTCCTAGTTTTCAAATCTCCAGGCTCTCAAATTCACAAATTTTCTGGCTACTAAATTTTGACATGATCAAATTCAAAATTTCCTAATTTTTAAATCTCCATTTTCCTAAATTTTCAAATTTCCTGACTCCCAAATCCTCACATCACCAAATTCAAAATTCTTCAATAATTAGTTCCCCAATCTTCTAAATTCCATAATTTCCAAAACCCTAAATCTAAAAATTACAAATGCCAAAATTGTCAGTCAACATCCCATATCAATATCTCAGAATTGCCAATAAATATTGAGAACTTACCGATCGTCGTCTACTATTAAAGTGAAATAAAATTACTTGAAAATTTCATTAATTACAGCCTGATGCACGATTTCATAAACGAAGAAATAAATTGCTCTTCTACGATGAGCAAACAGATTCTACTATCTATTTTACATTTGTACTCTGTATAATAAACACAAATTTTTATTCTGAAAGCAAAACAGTGAGGGAACAATATTGTCCCAATATTTGAAGTGTCCGATCGCATTTGCTCCGCGTTGACCACTTTTACTTTCATTCCATTTTCGTCGCGTTACATCGGCAACGAACTCGAAACCCGTTAATGGGCTCATCCGGCGAGCCAAAAACCAATAATCGCCTACGATTTGCTGTTCGATTCGGGGTAAAACCTTTCGAGAATTCAATCTCCGCGAAAAATAGAATTTGCATCTGTTCGCGTTTTTCACATTCAGTAATCGCCTTCTGTTTTCTTTCGCTTTAAACCTCGGCTGGCGCGAACGGTAGTTTGAAATATGTTTGTTTGTCAGATTGTGTCGTGTCCTCCGCGCTGCGGGAAGCAAGGAAAACGGGAAACCAGAGGAAACGCTGGAAAACGCATGGCCCGAGGGAGAGGTAAACCGTATTTACCGAACCACAGCCGCACACGTGTTTATGTGTGTGGCATACGTGTATGTATGTTGCGTTTCTTTGACGTATTCGGGATTGTTTTCTATAACAACCTTTCGTTGTCTTCACCGAAATCCTACCAAATGTCTACAGTGGTGTCTTCCCTAGGGAATATACATATAATAACCAAAGAATCCACTCGGTTTTAGGTATAGGCTTGAATATTTGGAGGTGGGTTAGGTTATGGGTCAGTTAGGAGTCTTTGATTATGGGATCTCAACGTCTCGGAAATTGAGGACGTGGGAATTTCAATGCGTAAGAATATTGAGAAATGAAGTTCAATGTATAGGAATGTTGAGAAATGAAGTTCAATGTGTAGAAATGTTGAGAAATGAAGTTCAATATGTAGGAATGTTGAAATTCATGAGTTTCAATGTGTAAAAAATGCTGAGACTGATGAGTTTGCCGACATAGAATTTTGGGAACGATGAGATTTAAGAATATAGGAATTTGAAGACTGAGGAATTTAGGGATGAAGACACTTTTGAATATATTTTGGGGACGTTGTAATTTAGAGACATAGGAATTTGGGAATACCGAAATTTTGGACCGAAGAAATATAGGATCATAGGATTTTGGGAACCTAAGAATTTTGAAACGTAAAAGTTTGGGGACGTGGAAATTTGGAAATGTGGGAATTTGGGGACATAAGAATTTGGGGACGTAAGAATTTGGGAATGTAAGAAATTGGGGACGTAAAAATTTGGGAACGTAGAAATTTGGAGACGTAAAAATTCGGGGACATAGAAATTTGGAGACGTAAAAATTAGGGGACGTAGAAATTTGAAGACGTAGGAATTTGGGGACGTAAGAATTTGGAGTTATATGCATTTGGGGACGTAGAAATTTGGAGTCATAGGAATTTGGAGATGTAGGCATTTGGGAACGTAGGAAATTTAGAACGTAGAAATTTTGGGAACGTAGAAAATTAGGGACATTGAATATTGAGAATGTAGGAATTTGGAGTCATAAGAATTTGGGGACGTAGAAATTTAGAGACGTAGGAATTTGAGTGCGTAGGAATTGGGAGACATTTGACATTGAGAACGTAGGAATTTGGAGCCATATAAATTTAGGGATCTTGGGAATTAGAGATACAGAAATCTGGAGATATGAGAATCTAGGAATTTGTTTACATATGAATCTAAAAATGGTGGGAACCATGAACTTCAACATTTTGTAAAATTGTTAACTTTGTGAGTATTTTAATTTTCTAATTTGAAATTCGTAAACTCGACCATATAGAAGTATAAAAATATTGTCTGAACGTGCATTTGTAATCCGCGCCTCTGATTGCACTAGTGACACTGTAACTGTGGACCCTAGGCTCGAACTGTTAGATATGGCGTCAGGACGCTATTCGCGCGCTTTTGCTATAACATTTCTTTTGTTTTACTGTAATGCGTCGTTAAGAATACCTTTACGTATAAAATAAATTATCCTTCGACAAATTCTTTAACTCTAACAAATATGAAAATTTGTGTGTTAAAAAATTGAGAATTAAAGAAAGAAAGTTTTCAATGCACCCGATAGTATTTTCTGTCCCATGAGACGTTCACGTATGTAAATTTGAAAAAACGTCAAAAGTCGACGTGTTTATTAAAATACATCAAGTTGTAGATGGGGTGAAAAGGCAAAGGAATAAGTGAAGGAGGGGTAGGAGCTTGTAGAATTCGTTTGTCGTGCACGTAAACGCGAAGAAATTCAATTAACTCGGTGTCGTGCAGCCTTTATGATTGCAGACGTTTCACTCGTGCAATATTTCATGCAAAATGAACGTCGAACGCGAGAGGCATGCAATTAAATAAATTTCGATAACAACCTAGGAACGTGATACTCTAACGCGTAAGGGAAATGTAGGATAGTTGATCAGAGGGGTATGTGATCACAAATAACATTAATAATACATTAAATGTTAATCATATCAATCTATTATTAGTAATTTAATTGGTTAATACTATTAATGTTAAATGAAGTTGGTTAACCCTTAACGGTCATACTGGAGTGTGAAACGACCTCAACTAATCTAGCTTCAATTTTAGGCACTTTACATACTAAAAATCTGAAAACTTTCATTAAAACTCCGGTGTTTTTGTTATTTTTGTTCTCAAACTGTTATATCTCAAGATTTTTCAAATTTTAGCTCTTTCTATTAAAATCGAAAAAAGTTTTGAATATTTCTGAAAATCGTCATTTTTCCAGTTCTTCACGTTTCTGATTTTTTTCGTATTCAACGTTTGAATTTACTGAAATCAACTGTGAGATATGTTGAAACAACTTTCCAAGATTATTTATAATTTTTGTCAAGTTAAAATAATAAATAGCTTTTTTGTAACAAACATTTTTAGTAGTTGGGATCTTAAACGTCTCAATGTATTAGATATGTTATTCTGGTGAAGTGTGATCTTTTAGGGTTAATACTATTAATGTTAAATTTAGTGGATTAATACTATTAATGTGAAATGTCAATACCAGTGATCTTAAATGTTGATAATAAAATCTGTGACATATTGTTATTAATACATTTATATTTCTTTTTTTCCTGACTTTTAAGGATATGTTTGCAATACGACGATACAGTAACTTGAAATTATTATTTTGTTGTATGGAGTAAAAACATTAGCAGCATTTTCTTTTCTCATTTTCCATTTGTACCGTCTCTCATTTTTTATCCTTGCCATTCTTTTTTTTCATCTTCATTATTTTCTCTTTTCTTTTGAAGTTCAATTTTAATCGTTCGCAATAAATTGAGTTAAAACAACAATCCTTTATGGTAAATTTATGGTAAAACTTACATTTAGGGAAGGCAGTTCCGATGATGTTGACATATGAAGGTTATTTCGATGACCTTGACATATGTTATTTGAGTAATTAAATTAAATTTTTCGATCTTTTAGATTCTTAGATTTTTAATATTTTTTAGTGCAAAATTTGTCCGAAAAGCTGACAGATCATTCCACGCTAATTAAGTCAGTAATTAATTTTTGAACTCGATGCCAACAACATTGTTCTAATTTTCAAATAAAGTATATAGTGCAACAAGTAGAGATTTAAATCCTCAGTTTACGAATCTGAAATTCATTTAAAAATATAAATATTAAAATTTTGCAATTTCTACAGACTTTCAAGAAAACTATCTTAGCAATTATTTGTCCGATTCAGTTAAATTTTTGTTTTACTTGTAAACTCATACTCTATTTCTTTCATCACGTCTCTTACTCGATTTACATTTTGATTATTTTTGAGTTTTTAATTGATTTTATTTTTTATTTGTGTTTGTGGTTTCATTAAATTGCTGATAATGAAAGATGCATAAAAAAATTGTAACAAGAAAGTTCCTTTCAGTTATTCTTTCCAGTTTCTCGCATGCTTTGTATACATTTCAGTAACGATCGCACATTCGTTCACGGCGTTTTCGAGGAGCTTCGAACACCGTTCGTGGTTTTACCGTAATAACACAAACTATCGAGCTTTTGTCACGCAATTGCCACTCGCAAATAATTGGCACTTCCGTTATCGTCTCTACACCCTAGAAAAGTATAGGAACATATTTTCAAGAGGAATATACACAATAGGTGAATCTATGTCATGGAGTCAGAATTCTTTTCAACGAAATATAATGTACAAATTACTTCCGAATTTTATGGTGTTTTGTAAAATCCATCGATAACACTAATAGAGTGTTCCATTATCTGGCATACATTTAAAATTCACAAATTTTCTAAAATTTTTCTAAATTTTGTCTGGTTTCGCTTTGTCGAATAATTTAATTTTTGTTGAAATTGTTATATATTTACATAAAATTTGAATAAATAAATACATGTTCAGTTGGTGAAATGCATGGTGATAGTGAATTATTTAAAATAGTAACGTGAAGAGTTTTCGAACATTGTAAGTAATTTGACACGTTCGTAATTTGTAACTAATTTTAAATTCAAGTCCTGTGTACATATTCAAAATATATATTAAAATATTTAAAATAAGTACGGCAAATATAGATGTTTAATGTACTTAATATTTATTGAAATAAATATCAAAATTTATAGAAATATATGTTTGTTAAATAAACGCTAAATTAAATGTTTGTTAAATAAAAATAAAGTAGTGCACTATTGAACACAATATCAACACATGAACGTAAAATGAAAGCATGTAAAAACAGTAAAAGTGTATCTTAATTATTATGTGATAAATTAATTATTAAAATTGTTAGAAATTTTAGTTATCTAAAAAGTTAAAAAATGACATTAGGTAAAAACTATATCTAATGATTACAATTTATAGATATTCGATCAATAGTGGAATGGAAAGTAAAAACAATAATCTCGTTAGGGTAATTGTGTTTCCTGAATTGCAAAAAATTCAGTAGTTGGAAACATTTCAATTTTAAAATTGTCTACGTTTACTGTGCCGCTGTTTACGTGGAAGTGGTTTCGTAATTAGCCTTTTAAGAGGAACAAAACTTGGCAATTCGAGCTACTCGAGAAATAATGAGCAACGATATGGTCGAGGGAGGAGTACGGTTGTTTTTCTACGATTTTGTCCCGATTTTGACGAACTAGTGCAGTGTAGACAAAGCGAGCTAGATTTATGCAGGCGATTAAAGATTAATCCACAAAGTTCTCTCTCTGTATTTTACATTTAATCATTCACAGACATTTCTTACACTTCCGCTCTAATTTTAAATGCACTTGAAACTTTGTAGGTATTCTGTGATGTTCAATTGTTTATATCTTACATATTATTTTGTTTTATTATTTTAACATGTAAGGTTGTGGCAATTGTTTCTAACACAGCAATTTATAAATTGCAATTTGTAATATCAATTCATTAGTATTATTAATGGATCAGTAATAGTTTGCTGACTTTTATTGGTTTTCATAAATGCTAATTACTGTGCAAAAAGTAAGCAGTAATTTTATAAAGTTTGTAAATTAAAAAAAAATAAATCGAAATTAATTAGTAATATTACGATATAACATGGAACGCAAACCAGTGCTGGGCAGATCGGTTTAGAAAGTAGATATCTAAAAATTTAGAACTTTAGCGACTTCAGAATTTCGAAATATAAGAATTTAGGAATTTTTATATTTAACAGTTTGGAAATTTGGAAATTTAGAAGTGCAGAAATTGAGAAATCTGGATTCAGATATTTAAAAATTTAGGAATTTCGAAATTAAAAAATTCAGAATTATCAAATAATATTAAATTTTGAGTCTTTGCTACTTCTACCAGCAAATTAGCTTCTTTGCTAATTTTCGAAATTCAAAATTTCAAAGAGTGAGAATTGCATTCCTCAATCTCAAAAAATAGAACTTCAATTGTTTTTCTCTTGCATAATCATTTATTCTAAAATGAATTTGAAGTAAAATTATGAAAATGTACGGTGTACCAGTACACTCAAATGCAGTGAAAGGTTTCTGAAAATAAAAAATGAAGGAAAGGGCTTCTCTCCATTTGCTTTCAATTTCGGATGAATGTACTGAAAACCTAGATGTACGGAGAACGTAGACCCGCAGTTTTCGCATATTCAGAGCGAAATCGAAGGTAAATGATGGGAAGTTTCCTCAACCTTTAATACAAAACGTCTTCTTGCATTCATAACCTATATATCATAAAAGAAACTCATATTCATATGATCGGAAAATAAAGAGTGATGGCAAATTTAGCTCACATTTTGGTCCTCGAAATTCAAACATTTTTCTGTAAAATAATACTATTAGATGAAACATATCGTCGCTAAAGTTGCGGGATCAAATTTACGCCACTGATGTGTCAACTTTGATGCTTTAAAAATAACTTACATAAAAAACAAACATAGATGGTGTTTTAAAAACGCTTCGACGAGGACTATAAGAATATGCAATAAAAGATGGGGGTTCTGTTTAAGAAACTGAAGATGACGTGTGACATTCAAACAGCTATCCAAAGTCAAATTGTTGCTAACATCTTATGTCCCCCTTGATCTCCTACAACTTTTGTCTGAATTTTTTCATGTTTTTCCATTATATATTTTATTCCTTTGACACTTGAAGAGTTTCGTGTACTTTCATGGGTTCTGAGAAATCATCATTTTCACCCCTTCATATCACCTATTCGTCTTAAAATTTCTCTGGGTTTAACATCCCATCATATGCGTCATATATTCAACTTGAAGACCATAGATTTCTTATAGCAAATCAGATCAAAACTAGACATTCTACAATAAAACTTTACACTAGTTCACTAGTACGAAACTTTAGTTCATTAATTACTTATACCAAGAAGTATTAATTTGTACTTCACAAACATGGATCATTTATGTATCTACGTACGTACGTGTATAAAATCAAGTACATCAAACTGACATACAATAAGTATCAGTTTGCGGTACTTCTGTCATCATATCATGTTAAATTATACCCACGTGAACTAAAATCCTGGATATACAGTCCCTGGCCATTAATTTCACTTTTATAGCTATATCATTATGTCATATATGGAAAATTGTCTTAGGTCAAGCAAATTATTACTAAATACGTTGATAACGATATATACATAGCAATTTGTTACTATCATGATAATAAATCATGTGGGTGATGAGTGATTAAGGGCTGTCACCAAAGCAAGGGGTGAAAATTCATGATATTAACATGTGTTAATAATGATATGTACAGTAGTAGTGTACCACGGTAATAGCTAATAAATTATATCATTTGTACAGGCCTTTTAATTTTAAAAACGTGAAAAATACTGAAAATTCATAATGGTCCTAATTGGATAGTCAGGGAGTATAGTACTATTTGGCATAAGAAAAAGTTTGAAATTCGAGATCCAAGAAATCAGCTAAAAACTAAAACTTCTTGCCATCACTCTGAGTCCTGAAAAGAACTGCAATAATCAGTCCAATTTGATGGAGTCAAGGAATATCTACTTATTGGAAATCTCAGCAGCGGCTCTTATAAACATGACCACGGTGTGAATGATGGAATTTCACGAAAAGTTCAGTCTGCAATTCTTCTTGCAGTTGGCAAGAATGGAAAGTCAACGGAAAGCGGTCAAGCTACTCCGTATTGGAAAGCCATTTTTCGTTCGCACACCCTCCTCGGTGCAGGAAAGCGAAAAAGGGGTTCTTTCCGGATAAAGTCGGTCTATCAGAGGATATTGTACGAATATAGAAAGTCGAAACGAAGAAATAGACCATCGCGAGTACTTCGATTCGAGCTAACTTCTGTACCTTAACGCGAAATTTTATTCCTACCCGTTATTAAACCCCGGATAATTATGCAAATACGTATATGTACCCACACGTGTGCGATACAAGACAATAATTCGATTAGCGTATCTCGCATATTTTCTACATTCTGAATAATTTATTTTCATTTTGTATACGTATCATGTAATTTACATATATTTTGTTTAACCGGTAAATGCATAAAACTGCATTATATTTCTTGTAATGAAACTACATTGTTATTATATTTATTTGCATTGAAATTTATTTGGATTATTATTGATTTTGTAGAAACGCGAATTTAAAGAAAATAAAATATGTATCGATGTCATTTAATTGAGATGATAATTCAAGTCAAGATAATAACAATCATTTTATCAAATATATTTGAATAATAGCAAAGAATATATAATTATGTAGAACAAGTATTAAAAACGTTTTGCGGTAAATTATATTGTTTCGTCGCACAGAAAAGATGACAGTTTTTATTTCACGAAAACGGTACATTTTATTGCAACAAGTTTCGCAAAACGTGAATTGGAATTGAAAGAACGTACGAACGAAAGACTTGAAATTGTAAGAAATAACTGTTGCCTGTTCTATCAGCAATGACTTCTTAAAAGCACTTCACTCTTGGCCGTCGATTCATAGAATCGATAGGGGATGTTGGCTTGAAACATCAAATCGAATACTTCAGTTTTTGCTATCGATACTTCGCTGTTCGAACAAATGAAACGAATATGTATCCCCATTGTTCAGACATGCTGAAGAGGTAGATATAGATTTATCGATGAATGCCAAAGTAATACTGTTATTTTTATTATTATTTCTATTAATTACCTTGTCATTAAATCACTGCATTTCTTCCAACAAAAATTTTTCCATTAAATTCTATTAAAATTCGCGCCATATTTATTAGTATTTTTATTGATTTATCATTAAGTCACTGTATTTTTTCCAGTAAATAATTGTCCATTAAATTATGTTAAAATTGACGTTATTACTGTTAGTATCTTCATTAATTGCCTTATTATTAAATCATTGAATTTTTTCCAAACAAATTTTTCTATTAATTCATGTTAAAATTTACGTTATATTTACTAGCATTTTTAATTGTCTTGTTATTAAACCACTGTATTTCTTCCAGTAAAAAATTTTCCATTAAATTCTGCAAAAATTCACGTTATAAATTATATTTGAATAAGAATTTATCTGTTACCTTTCAAGAGGTATAGAAATATTTTTAATTAATTTTAGCCAGCATGAATCGTGTAAAATGATTCGGAATAATAACCGTACTTTCTGGGTCGAATTGTACTACAATTTTAATTAAAAATCGTTCTTGGATCAAAACTCGTCCGCTATTATTTGAAAGAATTAAAATTCTCAATAAATTCATGTTGACCAATAATAATGCACTGCGCAGTATCAGAATTGTGCTTTTAATTAAAATTTATTTATTATTTTTCGTGGTAATTGTACCTTTTCACAGATTGATTGTGCTGAATTTAAATTCAATATGATATCGTCAAAAATGTAATTTTTAACAACAGCAGTACTTCGACAATTAAATTGCATTAAATTCCAAATTAAAAGTCGTGTTCTCATCAGAATGCATTTATTATTTTTCAAGAGAATTGAAATGCAGCATAAATCGATGGCGCTCCAATATTAATCAAATACAACATCAAAATTCAGATTAAAAATCATGCTTGCAATCGAAATTCATCCATTATTTTCCAAAACAATTCACGTTTTTCATAAATTGATTCTGAACAATTTTAATTCAATATTGTAATCGGTAAAAATATCATTTTGGACAATAATAATCCTTCGTCAGGTAAATTGTATCGAAATTTAAGTTAAAAGTCGTGTTTGCATTAAAATGCATTTGTTACATTTCAAGAGATATAAAATGCTGCATAAATTGATGTCGGTCAATATTAATCCAACACGGTCATCAAAATTCGCTTTAAAAATCGTGCTTGCGATAAAAATACATTGTTCTTTGAAACAATTAACATTATCCGTAAATTGATTCCGTTCAATATTAATTCAATGTAATTTCTGAAAGAATAATTTTTGATAATATTATTTCATCGATCAAAGTATGTGAAAATTAAGGATCATGTTTGCATTCAAATTCATTTACTGTTTCACAATTATTTTTATAATTTTCGATTATTACTAATTCAACTGCTGAAAGAATAAATTAACAATAATAGCAATTCCTTAATTAAATCATATAAAAATTCATTGATAAATCATAAAAAATTCATTGATTTCGAGAAAGGAAACTTTTCTTATTTATTTTCTTTAATTTTCAGCTGATCTTTTTAACCTAGCGAGGTACACTACTCGGTTTTATCCACAAAAATAATTTTCCGTATCATTAATTTTATAAAAGAAAGTTAAAGAAGGTTAAAGAAAGGAAACTTTAAAGGTGTTTCTTCTGCAAACTTCTTCTTGATTGATGGGTTTACGTTTTACAATACATGGCTTCAACTTTTTGTAACACCTTTGCAAAATTTTATAAACTGGAATGTACTATATGATATAAAAAATAATATTACATTGCAATATATTTGTAGTACTATTTCGTGAAATAAATTTCTGTTCAAAGAACAGTTTATTGACACTTTTTTAAAGAATGTCGCTTACGAAAATACAGAAATTATTACCACTTCTTTATGAACGTCACTTATAAAAATTCAGAAATACTTCTTCAGAAAAACATAATGCAAGAAAGAGTTGAGATAAGATCTTGCAACACCGTATCACGGAAAATGATAAATGCTACTGTACATAAATACTTGTTAATAAACGCTCGTAAATAAACGCTCGTTAAAGCTCTTTCGCGCCTTTTTAGAACACCATCAACACGTTCGTTAAAAAATGACGAGGTCCTTCAATTTATCATAAAGTTCGTACAAGACCCATCAAGTACCTTCATTATTTAATCCAGGAAGTTTGTGCAACTTCCCATCTTTCGTCCTCCTTTTTCTCTTTCCCTCGTCTTTCGTTCGCTATCGGAAGCGAAGAATCTGCGGAAAGAAACTCACCTTCCTCGTATCGGAAACCTATTTTTCGTTAACACGGTTCGTATCGTGTAAAAGGAGCTTCCTCCACTGAAAATCGATCAGCGGTTACCATGAAAGTGCATGCGAGAAAAAAGAAGAGGTGAAAGAAGCTCCCAACGGAACGAACTTTAATTGTGAAGAGATTATCGAGCGAAGCTACGCAGTCAGTCGATCAAACTTTCAAAATGTTTGCAAGAAACTGCAGAAAATAACTGGACTTTTTATCGAAATTGTAACTATTGTACATCTGTTGATCGATCTTTTATAACGACAGATTACTTTCTATGGTTCTTCGTGAAATCCAAATGTACTTGTTAATAATATTTATTTTTTTTTTAAGAAAGCAATTTAAATTTGGGAAATAGGAAAAAATTATTAGAAGTATCAGGTAGCTATATTTCACCATCTGTCAAATTGTGCCCTCCCCAAAAAAATTGTTCACATTTTGAGAGAAACCAGTCTTTCCACACTTTGTAACTGTCGAAGTGTTCCTGGAAAAGTACGTGAGCCATTGATGAAAACAAGTGGTAGTCCGAAAGGGTCTGGTATGACGAGTGGAACAAGAGTTCCAACCAAATGCAGAAATTGTACTTTTAACCGTTTCGCTGTGTGTAATGCGGTGTTGTGTTGCAAAATCACTTTTCCGTGTCTTCTAGTCCAATCTGATTGCTTTTCGATTAATGTATGGTACAAACTGATTATTTGTTGACGGTAGCGATTAACTGTTTTCACGTGGTTTCAGGAACTCCTGATAAATGACATCCTTCTGATCCCACGAAATAGTCTTCCTTTCATAGTGATTCTTACGATCGATGTTGTTGTTCTGTGTCAACCTGTGACTTTTTGCGTCTTGGGTTCCCAAAGTAGAACCAAAACATGCGTACTGCGTTAGGACATAGTCATCGTAAGTCCCCACAAAATGGTTTACACTCGTTCTTCTTTTATTGAACACGAACGTGCCGAACTATTTGGTTTGAAACTAGACATGTATCAAAAATAAAGTATGACGGTAAGAAGTCTGAACATCAGCAGCGTTTTGAAGAGTATTGTCATAGCAACAACATAAGAGTGTAAACTGTGAACACACACTTCTAGTGAAATCCAGAAATGAAGAATTACCGGTACACCTAGTATTCGAGAAATTATTTTGAGATTTTATTCGAATTATAAAAATCATGTCCGAAATGGAATACGATCGTGAAAAATATTTTTCGTAAGTAGTCGTAAATAGAGTTACGATTATATTTTTCTTTGGAAATGGTTGTATGGTCGTCAAGATGGAACGAGCAAAACATTTAAATCGTTCCACTTTGTTCAGTGTAATGGAGCAAACAGCCGTGTTAAAAACTTAAAGAGCACAGAACGTGGTTCAAGTACTGAAAGTGGCAAAAATTCTTGGCACTTGATGTAATCGATAACTCAACGTTTCTCTCATGCTCGCTGGAGAGTCGCGTTGCTGTACGCAACTTGGGTACATGTGACCTTCGTAAGTGGAAAACAGTAAGCATTTTCCGCGAAATTTACAGCGTGTTTGCAAAATTTAGCGTGATAAAAAACACCGTATTAATTTATTAATTATATTGAATTATACGATTGATAATTATATGGTGTAACACTGAATAGAATTAAATTAGAATATAATTAAATTAGAAGTTGGTGATATGTCAGAGCGAATGCTTTGTTGGGAAAACTATAGAATTTTGGGACTTTGAAATTTTAACACATTTCGGATTTTGAACGTTTAGAATTTTGGAACTTTAAAACTTTGGAATTATTTAAACTTAGAATGTTGAGAGTTTGGATGTTTGTTTTTTGAACTTTGTAACTGGAATTTTTTGAATTTCGTATCTTGAGATTTTTGATATTTGAATTTTTGGAACTTTGAAGCTTTGGAATTATTTATGAGAGTGCGGATTTTTGAGTTTTTGGAATTTTTCGAATTTAGGGTTCTGAAACATTAGATATTTGAATCCTTGCAACTTCGGAAGTTTTGAATTTTTCAAATTTCAAATGTCGAGAGTTGGAATATTTGAATGTTTGGAACTTTGACACTTTGGAATTATTTAAATTTAGGGTTTCGGGATTTTGGATACTTGAGTTTTTGGATATTTGAAGTTTTAGACTTTGAACATTTAGCACTTTCGAAATTTTGATACTTTGGAATTTCTAAAATATGGAATCTTTGAACTTTGGATTTCGAGTCCTATAGAATTTTTGGATTTTATAGTTCAGGAATTTTTGAATCTTTAAACTTTGGATCTTTCGGAATTTTTGCAGTTTGACAGTTTTAATTTTGGGTTTTTTGAACTCTGACACTGTGATACTTTGAAATCGTAAAACTGCAAGATTTTTTATTTAAGAATTTGTTTATTTCTGAAGCTCAAAATTTGGGATTTTTAAGATCTTCAAATTTTGAAAAGTAATGTATTATACACAAATGTGTCACAGATATTACTGTTACCAACAGTAAAATGTAGCAATGTATATTTGCTGAATGCAGGTAATACATAATCGCAAAAAATATAAATTTTCAAAATACAGCACTATAGAAAACACATTATTTATACGAATAACTTTAAATTACATGCGATATTAAAAAAATATATTCAGTTCCCAATACTTTTATTATTTCAAAATTATGGTTTTCTATAAATCATCATTTTGTTATCAAATCCCTCTGTTTGATACGAAATCTTTAAATTCTGAAGTATATCAAAAAACGTAATCATTTCTTCGAACCTAACTATCCAAACAAGAGAACAAAGCGATGGACCCATAATTTTGATGCGATGTTAAGAAATTTCTCCCTCATCTACGTCTGACGTACGCCTTTTAGTAACTACTGAAAGCTTCTTAAGAGATTTTACACCTAATGACTTGCTGACCCTGAACACCTTGATGGATGGTCTTTGAACAAGTAGGTGGTAGATAAGCAAATATGTGCTGGTTCAGTTGAAAATATATTCCAATGTCCTAATTACATCATGCAGCTCAATGATCCTTACAAACTATGCAGCAACCAGCTGGGTTGATTGATGATATGCTATGACCTCGATTTTCTGAACAACAATTAAATTATTCAAAAAAAGAATATACAATTGCAGAGTAATTCAGATACACTATTCGATTACAGTAATGCATAATTCAGGTCTATTATTCAAATAAATTACAATGCAATCTGTGATTGTAGAGATGGAGCACATATTTACATCAAGAGAATAAACTGAAATAATAAGGGTAATATATAAATAAATAATAAATATTAAGGAGTAATATATAAAATATGAAGCAACATATAAAAACAGAAGCATACATAAAACCAAATAATATAAAACCGGAATAATATACATATAAAAACGCAGAAAAGTACAGTGATCATAAGGAGATTTAAACTTGTGTTAAAGTAATTTAAATATCTACCATTTGTTGTAGGTGAGGAGATCCGTGGTCGAAAAGTGACGTAATAAGTTGTATAAAGAGCGAACAAAATATTTATTTAATAAGAAATACAAAATGAACAATTCAATAACGTGAGGAAAAGGCAAAGAACAAAATTCAAGCGAAACATGCGAACGCGAGAAGAAATTTTAATGGTGATATAATAAATAATAAATTCTGTTAGATGGAGACAAATGTTAATTCGTGTATCGTTTCGTTTTATCACCAATACCATTCTACCTCCATCACATCTCCAGCTAGAAATTAAAAGTAAAAATTTGAAGATATCATTTAAAAGTGAAAATTTGAAAGTATCATTGAAAAGTAAAAATTTGTAAATAAAGTTTTTAACAAAGTTGTTCGCACAATGTAATTTAACTAGCACAACTATATTAAATGCACTCTGAATATCAATTTTATCGGCCATGTGTAATCAATCGAGAAAATTTTCGACACGTGAAATGTGTATTTCATCACGTGCGAACGATCCATCTTGTTCTCTGTCCCTTTCAGCGTACTATTATCAATAATAAATTGTTTTCTCAACTTTGTGCGAGGCACAGTCGCGAGGCGCGAATCGTGATTGCCTTCACGATCGCATCTATCACCGATCCTTTTATCATTTATTGATCAATTCGCAATGCACTCTTGCTTCCGCCCCATAAGAAGCGTTATCGACATCGAAGATTAATGACGTCCGTTCGAACAGACCACATAATATGTTCCGTGTAATCTCGAATTTTCACAGATAAAGAATCTCATAAATTATTGCCAATCTCTTCCTCGCTTCGAGTGAAAATCATCTGGAAATTTATCAATAATTTGAGACTATTTCGGAAAAAAATAATATTTTGAGGTTATTTTGGAAAAAATAAGGTGAATTCTTTATTTTCATCTGCTTTTTTGCTGAATTGCAGATTTTCTAATTAATAGTGATTTTTCTATTTGATTCGGGAATTTCATTTGGGGGATTTAGAGAATTTTAGATGTTGGAGATTTAGGGTTCGAAGATATCCTAGAAAATACCCTACAATTTGGAAAATTTTGAATTTAAAAATATGAAAATATGTGCATTTGAAGAGTTAGAAGCTTGTGGATTTGAAAATATAGGAACTGAGGAATTTTTACATTTGAGGATTTAGAAATTTGATTATGTGAAAATCTGAAAAATCTGAGGATTTGGAGATTTGAAGATAGGAATACTTCGAGACTTGAAAATTTAGTATTTGGGAACCGAGGAAATTGAAAACATCTAAGAAATTGAAGAACATCTAAATTTTGGAATTTAGGAATTTGAGAATTGCGGGAATTGAAAATATAGAAATTGAAACATGTCTAAATTTTGGAATTTAAGAATTTGAAAATTACGGAAATAGAAAATATAGAAATGTAGAATTTAAGAATTTGAGAATCAAGAAAATTGAAAACGGAAATTGAAGGATATCTAAATTTTAGAATTTAAGAATTTGAGAATTAGGGACATTGAAAATATAGAAATTGAACAACATTAAAATTGGGAATTTCAGAATTTGATTATGTGGAATTTAGTAAACTTGGGAATTTGAGAATTCGAAAAGATAGAAGTTCATAAATTTGAAAGTGGGCACATTTAGATATTTAGGAACAGAAATTTCGAAATTTGAGTATTTGAACTAAAAATATGAAGATTGAAATATTTCCAAATTTGGCAATTTATAAACTTGATTATGTACAAATTTTAGAACTTAATTCGCAAAATTAGGAAATTTGGTCATTGAAAATTATTGGAGATTTGCAAATCTGTAGACTTGAAAATATGGACATTTCGAAAGCTCGTAAAATTTGGAAATTTTAAATCTGAGCAAATTGAAATTATCAGAATTTGTAGGTTTGTGTGTGTAGATTTAAAAGTTTGTAAATTTGAAAATCTAAAAGCTTATCTATTCGTAAACTTGAGCTATTGATAATTTGTAAATGCGAGCTGTTGATAATTTAAAAATTCCAACTATTGATAATTTGGTAATTCGACTGTTTATAACATGAGAATTCTAGCTTTGATAATTTAAAAATTTACAAATCTACAAACTTCAAAGTTTCAAATTGAAAAGTTGATTATCCATCAGCGCGTCGTCATTCGCACGCGAGTTGCTCATCACACCTTTAGACTCATCTTCTCTTATTCCTTTTCTCGTTTTCTGCCATGTTATCCTCCCCGTTCCGCCCCTTCGTTTCGTCTCTTTCCCACCGGAATCAGCGACAAGCGGTGTAAACTAACCAAGGTGCTGAAAGTACGGTCGGCGTTGCAAGAGCGAACCTTCCCCTTTATTTATGACGTTCTCAGAATTTCGCCGAGACTTTAACAGCACCGTCACCTGTCTAATTTATGAAAAATTCCCAGGCCTGAATTTACGGAGCGTAAAAGTACGGATCTCGTACTTCAGCGCCTCAGCAGACGCCTCGATTTCCGCAGTTGGTATTTCTCCATGGGGGATTGTTTTGAAAAGTCAATCGTTCCCGCCTCGTTCGACGATCCTATCTTCTCTTTTCGAACTTTCGTTGGATTTCTCGCCGGAGAATCGCTTTGAAGTACGCCGACCGAATGTTGTTTGTAAACGAGGCTGGCGCCAACGAACGGTCGATTTTAACGCCTTCTAAAATACACCCTTCATTCTTTTCGTTATAAACGAGTAACTTTTTCGTATTTCATGTCGGCGAATTCTTATGGGGTTATTACACTTACGAACTCTTCAAATACCGATTTGGTTATTACGAAGATCACTATTTCAAAAACCTTTGGCAAAATATTAGGAAAACGTTTTGAATTAATAGCAAACACTTCCAAAATAAAGTCGATATCGAACCTTTCTGTAAATATTTACTTTTCATGATTGATCAAGGAGAGCTTTTGTAAGATTCTCATAATGATAACTGAACAATCCTTTATCACTTACTTAAATCTTTTGTCAAGTATCCCTTTTGTTGCAAGTATCCTCATTTCAGTCAACAGTAAAAGAGGAAATAAAACAGTGACAGTTACCTTGCCGTCTCTGGATCCCAACTGATTCGACGTTTTTTTCCTTCAAGATGCTTTCTTGAGCTTCGTGCGTGAAGATTGTTTGCGAAAGTAAACGATCGCGACGCCAATGACCCGTTTCGATTTAATGCCCCAGTGAAATAGATGGGGCACATTTTTTCGTTGGCTCGCGAGAGCTGCAGCTTCAGCGTCACTGGCGTGTTCGTGGGTAACGATGATTTACGCGTCTCGTTTGTTTTTTGTAATTGATACACCGAGCCAGATGGCGGGCACAAACTGCAGTTCGACAAACGACGAGATTTCCAGAGTAATCGACGGGTGTACACAGAAATCGGTAGTTCGATTCGACATTCGAAAAAGCAGCGATAAAAGGGGTACACGGACAGAGCGATAGAGAGAGATACGTTGCCAGATATTATTGAAACGATGGAATTTTCAATGGGCTTCACGGTTTTCCGTGCAATGATTTTGCGGCCGCGAAATCGAGACCTGTAATCAGCTTAACGTGCTTTACTCGTGGCGATAAATAGCAACAGGAAGCAGAGTAAATACATGACGGAGTTTACGATTATTGCTGCATGCATCAACGCGTTGAGCAAACGTATAAAATCACAGAAATTTACATGGCGAACTTTATGCTGCTTCCATTAGCGTGTTGACTTCCATAGGAGACACTGGCGCCTGGTGTTACAAATTTAATTCAATTACATTATTCAGAGATCAACAGAGAAAGAGAGTTCTGAATATTTACAGCAGGAATTACAGCGTTCAGAATTTGCAAATTGTAAAACATTTGTTCACTTATTTACCATCGTGTTACTAAATAGGTACATCAATTTTTATGAGAAACTTACTGCAGCAAACTTTCCAAGATCCTTTTCTTTTAATATGTTGTGTGATAATCTACATTCATTTCTACAGAACTGACATATGATAAGTTTAAATTGAGATTAAGTCAAACTGATGGCATGTTCCAAAGTTCAAATAAGATTTATGACATTAAGATGTTAATGTCACAATTTTCATCCGTGAAAAATTACTATTACTTTATTTGTAACATTACAAACTTCTGGAGTGAAAGATAACGTTACTTTTAAATATCGTATAAAATAGTTAGTACCTTTGTCAGAAATATTTGATTAGGTATTTAATTACAAGGTAGAGGAAATCAATGGACTGTTGAATTGAAAGAGTTGATACTAAACCTACTCAGATGTTACTGCGCATTCCTTAATCGTATCTACTACGCAGGTTAACCAGCGCATGCGCAGGTGCGTAAACGCATGCACAGATCCCACTGAGCCGGTTGCACAAATTATATTAAGACGCTTACAAATTTTATTGAAATGAACATGCAATTAAATTTTATAGACATGCAAATAAAACAGGTTCTCTACCACTAACAGTGAGTGAATAGTGTCATAAAGAAGATAATTGTTCAAAGCAGTGTTTTCAAACTATGCTTCAGAACACCAAATGGGATCGTAAAGCGAAATGAAAACGCGAAAATTTAATTCGGATGCACGAATCTACAGAAACAAGCACATCTGTCTTAAAACGTGATTTCTGTTGATTAATTTTTGTATACTTGGAATAATTCCTGAAACTACTTCTTTCCATATGTATATTGTTTACCAAAGGAATTTAACTTATTTTATATTTAAATCAGGAGTCACTTTAAAGAAGAGGTTATGAACAACAAAATTTAAATGCGACCTTAAAGTATACAAGTGAATTTGATTTTCGTAATAGGAAACCAAAGATTATTAATTGATTTTCATACAGAGTCGTTGTTTCATTTCTGCACCGTGTTTAATTGTACATAATCCTCTCTAAACAGAATAAAATACTTGTAGATACTGCTTAAAACATTTAAGAAATCTATTAACTGTATTGACTTTATTTTCCGTCAATATATTGTTGCAAATACTAGCCTGTTATTACTAGATTTAATTCGAGTACTATTAATTCGAACTATTTAACCAATTAATATAATATTCAAGGACATGATCGTTTAATAATTTTGAGCAATGTATAACCATTATGTCCTCGTATAGCAGGGACTTCACTTCATAGTACAAATAACAAGAGTTCGTCTATAAGTTCGTACGTTTATTATATAACTCAATATTAACTTGTTCGCATAAATGGAGTGCAGATACCTGGAGTTCTACTTTATAATGTGACAAAGTGAAGGAGACTTTAGAACATGTCATGAGAACCCTAATGAAAATGAAGCAGACGTGTAAGCGTAATGAAAGTGGACAAGGAATGGACATGTAGCAGCAAACTTTAGCCTACCTGGTCCTCTGTGAATCCGTTCGCCAACCAGACCATGAGTTGAAATACTTGCAGTACGCTTCCCGTTCTCTGACTGTTCATGAGACGATTCAAGTGCCCCACGCTTCATACATTCCTTCCTGAATATAGAATACGAACATGGTATATTCATTTTCTGACTTAAGGATAAGTTTATGTAAATTCTTTCGTTAAAAATAAAAATTCTCTCTCATTCTCTATAAATGCAGAAAGAAAAGGGAATTTTTAATTTTGCTGAAATGTTTCTTCCTTCGATGTGAACGCACCATTGGAAGTCTCTAAATAGCTATAATTTAAAAAATTAAATAAGTAGCATAAAGGTATTTCACGTAAAATGTCACATACATAATTATGACCCTAATTACAAATAGTGTTACTCACTGTCATTTTTGCCGAGATAAAAATTCTGAATAAAAAATTTTGAGTCGATAGTGAAATTATGCAGGTGAATAAATATTCGCTGGTACTTTGAACAAATTATGATATTAGATATTTTTAAACACGATTTAACTACAATTAACGTGAGAGAGCAACCATTTGAAATTTAAGCAAAATTGTTCCGAACATATGTTAACATATGTGAACATATGTATGTCGAAGCTGATCATTATTTTGAGTAAAGATTAAGAAAAATTTTTAATATTCCTAGTAATCTTATTTCTGAATTTTGAATAATTTCTTTTAATAATTGAAGGAATGTCAATACGAAACACGAGTGTTTCTGGGAAAACAGTTTATATGTTAATCATAGCAACACCAAACACGATTAATGCCGTGCTGCACGTTTTACTACGAAATATCGCTAGGAATATTCATCGTGCTAATGGAATGAGGCTGATTTGGTAATTGCAACCTAATTTTGGTTATTAATTCTCTAACACGTAATTAATACGTAATTGCATGACGCTCAACTTGGCAACACGTACACATGCCTAAAGCGTAGACCTATACAGCCACTGATTTCACGGAATTTCAAGGTATTTGAATAAGATATAAGGATACGAGAACTGAAAATTTCAGTTTAAATTATATATAACATTGGAAGATTTTTACACGAACATTTTCTGGAAAAACAAAATTTCCTGAAAGCAGACACATTTCAATATTTTTCCATGCTGAGAATATTTTTGTATTCTAAAATCTTTCTAAGAGAACATTTTGTTCTGACTAATGAGTTATTTTCTCCAGGTATAAATAATAATATTAATGTAAATTAAAACGTTGTAAAATGATGTGTATCAAAGTGATAACATTATTGTAAATCAAATGACAATTTATGTTGTGTATGAACATACTTTAATTTGCGTTAGTGCAAGTCAATTGATAGTAATGGTTCAATCTAAATGTCAATAAATGTACATCAACTTAATGACATTGATGCAAATCAAATGATAATATTGGTGCATATCAAGTGATAATATTCACGTTAATTAAGTTATAAACATGATAGTTTGTCCTGTGTGTGATACTATATCTCCATGCATTAGCAGGACCGGAAAGTAATGACGTTTCTGCACACGTCAACATTTGTCATTTATCAACTGACTGTGTACTTTAATGTCGTACCAAAGATGTTTCGTAGTTAAAATGACTTGCTTACTTGTAAATAATTGAATTTTAAATTTTTCTTTACAATTCTGAATGGGCAGCTAAATACCAGAAGAGGTACATATCCGGCATTGTATGCTTTTTACAAGGGTAGCAACGCAACAATTGCTACCAAAAACATTTGAGTTGTTCATCTAAGTGTATTAAACGCTCATAAATTGCCTAAAGTGGTTTTCCAATTATTCCGATTACTAGAAAACTTTCTGAGTGACAACAAATTTGAAAATTTAGTAATTTGGGAATTAGGAATTTGGGGTTTGAAAATTTGATAATTTGAAAATTTGGGATTTGTCAACTTGGTAATTTGAGAATTTGGGATTTGTATATTTGGTAATTAGTGAATTTGGAAATTTAAGAACTTGGGGTTTGAAAATTTGGTAATTCATGAATTTGGGAATTTGAGTATTTGAAATTTGAATATTTAGTAATTTATGAATTTGGGAGTTTGCAAATTTAGGAACTTGAGAATTTGAACATTTAAAAATTTGGATATTTGTATACTTGAGAATTTGGGAATTTAAGAATGTAGGAATTTGGAACTAAAACATTTGTAAGTCCGTAAATTGAAAATGTGGTAATTTAAGTATCTGTAGAATTGGAATTGAGATCTGCACTCAGTATTGATTATTTTAGTACTACATACACATTTTAACAATACAAAAAATAAAACCATATTAACGTTTTAAATAAATGTAGCCTAAATATTGTTTTACAATACTGTCATATCATCAACTTGTATTAGACTTTCTAACCATGAGTCTCAATTTGGATAATTCTATACGTAACAGCATAACCCACATAGATAATGCGTCTACATTTTATTACATTAATCGTCTGTGTAAATGATTAGATCGACTAAAATATTTTACGTTTGAAAATGAAGCTCACCATATGATAACCGTATATCGGACGAGAAGTAGTCATTATATGTTTTTTTGAGTTTTACAAGGGTATTAAATGTCCATAAATGCCTAAAGTGGTTTTCCAATTACTCCGATTGCTACAACACTATCCAAGTGACAAAAGCTTTGAAAATTTTAATGACATCCAAAATGCCATCTCCAGTTATTTTGCTCAAAAAACAATGGATTTTTATCGATCCGGTATTAAAAATTTGTACACTGGATGGCAAAACGTTGTCGATAACGAAGGTGAGTACATCATGATAAAAAAAAAAGAACTTGTTAAAAAATTCGCTTGAATTTAACGTAAAATAACGACATTACTTTCCAGCCCCTCTAATGTTCAAATATTTTAGCGGGTAACATCTGCAAAGTGATGTACTACAAATAAGAGAAGTTTCAATATTAATGATGACAAGTGTACTGCAGTCTTGCTTTAAACGTACCAACAAGAATGCACTCTCGCGATGGAGAACGTATTTCATAAGTTTGCTACTTTAATTGCTACGAGAAATGGAACTTCAATGTATTTTAAGACAATGCTTACAATCTGTTTTGCAATTCAAGTTTACATTAAATTACAAACAAGGTTAATAGCATATTCAGATTATAATTATTTGAACGGATGTATATTCATTTCTCTTGCAAAATATTCTTTATTTTTTTATAGAATTCATGCTTATTTTTAAATACGTGTTTAACTGAAGTAGAACGTTTTTAATTAAACAAATTTATTATTATTTTATACATGTTACGTCTATGTTTGAATGTCAGAAACCAAAGCTTTGATTAAAAATATGACAAATATATATTACAACATGAATTTAATTAAATACCATATTTATAATGATGACAGTAATTTTATTCAAAGGGGAACAAGCTTTTTGATATGAATATTTTGGTTAATGACATTAATTACGAAGTATGATGCTTGCGAATCAGGTTACAAAATTTAATTAAGAACGGTGGAAGTAGAATATTGGTGGAATGAAGTTTAACAAACTTTATTTGGTGTTATTATTCAGTGTTTGATAAATAAAATTTCTTTTAGGAGTCATTTTTATTGAAACGCATAAGGAATGTCATGAAATTGTTCAGTATCTTCAAATTGAAACACTTTAAAATTATAACACTTTTAAATTACCAAATTCTTAAACTTCCAAATTCTCAAATTTCCATAGTTTCCATAGACTTGATTTTTCAAATTTCCAAATTTCAAAATGTCCACATTTTTAAATTCTTAAGTTTCGCAGATTTCAAGTTCTCAAATTTTATTATTCAAACTTTAGAATTTCGAAATTTGCCAATTTTGAAATTCCCAAATTTGCAATTATTCCAATTTTTAAATTTAAACCTTTCTTAATTTTTAACATTTCAAAACTTTTAAATTTCCAGTTACTTAAGTTCTATGGGAACTTAATTCTATTTATATCATTTTTTAATCTTCAAACTCTCAGCTTTTAAAATTTCAAAATTCCTTCATTTACAATATAAATTCTGAAACTTTCACACTTTCAAATATAAAAATTACTTAAATCTTTTCAAACATTTAATTTTTAAATTTTATAAATTTAATATAAGATAAATCGAGCTTCTTCTTTATGTTATGTTATATACTCGCTCGAATATTACTTTTCGTGACTTTTACAATCCTATAAAATTCAAACCAAATCTCTTATTAAACCTGTTTCCACAAATATCGTTACCAAATCCATAGAGTAAAATGGTGAAAAATTTCTCGCATCAAGAAATGATTTTTATAGTGCGCTCCCAATTGTTTTTCCACGAGCTGAATATTTCAGAATGTTATATTTTTCTGATATGCTCACGTTGCAACGGTGAAGTAACCCGTTCTAAATCTCCTTCGTTTTAAACAACCGGCGTACATGGAATGTAATATTTAAAGCTAGTACCAACTCTGGATGCACGGTTCTTCCATAAATAAACTACAGTTCATGTACGTCGACGTGCAAGGGTTTTGTGTCGTACTGCAATGCACGTTTTTGGCTCACCGGATAAATAAAATTACCATATCTCGAGCAGATGGCTCTTCGTGTATTTTTGGACAGTTCTTACGGTGGATGCTTAAATATCGATGCACATGGCCTACCTACTTGGCCACGGGGAAAAACTTGCTTCCTGTACCAGCCTTGATAGCACTCCGTCATTCCAAGAACCAACAGGTATTACCCTCCGATTTTCTTTTCCCTTTTTCACCTCCTCCTTTTCTTCTTTATTATCATTCTGATGCAAGCTTCATAAAATTAATGTCCTTTGTGTATTAATTTCATTTCAACTTTTATTATTAATTTTCGGAAGGTGTACCTTCGACGATGGGACATCTATTTAAATTTCATTTTATACTGAATTCAGTTCTCATTTTCATTTTACGTTATTAAAAATTTTATATTCCGGACGTGTTATAAAATAGTCGAAATATAGTGAAAATTACTCGTATTGTATACTTATATGTATACTCATCTAACTATATTAAGTAACGAATGTTCAGTGAATTAATCAAAAGAATCATATAGTAAAATAACATAGTAAGAAATAAGTAACCATTTATTGTGTAAAGATGTAACTACTTTGGTCAAACATCAAATATATTAATTTTAATGCATTATTAAAATTGAACCAAATCAATCAAAATTAAATACCATAATATAGCAATTAGTACACTTACAGTTACATACAAATATTTAAACTTAAAAATGTACTGCAGTGTTAATTTAGGTTAAAAAATGTTTGTCAGATTAAAAACATAGGTTACACTCGTGTTACCCAACAGAGAAATGATAAAAATACGTTTTATGTTGAGGACGTAATTAAATAACAGCAGCTTCTGAAGTGTGACTAAATTAGAATGTTCTGCTTACATTCATCCTGTTCTCTGATGGAACTAAATGTAACCACCAGTGACGTAGGGTTATCAGTTCATCGCGAGTTACATGGCATACATTAAGATGACTGGATTTCGTAGCATTCATCAAATGAAACTTATGAAACACGCATTATTGAGAGATATATGGACCGGTTTCTCAAAGTCCTGTGTTCTACTTGACCCGTGACTAATTGCACTTTGATGAAGTTTAAATTATATGACCAGACTCGACTAATATACTGTACGTAATGCTAAAAAGAGGAGCTCTGAATTTTCGAGACTCACTGTGATCATTAAGAATCGGCAAAAAGTTTGAAGATGAATTTTTGCGGTGATGAAATTCAGAACAACGCAGGCAACAATCAAAGTTGACGATGTATTTTACTGTGTATATAGGTATTTTAGAAAGGAAGAATATGATGATGCATATTCACGTCGTACAGTGATGATTTTTCTCATTCTTGTATTGGGTATGTAATGAACGGAGGAAAATACAACACATGACTAATATACCTGAAATTATTTTTCCTTTGTTATCTGTGAATGTATGTGTAGCGGAGTATTTTTTCTTTTCAAAGTTCTTCGTTTCGTAAATTACCGTTCAGACTGTTGCATGAAAATAAACAAATATTATAATACAAATATCTTGTTTGTTTAAATCTTTAAATTACTAGATCTCTAGACTCCTAGATTCCTAGATTTCGAGAGTCGTAGATTTCTTAGATTCCTAGACTTCTAGGTTCTTAAATTCCTAGACTTACAAATTCCTAGATTCTTAGATTTCTAGATTCCTACATTTCTAGGTTCTTAGATTTCTACATTTCTACATTTCTACATTTCTACATTTCCACATTTCTACATTTCTACATTTCTACATTTCTACCTTTCTAGATTTCTACATTTCTACATTTCTAGGTTCCTAGATTCCTAGATTTCTGTATTCCTAGATTTCTAGATTCCTAGGTTCCTAGATTCCTAGATTTTTGTATCCCTAGATTCCTAGATTTCTGGATTCCTAGATTTTTATATTCCTATATTCCTATATTCCTATATTCCTATATTCCTAGATTCCTAGATTGCTAGATTCCTATATTTCTAGATTTCTGTATTCCTAGATTTCTAGATTCCTAGGTTCCTAGATTCCTAGATTTTTGTATCCCTAGATTCCTAGATTTCTGGATTCCTAGATTTCTATATTCCTATATTCCTATATTCCTATATTCCTATATTCCTAGATTCCTAGATTGCTAGATTCCTATATTTCTAGATTTCTGGATTCCTAAATTTCTATATTCCTAGATTCCTAGATTCCTAGATTTCTAGATTTCTAGATTTCTAGATTTCTGGATTCCTAGATTTTTAGATTTCTAGATTCGTAGGTTCTTAAATTCCTAGACTCCAAGATTCTTAAATTCCTAGACTTATAAATTTCTAGATTCCTAAATTCCTAGATTCGTAGGTTCTTAGATTCCTGGAATCCTAGGTTCTTCGGTTCCTAGGTTCTTAGATTGCTAGGTTCTTAGATTTCTAGATTCATATGTTCTTAGGTTCATAGATTCCTAGATTCATGTGTTCTTAGGTTCACAGATTCCTAGATTTTTTATATTCTGAGGTTGCTAGATCACTAGGTTACTAGATCGCTAGGTTCCTAGATTTCTAGATTTTTACATTCGTTAATTTTCCTATATCTCTAAATCTTTACATCTTCAAATCCCTACATCTCCTGATCCCCATGTCTCCATATATCCCCACATATCTTCAGATCCCCATGCCTTCAAATCTCTACAGGATGTTTCATAACTAATGTAACTGATAGTGTATATCGCTCGGTCGCTATACTCTTAGGTTCTTTTATCCCTATACCCTTTTTCTCCTATATCATGTAGATATTCTCACATCCTCGGATTTCTATATCCTTAGATCTACAGATTCTTGAAGTCCTTACGTTTAATAACCGACAAAATACATAACTCACTTCTTTTATTTCGATGAGTCCATATTTAACAATATATATCGTAAAAATGATGAGTGCCGAAGTTATGAAAATATCTGGCAAATGTGAAGATGGTGACAGTTCGTTGAATTTCCATGCAGGGATGCAGGTGATAGTTCACGAATTACTCATGGATGGAGAACAGGACGATTTGTATCCATCCTTTACCCCTGCACTTCCATAATAACGCCAAAATTTGATCAATCGTAGCATTTACAGAAGCCCTTTATGAAGTAGTAAATTCAACATCCTTGCCATAAAGAGAAAAACTGCCAGATAAATGACTCGGACTTAAGGGTAGAAACGTTTTAGCGGAGGGTGTTGACTCCGCATCGCCCGTTGAAAACACGACCTAGGTTAAGGCCTACCTACTTTCGTTTATCGCGCAAACGCACTCGACACCGGTCCGTGTGATGTGATCCGCACCTATATTATACTCGAGATCTCGTTTCCTCTGGCCGCATGCAGAGGGAGGAGAAAAGAGTTAAACGATCAAAATGCAATTTATGGTAAACACGGAACATAGGAGAATGAACGATACTCTCCGGATCACGTTTTTCGATACACGTTTAACTCGTGCCCCTACACAAGAATTTTGTTCAAATTTAGACTTTATATCGTTTTATCGACTTTATAACAGATTAATCTTCTTTGTATAATGGTTTTTTTCCTTTTTCACTGATTCATCGAACCAAAACATGTTTTATTGTTTCGTGCAGCGGTTATTTGTCAGAATTGTTGAGACGAGTAAATATGCCTGGTACAAACTATGCGTGCTCGTGAAATGGTAATAAATATCCTGTTCGATTGTTCCTATTTGGTTTTCGGAGGATAGGGTTATTACTTCATACGGCTTTTGTAATTTACTGAATTGGAAGTTTGAAATTTGCAATTTGGAGTTTTTGTATTTGCAGACCTTTCATATTCTATATTTCTGAATTTCTACATTTATAAATTGTAATTTTTTCATTTTTAAATAGTTTGAAGTGTAACTTTGCAACTTTTAATTTGAAATTTCTAAATTTATAACTTTGCAAATTCAGAAATTCGCAAATTTACAAATTCACAGATTTACACATTCACAAATTTAAAAATATTCAAATGTCAAATTTTAAAAATATTCAAGTCCCAGGACGCTCAAATTCTCAGGTCAGTCACTTTCTAAACGCTTTAAACATGAAAATTCACAGTTTTCTAATGTTTCAAATTGGTGTCTTATTAAATTTTTAAATCTCAATTCCGCAAACTTCCAAATGCTTAAGAATGATTGCAACAATAATAAATAGAATTATTATAACACGGAGTTACTTAAATTTATGTAATTTTCGATTTACAATATGAGAAATAATATCAGAAATATTAAAATACTAGTTGCTTTCTTTGTTTGCTTGTTAATGGAAATAAATTATATAAACAAATCTGTAAAAACAACACTTTACTATTAAAACCTTTCAATTTTCACAAAGTAGAAAACACGTTTAAATTAAATTTAAAAATCATATTATTCTTCAAGTTTATTTTAAATCCGTACAAACAGGAAAATCACAATTCCGTTTAAACCGTTTATTTAAATCCAAATTGAAACGAGCAATCAATTTTCATCAGTTTAAAATCAAGTTATTACGGTCTTCCTATAATCAAATAAAATGTTCAATACCGACGAAGCAAAAACATGAACAAACTACAAAAATCTGGAAGCGGTACATAAAAGAATTTCCGTACAATAATATCTGAAAAATAATTCCACTTTATTCGCAGTCCAATATCAATTTCGTTTTGTGAAAAAGTTGTCGACGCGGAGTAAAATAATCGAAAAAGCGTGAAGTGCATAAATATTGTATATCCAATTTCCTCGATACGTTGGGCTTAGAAATAAATAAGGAAGCGTAAATCCCCTTAAGAGTTTCGGTGAATGTTCACCGGGCCCTGTGGTATATCGTCGATATGAAGATTGACACTGGGACACCGAAAATTTTATGAGTTTCTTACTTCCGACTGGCATGATTCTCGAGCAAACACGTCTGTGCAACCGTCATATCCCGTGGAGGCGTTAAGCTTTACGAGGTTAAACCTCATAAGGAGTTATGGTCGTGTTCAGCGAAGACTTTAGAAGCTTGTAGAAATCTGATGATACAAAACGACACTTACACGTAACGTGCCAAACCGGGCTGTGCATTCATTTAATTTCATTTCCTGGGATAACAGGTGGTTCACATATTCTTAATCTGACTTTTCCATTA
Organism: Megachile willughbiella; assembly: GCA_945859595.2. NCBI lineage: Eukaryota > Metazoa > Arthropoda > Insecta > Hymenoptera > Megachilidae > Megachile > Megachile willughbiella. Next base: position 12,450,188 of record OX243800.1, read on the forward strand.
TGTACCTGACTCTAACAAACTTTCTTATTGCTGTTTGTCAAATTTGTATGTTGAATATGAATGACGCACTTGGTGCGTCTTGTACTATCTGTTCAAAGAGACTAATGTACGATGAGCATTAAGAAGTTTACATTAACTTCAATGGCTTCTAAGCTTCCATAATCCTTAACCAGATTTTTCGATTGTATAACTGCCTTTCAACGTACTTTCTTATTGTTGTTTGTTAAATTTGTTCGTTTAAAATGAATGACGCACCTGGTGCGTCTTATACTATTTCTTCAAGGAGACTAATGTATGATGGGCATTAAGAAGTTTGCATTATTAATTTCAAAAGCTTCCAAGCTTCCATAATCCTTAACCAGATTTTTCGATTGTATAACTGCCTTTCAACGTACTTTCTTATTGTTGTTTGTTAAATTTGTTCGTTTAAAATGAATGACGCACCTGGTGCGTCTTATACTATCTCTTCAAGGAGACTAATGTATGATGGGTATTAAGAAGTTTACATTATGATTTTAGAAGGATATTGACTAGTGTGAAGTATTTCTTACTAATCAGTAATTTGAAAAATATTTCTACGTAAATTCGTATATGATCCTGGTATTAATAAGCTGCGTACATGCATTTCTTTTTCTCCTCATATATTGCATTATAGTTAAGTATAATTTTCACAACAGCAAATATGAATATTTAAAATTTTGTACAAAATACATCCTTCAAAGCCACATATTAAAATTTCATTGTTCAAAATGATCTTATAGCTATTCGTGGCAATCTCAAAACAACCATCTGCATCGAAATTGTTGAGTAATAATTAAAAAAACTATTGCAGTAACAAATACAAATAGTGCTAACAATAATATAACGAAAGCAATACGTGAAATTTTATGTGTAATGTATGTCTTGTTTAATTAAAAGATGCAAAATATATCAAGACAAAAGGTCAATTTCCTGATAACAAGATACCTACCTAAAGTGGGTAAACAGATTACAAGACAACGGATTTCTTAGACAGTGGTTCGCATAGCAGGAAGCAAGAAAGTAAACTTTGTGATATAATATGATTGAAAATGGCAGATATTAGGATGTTTGATGGTAGTTCTATCACGTTCCTGATTATCACCGTCATTCGAGCTGACAATTACACGAATGTAACCGTAAGTCGTGGAATCCAGCGACATCCAAAGATTTCAGTTAACTTCTTGTCTCCTGACAACATTATTACGTTCTGCCGGCTCATGAAATCCGTTCCCAGAAGTTCTATTTCCAGAAGGGAACGCTGAGAGTATTCGGTGGAAAGATTATCAATATGCATTTTAAACAATCAGATTGCAGATTTTATGTAGTAATATCGCTGACGTGTATCGTAAAAGAAATTGAATTGTTAGAATAAAAATAGAACTATTAAATAATTTGTCGAAAATCAGAATGCATTTAGGTCGGTTTCTGTAGGTTTACAAGTGTCAAATTCAGGAAATTTCTATATGTTTCAAATTACCATTTATATTTTTCAAAATTTCGAGGTTCAGAATTTTTTTAATTTTAAAATTTTTATATTTCTAAATTTATAAAAGTTTCTAGTTCAAAATTTCCACGTCTTCTATATTCCTTATAATTTCTAAAATTTGGAAAACTGCTAAATTTTGATATCTCAAATTTTTGAAATATTTATATCTTCAAATTCTAAAAATTCCCAAACTAACAAATTTCGAAATCGTGAGATTCTTATAGTTTCAAATTTCTAAATCCTTAGATTCTCAAATCTGTCTTTCAAAATTTCTAAACTTCTATATTTATAAATTTCCACATCTGAAATTCCCGAATTTCCAAAACATCAGACATCTAAATTTGCTAATTTTGAATTCCATAAATTTCCAAATCTTCAAATCTTTAAATTAGCTAATTCATAAATTTTTAAATCTTGAGAAATCCGAATCTACGAATTCATAAATTTCCAAACGTTCAAATTAGCTAATTCATAAATTTGGGAATTCCTAAATCTATGTCTCCAAATTTTGTAAATCTCAAAACTCGCAAATTTCCAAATTTTCAAATTCCCAAAGTTCCTAAATTTTCAAATTTCGAAATACTGTTTTTTAATTTAATATAATACAATATTCACTTCGGGTGTCGATAAAATTTAATCCGTAAAACGAACATAGGTTAAGTCCACATTACGTCAGCAATTTTGAAGTCACATATGTTTAAAATTGCCAACATCTGTATCTATACCCAATACCTAACACCATCATTTTCATTTTTGTGCTCGATATTAGCATTCAAGAAGTACATTTTCTCTTTTGATACACTCTATACATATTTTTAAATTACATGTATATATTCAACATATATATATATATATTTTAAAATTGATAAACATATATTTCTAGCACATATTTTAAAATTTATATACATTTGAAGAACGTATTTTAAAATTTATATACATTCGAAGTACATATTTGTAAATTTAATATGTCTTTAAAAAAAAAAAATGTATATATGTCGTAGGGAGATGATAAAAATAGGGATTTGATCAAATACCTAAGATATGTGATCAATTCATGGAAGATGTTAAAATAACAACTCTGTGGGGTAATTTTCCTGAAGAAAGTAAGTAATTTGATCAAATCCCTTAACTGTTATAGTGAAAAGATGAAATAAACAAGTCAGGACTCCCACAGCTCTGTTTCGGTTGTTATCACTCCTGTTTACCTCACCGCTCCCTCCTGGCGTTCGCGCCGGCCAGCGCCCAAACATTACGCGATGAAGATTGCCCGCATTATTATTGTTTTCAAAAATGGGTTCGGCAACCTGCGGCTCAGTAGAATCATACTTATGGCTCTTGAGTAGTTTAATAGTACATATTGAAAAATTAACTGCAATATTGCAATTGCCAAACAAATATAATAATCCTGCGCATACATCAAAATGCGCGGCAGATCGCATGCATGTAAACCTAGCTTTAGCTAACCTTGCTCTCCACACTCACCGACACCACACTCAAAACCAAAAAGTGTTTCCGTTTTCTTTAATACGTTCACTTATATGTTCTGTTATTACGCAAAATAGAATGTTTTGATTTTACAATCAATACATGTTTCACAGCAGATAATGGTTATATTATTTTTTCTAATACATATTATCCATGTATGTACTTATATTTGGCTCTTTAAAAAAGTAATTTATCACATCGGGGAAAAAATGGCTCTTAACTCCAGAAAGGTTGCCGACCCCTGCCTTAGGGATTTGATCAAATCCATATTTTCATTTCCCTGCGACATATATATGATTAAAATTACCATAACCTGTATCCATACCCAATACCATAAATTTCATTTTGATGTTCGATATGAACGTTCAAGAAATTTTACGCGCTATTTAATTTCTACCAAAGTTCGCCAGACAATAGTCAAAACTATCATTCTTCAAATGTGACGTGTGTTGCTAATTTCGACAGGAAAATCAAAGATCGTTTTCTTTTACGACACACTGTGTAAACACTTTTGTTTCCACAAGCGTTTCTGTTCTTGAAACAAATGAATGTTTGGATTCTGCTTCCGAATGGTGTTAAAGGGTATATTTTTCAAGCGTAGAATTGTAGATCGTTTCGAACTAAAAGTTGAATAGAGGAAGTAAATTGTTTCTTCCTGTTTACGATATTGGATCTCATAACTCATGTTCGGAAATTTGTTGCAAGAAATAACGTCCGTTGGAGACTGTATTATGTAAATCATGATTCCTGAGTGACAGATGGTGCACCAGCGTCATACATCACGATACATCTAACAATTTATGCCATCATCTATCTCCTTATAAGATTATGAAACTTTACTAGGTCACGAAGGTAACACTAACAAGTTACATTTATGTATTAGAAGAATTTTTAAATGGACAGGTGTGTTGCGATCGTACCATTTGTGTATATTTCCTATAAATGGAATAAGATGGCGCACAGAATTTTTCTGGTGTCTTCAAACTCGCTGTCCACGAGAAATTTTTAATCTAGGTAGTATCGTATAGTAAGGAGAATAGTACTGTTCCTCAGCATATAGTACTGTATCTAGTATAGTAAGTAGAAACTTCGATTCACAGTGTTGTGTTAAAAAATTGCTATGTAATAAATGATTAGCATTTTTAGAAAAGAAAATGTGGACGAATATGATTGATATTCACTCAGCGAGCATGTACTATAATTTTTGAATTAATAACTTTAATGTACCTATTAACATGTTTGAAAACAGAATTTTTTCTTTTCTATAAAGCAATAGTTTCTTTTTGTTAAAGCATTGACAGTGCTTATACTGTTGGGAAATCCCACATCCTTTACAGCTAATGATTAATTACGGTTTGGGGCCTGCGAGTACAGGTATCGATGTATGTACTGTTGCCGTTCTTGCAGTTTATTTCTAATTGTTCACCGAATTCTCTCAATACTTCTCACACCATTTTTAACTGTAATTATTTACTTAGTTTCCACTATTGTAAGTAAATAAGTATTATTTTATTTCACGTAGTTTCCAGTATTATTTTATTTCATATAATCCCTTTAACAATTTTTTATTTTATTGTCAGTATAAATAGTTGCTTGTCTCGAACGAGTATTAAAACTTTATTAGTTTCGCCACTGTCACTCAAAAACTTTTCTTTTGCCCTGAATATCGAAATTTCTTTTCTATATATTACTTCTTCTAACAACTAATTTCCTAGTTCTTGTTTTATTTATATCTATTAATTATTGGTTTACTATATGAATACTTTTTTAGTATTTTCTGTAATGAAGTGTAAGTTCATTAAATCGAATGGTATTATACAGAGTGGGCACAGAATCTATAAGGTCCAGAGAAAAATTAGTGTAACCAAAATTGTACGGTACGAAGGGGTCTATTACATAGCGATAATTTTTGTTGAAGTGGAGGCGCTTCGGAGATATGAATGTCATCACCATTTTTTTAAATGGAACGGTATGTTTTTTTAATTACATTCTGAGAGAGTATTTCAAGGCGAATACAATGATGTATTTGGAAGGTCATTCATGGTCTGGGTTAAGACAATTGTGATGGAAAATAATTTACTTTCAGAAAATGTTCGAACACTTCCTTACCGTCTCTGATTGTTGATATTACTTTATCTCTGGCCCGTAATCTTTTGTTATGGCTTGTTGAATAAACATTGAATCCCGCTGAACGCTTTAGCTGTACATACTATGATTAGTCGTTTATGAGAATCTCTGCCGAGCGATGTGAATCTCAAGTTTCTGAAATGCGTTATTCAATAACGGAAAAAGTAGATATAGTTTTTGTTTATGGGATATGACGTCAAATTGTAAGAGATGGTGTCCGTTCGTATGCTGAACGTATGTAGTCGTGTATTACTGTTAGAGAAGTAAATCAACGGTGCTTGATCATTTTCTAAAAGTAAAGGTGCTAACAGTTATTCACCCTGTATATAACTTTTTTGTAACTTGTATAACGTAATTAAATATTGCAGTGCATCTTTGTTACATCATGACAAAATTGCATTGGTATATGAAATTTTATCAAACTTTTGTTATTTTTATTTTGAAGGTAATAAGAAATTGCTTTTCAATTCACTAATTTATTTCGGGTAATAGGTAATATTTAAAACTATTATACATTTGCAACTGTTACTAAATTGTTATTTAAAAAAATTACACATCATTTTAAATTCTAAATGTCCGTCTAGCGAAATTAGATGCGTCTTTTAGATATTCTATCGATTCTTCCTAATATATCACATAAACCGTGTATTACAGGAAATATGATTATTTACAGGAAACACTGTTTGCGATTGTATAAATACGTATGCTTAATGCGGCAAGCACGTTATTGATTATTAACCCTTTAACCAATTACGGGACCTCGTAAATATTTAATCTAAGCATGCGTCAGTGCAGGTTGATATAATTATTAACTGGTTTGTATAATTCTCTATTTATTCTGTAAAATTTTTACACGTGTGAATTCGTTTACGCCTATTTATTCAGTGTATTCTTATTTCATCAAATTTGAAAATTTATTTACTCAGGTTGAAAATATTTAACCCCGTTAAGGTCAGTATTTTCACCATATTCAGTTTGTGATACTCGAACCTCATACGAATTCAAAAAGAATTGTATTTAACCTATCTTAAAAGAAACTAAACAAATTTAAGGTGTGCGAAAAAAATATAGATTGATATTTACAAAATTTATGAGGGAACATGTTACGAAATATACGGATTTTTCGGACAACAATTTTTTATTTTAAATTTTAAAAACTTAAAAACCTTGAAACAGAAATATGAAAACTTGGAAGAATAGAAATCTATAAATAAATAAAGTCACTGAAGGGGTTAATAATTGTAGTGCATTCGATAAAACATGAATCATAAAATCATGGTCACAAGAAGTCTCTTTATTGTAACATATGCACGATAACAATTATACAATGATAATAATGACATACAAAAGACACGACGCAGAAGTTCAAAGTACTAATGCATGCCACGATATGCAGTATACTCGATTTCCTTCCGTCGCGAACAAATCTTCGGCACAGCCATTGAACCTAATCCGCCTTTAACATACGATACAGCGAAAGGGTTAAATGTTAATCTAAGGGCATTAATTCTTCCCAATCGTGTGGTCTTCGATCAGTCGAGATTTACGAGGGTCATGATCAACGTCGTCAAATTCCGCGGCTTCGAAGACAAACGAAGCAGTCGAAACGGTAGCACGCCTCTGATTGGTCGAAGGGTTGCGCGCGGGTGTGTACGCGTCTGACGTCACGTCTCGACCGCTTTGAAATCGTCCTGGCCGTCAGTCGCGCGCCGAACCTCGAACCGAACGCATGTGGTGTCGATCGTCTCTCCATTTCGTTCACCGAATTATCAACGCCATTACGATGTAAACAGTGTAATTCCTGCAATCGCGCGGAAACGTACGAGAAAAGTGACGTTCGCTTTCGTGAACTGGTTCAGTGCAGTGTCAGATCTCCGTTTCGACCGGGAATATTGGCGTCGAACGAGTTGTCTCGTCTCGATCGTCGATGGTCGTGTGCCACGAAAGGGAGCACGTTTCTGAAACCGGCAAGTTTACTCGATTTATTCGCGCGATCGACAGAATGCATTCGAGTGACGATGGATAGCATTTCTTCAAGCGTAACGTGTTAGTGAAGCGACAGTCCACGTGACCGGTGTTTGCAGGTTATGTGAAACGCGCATCAGATCGTGACGTATCATATCGTTCGTGTATTATACGATTATCGATGCGCGATATCTGTCGTTTGCTGGAATCGTGTGTAAATCTGCGCGTGAACGACAATCGATACGTCATCGTGTTTGCCCGATCGATTCGCGCGTGTCAACGGTCGATCGGTACGCGAGAAACGATTCGATTTTAATTAATATGCGTATCACGGGAAAACGGACCGGCTCGATGCTCGACGCCGTCGATCTGACTTTGAAGAATTCGCGAATACCGCTTGAGGCGTGAATACCTACACGGTGTATTTAACCCTGCCGCTCTAAAGTGTCCCTCGAAAGTGTTCAACGTCGGTGACAACTACGCGGGTGATGTGCTGGTGTCTGTGTCGCGTCAACTGAGAGCTGTGCACAGTGTGTGCCGGATGTCAGGACCATAATCGTTGATGTCTTCAGGCCTAGTGACTCGTGTCATCATGCTGACGATCGTTTTGCTGATCCTCCTGGGCCAACCGGCTGCACGGGCTGATTATCTGAGTGAGTACCTGTTTCGTTAACGCGGATTTTAATGTGCTCAGGCGTGACACGTTATACGTATTTTCATGTTTACGTGAATGCTATATTAATGTATGTGGCCGAATGACGTGCTTCAGGGTTTTGCTTTGCTATTTGGGAGCTAATGTGATGCAATTTTTATATTGTATATTTAAATTTATATCCACACTAAAAGACAAGATAGCTGTTGAACTTGTAGTGAATATGAGAAGTGTAAAAGAGTGGTGTAAGTCAAATTCAGTGATTTGTGTATAAATCTATATTGGTTTACTAAAGGAAAAATTGGATGTCAAAGGTACTTCGAGATATAGAGCTACATATGAACGAATCGAGTGTTCTATTAATATATAGTAAGTTTTTCTAAAGCGGGAATGAAGCGACATACTACTATAGTTTTAACCCTTGGCTGCAGCCATTTGCCAACCTATTTTACATTTTTTAATACAGTGTTCACGTAAACAGGAAAATACATTCAGCACACGAAATGTGTCTATACACACACTATCAAGTGGTATGATGCCCCTGAAAGACAAATACATATGTGGTATTTCCATTCGTCAAAAAACGTTAATTCGTGAATGTGTGTTATGAACAATTGAAATTCGTTTGCAAATAGGGTGTTCTCCAAGTGCAAAGTGGTTTTACACAAAATATGGAAAATATGGAGCTAGTTGAGGCTTCAAGAAATAAAATAATTTTCACAGCATTTAGCGATTTTTATAGGTGTATTACACATGTTTCATAGACATTTCGCAAAACTTCTTCAAATAGTAAACTATGAACACGCAAAATTCTTTTACAACGTTTTGAATGATTTTTAAATCATAATTTAACAAGTTTTATATGTTTCGTAAGTTGTGACAGAATCATGCATTTAGGAATTAATTTAGAATTTTTTTTAATGAGGGTCTTAGAATTTTATTTTAAAATCGCATAAATCGGAGTTGGTTGATCACCACAATATCAGAACAAATAAAGCTGCAATGTTATTTCATTAGGTTAGATTAAATGTTCGGTCTAATGAGGTTTTCTTTGTGCAGCTATTAACAGGCTTTATGCTTTGTGCATTAACTGTGGAAGATTATGATTAAAATTAAAATTAAGTTGTATTTCTTATATCTTGCTGTGTGTCTGTTTCTACTGTAACAATTTACACGATAAAGTATTCTTCAGTATTTTAAATTAATGTCTGCATAGAATAAATATCACATCTGTAATATTGTTTAGTACTGGACTGTCAAGTTTTTTGTTATGTCATTCAAAACAGATAGGTTGTACAATAATGTCACTTACTTTCACAGTTTGTTTGTTATAAATATTCGGTAATGAAAAGATAGAGTTCCTTTGTATCTTTTCTTTGTCAGTTTCGTTATCCTATTTTCGTAAGACTTTATCCTTGATTTTTAAGATGATACTTTATCATAAAAGTAATCAGAAATATCACCGGAAACTTTCGGTGCGCAGAACTAAAATATTTAACAAATATATATATTTAAAAATATTAACTATTCAATTTAAAAAATAAAATTATAGTGTTCAAAGAATATAACTTTTTTTTCACGTCGTTAAAACAATTTTCCATGCTCCTAAACAAAAAGCCAATTTCTCCAGAAATCATTTACTATAATACTGATTTTTTAGAAGCTTATACGTTGCAAAGTACACATTTCATGCATAACCTTACGTTGTGCACGTATGTTTCAAAAGCCATACCGATTAATTTAAAATTCCTTCTACAAATTCCAAAGAAATTAATTCGATTATAAAACGGTCGTCGGTTAATCTTATTTTCCCTTTATTTCATTTCATTGCGGCGTACAAATGAGAATGAACTGCGTGACTATAAATGATCGAGCATGGATTTTACAGCCGCCTTAAAATTCCGTCATAAAAAAAGTGTCCGAGTTGAAAGTTCCAGTGCCGACATTATGAAACCGTGCTACAATATTCCGAGCTCCGTTCTTGGTCCGAAAATCCGAGCCTCGTATCGAATCCTACGCAAATCTTTCATTTTTATACCTTCAGGTCCCACGAATGACATCATGGACGTACCATTTCTCGTTCGCGATATTCTGAAAACACACGGAAAGTAGGCAGCTCATTAGAGTGGAAAATGGTGGAAATGAAAAACGATCGATCTGAATAGGCACCCTGTTTCGAAGGGAAGCATTTGTAAAGTTTACAGACGTCACGCTTATTTTCAAGCCGTGTATGCAGAAAATTACCCATACTTTAGGTGTGTCTTTTGTTGTGTTATTAATAGGAAACCGCTTGTTTCACGCGGTGATATAAGCGTTGTAATCACGCATTTTTCTTTACTTTGTTCAGATATAATCTTGCACAAATTATTTCCAGCTTCGTAACATCTATGATACAATCGATAAATTAAAGGATTACTCTGTTGCATCGCTAGGATAACATTTACTGAATTCAACGAAACTGAACAGCAAAACTACATTAAAAGTTTTAGCAAGAGTATATTTTTTTATTAAATATTTTGCTGCGTGTTCTATTTAAAGCATTTTTTAATCCTCGCACAGAATGAACAGTGTCGTGAAAGATGGAACTGTCGTTCATTATTTTCTTCAAATATTTCTGAAACTTTAGTATGTGTTAAGTACTTCTGCAAATTAATAAATTAATACGTTTTTTAAAAAAAAATACGAAACATGTTTTGTAAAATTTAAATTCAGATTCTTTATAAGGTTATATATTATCATGTCGGTAGATCCGATTTTAAATATTGAAATTATTATAGGTGTCTGTTAAATTGTAGTTTATGCAATGACTAAGGTAAATGACTCTATGTCTGTCTTCCCAAAATTCAAACGCAAATATCCACAGTGCTTAGTGTAATCACTTAATGAAGGTAAAGTTTCGAGATCGGGCATGTCTGTGATAACACAGCATCCATTAGAGTTGCTGTAATGTGTCCTGCTTCTACATGATACGTTGTACATTCGTGATTAGTATTCCAATGTGAATTATATCTACTGTGAAACTAATGTCATATTTATTTATCTATGAAACTAATGTAGTATCTGCCTATGAAGCTAATTTGGTATTTATGTATCTATAAATACTATTATAGTATTTATCTACCAATGAAGCTAGCGTAGTATTTATCTACCTAAGCAGCTAGGGTACTATTTATCTGCCTATGAAGCTAGTTTGGTATCTATGTATCTATAAATACTATTATAGTATTTATCTACCAATGAAGCTAGTGTAGTATTTATGTACCTAGGTAGCTAGGGTACTATTTATCTGCCTATGAAGCTAGTTTGGTATTTATGTATCTATAAATACTATTACAGTATTTATCTACCAATGAAGTTAGCGTAGTATTTATGTAGCTAGGCAGCTAGGGTACTATTTATCTGCCTATGAAGCTAGTTTGGTATTTATGTATCTATAAATACTATTACAGTATTTATCTACCAATGAAGTTAGCGTAGTATTTATGTACCTAGGTATCTAGGGTATTATTTATCTGCCTATGAAGCTAGTTTGGTATTTATGTATCTATAAATACTATTATAGTATTTATCTACCAATGAAGCTAGCGTAGTATTTATGTAGCTAGGCAGCTAGGGTACTATTTATCTGCCTATGAAGCTAGTTTGGTATTTATGTATCTATAAATACTATTACAGTATTTATCTACCAATGAAGTTAGCGTAGTATTTATGTACCTAGGTATCTAGGGTACTATTTATCTGCCTATGAAGCTAGTTTGGTATTTATGTATCTATAAATACTATTACAGTATTTATCTACCAATGAAGTTAGCGTAGTATTTATGTACCGATGAAGCTAGCGTAGTATTTATCTACCAATGAAGCTAGTGTAGTATTTATCTATCTATAAAACTACAGTAGTATTCATCCATCTATGAAGTTAATGTAGTATCCATCTACCTATGAAGCTAGTGCAGTAAATTGTTAAAAATTATCGTTACTCGATAAAATAAAAAACGTTGAAAAATTGTAGTATGCTTGTTAGAATTTCTCGAGGAAATATGAATTTACTTTGCATCGAACTTGATTGTATTCCTGTGCGCAGAGACGACAACGTGTTTTCTCATAATTCTGCTAATAAAGAATGATTGGATCCTCGAATTGTGTAGTATATATCTTATACAATCGTTTGCACTCATTTTTATTAAACTCTGGTAGAATTGGAATCGTTTATATATGAATGCTGAAGATGCTTTGCTGGATACTCGATTTAAAAATTTGAAATTTTAACATTTTTACGAACTTATATATTCACATTTTCGAATTACCAAATTTATACAATACATTTTGGAGTTTCAATATTTCGCAGATCTAGAGTTTGGAATTTTTATATTTTTTCATTTTTAAATTTCTAGTTTTTCAGATTTCTGAAATTGATACTCCTACATTTTTATATTTTTAAATTTCTAAATTTCTCAGTTTAAAAATTAAATGTTACAAAATTTAAGAATTTTTAAGTTTCTAAATTTCTGCACTTCTAAATTTATAGATTCATAGATTTATAAATTTATAAATTTGAAATCTTCAAGAATCCGTCAATATATTTTGTGATACATTATCTACATATATTATAAGACACCCAGTGGGACAAATATCATGTCTTCATCTCTGATAATCTTATACCATCTTATAATCTCTTAGATAATCTTATAATCCCAAGCTTATAAAAATGTAGTTAAATCGAAAGTCAAAATTTCATTCATCTCATTAACAATTAGAGTGCTGTTATTGATATTTTCATTATGTCCACCGCAACATTTTTTCTCGCAAATATACAGAAAATGATTAATATTAATTACTTTTTAACAGTTGCCCATTTGTTACTTCTTTATATCAATCTTCTATTTCCAGACTCTCATTCCCCGGAATATGTTATGTAACTTTTCTTTGTACTTCTTCAAAACAGTATTCTGTTTCAATTTGGTATTCAAATGACCACGATAATCTCAACGCAGTGCTTCCATATTTAGCTTCACATAGTTGTATATACACTGTTTCTTGACGTGTTTGCTTATTACGATACTGACGTGTAACAGTCACGTAAACGTAGCCTACTCGTTGAGGTAAAATTCATGATCAAATCACGTTGAAGTAATGTAAAATGAAAGGTAAAGAGTTCTCACGTTTAGAGATACCTAAGAAATTAGCGTGCTCCGGCTAACGTCTGTTTGCTTTCATTTTCATCATTGTGGATAAAAGTGTTAAATTGTATTACAGTCCCTGGCCATCGAATTAGGACCACTATAAATTTTTAGCATTTTTCACGTTTTCCGTAAAATTAAAAGGTCTGTTCAAATTGTAACGATATAATTTGTCAGCTACGAACATGATACACTACTACTGTACATATCATTATTAACACATGTTAATATCTTGTATTTCCACCCCTTTGGTGACAGCTTGTATCCGGCATGCTCTGTATACATTGGTATGTTTTATGTCTTCATTATTTTCCTAAATATCTGTAATTCTTTTCAACTCAGATAATGTGGTTGGAGAGTTGTAAATTAGTCTTTTGAGTAGGCAAATATTTTCTATGGCATTCACCAAATTTCACCTCACGCGCTATCGATACTCGAGCCTAACGTAATCGCTCGCACGGCCCTTAATTGCTCATCACCCACACAATTTATTATCACGATAGTAACAAATTGCTATGTATATATCGTTATCAACGTATTTAGTAATAATTTGATTGACCTAAAACAATTTTTCATATATGACATAATGATATAGCTATAATAGAGAAATTTTCGTACGTGGTCCTAATTTGATTGCTAGGGACTGTATATCCAGGATTTCAGTTCACGTGGGAATAATTTAACATGATTTGATGACAGAAGTACCGCAAAATGACACTTATTGTATATTAATTTGATGTTCTAGATTTTATACACATAACTATGTACATAGATACATAAACAGTTCATCTATGTTGTGAAGTACAAATTAACACTTCTTTGTATAAGTAATTAATGAACTAATTTAAAGTTTCGTACTAGTGAAATAGTTTAAAGTTTTATTGTAGAATGTCTAGTTTTTATTTGATTTGCTATAAGAAATCAATATAGTCTTTGTGTTGAATATAGTTTATTTTGGGATATTCAACCAATTTGCTTTTTCACTCTTCATTGGTAGAAAATAAAGGAACACTCAATTTTTGAAGTTGAACAAAATTAGTCACAAAATTTGTTAATTAATGAAACAATTTTATTTTTTGTAATTATAAGTTTTCTCTCATCGAAATATAACAAATTTGCAATATTATAAATCTTTTCTGTGAAGAATATTTATTGCTATTGCTTTGTTAATATTTCTTATGAAATTCAAAGCAGAACATTTTTATACCGAGAAAGAATTAAACTTGCATTATTTACTTATAAATAGTTTAGGTTAGTATACAAATCTACTGGTGACTGTTTTAATCTGAATATAATAATTGCTTTCGACTGAAAATATAATGAACTTTAACTCATTTCGTCTGATTTTATTTGACAAGAACAGATGTGATATTTCTTATTTGCGCACATCATACAAATATAACTGTATTAACTTACTAACGTGAATGTAATTACATTCGTGCTCTTCCGCATATGTTATTTTGAATTATTTGAATTTAAACATAGAGGTTTCGCAAAATTATCACAAATACAGCGAAATGTTATTGACACAAATGATGTGTTTACTTCGACCAAGAATTTGTTTAATTACAATAAATAATTCTGCACAGAAGTGCGGCAGTCGCAAGTTTAATTCAGTATTAATATTAATCGATTTGATGAATCGATTTTAATTGGAGTATTAACTGATACTTTTGCAATGAATGTACTTGCATTTATGACCCATGGAAATTTGTAAAATGTATCTCGTCAAAATACGAGTGTATTCGAGTTTCAGCTGTAATTAAATTAATCGAGGAATTAATATTGAGACATATATACATTCTGTTATTATCTGTAATATTATAAACATCTGTCGGTATTTGCATTAATATTTTGCATAAATAATACATATAATCAGCCACATAATTATATTATCTGCAATGCAAATTTTGGAACCTTTTTTGTTCGAGTGTTCTTATTAGTGACCATAGTTGGATTATGTAGTGGGATCGTATCGAAAGCAAATGGTATAAGTCAATATCTTTCACAAAATTTAGAACTTTTCTACAAAAGTCTATTTATCGTAAGATAGTCATTGAAGTTGGTATGTCGTATTGTATCCTCTTCATACTATATTTGGAGCAAGTTACCAAAATGTTCAATAGCATTTCGTGTGTCACGGGTGTCGCAGATGTTTGATTCCGTTTTTGTGATAAGATACGAATGTGTCCAACTTGTGTCCATTCTTAGTCATTGTCACTTGATCTCTTCTGTTTGGTAGTTACGCTAGATTGGTATCACTTATATTATCACGAACTTTACGCAGCTTAATTGATCTACCATTTCTACATTCCTCATTCCATGTTTTCATTAGGGCTTTGATGCAATACTTTCGGAGGTCTTTATGGTATGTTCATAATTTATTATTGTTGTAACAGAACTAGCCAGTTTTGTTGCATCGACTTTTTCGACAAGTGGAAAAGTTACAAATATGAGAGGGAATCCAATAATATGAAACTCTTTTTTTGTCCCGCTTGAGAGTGTCATTTAATTCAATGACATTTTGGATTATATATTTTCAATTTTTGCAGAGCAAGATGCTTTTACAGTAAGATAGAATAATAGTAATTGTTGTGTTTTTTTCCATGTATTTACAATTTGTAAGATAAATACTTCGATAATGAAGATCGTGAATGCTTGTGGAAGTCTGACAGCTTGTGTTTGGTAGCGCTTCCAATCGCTTTTTATAGATCACATAATTTATATAATAAAAAGAAGCTTTATATTTAGTGTTCTCAGATGAAAGTGCCGATCTAAAGTGATTTAATAAAATATATTTGACTTATTGTTACATGACACGTTTCATACATCGTTTCACGACACACGTTTCATTGTTCTTTGTTGAAACGAAAATGGAAGGTAATTCGCAGTTAGCATATCAATCAACCGCTATAAATTAACACTTACTCTTACGAATCAGATAGTTAAACCATAGCGACTGTATATCAGTGAATAATGGATAATGATCATTGGGTATCTGAGCCGCGGAATTACAGAAGTTCTGAGAAATAATTATGCATGGGTACAACGTGTAATGTTATATCTTTATTTCACATGATATTTCAGCAAAAAGGTAGCCTTGCAGTTTCTACGTGTAATTTTTTACACAGGAAGATTTCTCTTTTTTTGTTAAATTGAAGGTTGTAAAACGTGATGAAGAAGTTTGATGATGCAAAAAGGTGTACGTGCTTGTTGTAAATGAAGCTGTATCAAGGAAATGAATTTTTTATTTTTTACGAACAAAATAATCTTTTTCTTGGCGTAGATGATGGAAGAGCACATTCTTCTTCAGGAAAACATATCGTATTATCGGTTAATCATATAACATTTGATGGATCTCTTTCATCTCGTACATTGGTTTTCTTTTGCGTTCAGATAATACCGGAATATTGATTTATGTATTGTTTCATTTTCCACGTTCCAAAATTCGAAATCAGCGGTAATTATTAACATTTGCACACAATTATAATATTATCAAATTTCGCTCAGTTATATACCTTCATGTTCATTAAAACATTGATTGGTTAAATATTGAAACCTGAAGGGATTCCGAATATGATGATGAAACGTAATTAAGGAACTAATTATATTCCATATTTTATCGAAGAATTCATTAAAAAAATTTAAATAAACTTTATCAAAGATATTTGTAATATTACGAAAATAATAGAAATCATTGCACTATTTCATCATTCTACTATCTGAAATACAAAATATTTTCAAAATTATTTCTTGACGTATAAGAACATATTTGTGCTTCGAAAATCAAATGTGGAAATGAGACACTGTTATTTGACATAACATTTCAATGAAATTTTCGAAGACTAAAATATTATTGTTGTACTTCGAAAATGAAATATTTATTTATCATATACGAGAGGTCCTTTTTTACGCAAGTGGTCATAAATTTAATTATAGATAAAATTATGAATTTAATACATGATATAATATTTTAATTCTACTTCAGATAATAACATTTTAAAGTTATTTTAAATATGACTTATAATCAACAATAAAATTATAGCAGTGTCATGTTTTACACAGAATTAGTTCTTTTCTGATAATCGATAACAAATTTTAGATTAAATCTTACATTTCCCATTTTCAATGACGATAATTAAGAAGCTTTTATCAAAATGTATGTTAATCTTGATCGAGATAAAGAATCATCGAATAGACTTGTATTATACATTATTTAGTCACTTTTATAGTTTAGTATAAATCGAAATATAAATGGTGATTAAGCATCTCAGGGTTAATTTTGCTACGTTAGCAGTAATCAATGAAAGAAAAGTACCTACCGTGCTTAATTTAATCCTATATGTTTCGGCTTCATCCAATCGCTAGAAATGGATCGATTGAACGCGTAGCCATACGACAAGATTAATAACTCCATTCAACGTAGTAGACACCGTCGGAGTCGAAGTTCGCGTCGATTTCCTGTGATCCGAGGGGCAGTAGTGCCATTAGCGTGGGGCAAATAGGGCACTGACCGTCCGATAGGAGATAATATTTTCGAATTAATAAATTTTTAATCTTAGAGATTTCGAAACACGGAAGTTCTCAAATATTTTAATTTTCCAACTCCTCTATTTCTAGATATCAAAAGTTATTAAAATGCCAGGTTTTCAAATTTATGAATTTAATTCCTGCTTGTACATTTTTGGAGTGACAAATTTGAAAATTAAAAAAAATTGTTAGATGTTCAGATAACTATATTTTCAAATTTCCAGTATTACGAATCACAGAATATTCGAATTTTTAAATTCTTCATTTTAACAATTTCTGTTTAAATTTTCAAATCTTTTAAGTTCCATCCCGAAATTGCCGAATTCCAATTACTTGAATTCTAAGATATTTCAACCACAAAATTCCGGAATTCGGACATTTTCAAGTTTTCAAAACTTTCAATTCTTAAAACTCTAATTATTCCAAATTTTTAATCTCTAATCTTAGAAACTCTCAAATTGTATTACTTTTCGGTATTTGGATTTTTCTAATTTCTAAATAACCAAATCAGTCAATTAACAAATCTTCTACTCTCTAAATTAAATATGGTGATCTCCAAATTTTCAGATTTCGAAATTTTGTGTGCAATTTCTGATCTTCGAACTTCTAATTTTTCGTACTTCAAATTTTGCAAGTATTAAATCTCTAAATTTCCAATTCACAAATATCTGAATTCTTGAGTTTGCAAGTATCTAAATTCAATTCTCAGATTCACAAATATTCAAATTCTCTATTCGAATTTCAAGATTTTTTAATATATTAATCTCGAAACTTTCACATTCCAGAACTTCAAAATATTTAAATCGCCTAATTTTCAAATTTTTAACTTTCCAGTGTTTATATTTTAACTGTTTCAAAGCATCTAAATTCATCAAGTTTTCTAGACACTAAAAATTTCGAAAGTTCCCAAAATATTGAAAATTCTCAATATTTTCATAGTTCTAAAAATTCTTTAAATTCTCTGACTTCTCTGAATTCTCTAAATTCTATGTTTTTTACAAGTCGTCAAAATTCCCGAAATACTGTAATTTCTCATAATTCTCTACTCTTAAAATTTTCTAACTTTTCTGAATTCTTTATATTTCTTTCTAAATTTTAAAAATTCCTGAAATTCTAAAAATTCTGTGAATTCTCATAATTCTCAAATGTCTTAAAATTCTTTAAATTTTCATAATTTTTATAGTTTTTATAATTCTCAAAATTCTCAAAGTTCCTAAAATTATCAATACCCCAAATAATCTAAAAATTCTCAGAATTTTCAGAACTCTTAAAATTCTTTAAAATCTCATAATTCTTGTAGTTCTTATGATTCTAAAAATTCTCAAAGTTCCTAAAATTATCAAAACCCTCAATAATCTCAAAATTCTCCGAATTTTCAGAACTCTTAAAATTCTTTAAAATCTCATAATTCTTGTAGTTCTTATGATTCTAAAAATTCTCAAAATTCCTAAAATTGTAAAAATCCCCAATAATCGAAAAATTCTCAAAGTTCCTAAAATTGTCAAAACCCAATAATCTCAAAATTCCCAGACTTCTCAAAACTAAAAATCCCCAAAATCCCGCAAATTCCCAAAACTCTCAAAATTGTCACACTTCCCAAGATCCGAAAATCCATGAATCTCAACATTCTGCAATATCCAAAATAATATTAATATTTTCGCCGATCCCCGCAATCTCTAAGAACTCCATTGTAATATAGTAGTCCATCGACCGATTCGCAATAACACAGAAACCTCATTGAGTATCCAGTGTTATACCAAGCTCCCTCGAACCAGACCGAATGTCGAGCAAATATTTCCGGGGCATCGGGGGAAAAAGTCGGGCAAACTGTACGGTAAGACACCACGAGCAACGACCGGAAGCGGAATAAGAATAATGAAAATTGGAGGCAGAGAGCGGTTCGGTCGGCTTACTGCAAAGAAGCGACGAATAGCCAACGGAGGAAGCACGTAATTATCCTCGTAAATCCATCGGACATTTCGCGAGAGAAGAAAAGAGAGGCGACGTTGCGAAACGAAGAGGGATAACGAGGAATCGAAAGGAGAGCCTCTCGCGCCCTTTTTGATAGGGTTTTATCGATAGCTTGGCCAGTCGGTCGAATCGCTCGTAAATTCTTATTATAATTGGCGCGATCGTGGACACGGAAACCGTGATTGGCTCGAAAAGTTGCCGCCATCTCCATAAATCGTTGTCAATAGAGGCCTTCGGTATGGAACGGGTTTTAAAGAACCGAAGAAAGTAGCGTGAAAATTGAAGGGTACGATTTTCCATTCGGTGCGAGAAGAGGATGCGAGTTTATCAAACACCCTTTGTGCCATTAGTGTTCGTGGAATTTTGTAAACCCTTTGTGCCATCAATGTGTTTAGGAAATTTTGCAGACCCTTTATGTCATGAATGTGTTTATGAAATTCTGAGTCCTTTGAGATATGAACGTGTATTAACCCTTTATGCTGTGGACGTGTTTATTAAACGCTGGTAGTAGTTTGTGTTATCGACTATGGTATGCTGTAAACTGGAATAATTTGTACGATTCGATATAAGCTCTCGTCGTTTTAATTGTGTCACCAGTCAGTGTTTCGTTGCTGTTTTTCACTTGGCTACCGGACGCTAACAGTATCGTTAAGATCATATCTGGATGCAATACCAGGGTTGATATTTTACGGTAGATAAATTACTGAGATACTTGCGAGAAAATAGGTTGGGAGGTTTTTGTCGACCGTTCTGGATAAGTGAACGGACGAAAGCAGATCGTGCTTTTTAAAGTTGTCGATTTATTCTGCTGCAATCCTGAGAGCAAGTATTTTTCTCGTTGAAAAGGATGTGAAAATTGAGGAAGTTCGAATGAGTTTTACTTTTTGCTTTATGTTCTCGTTCTATATTCTGCGGTTATTTCAACCCTTGACATGGTATCCATGCGTTTATCAATGGTTATCGTTGCACGCTATTTTATGGCGGACAGTAGTTAATTTTTTGTGATAGCAGTGCTGCGTAATCGTTTGTTAATAATCTGCAATAATAATCGTGTTTGTTTTATTCACTGGAATCGCTTTATATGTATATCGCGCTTTTGTCTTGTTTCTGCGTTTGAATTTTTCGTAGACGCTTTATTGTCATACAGCTTTCTAGTTTCATCAAAGAGATTGGATCGTTTTTAACTTTTTAATTTGGTAATTTGGATAATTTGAAAGTTCCCACATTTGGGGATGTGAAAATTAGAAAGTTGAAAGTTTTTGAGAATTTAGAAATTTGAGTATCTGAGAATTTGGAATTTTGAGAATTCAAAAATTTGAGTATTTGGAAATTTGAGAATTCGGAAACTTGAGAATTCGAAAATTTGAGAATTCGGAAACTTAGGCATTTGGAAACTTGGGAATTTGGAAATTTGAGAATTTTGAACCTTAGGGATTTGGAAATTTGAGAATTCGGAAATTTGGGAATTTGGAAATTTCAGAATTCGGAAACTTAGGCATTTGGAAACTTGGGAATTTGGAAATTTGAGAATTTGGAACCTTAGGGTTTTGGAAATTTTAGAATTTGGAACCTTAGGGATTTGGAAATTTGAGATTTCGAAACCTTACGGATTTGGAAATTTGAGAATTCAGAAATTTAGGAATTCGGAAATCTGAGAATTTGGAAATTTGAGAATTCGGAAATTTGAGAATTTGGAAACTTAGGCATTTGGAAACTTGGGAATTTGGAAATTTGAGAACTTGGAATCTTAAGAATTTGGAAATTTGACAATTCGGAAATTTGGGAATTTACAAATTTGAGAATTTGGAAATTTGAGAATTCGGAAATTTGACAACTCGGAAAATTGGGAATTTGGAAATTTGAGAATTTGGAACCTTAGGAATTTGGAAATTTGAGAATTTGGAACCTTAAAAATTTGGGAATTTGAGAATTTGGAAATTTGTGAATCTGTAAATTGGAGAAAATTCGAGAATTTCAAAGTTATTAACATTTAAAGATTGTAAAGTTTATAGTGTTTTAGAATTTGTAGATTTGTTTCAGTTCCTGATACCGCTTTATATCTTACTTTCCGATTTATGTATTTGCGTTTAAATCTTCCATGAAAGTTTTATCGCGAGCGAATTTTTTAGCAAAGTGATTTCTAGCAATTTTCGTAAAACGTGAGGTCGTGTATCGTAATGGAACTCGTTTCCTTGCACGTTTAACGAGAGAATAATTTACAAACGTCTGTAAATTAGTTTCGTTAGACACAGAGATAAGGATAATGTGAATTTGCATTTTTCTGGTAACTAGAAAATAATGTGCATTTTAAACAGTAGATTTTACAGTATTGTGCAGAATACGCAATCTATTTTCCTTGCAGTATTTTTGCATCGTGGTAGATAATCGATTGCCCCATTTTGCAAATATTTCGTCGGGTTGTTCTATTTTCGCCTCTCTGTAGCCAAAGGTTCGATTGGGTCACGTATTGCATTTAAAAAATTTTCTAACATTCTATTGGCAATTGCAACATATGCGTGAAACGAATGATGAGAATCTATTCTTCACTGTTTTTTAATTAATGAAGCAATAATATGTAGAAGGGTAATTTGGCTGCGTATAATGCGAGCAAATATAATTTACTTAATATGACATTAAATGTCTTTATATTGATCAATTTTCAAGTTCGTAAATTTCTAACTTCGATGATTTGAAAATGTTCAACTTTGAAATTTTTGAAATTTGATAATTATCGGATTCTGGGATATCTAGATTTTTAGAGTTCTGTATGCAAAAACTAATTAAATTGAAAATTGAAACATTGGAAATCGGGAAAATTGGAGAATCTAAAATTGATAACCGGGAAATCTGGCATTGTGAAATAGGTAATCGGGAAATCGGTAATCGGGAAATCGGGCATTGTGAAATCGGTAATCGGAAGATCGATAATCGGAAGATCGGTAATCGGGAAATCGGTAATCGGGAAATCGATAATCGGGAAATCGGTAATCGGGAAATCGGTAATCGGGAAATCGATAATCGGGAAATCGGTAATCGGGAAATTGGTAATCGGGAAATCGGTAATCGGAAGGTCGGTGATCGGGAAATCGGTAATCGGAAGATCGGTGATAGGGAAATCGATAATAGGAAGATCGGTAATCGGGCAATCGGAAAATCGGTAATCGAGAAACCGGAAATCGGCAAATTGTTACTCAGGTAGTTGGAAAATTCGTGAAATGGGAAATCGGTACTGAGGAAATTGACAAATCGATACTCAGGAAATCGGAAATCGAGAAACCATTAATTGGGAAACCAATAACCGGAAATCGGAAATTGATAAATTTGGAAATGTAAAATAAGAAAATTTAATAACTAAAAATTATGATACAGAAAACTTTGTGACTCTTAAAATTAACACATTTAATGCTTGCGTTTCAAGATTCGTAAATTACTGAATCAGTGTTAATATTGCCGAAGAAACTATTCCTTCTGTTAGATAGAAATTGCAGGATCGCACGTAATGTTCTAACACTCAGCAGCGCTGCAACAAGATAGAATTATCAAGTCAGGTAGAAGGAGGACGAAAGAGAACATGTTCCCAGCGTGTTACAAAGTTCGCTTAGAATCGAAGTGGCCGTTTGCCTTACGCGTTCTTTTTGGGAAGAAAAGTTCCACGAACAGGAGAGTACCTCGTTTCCATGCTTTTCCATTTCCACTCCGTTCTGCTGGCTGTTTCACGATTCCCGATTCAACGAGTCGCGCTGCTTGGCAAAGGTTTAGTGTTCCACGCCTCGCGGAAGTGCATTTACCTATTGTTCAGCCAGCTCGTCTTTCGTTGGGATTTGAAAGCGCGCCCAATTTTCGTATTTGTTCGCGCGTAAATTCACTGTGACGAATTCACCGCTGAAACATAATTGGATATAGCTGATATTTCAACACGATGCAGCTTCTTAATTGTCGAATTCGCTAATAAATTTGCGATTCCTGTTCGTTACTATTCAACTGTATTTCAGAAATTTTCACTTTTAAATGACGCGAGAAATCTCTGTAGTAATAGGGTACATATGTAATGTCGGTGTATTATGAATGATAGAATTTTTTTGGGGGGACAGAAAAGAGGGAATATTAACTATAATAATTTGTATGTATTTTATTCTGGATTAAGATAATTATAAGAGATAATGTTTTTGTTGATTTTCATGTGTTTTTCATTTTACAATAAATTGAATTTGAAAAATTTTTAAAAAATATATGTATTTCATCATCAATTAAAATGATTGAAATAATTAAAGAAGAGAAATCTTTAATAGTCTTGATATATGTATTTCACATTGCATTACATTCTGAACAGTAACGTAATTTTTTCGAGTAAATTGTCACGTGATATCGTGCACAACTGTAATTAATTACCTTGTGATAACATTTGTAATTGAAATACAAAAACATTTTCTATTATTGGTAATATAATCAATTTAATGGTAGCACATGAACATGTGAATTTGAATATGATCGCAATAAATTAAATTAATGTTGACATGGTATCACTATTTCAGCGTTAATTAATAAATTAGTGTTTACATATTGCCAATTATTAATTTATTGATTGGAATTATCGAGAGGTTTAAATATACTTTCTATGATATGTACTATTTTTATTTGCTTTCAGTAACAAATTTTAATATTTCTTTTTATAATTAATGTATTCATGGTTGTGGTTTATATGAATGAGACGTATATGATACATATACTGATTCATATGAATCGTATGTATATAATTAATACGATTATAATTTGATTCATATGTATATAATCTGTACTATTATAATTTATTCGAATTATATGTACACAATTCTTAATATAATAATTCGTACGAGTCATATGAATATGATTAATATGTGACATATATGATATCATATGTGTATAAACTGTATATTATTTCTTTCACGCATAATTTAAATAATCATGTCAAAAAGTATGACCATAAAAGTAAACGTGTTTTCCATTGACTATTAATTTTCCAATCGCTCGATCCTACAGAGTCATAAAGTCATAAGACAGACTATAAATTTCACAAGTTTCCCGATTAAATTTCAAAGTTTCCTCGAAGCTTGAATCCAGCAAATAACTGTTCTGCATAAAATAATGAACATTCTACACAATCGAATAACAAACTCCTCCAAGAATTCCTCTATAAACATCCCCATATTTTTTGCATATATCTCTGTCATATTTCTATTTTTCAATTTCATTGATCACGCGTATCATACGTAGATCTGAATGTCTAATTGTCACTTTTGAGCTCGCAATTTTTATCATGGACGTATGTTTAGCCGACATAAAATACAATCAAACGAATTGTCCTGCAAACCTTTCAAAGCAAGAGCAAACACGTCGAAACAGAACACTTTCCAGTAAAATCAATGTGTTCCTCTCATATCTGGCACCTGTTTTCATGCGTATTCGCAACTAAAATGGAAACTGCACCGTGCTGATAAATTATGTGCTCGTTCTTATCATAACGGTAATCACCTACACATTGACGCATATTTGTGTCTCGCGAACGATACGTTTCGTTCAGTTGGCAATTCAGGTGTCTAATAATTCCGTATTCGTCGTGAAATTATTGAAACGGAAGTATTGAAATACGGTACGCGCGCGGCACAGATAGGAAATGATTAATTTTTCATCGAATTCTCGGGAAGCGAGGAAACACACAACTGAAAGTGTTAAATGCAACCCCCTTTGAAATTATCTATCAAACGGTGTATTTAATTCCGCGTAATTCACCGTAAAAAGCTTCACCACGAGTAGAACTTTTTTAATTGCACTTTATCTTTTAATATATTTCACTTGATTAACGCTTCCTCTGTTGGACGAATCGTATGAGAATGGAATTTAATGCACGCACTATGAATTTATTATCATCTTGAAAGCATCGTATCGAATTATTTGTGCTATTTTTCATTTTTTTTTTTTAAATCATATTCTTTGTAAGAAATTTGAGAATTATTTGATTGGAGTGTTTAGATAACGGAAGAGTTAAGAATTTGGAAAAATTGAGAGTTTTTGGAGTTGGGAAATGTGAGATTTTTAGAAATTTCAGAATTGGGAATTTTTTATATTTAGGAATTTGGAAATTTGGTTAATTGGGAATTTTTTGTATTAATTTGCAGATATTGAAATTAAAGTAAAGAACTAAGGTATTGAAAATTGAAATATTAAAATTGACAAGTAGACAGTTTGTAATATTTGATATTAGAAAATTTAGAAATTGGAGAATCTGAGAATTTTGGAGCTTGGAAGTTTGACAATTTTGTAATTTTGAAGTTTGACAATTTTGGAATTTGGACATTCAATATATAATTTGACGATTTTAGAATATGAAAATTTTTGAATTTGTAAACTTGCATATTTGATAATTAGACAACTTTGAAATCTGAAAATTTAATAATTTGACAATTTTGGAAATTTGTAGATTTTGGGATTTGAGAATATTCAAACAGAAATTTTTAGATTTTGGGATTTGAGAATTTTCAAATATAAAAATTTATAGATTTTTGGAAATTTGAAAATTTAAAGATCTCAGAGTTTGAGAATTTGAGAAATTTGAATTATTAAAAATTTATATATTCGACGATTGAAAATTTAAGACATTTGAGAATTCATCGGTTGAGAATTTGAGAAATTTGGTGTAATAGAAATTTATGAATTCGACGATTGAAAATTTGAGATATTTGGATTATTAGAAATTTGAGAACTCAAAGTTTGAAAATTAGGACATTTGATAATTTAGGATTGTCGAAATTTGGAAACTTGGGAGTTCCATAATTTAGGAATTTGCAAATTTGAAAATGTATGAAATTATTTAAATGCTTGAAAGTTTATATATTTGATGATTTGAAATTTTTTTGAATGAGTGAAGTGAACTTTCCACTAATAGCACATTTTTTCCTCAAAAAGTTTATAACAGTTTCTAATAATTATATCAGAAATGTTTCTGCTAAAAAATTTCTAAATCTTCTGCGTTATTGAGATATATTGTACATGTATCATTTATAAGTTATATACCATATAGATACATCACATATATTATTTATGCAAAAAGGCATCCAAATATTCCCAGAATTTTCTCACTTTTATTATAAAAGTAAAATAACCTTCACCACTTTGCAAATTATTACGGTATACCTGTAATTACTCATTTTTTGGCAACAAAGTTTCAGATCAAAAAAATTCCTATATAAAGACTATAATTAAAAATCAATAACCGAATGAAAATAAGCGGTAACCGTTATGAAACTACGTAACGACCTAAAATTGAAGTTTGCAAGCGAACGATGCATTCCAGTTACCGCGTCTTTTACCGGTATCGATACTATCGAGATAATTGCGTAAATTAACAGAATCGTTGATGGATAGTGTTTACAGCGTGGAACAACGCGTTTCGAAGTGTGTGTTGACACGTTCGGACCACAGTATACTTAATGAACGCGAAATCATTCGGACAAAGCATCGCACGGCGATCAGTCATTGCATTTATTGGATACGATTGATGAAATTGGATTCGTAACACGTGGATAACTTAGCGAGTGTGTTTTGCATCGTATATTGCTATCTGATTATCAATCATTCATTCGTAATTGCTGTTCTATGATCAATTATGCAGATGTTTATATTTGGGATAATAATAATTTTGTTGATTACTGAAAACCGCAATCGTCGACGGGTAAATTTTACTTGTCAATTAACTAATTTAATTCAAACACGTTACTGTGATGTTATTATAAGGAATATATCGTGGTAGTTTAAAATTGACGTAAATTTTGTTTCGTTGAAGATGAATACGATAATTAAGTTACTAGCATATGCAGATACGTAGTACTGCTTTATTGTGCTAATTTGGCGATATAACGTATGGTGATTTAACGAAAAGCTAGTGCAACCTAAATTATAATCTAACATGACAATTTCATAATTTTCATTATGTGAAATTTTTTGCATTTATAAACTTCTTTTTTTTTTAAATTTAAAAATTTGTAAAATTCGGAAAATAAGATCGGGAAAACGGTGGAATGGAATTTCGGAAAATTAGGAAATTTGTGAATTTTGAAAAGCCAGGAAAATAGGGAAACTTCGAAAAATTGGGAAAATGTGGAAATTCGAAAAATTTGGGAAAGTACGGGGAAAAATTTTGAAATTTGTAAAATTGGAAATACTGAAGAAAGAGGAGAATTTTTAAAAATCATGAAATTTGTGAATTTCGAAAAGCGGGGATATAGGGAAATTTCGAAAAATTGGGAAAATCTGCAAGTTCGGAAAATTCGACAAATTTCGGAAAGTAGGGGCAAAAATTGGGAAATTTGTGAAATTGGAAAAACTGAAGAAAGAGAATTTTTTAAAATTACGGAATTTGTGTATTTCGAAAAGCGGGGAAAATAGGGAAACTTCGAAAAATTGGGAAAATGTGGGAATTCGGAAAATTCGACAAATTTCGGAAAGTGTGGGAAAAAATTGGAAACATCGAGAAGATAAGAGAATTTCGAAAATTTAAAAAATTCAAATATATGTAAAATTTAGAACTTTGTGAAATGGTGGAAATAGGGAAATTTCGGAAACTTAGGAAATTTGTGAATTTCGAAAAGTGGTGAAAATATGAAAAATTTGTAAAAATTTGTAGAATTCGAAAATTTTTAAAATGCGGGAAATTTAAAAAAGTCGGAAAAGTTGGAAAATTGAGGAAACAGAGAACGTTCAAAAATTTGAAAAATTCAAGTTTGTGTAAATTTTTTTAATTTGAAGAATGCAGGGGAATAGGCAAATTTCAGAAAATACGGAAAATTGGGAAATTTAGAAAGTTTCGATAATTCGAGAAAATGCGAAGATTGGGAGAATTTTGAAAGTTGGAAGTTTGGAAGACGAAAAATGTATAAATTTCGAAATTTAAGAACAAAATGTGTTTATAGTACTAAGCTTTGTAAATTTCCAAATTTAAAAATTAACTCTATCGAAATTACTAAATTATTAAGTTATCAAATTATCAAAAACCTAACCAAATTACTAATCTACCAAGTTATTAAATTACTACGAAATTAAATTTCTACATTACTACAAACTCGCTGAGTTTCATATTAATAAAAACTGAAAAATCTGAAAATTACAAACATTTCTTCATACTTTTCTCACATACCTTTCCTAGAAGTAATTAATGTTTCATTATTTATGTAGTCTTAAAGAACAAATGAAATTCGTGGAATCAGAGCTGTTCATTCATTTTCCGAGAAAAATGGGGTGTGCACGGTCCTGTGTATTCTCTTGTTGAACCTCTTTTTGTTTTCTTAAGCTTGACTCCTGGGCTCAGGTTTCGTTCGTCCAAATTTATTAAATTTTATATTTCATTGTTTGCGATGTTTCTTGTTTCCGAGGATTCCTTTCCTTCTGTTTCAATTTTACCACTTTTTCACCACCTCCTCGTCGACGTTCCCATTATTCCCGTCTTCTTTTTCATTGCTCCACCCTGTCCTTTTTTTATTTTCCTGCGGTGTCACCAGCTCGTAATTTTTCTGATGGAAACACGGAACGAAGTGTATTTTGTTTTTGTCTTTTCTTTTAACAATCGCGTTTCTCCTACACATCGACTTCAAACAACGGGTTCTGCACCTAAGAAGGAAGGACGTTTTAAGTGGAATTCCCAGCTGCGTTTATTAAATTTTTTCTGCCGTATTTCTTGTGAAACTTCTCCAAAATGTAAGTGGACGCTCGAAGAATATCTCATATTTGTAATAGATTTTTATTGCGCACGATGATTGTCTGGTTATTAGTTTCTTATGATTCTTTGGAAAATTTCAGACGTCCCTATTTTTATTATATGTGACTAGATTTTAAAATAGCTACATCAAAGTATTTCAAAATTTCTAGGTTCAAAAATTCGCAAATGGGTCGATTTAAATTAATGTAATTTGTAAATTATAAGCTTAATTATTAAATAGCTAAATTCAAATTAATCTTATCTGTAAATTAATAGCTTAATTTTTAAATTGTCAGGTTTGAGTCAATTTAATTTTTAAATTGATAGATTAATTTTTAAATAGCAATTGAATTTTTAATTTGCTAGATCTCAATTAATCTAATTTGTAAATTATAAGCTTAATTATTAAATAGCTCAATTCAAATTAATCTTATCTGTAAATTAATAGCTTAATTTTTAAATTGTCAGGTTTGAGTCAATTTAATTTTTAAATTGATAGATTAATTTTTAAATAGCAATTGAATTTTTAATTTGCTTGATCTCAATTAATCTGATTTGTAAATTAATAGCTTAATTATTAAATCGCTAGATTTGAGTATTTTAATTCTTAAATTAATTTTTAAATTGATTGATTTTAATTAATTTAATTAATAAATTAATAGCTGATTTTTTAAATAGCAACTTAATTTCAGTTAATCTAATTTGACAAGTAATAGCTTAATTATTAAATAGCTAGATTTAAGTTAGTCTATTCTCCAAGTAAATCTTAATTTGTAAATTGCAGATTAATTTCTAAATTGCCATATTTAACCATATTTAGGTTAAAAATTTTATTTCTTTTAAATGTTGTGTTTCTATGCTAACATTTTTTACCTTTTGAGTCTCTAAATGTTCAAGTTTAGAAATCTCATGTATCTAACTTTGAAATGTGAAAAATTTTTAAATAGAAAAAGTCCCAGAAATTTGAACGACTGAAAATTTGAAAATTCAAGAGTATAAGAGTATTCAAATATTAAACTGTGAAAATATGACAGTATGATAGCTAGCACATATCGAAATATAAAAATATGAAAATTAAGATAAAGTTTTTTACTAATAAATTAATGTTAAGATAAAGTTTATATATTTTCATCAGAGTTTAATCTCATTTATGCATGCTTGTCCGTTATAGAATGACACTGTCGAACATATTTCAAAATTAGCTTCAGTAATGAGCTTCAAATTAAATTCTAATTAGTCGTTAAGGAGAAACTTGTTTGTCCGAACATTTCCGTGCAACCCGATACCCAATTTGTCCGATTTATAATACCTCTCGAAACTTAATTTATTATAACATCCATAAACTTGCGTTGAAAATTAAAAGCGGAACGTGGAGATTAAAATTGTCTGCTACGTTATTCATGAGACTTTTATTACAGTGTTTTTCCACTGTTATTGTATTATCGTTTCATTTTTTATCGAAAACCACGACCATCTCTAAATTGTTTTGAAACATAATATATACCATAACATTTATTACACAGACTTCTGTGCAACATAACGTCGTTAAATTAATAGAATTTTTTAAACAACAGCATAAATTTTATTGAAACGTTGCATCAAATTTTGTTGAAACATTACACAAAATTCTTTTTGATTCATCATATAAAATTTTGTTAAAACAGTATGAAATTTCTGTAAACCATAACAACACTTTTTGTTTAAATATAGCAACGTGCATTTTTTTTGGGAATATAACATTTGATAATAAAATTATTTTGAATTCATTTTAAAGAATTAAATAATAGATTGAACAGTTGAGGTACGTTGTTTAAAGACACGAACGTACGTTTAATCAACAACACGAAGAAAAGTTGGACGTTATAGTAGAAGTTGTGATACACCATTGCTATTTTGCCGGATTTTACCTTAGTTTTACTTCGAACTTCACAGTTCTTTAAACTCTTAGCGGGAAACTTCTTTTCTATCTCCTTTTTTCTGATCGAAAGTATGAACATGACTCACGGCTACGTGTGCCTCTAAGAAGTATACTTTAGAAATTATACAGAACAATTTATCACCGAATACTAGATATACATCTTGGGAAGTTTGTAGACAAACAGCGTGCATGATACTTTTTTCTCGAAGAAGCTATTTAATTTAATTATCTAATAGCTTCACTTTTAAATCGCCAAATTTGAATTTCATTTTTAAATAGCAATTTAATTTTCAATTTGGTAGATTTAAATTAATCTAACTTGTACATTAATAACTTAAGTACTAAATAGCTGCATTTAAGTTAACCTAATTTTTAAACTGGTAGTTTAATTTCTAAATTGCTAGACTACTGAATTTAAAAATCAAATTAATAGCTCAATTTTTAAGTAGCAATTTAATTTTTAATTTGCTTGGTTTAAATTAATCTGATTTTTAAACTAATAGCTTAATTACTAAATAGCTGAATATTTATTAATTCGGATAGTTCCTAAATAATTGGATGTGTTTATTACATATGTATAATATTATTTTTACATGATTTACACACATAAATAATACGTATAAATTACATAAAATATTATTACTATATTGTAACATTATTATATGAAAGTTAGACATGTAGTATATAGTTTTATTTACATCGAAGATGAAAGTATTCGTACCTCTGCAATATAGAAATAGAAAAAGTAATATTTTCTACAACTATACATATGCCTACATGTGTAGCCATATATCACACACAGCTTACAGTACCAAATATGCAATAATGAAAGTCAATTACAGTTTATGAGACAAAATAAATGAAAGTGATAATTTAACGAGACAAAAGCATTTGTACAGTCAGTATAGACATTCTGATCGACTCGTTATATCAGTATTATGAATAATATAAAAATCACAAAAGTAGAAAAAATTTATAAGAAAAAAAAAAGAAGTGTTTCCAGGTCAGTACCAATATTCACTTTATGCCAATAATTGGATTTCTTGCGCTAAATAATGAACCAGAAAATTGTAGAACACGTATTATCAATTTAAACAATTTGTACAAACGATGTTGGTTATTTAATGGTCAAAGCGATACGTACGTGACAAAGGTATTTGCTTTACCGTTACCACTGGGAATCCCATTTCGGTTTTCCCCTTTCATTGTTCCAGTCCTTCAGGATTTTAGCTACATTCGCAGAACATTTCCACACGTGTGCTATTGTAACGTACCTTAAACACGTGTATCAATCGCGGGAATTTCCCGTAGACGGTCAACTATCCTTGGGTACTATTCTTCAGGGACCAATTTTGTCGTTTCGAACGTTTATCACAGTTGGCCATAAAACCTTGAACGGTACACCGGCGAGCACGTTAGAATTATCTGGGGAACATAGCGTCGCTACATTTATTTTCAAAATATACAAGATTACAGCATTCGGAAAATTGGCTATTTTCAAACTCTGTAATATCATTTTGGTAATTACGGTAATTCATGGTGTAATTTAACGTCAGAATAATTCTTTAACCCCTTAGCTGCGAGTGTGGTTTGTAAACCACATGCTAAAATTATAGCCAGAGGGTATATAAACGAGCTGTATTTTCTAATATCAAATAGCGGCTGTGGTTTATATACCACGAAAATAAAATAAATATAAAAAAACTTTTAAAATCGAAGATTAATTCAGCGTAAGATTAGATTGAAATTAGATTGAGATTAAATTAGTAAGCAGTTAAAGGGTTAAACATCTTAAAGGTCTCAAATTTTTTGCGCATGTTTTTAAATTCGGTTATTCGGGACTTAAGGAATTTGGAACTTGATCATTTTCAAATTGGTGATTTTTCAAATTTAGGAATTGATGGTGGGGAAATATTTAAATTTTGAAGACTGCTCATTTGATAGTTAAATTATTTTCTATTTTATAAACGTACGAATGTAGGAAATCTAGGTATAATTTAGAAATCTAGGTATCTAGGTATTTAGGTATCTAGGGATCTAGGAATCTAAATATTTAGGAATTCAAGAATTTAGGAATTTAGGAATTCTAGAATTAAAAAGTTTGGAGAATTGGAATGTAAGAATGTTGAAATTTAAGAATTTAGAAATTTAGGAGTTTAGGAATTTCAGAATTTTGGAAGTTTAGAATTTTAGAATTTTGGAATTCAAGAATTTAGAAATTTCAGGAATGTGAAAATTCGGAAATTCACAAGTTTACATAAAACTTGAAATTTCCAATCTTATGAGCCACCAAGTTGTTAAGTTCTGAATTCTAAAAATTTCCAACTTCAAAAACACTTAACTCGACATATTTGATTTCTCGAAAATCGAAAATGAATCGTGCTAGTCTCTTCTCTATGTAAGTACCTCTCTTTACAATTAATGAGAGGAGACCCACATAGCCAAATCTACATGGTCTCCTACCAGCATGCAAGAAAAGAAAATACCATGTACAAAGAAAATCGTATTTTTTCGCGTTATGACGTCGGTGGAAATTAAATGTAGATCCACTTAACATATGCCTCGCTTTACCTCGCCTCTAAAAAAGCTGCAGAATTTCATCGATCCCCTCGAAGGGCTGTCGTGTCACAATTTAAAAGACAGTCGACCTGTAAAACCGTATCTTCGTGTACTCTTCAGTCGAACGTTGCTCGCTCTCGAGTCTCTCTTAAATGAGAGGAAAAGGGTTGTTCAGAACACGAGCTAGCATGTTTTTTCTCTTCTTTTCGCGGAAAATCCACGCGGAATTCGCGGCGGCGCGTTCAACCAGCTGATGGCTGAAAATAAAAAGGGAAAACGATCGAAAATTTGCGAAACGATCTCTTGTCTGCATTATGTCTGGCTGGAATTAAAATTAAGAAAATACGGTACATTTTCATTTGTAGTTTTCATGAAATACCCTGTGAACGTAAAGTGTGAAGCTTTGTAAGTAACATTAGTATAATGTCGTGAGCAATGCAATTATTTACCTAGTAAGTAATGTGATATCTTTTCATAATTTTTAATGGAATATTAGTGGTTGCTGATCAGGTTTTGTGTTCTTCAAGAGTAGTGCACTATTGATTTTGACATACTGTAATTTCGGAACATGTTTAACATTGCAGTATGTAACATGTATCATTTGATGTTAACTGTCATAAAAAGCATTCGGTTGCTTCAAATTTGATGACAAATCTAGTTGTTAATTGTGGAAATGGCTTGAGTGCATTCTTGGTAAAAAGATACATATTATGCACTTAATAATTACTATTATTTTAATATTACTATACAGGTAACCCTCCTACAACACGGTATCTTATAACACGGTTTCGCTATAACACGATTCATAAATTGCGGGCACCCTCCTACAACACGGCATCCTATAACACGGTTTCGCTCTGACACGATAAGAAAATTGCAAAAACCTTTGTACAACACTGTATTTTTACAGCCGCGGAGAGGCTTACCGTCTTAAAGATACAGTGTTGCGGAAAGTATTTCTTTTCATCTCCGTGGCCTGAAGACAAAAGTGTCTCATGCTGCTGATCGGCAGTCTGCGTCGAGCCACGGTGTGTTAAAAAATAATTTTTTCGTCTTTAAGACATTAAGTTTCAGTCCCAAGCCATGTCCGATAAAGATAAAAAAACAACGTTTAAGAGGAAATTTATTTCTTTAGAAGTAAAGATACAAATCTTGGATCGTCTTTTGAAAAGAGAAATTAATACAAATTTATGTAGAATTAAAAAAAATATTTGTTTTTAATAAGTTTTCGGAACGTAACCCCTCTTTTTGTACTGGCTCTGGGTCTCATACAACACGGTTTCACACAACACGGCATTTTTTAGGAACCTATCTACCGTGTTATAGGAGGGTTACCTGTACTATTATTTACTATTATTTACTATTATTTTACTATTATTACTATCATTTTAATAGTAATTATTTCTTCATTACCATTTTTAATAGTAATGATAAAAAATCACATCAAATAATAATATTAGTAGGCACAGCTCAATATTCAGTTTCTTTTCTTTATCCAACCAGGAATAATCCCCATCACATTATCAATAAGAATACTCTCAGATTTATTGAGATTTACTGATTTATTCAGCAGTTTACTGTGTACAGATTCATAATTCAAGTGGTAGCACCCTCTAAAATATTATGAAATCTAAGAAACTTTTAACCACGCTCGTTTTTCATTACGGAGAACAAAATGTTAAGGTGCTCGGGCAATATCTTAAAAGTTGAATTTTAAGCACTACGTTAAAGTACAGTCGGAAGAAAATCAGGTAGGAGAGGAGCGACTATACTAGTTGATTTAAGAGATATTTAACAATTCGAACATTTGGGGATCTTTAGATTTGAAAATTTGGGGATTTCATTGCATAGGAATGTGGGGGTTCAGAAATTTGTGGATCTAATAAATTGTAGACTTAGGTATTCCGCGACATACGTATTTCGGTTTATAGTATGTGAAATCTAGGGATATTAGGAATCTAAGGATGTTGTGAATCTAGGGATATTACGAATCTAAGGATGTTGTGTATCCAGGGATTTTATGAATCTAGGGATATTACGAATCTAAGGATGTTGCGAATCTAGGGAGATACATATGGTAATCTAGGAATATGGCAACATGCAGATATTTGAGAATCCAATTGTTTAAAAATGTAGATACACGAGAATTTGAAGATATGTCAATCTAGGGATATTTTAATCTAAGGATGATGTAATTTAGGACTGTGAGAATCTAGGGATATGGGGTTCCGAGGATTTGACAGCGTGAAAGTTTGAAAATTTCGGGATTACGAAATTTAAGAATTTGGGTTACTTCAGAAATTGTAAAGTTTCTAATTTTGGAAATTTGACCAATTGAGAATTTCGGAATTTTGTACATTTGAAAACTTGGAAAATTGAATAATTGAAATATTGAAAATGGGAGAATAGAAGATTGAAGAATTGAAAATTTGAAAAATGAAGAACTGAAAACTAAAGAAATTAAAATTTTGGGAGTTTTGGAGATTCGAAAAATTAACAATTTTTGATATTTGAAAAATTGTGAATTCTGAAAATTCGAAAAAGTATGACTGAAAATTTGGAAATTTGAAGAATTAAAAAACTAAAAAGTTAAAAAATTAAACCTATGGTAATTGAGTTATTCTGGAAATATGAAAAATTCAAGACTTGATAATTTTTTAATTTTGCGTATTCGTAACATCGAGAACTTACAAATTTGTAAGCTAAAACATCTTGAAAATACAGAAATTAAGTGATGCAAAAATGTTGAGGTACATAAAACGAGAAATTCGAAATTTCAGGAAATTAACATTTCGATAATTTGCGAATTTGCGAATTTAAGTCACTCGAAAATGTCTAAACGAGGAAACTTAAACAGTGTTTTAAAAATGTATAATTATGAAATTTTGCGAAGTTACGAATTTCTTTTCGTACGTGTACAATGTACATACCGAAAGAAAGCCTACATTGCAACCGAGTGTACAAGATAGGCTTGCTGGTCCACGAAGCATATTACATTTTCCCGCAGGAGAAGCTGCGTTACCGGCGTCGCTATCCTGGAACATGGTCGGAAGATATATTGTAATAGCCTCTTGGGAACGTCCTTAAAAGTCGTTGAATTTACATCTCCGCGTAGCAGGGCGCCAAGTACCACGGAATAAGGCGCATCTTGCGCCTTGGCCAATTGTCCTTCAGTTATTCATTCTCCTACCCCTCCTTTTCCGCGGTTTTTTACCCCTCTTCTTCCCTTCCATTTCCCTCGTAATGGACCATGGAATCATGCTCGAATCGGACATCTTTTCGCAGAATTACAATTGAATTATCTACTCCTTTAATTATAATTGCAGAGTTACTTAGTTAATCCACTCCTTAATTCCTTTTACTTACCAACTGTTTAACACATTGATTGTCACACTGAAGCAACTGAAAATTGCATCCAGTAACGTTCTCATTTTTAATAAATCCTATCAAATATTTTCA
Organism: Megachile willughbiella; assembly: GCA_945859595.2. Taxonomy (NCBI): domain Eukaryota; kingdom Metazoa; phylum Arthropoda; class Insecta; order Hymenoptera; family Megachilidae; genus Megachile; species Megachile willughbiella. The sequence goes on from OX243800.1 coordinate 12,487,265, forward strand.
CAGTACCTTGTTATAATTATCCATGTAATTATTCCATAGATCCATGTAATTAATGCAAGTACCTTCGATTAGGAAAATGATCAAATGTTTAATAATACACATTTAAGTGTCATATATGAGTGACGTGGCTGTCAACGTGTTAATTTACTAAATACAATCCCTAGTTATCGAATTACCGCTACAAATTTTTAGCATTTCTCACGTTTTCCGTAAAATTAAAAGACCTGTTCAAATTGTAATTTATTGACTACTAATTTCTACTCCAAAAATTCTGATCTGTTTTGCCTTTTAAACAGCTCTTATTACTTAGTGTTAACAGGACTCATTTTTGTTGAAATTATTTAACACTTAAAACAGGAATATCTAATTAAACGTTGCATTATTTGATACTTATTTTATACTATTTTGTGTACGTAAAATTTTACCATTTAAGAAAATGTCGTCCTGTTGATATGTCAATTTGGTGCTGGATGGTGTATTAAAAATCAGCAATGGTGTATTAGCTCAATATTGTAGGAAAATTTTTAAACACGTTAGTGTTAAAAAGTGATTTAATAATATAACGGTGCTTGTATTTATTTTAACCTTCCTAAAAATGCGTCTACTCGATGTTTAAAGATTAATATTATTTTGCATTTCAATGTCCAAAGAAGTTTTATGATTCAGTTGTGAATTATGCTGTTGTCTTTCTTCTTCAATTAAGTAATTTATATGTAGCAGAAAAATTGTATGCTATTCTGATGAAGTGTGATCGTTAAAGGTTTATAAAACATGTCCAGCATAAAATTATAAAATATGTCCAGACATATAGAGAATAAAATGTCCATCTTCGAAGAATAACAGCAGCTTTGTCCTTGAATTTGCTTAAACATCCACAAGACACGCAATATATTAGGTTGGGGAATAAGTTCGTAGCGTTTTTATATTTTCCTTGTTTTACAACGATTTTTTTGCTGTTTGTCAAAGTGTATAATATTCATTCGATAGAGCTCTTTCTTCTCAACAAAACTGTACTAATCGTTTTTTTGAGTAATTTAATTTTTTATTACTTTTGAGGCTTAGAAATGGAATATCCAGGAGGTAAAAAGCAACATTTTCGACACCTACTCTTTTTCGCTTTTCATCGAGGCCAAAAAGCTGTTGAAGCAGCCCGGGACATTTGCAACATATACGGGGAAGGTGTCATAGACAACTCTACAGTACGGAAATGGTTTGCAAAGTTCAAAAATGGCGATTTTGACATCGAATTACGAAGAAGAGCAGGTGTCGAAAATGTTGCTTTTTACCTCCTGGATATTCCATTTCTAAGCCTCAAAAGTAATAAAAAATTAAATTACTCAAAAAAACGATTAGCACAGTTTTGTAGAGTAGAAAAGGCTCTATCGAATAAATATTATACACTTTGTAAAACAGCAAAAAAATCGTTGTAAAACAAAGGAAAATATAAAAACGCTACGAACTTATTCCCCAACCCAATACCTTGAATTTGAAACATCAGTCACACAAAGTTAAGTAATGGTACATAAAGATCGATATCAGAATAAATTTGACGTTGTAAATTCCTTTGTAGTACAATATGCTGCAATCCAATATTGTGAAGGGACAGTAGCTCGATAAGGCGAACGTGTTCACCGCTTGTTCACCATGACCTGGCACGAGCTCTTCTGCCCTCACGGAATTTAGGAATTAATCTGGCCAGCAATTCCATTAGTTCGGGCGATATGTTTCGTTGCCCTTACAGCTAGCTACCCTCCGATATTTGCTCATACATAAAAACGATAAGAGCGGCGACAAATAGAAAAAAGCAACAGCCTGTTTCCCTGAAGCGTGAAATCGAAGTACATGCTGGACGCTCTCGTAGAACAGAAAGCTTTTCCTTGAGAGATACCATTCGTTCCGCAAAGAGAAATTTCTAAAGAGCGTTGTTCTGCTCTTGCAATTCTCTTTAATCCTCAAAATCAAGGCAGGAAAGAAAATTGTTTATAAACCGATATCTTATTGCTTATAATTAGTTTAACTGTTGTGTGATAAAATTACTTAAGCTATTAACTGTAATACTACGAGTATAATGTGACCTTGGTTTTCCTTTGAAGAATTTGCTAATGATTTTGCAGTTTGAGAAATGTGTCTGTGCAAACGTTAAAGTTTGAATTTAGAAATTTCAGAAATTTTTCTCTTTCAGGGCATAATAATTTTCTACATGTGTACAAAAATGTTTTCTCACTCATTCCTTGATCTAATAATTTCAACGTCTCCGTATAACTCGAATGTGAATGTAACTGATGGCGTTAATGAGATCACTTAGCACTGGTGAAATGTGACAATCATTTCATCATACGACACGTTGTCACTTCTCATGTGATCAACCGCAGAATTCAGATTGCAGTCCTCGCAGTTTCTAGATCGCCACAGTTTGCCAATAAAAATTAACTGATCACATTGCAATTAGAGACCTATCAATTTAATTACTATATGATTGTTATAAGAATTGAATAAATAGGCTTTAAATCTGTCTTAACACTGTCATCCAACCAGATATGAACAGAAATTCCTGTGCCTTATAATATAGTGTATGATTGATATTAGTTGTAATGGTATCATAAAAATAATATTAAAGTAGTATTATAATTTAATTAATATCAATTGTAAAAGTATTATAATATCATTGATATTAATTGTAGTAGTATTATAATACAATTAATGTTAATTGTTATATTTGTTTATTTACAACATCTATTAACTGTTAATTTCACCAAAAATATGTTAAAATTATCTTTCTCGTGGTAAACAAATTTTCTAACAGATATCTTGACAAATTTTCAAATTTTCCCTCAAACCAAGTCCTATGTGAAAAAATCAAGTTCTACATTTTAGATTTATTTCTTTATATAAAATCACCCCGTTTTCGTTTGTCCAATCAGCCCCTGATCACCCTATTTATCATACACAAGTACTGTAAATTAATTAATTTAATCGCATCTGCAAATTGCATTTAATCAAATCTCCAAATTCAATTTAATCAAATGTCCAACTTCAACTTAATGAAATACCAAAATTCAATATAAATAAATTTACTCCGAATTTAAAAAGAAATTAGATGCTTAGAATTCAATAAACGCAGTTGTAAATATATCGAAAACTAAAAGAGTATAAAGGGTATATAGAGTATATAGTGTATATGGAATATATAGACTATATAGAGTAAAAAATTGATTTACGACCTTGACATCATTCAAGGTCATTGAAACCGCAGGTATCTCTTATTCTATATAATGATTAATTGTTCTAAAGTCTGATTTTAATAAACGTCCTTAAAAAAATTGAACGAATTATTCAAATAATAGCAAAACAGAGATAGAATACGTGTCTGGGGCTAAATAAATAACGAGAGGTGTTTGCAGGAGTGGATAGAAAGCGGATTCTTGATATCGCCCAGCTGGTTCGTTGGTGAAATAATTTAATGGAGTGCATGCAACATGTCCCTCCAGATTCACGGACTGTAATGCGAACTTCATTACAACCGGGACAAAATCTCTGCTAATTATGCAAATTATGCAAATGCTAGGTGTCACGCGGTCGAAGTGTTCGCGTTTTACGCTAGTTACCCCTTGGACGCCGATCCTACATCGCGATGCTATATTTTCTTCCCTGATTTACGGAAAATATTTGCTTATCATGATTAAACAAGATATGATGTTTGGGATTTTATTTATTTTTTGGTAATTATGTATGATCGCACAGATAATTAGCGGTAGTAATGGATGACATTTTGTGGGGGAAATATTATTGTACACTATTTATTTTGTTAAGAATATAGCAAATTATCGTGCTTGTGCTCGATATATTTGTCGATAAACAAAAGATAGTTTACTCCCTCAAAAAAATTTCCAATTTCGATATTTTCAGTTTTTTAATAACCGAAATCTCTAAGTTTCCAAATTTTCAAATTATCATGCTTCCAAACTTTTTAATTTTCAAATCTCTCATTCTCTCGATCTCTTAATCTTATAATCGCCAAATCTCCCTATGACTATATTTAAAAATTTCTAAATATCGGAATCTTCAGATCTCCAAATTTCCAAGTCTCCAAATCTCAAAATCTCCCATATTCCCAATTTCCTAATCTTGAAATTTCCAAATCTCCCAATTTCCGTACCTAAAACTTTACAAACATTGGAATCTTTATATCTCCAAATTTCGAAGTCTCCAAATCTCCCAAATTCCCAGTCACCTAATCTTGAAATCTCAAAATCTCCCAATCTTCGTATCTAAAAATTTCTAAATATCTGAACCTTTAAATCTTCCAATTTCCAAATTTCGAAATCATTAGGTCTCCTACTTTCCAATCCCCACATTCTTAAATCCCCAAATCTCCAAATACTAAAATTTTTTAAGAAAGAAAACTTAAAGAAAATTATCTCTTTCGATTCTACTAACAAATTTTCTAAATTTTTATTAAAAATTGTTGCACAGAATTTATATTTATTACCCAATATTTTTGCACTTTAAGTACCAGTATGACACACAAAATTCTAGTGCAACGTTTCTAAAAAATTTGAAATATTATAGACGAGAAAATGATATTGAATTAAATAAATTTTGGTATGAAGCATCACTACAAAAAATGGAATTCGCATTTGTGAGAGGTCATTTTTCCAATTTGCATACTGAGTTTCGGTCAGATAGTTTGTATCGGATAGAACTGTTGTATGCACGTTGAAACGTGCTACAAAATATGCGGGATAGATTAAAACGAAAATTTTGTGGTGAAAAGAACAATTAACCCATCGAAAACGTGATATATCTACGAGTAGAAGTTCCTCGCAAAAACAAGATTAGTACGCGCCGTGGAGTTATTACTCGATTTCTGTTTGCCCATCGATTTTGGTAATTGAAAGGCATATAGAGCATTTCAATAGGACGCTGTTTCTCGGGTACTCTGTTATACTCATCATGAAATTTCATTCCTATTTATCGTTTTTTGATCCGATGAAACTCGCGGTGAAACCGATATTGTATCGTGTAGAGAAAATTAAAACCGCTGGTTTGTTCATCAGAATATCGGTTCGATATTGAAAGGCACCATAAAAAAAATGATCACCAACACCTGAATGTGCAATTTCAAATATAATTTATTTCAAAATGAATATTTTTATTTTATGTATTTGAAAATGTTTTTATGGACTTTCATTCTTTGATAAAAGACTGCATGAAAAAATTTTATTTTAGAATAAGAATTTTGTAATCACGATGAAACTTCTTGAAATACTTCGTATATTTTATATTGAATGTTTAGTATTGCTGAAAGGTTTAGTTAGGGTTAAGGTATTTTATTCTGAAAGATTATGTAGTGTTAAATGTTTACTACTTTGTATTAAAAGAACGTTTAGTATTTTATGCTAAATATTTTTTATTAAAATGTATATTTAGTATTTTGTGGTAAATAAGTATTTCATACTAAAAATTAGCAATTTCAATCGTATCAATGTAGGGAACGAAAACGTATTCTGTTTAACTGAATGATTTTTCTCAGCAACTGCATCTCTCTATGCCAGATAATTGATACTTATATATTAAAACAAATAAATGAAGACAGAATACACATTTAGATATTCTAAATCCTTGGCTATTCATGTGACAACTATAATTGAAATGAAAATTTGACTAGTTTGATGAAAGTTCTTGAATATTAAAAATACGAATGAAATAGAACGTAAAGTTGCAATCAGCTATTCCTTTTTTGTCGCTGTAAATATCCTCGACGTTCATTTTGTTTGTATCTTTCGGATTCGTGAGTGCTTTTCACCGTGTAAAATTCGAACTCGTATTTCAAAAAGGTTACCGTTCGATCAATACGTTCGATTAATGTGCAGTAAAAACAAATACGAACAAACGAAATTCCCGTGAGATCCATGAGGGTGGCTCTCTGATACCGAGTGTAATACTTTTGCGTTACGTTTAATTCCCGGGACGCGTCAAAATAATTTACGAGGTGATAGACTCGCGTTTTGGAAGCCGGCCAATGGGATATACGGCTGCGGAGAACACCGGCAGAAGGTAGAACAGTTTTTGGATAGAGCCACGTGTCCATAAATTTCGAATTAAAGGAATCATATGAACGTGGCTCGAAACCTGGAGCATCCCATATTTTTATTGCTTTCTGGGGTCGACCCGGGTACAGTGTATATGTTCAAATTTGTTTAGGAGTCCGATCTCTACCCCGAATTTTCGACGAAATATGATAGACCAGGAAACAGATATTTTTGCCTTTCTCCCGTTACTACAGTCAATTCTTCAAAATTCATACATTCCCGATATTTCACATGTAACTGATATTTCATGCGTAACCAGTAATCTACTCAGTGTCCACTTTTTAGTACTACAATATATCAAGCTTATCAATTTTTAAGTTTTCAAATTTCTAAATTTCTGGACTTGTAAATTTCTAACTTTCTAAATTTCTAATTTCCTAAATCTCCGAATTACATAATTTCTGTCGAAATTGATTAACCGCTTAACCTACAATTTTCTAGGCAGTTGCGTCATTCACAGCTAGCTGATTATTACTACAATAATAAGACAGCTAAAGAAAGTTATAATGTTAAGCACACTTTAGTGATCGTTGATTATACAGATTATAATTAGGATTGAGCCAAATATTCAATTGTAAGGAAAGTACGAGTCTAGTTCGTCACATGTGAACTGTAGTGTGCGTCTCGCGTGTGCGTCACTTGCATCACGTAGTGTACATCATTCACAGCTCAAATGTGACAAACCTTATGCCAAATTTGAATACTCTTCAACTTGAAAGGTAGGTCCAACTATAATTTGTATAGTCAAGAATCGCTGATAAAATATTCGCATCTTAATTTTGTTTTAATATTATAGCTATCAGTTAGTTTTGACTGACCCATCTGACAAATAAATTGTACGGCGAGAGGTTAATGTTTCAATTAACACTAGGTTTACACACGCTTGATGGTCACTTATATTTAAATTTGAACTAAAGTAGAAAAATAAATAAATTGGGGATGATATGTAAACTGCCTACGACAGGGGTCGGCAACCTGTGGCTCGCGAGCCGCATGCATGTAGAATCACACTTGTGGTTCTTGAGTAGTTTAATAGTACATATTGAAAAATTAACTGCAATATTGCAATTGCCAAACAAATATAATAATCTTGTGCACACATCAAAATGCGCGGCAGTTCGCATGCATGTAAACCTAGCTTTAGCTAATCTTGCTCTCCACACTCACCGATGCCACACTCAAAACCAAAAAGTGTTTCCGTTTTCTTTAATACGTTGACTTATATGTTCAGCTACTACGCAAAATAGAATGTTTTGATTTCACAAACAATACATGTTTCACAGCAGATAATGGTTATATTATTTTTTCTAATACATATTACCGATGTATGTACTTATTGGCTCTTTAAGAAAATAATTTATCACATCGGGAAAATAATGTCTCTTAAGGGGGGCAATACCTTTAGAATCTTAAAAAATTGAAAAATTTTTTTTTTCTATAAAATGTTAGTGCAACATCTCAAAAATATAGTGTCAAAATTTTAAAGCGTAATACAGAGCCCTTTTGATGTTATGGCCGATTATCGTGACTCATGTCTGGTATCGCGCCGCAGATATTCACGCGCTCGGTGCGGAGGGCTATGTAGCAGATTTGTTATTATCACGCCATTGCTGTGTTTGAAATTTTGTATTTTTACGGAGAATGAGCTTATGGAGAAAAATCAACTTTACGTGTAAGCCGAAGGATTATTATATGGCGCAGGAATCGCAGATTAGTTGGTAAATCATTGAAATTATTCAGGTTTTACTTATCGAAACTTTAAACGCATTTTTCTCAAAACTACGTTTTTAAAATTGGCGTGACTGATAACTCAAAAACTAGTTTATCAATCGCGCTCAAATTTTTTGTACATATCCACGACAATACTATCTAACATATGAACCTAAATGTACGAAATAAATTTAACATTAAAGTCCTTTTTTATTGCAAAATATTGCGAAAATTTTCAGTAGAATTCAAAGTTTTTCTTTAAAAGCGCGCCATCTCTTCAATTTTCCATATTTTTCACATATCTTAGGTTCATCTACTAACTGTGAATGTTAACAATCGAAACATCGTTTGCAAACTTGTTTCAGACCAATGTAACTAAAGCTAGAAGTCACGCCGTTTCACGAGACGCGCCGAAACACTTCCTGGAAAGACTATCATAATTCCGCCATTTTTTAATATTTTTAAAAAAAGAAAATATGTTGTACTAGGCAATAGTTATAATAAATTATATCTGAAATTTCGAAAATACAAGACAAAAATATCTTATACAAAAAAATTCACAAATATCAGCTTATTTTTATCTATCTAAAGGTATTGCCCCCCTTAACTCCAGAAAGGTTGCCGACCCTTGGCCTTAGACATTGATTCTTTAGCTGACATTTTTGTTGAAAGTTGACATTTTTACAAAAATTTCTTAATAAGTTTTGTCATTTAAAATGGATCTATGATCCGTCATTTTGACGGGTTTTGTAAATCTAGTAAAATTCGTGAAATATGAACGTAATTATTTGTTATCCAGACTACAGTAAACAGTGTCACTTCAGAGTATTTCAGGAACTACATAATTTAATCTCGGCGAAATTTCAGCGAACAGTTGCAGTTACCAAACTGGCGTTAAAATATCAACCTTGAAACGGTGTTGCTAATTTCAGCAATTAAACGAAACTACGGTCCCGAAACACAGACGAGTAATACTTGTCGAACAACGGCGCGAGTTCGTTCTCGATATTTTCGAATATGCACTCTTTGAGCCGGTGCCAGTAAATGGGACAGGAAAATTCATCAGTCTTCCAGTTTTTCCGCTTCGACGTCGACGAAGAGAGAACAAAAAGAGAATCGAACCGTGACTGTTCGCCGGAAGCTGCGAGAGGAACACACGGAACGGACCGTGCACGAGGAACTCGATATATCGACAATCGAGATGCAGCGAGTTCTCGAACCGTGGCCGATCGAACCGAACAAAAGTAACAGGAACGAAGAGTAGCGAAAGAAGAGGAAAACGACTCGAGTTGAATCAACGACCGACTCTACCAAAGGGGCCGAAATAAAATCGAGAGGAAAACGGCTAACTAGACGAGAGGATTATCCTAGCTTTCGCTCCACGAGTTTGCACTGAATACGTGAACGCGTTGCAGTTCTTTGCGACGAAAACAGCGAAGTATCAGAATACCTCGTTTGGGATACAGATTTGCCGGGAGATTTGATCGAAAGCTTGCTAATTTGCGTTGTGTTTGGAACGTCATGAATGTTCCAACTAAGGCTGTTCGAAATTTCTGTGTGCGTGACTGGATCAATATTCATATCTCAAATTCTTTGTTGGAACGTATGACGTTTATTTTGTGTTTATTTATTGCTTTTGTGAATCAGGTTTAGGATTTTATGGGGTTTTGTTCGTAACTTGATATTTCTGTATTTTTCGAGTTTTACGTTATTAAGTATCTAAATTCTAAGTTTCTAAATTTCTAGACATTTAAATTTTCTATTTTCTACACTTACCAATTTTTAAATTTTCAAGTTTTCAAGATTTGAAATTTTTACTCTTTCAAATTTCTAAACTTCTGAACTTGTAGATTTCTAACTTTCTAAATTTCCAATTTCCTAATTTTTTAATTTCCCAATTTCTGAATTTCTGAATTTCTGAACTTTTCAATTTCTGAATTTCCCAATTTCTAAATTTCTTAATTTCTATATTTCTAAATTTCTGAATTTCCCAATTTCTGAATTTTTCAATTTCTGAGCTTATCAATGTCCAAATTTACCAATTTTTGAATTTTCCAATTTCTAAATTTTCCAATTTCTAAATTTCCCAATTTCTAAATTTCCCAATTACTGAACTTTTCAATTTCTAAATTTCCCAATTTCTGAATTTCCTAATTTCTAAATTTCCCAATTTCTGAATTTCTGAACTTTTCAATTTCTGAATTTCCTAATTTCTGAATTTCCTAATTTCTAAATTTCCTAATTTCTGAATTTCCCAATTTCTAAATTTCTAAATTTCTGAATTTCCCAATTTCTGAATTTTCCAATTTCTGAACTTTACAATTTCTAAATTTCCCAATTTCTGAATTTCCTAATTTCTAAATTTCCTAATTTCTGAATTTCCCAATTTCTAAATTTCTAAATTTCTGAATTTCCCAATTTCTGAATTTTCCAATTTCTGAACTTTACAATTTCTAAATTTCCCAATTTCTGAATTTCCTAATTTCTAAATTTCCTAATTTCTGAATTTCCCAATTTCTAAATTTCTAAATTTCTGAATTTCCCAATTTCTGAATTTTCCAATTTCTGAACTTTACAATTTCTAAATTTCCCAATTTCTGAATTTCCTAATTTCTAAATTTCCCAATTTCTAAATTTCCCAATTTCTAAATTTCCCAATTTTTGAATTTCTCAATTTCTGAATTTCCCAATTACTGAACTTTTCAATTTCTAAATTTCCCAATTTCCTAATTTCTAAATTTCCCAATTTCTAAATTTCCCAGTTTCTAAATTTCTAAATCTAAAAATTTCCAAATTTGAAAGTTTAGTATCCCCAAAATCCCAAATTTCCAAAGGTCGAAATTTAAAGAACTCCCAAATTTGCTATATTCAAAACTCCAAATTTCCAACTAGTATTGTGACTTAATATTGAGAACCAATTAACACCAGATGAGAACCAAAAATCTTAATGAAACCCTTATTGATGGAAGTTTGCCTTCCCACATTTATATATCGCGCGGTTTGTAGGGGTTGAGCGTTCTTTTGTTTCTTCTATTAACCGGAACGATATTCATTGCATTGCGAGAACCTTCTTCCCAGCGAGCGTGTGCAAGATGCACGCGGTAACCATTATATCTGTACTTTCATATATAAGTGTATTACAATAAATAAGCTACAATTCTAACACTTATGATGTAATTAACTTTGTTTCAAACAGCTATGTTAACTGCGATTATAATAACATACTATTTCATACAAGATTTCATTGTTCACATTTTGATGTACAAACTTGTACAATACAACTCTTTATAATTGAATAATACTTAACTCATCAGATCCATTAAGACAACATTGTTTTCACTAATATTTAATTTATTTTTCTCGCGATTATAATTTTAGATCCATCCGAATAATGAATTCGTTAGAATGTTCGCGTAAAACGTAGTAAAAACTTTATCCTCGAGTGACAAAATTTTTTAAAACAGCAGTGTTTAAAATGCCATCTCGCATTAATATTTATAATGAAGTTACGGCGTCTATCTGCAATTTCACAAGGAAGTAATTAAAAGTAGTTGTCGCGAGAATCTTGTCGTTAAGTCTCAAGGTGAAGGACTCGTTTAAAAGACTTTCGCGGAAATACAGTTTCATGGTGAATAAATAGTGAAGTAATTACGCTTCCAAAAAGATAACTTTTATATTTATAAAGTGAAAGAAACTCTGGCACTTCTCTTAATGAAAAGGATCTTGAAAACGTTTAAAATAATCTCAAACGTTTCATTGAATATCCGAGGATAAATAATCGTTTTCGTGTATAAGAATCGAATTGTTTTAATACAAGTTTGCGAAATTTAGATTTAGAAGTAAATTTAGATGATTACAATTTATTTTTGTAAGAATTAGGTTTGTTTATATTACTAGTAACTAGACTTCCGTGTCCCTAGATTACTTGAGAACAGAGATATTTTATTCGTATATTCGAACGTTAGGTAGTCATTTTTCTATTATAAGAAAGTTGGAATTTTTTAATTTTTTAATTCCGAGTTACCAAATTTTTGAGTAACGAAAACTTTCAATTTTTAAAATTTACAAATTCTCACATTTTCGAATTTTTACATTCTCAAATTTTCACATTCTTAAATATTATAATTCTGATATTGTCACATTCTCAAATTTCTACATTCTGGGATTCTCAAATTTCCACATCCTCAAATTCTCAAATTTATAAATTTTCAAGTGTAGAAATTCTCAGATTTACAAATTTTTAAATTCTCAAATTTCCAAATCTCTGCATTTCTACACTTCTAAATTTCCAAATTCGTAATTTACTAAGCTTTCAAGTTTTTAAATCACTCAAATCTCCAACTCTCCAAATTTCCGAAATTATGTAATTCCCAACGTCCCAAATTTTTACATTATTTAATTTTCAACTTCCACTTCTTTCAAATTTCCAGATTTCGAAATTTCAAATTTTTACTTGATCGAATCACCAAATTCTCAAATTGTTTTAAATTTATATATCCCTATGTCCCAGATTCCAAGACTCATAGATTCATAGTTTCATACATTCACATATCCCCAGAACCGTTGATCTAGATTGGTATATTTCTAAATCTCTATATCTCTAGATTTCTGTGTCCCTAAATCTTCGTATACCTTGCCTCTTACTCTATATTCCCTTATCCTTAAATTACAATAGCCATTTACCTTAGATCTAATATCCTTACTCGTACCTTACGTCACTGTCATACTCATTACCCTAGATCACTAGATATTCATGTTTCTACATCCTAATATCCCTAGGTTCTTTGGTATTCCAACACTCTTAAATCTCTCGAGCTTTGTGTTTCTTGTTGCATCGATTGGAAGCATCCCTGCATTTCTAATATCTTATGAATCATACCGCATTCCTAAATCTCACATTCCCTACACAGGGTGTTTCACAATTAGCGTGGTCCCTGAAATGGGGGGATAGCTGACGTGATTCTGAATAAGATTTCCCTTTGCAAAAATGGGGTTTGAAGCTTCGTTTTTGAATAATTAAGGTCCAATAAGAGCGCGATGGTGTGTCTAAGTCGCAATATCGTTTAGACCTACTTTCCTATATTTAAACCTGTTGAAGTTAAAGCATTGACCATGCTCATACCGTTTTTGGAAAACCCCACATCCTTTGCAGTTATTGTTTAATTAGGGTCTGAGGCCTGCGAGTACTCCAGGTATAGATGCATGTGTTTTTTGCACGAGGTCGGGATATTAACCCTTTTGGTTAATATCCGCACTGCCGCGCTTCCTTACCCCTTTTATAGTAATAAGGATAATTAACTGCAATTTTTTATTAAATGAGTCTTTTATTATCCACTGGTGTTGATACAAGTGTATCTGTGATTTAGTCAGGATTGGTAGTTAGCAGTAAATATACTGCTTGATATCAATGAACACGAACAGAGCGCAATCAATTCTTTTTTTATCTTAGCAACAATAGCTATCGATATCGGTGATAGTCAACTCAGCTTTGAATGGTCTGAATGTGCCTACTCGCTATTGACTGAAGTACTCTTTACGATTGTCTGAACTGAACTTGTTCTCTTTTCGGTTTCTTGTAAACCAATTCACCTTTTTGCCCCCGCCCAACATAATTAGCGAATGAGCTTCAGGGAGTTGGTCTAGCATGAATGTCAATGAAGGTAACCAATCTGTGTGGTTTTTTGACCTTTGATAAAATGTAATAGGCTAGTTTGCTCTAGCCTCTTAAACGCTGTAGACGCTTCCCTTGTATGCCCGCTGTAAATCCTGCTGCTGTGGTGCACGTGGTAACTGGTATATGGTTCAAGCCCGTCACGTTGGGAACCCACGTTATTGAAATGTGCTTAATGAGAAGACCCCTTGATAGGTCTTATCTCTGACTTTGCAGAAAGCACCACAGCCGGTCAGTTGAAGACAAGAGACAGAGAGTCAGAGACGGTGCAAGCCAGTTTAATAACCTTTGAGTTTTTTCCGAGAATGAATGGAATTCTAATATGAGTGGACTGTAATTTAACGTGAAACTAATTTTATTTTTATTTTATTGTCGTAGCAGTCCTTTTTTAGTTAGTTCTAACTGTGCGCACCTCTTGTAAGCACCGAATTAATCAATAGTTTCTTCACCGTTTGATTTTTCTTTATAAATACAATTATTACTTTGATATACTCCATACGTGTATTTTATTTCACATAACCCCTTAACAAAACCCCTACATGCAATCCTGCATCTCTGCTTGTAGCTACCAAGAAAAGTAACCAAAAATCAACCGACCAGATTGTCAATTTGATGCTGGAAGTCAATATTTTCATTACAACAGCCAGGTAGATCCACGAAGTTTCACGTTCGATTTGGCCGGGCGTAGTAGAAGGCACATAACTCGAACCTGATGAGCCACAAAAGGCGTATTTCACAGTTCCATCGAACTCCGTTCGGCGCGAATAGTCAGCGACGGATCTAAAGCTAACAGCTTGACAGAAATCGAGTAAATCCAGCCACATCGTAGTTAAGATCGAACAGAAAACATAAAATCGAGTTAAAAGGGTGGAAACCACAGCAGGAGATCCGACCAGTCTCGATCGGGATTGAAATTTATTTAATCGAACTCGAGCAAACAGCGATCCGCTGTCTGTTATCGCGAACGCGACGTCACGAACAGCAAATGAGAAGTTCTGATTAAGAAACCGGGAATCGTTGTGCGTTTCGCTCGGATTTAATCGTTCCGAAACACCGGAGAATCTCGGCTGGTCGTGAAACGGCAGACAAGACGACAGATATTCAGAGGCCACTTATCTCTTCTGGCGGGATTTATGAAACGCTCTGTTCCAGCTTCGCCAGGATAAGAGGCTGAAAGGATGACACAGCATAGACACGCCGGGTAATGCCGGGATTAAGGACCAGACTCGCGAAGATAGTGCTCGCTGCACCTAGATTAAATATCGACAAACGAGGAGAGCTTTCGATTCAATTAGCCCGATGTGGTTACTTTAGTACTAGCTTGTCCTCTGTAGCTTTTCGAATATTCTTCAGGGTACAAATTTAACCTCTTAACCTATCATTTTATAGGCAGTTGCGTCATTCACAGCTACCTAATTATTGCTACAATTTAGGAATGTTAAAATGTTAAGCACATTTTAGCTTCAGCGGTCCGTGATGATATAGATTATAAGTAGAATTGAAATTCAATTGCAGTGAAAATACGAGTCTGGTTTATCACATTCCAACTGTATGTCACGTGTGTGACACGAGTTGTATGGGAAGGGGTTAATCACATAAAGTGATTTTTTGACAATACATGGATACTTGTACCCATTTCTAAGTAGAGAGAATTTAATATTTTGCAAGTACAGATTTGGAAATTTGGGGTTCGAGGAAATACTTGATTTCATTTTCTTGTCTTTAGAAATTTGAATATTTTTCAGCTGACGAGTTAAATATTTTTAAACCTTGAAATATATAAATTTCGAAATTTATTTAAAAATTTAGAAATGTAGTGATTTAAATATAATTCAATTTTTGTACACTTGAATAAAAATTTTGAAGTATTTCCTCTTGGAAGTCAAACATTTTTAAATGAGTAAAGATTTAGGAATTCAGAAGCTTAGAAATTTTTGAATTTAGTAGTTTAGTACTGCACAAATTTTAAAACTGAGAAACTTTGTTATTTTTGGAAAATAATTTTGAATTATAATTTTATATTATGCTACTATTGTATAATTTAACTATAATTTTATACTATATTATTATAATTTAATTATAATTTTATACCATACTATTATAATTTAACTATAACTTTAAACTATGGTAACTTTAGGATTTGACAACTTGGTGATTTGTCAATATAGAGATTTAGAAATTTAAGCATTTATAGACTTGAAAATTGTAATTTCTATTGGTTGGAAAAATTGAAAACTTAATTTTGAAACTATAAAATTTAAAAATTTGGGAATAATGAAACTTTTTCAACTGATATTTCTAAGTTTCGCAACTTCTAAATTACAAATTTTCAGATTTAGAAATACGGAAATTTGAAAATTGAGAAACTTGAGAGTTTGATCATTGACGATGCGAGAATATAGAGCGCTAAGGGTTTAAGTATTTGAATATATTATAATCTAGAAATTTTTGAATTTTTTATTGTGTAACTCTTTATTAAATTAAGATATTTGAAGATGTAAAAATTTAGAGATTTAGAAACAATGAAATTTTGAATTTTGGAAATGTGGGAATTTAAAAATTAAAGGATTTTAAGATATGGCAATTCAATTTTCGAATAGAAATTTGAAAAATTTCAGTGTTGAAAGTTTAGAACAGGGATATTTCGATATTTGAAAATACGGAAATTCAGATATGCTGAAGTAACTCTGTATATTGAAATGTTATCATACAATCATACTATTATATCATTATACTAGCATAGTATCCTACTATGTAGCGTAGTATCCT
Organism: Megachile willughbiella; assembly: GCA_945859595.2. NCBI lineage: Eukaryota > Metazoa > Arthropoda > Insecta > Hymenoptera > Megachilidae > Megachile > Megachile willughbiella. Next base: position 12,503,507 of record OX243800.1, read on the forward strand.
ACCGTAATAGTACCGTACCATCACACTAACAGAATATTGCAATACCATATTATCATAATATCGTAGTGCACGGAATTAAACGAATTTTCATTACACAGTCAAAATAACCGAAAAGATCTAAGGTCATAAGAAACTACAAAATATCTAATACCAAGAATCTTCAGTGTCCCCAAAGCGAAACTGGATCGATCAATATTTGGAATCCTTGGTAAATTGCTGCAGCGATATCCTGAGGAAGGATTATTCCGTTAAGACCAGCTGGTTTGGGTAATCTCGTAACACAACCGACGATATGAAGCCATAATCGAGATAAAGAGTTGAACATAGCTGTACCTTCGATGGTGTCACGAACCGCGAGACATAATCATAGGCATCGAGCCGGTTTCTCGAGTACCGTATAGTGTAGAATAAACGTTCCACTATTCTTGTACTTCGATATCAACCCACCCTCAAGGTGTTAAAATCGTTTGGTCTGCAATTTGCCAGATATTCGTCGTTGCAAGTTTTACAAATCGCCATTCACTGTTGTAGAGATAAATTTGTGCCGTAAATCATCGATGATCTTCGACGCGGTTCATTCTTCGAGAAAATTACGGGCGTTTCAGGTGAAATATGTGTAAGAATGAACGAGTTGTATGGAAGTTATGGTTGATTATAACTTTCACTACGGGGGCGGTAATGAGAACGTTAGCTACTTTAGTATTTCAGTATACATTTCCTGTACAGCAGGAATGTCGAAAGGAACATTTCTAGCCTTAGGATCTCCTTTAGACTGAGAATTGTTTATTCTGACCAGTTCTCTTCGAGGACCATTGACAAATCGCTGACCTATGATGTCTTACGTTCAACATTTTACATTTTCGAATTTTTTTACATATGTATGTACACATAGTTGTAGGTCATCTATGGGGTTTGGTACTTTGAGATCACGAAATTTTGAACGTGAAGATGGTGGGTTAGGGATAATATCTATTCCATAGATTTATTGTTTTTTGGTAATTGTTAAAGAAAACATTGAGAATGCTTATAACTTTTTGGAAAACCCCACATCCTTTACAACCATTGCTTAATTAGGGTTTAGGGCCTATTCAGGTATCGATGTATGCATAATATGTACTGTTGCTGTTCTTTCAGTTTAGTTTTAATTGTGTGTCCGTCTTATATTTACCGAGTTTCTCGCAATAGCTCTTACACAGTTTTTACATGTAATTATTTATTTAGTTTCATATCACATGTGTTTATCATATTTCACGTAATCCATTCAACATTAATTATAATTCATTAATATAGGCAATGGAAGTAATATATTGTAGGTGATTATGTGATATTAATATAGGGGATTATGGTAAATAACACTTCATAGGTGTTTATGTACTATTGGGGTTATAAATTTAACTCGCGAAATTTACAATTAATCAAAATAACTGACATGAACTTTGATAATTCTGTTTGTTTCATGTTGTAATAATAGGAACAGTAAAGTGTTTCAACATTATTATGGAACATTTTAACACTTTGTCGGCAAACTTTCGTGAAATATATTTTTTCTCATTTCGTAGGCAAGTGAGATTTTTGAGTCGTTTTATGATTTCAAACGTGAAGAAATTCTAAAATGCTCATCGAAGTATTTGTTGCATTATACAGTCATGTATAGAATATTTCCTACTTTTTTCATTGAAAATAAAGATTGACAATGAGTGTATTAATATCTAGTCAGGAATATAATTGTACAATGTAATCGCAATCAATTTTATTCGTTTGCATATGGAATACAAATTATTGTAAATTTACTGCAAAAAATGACGTTCGAAGTACTGATATTGTTCTAAATTTGTAAAGTTATTATTTCCTTAGAGACGTCAGTATCAGTACACAATTTGACGAGTGTTGAAATTAATTTCTGTTTACTAAGTTTTGCTATAATTTTATGTTAAGTATATAATTATTGAAATATTTCTGTGTTTCGTATTTATTGAAATATGCTTATGCTCCATATTTCAATAAATATGACACACGACTAATAATAAATATGAAACACGATAACGTTTATTGAAATACGAAGCATAATTATTAATTAATATCAGAGCATAATAATATTTATTGAAATATGTTTGTGGTTCATATCTCAATAAACATGATCAATAATTAATAATAAAATTGATGTATAATAACATTAATTGAAATATGAATTGTTAAATAAATTTATTGACATACGCCTACGCTCCATAATTTCAGTAAATATGTAATTAATACTAAATATGAGGAGTAACAACATTAATTGAAATATAAATCATAATTAATAATTTACATGAAACACAGTATTCATTGAAATATGAAATATAATTGATAATAACCATGAAGAATAATATTTATTAAAATATAACAAGTATAATTGTCAGATAAATAGTAATTTTATCGTTGATGTTGGATCACTGCTAAAAAGCAGAACGAATAAATGAGAACTGTTTTCAGTAAACGTTAAATATTTTTATGTAGCGTCACATTTTCGACCCGTTATCTGTTTAAGCGACACATTCAGAACCACGAATGGACATCAGTTGTTTCGTTGCACATTTATGTCGGGCCGGCTGATATGCAACCACCACAATAACAGAAAAGCTAACATTACACGCGTGTCGCCTGCTAATTAGGTTACCTGCTACGAAATAACATGAGTTGCGTGACATACGTTTGTTTTGTTCAAACTTAACAACGTTAACATACGAGGCAGTCACAGTGCATTTTATTATTTTTAACTTTTTATTCTGGCACATGATTGTTCGATGTCCTTTTGTCTAAGTATCGTATTTTAAACTGTAATTGATTAGTATATTTAATGCAAGGTTTTGGGATATTTAATACGAGGTTTTAGGATCAAAAGGGAGAGTACTTGGTGACTAGTTTTGATACCTTAGTTATGTTTATCGCATTCGAATGATTGATTTCCATCAAATAGGTTTGTTGGAGCGAATTTTCTTCGGGTTTGGAATTTGGGAATTTGGGCACGTGGAAATTTGAGACTGTGGAGATTTATGGTCATGGAAATTCCAGGATGTGGGAGTTTAGGACTTTAGGAACCTGGGAATTTATGGACCTGGAAATTATAGAATGTGGAAGGTTAGGACTTTAGGTACCTGGGAACTTCAGAATGTGGGAATTTAAGAATTTTTGAAAATTTTACAATTTGGGGATTTATGGACTTGGAACTTCCAGAATTTCGGAATTTGATAGTTGCGAGACTTGGAAATTTCAAAATGTGGAAATTTAGGAATTTGAGAACCTGAAAATTTCAGAATATCGAAGCTTAGGACTTTAGGTACCTGGGAACTTCAGAATGTGGGAATTTAGGAATTTTTGGACTTGAAAATTTCAGAATTTGTAGATTTATGGACTTGGAAGTTCCAGAATTTCAGAATTTGAGAGTTGCGAGACTTGGAAATTTCAAAATGTGGAAATTTAGGAATTTGAGGACCTGAAAATTTCAGAATATCGAAGCTTAGGAGTTTAGGGACCTGGGAACTTCAGAATGTGGGAATTTAGGAATTTTTGGACTTGAAAATTTCATAATTTGGGGATTTATGGACTTGGAAGTTTCAGAATTTGGGAATTTGAGAGTTGCGAGACTTGGAAATTTCAAAATGTGGAAATTTAGGAATTTGAGAACCTGAAAATTTCAGAATATCGAAGCTTAGGAGTTTAGGGACCTGGGAACTTCAGAATGTGGGAATTTAGGAATTTGTGGACTTGGAAATTTCACAATTTGGGAATTTATGGACTTGAAAGCTTCAGAATTTGGGAATTTGAGAGTTGCGAGACTTGGAAATTTCACAATGTAGAAATTTAGGAATTTGAGGATCTGGAAATTTCAGAATGTGGAAATTTTGGAATTTGAGGACCTGGAAATTTCAGAATGTGTATTAGGAATTTAGAAACGTGAGAATTTGAGAACTTAGTAATTCTGTAGAAATGTAGTGCCTATCTATTCGATAATGTAGTGTCTTGAAGATTGGCATGTTGGATATTTCAGTATTTAACATTTTGTAATTTTTGGATTTAATAATTTTTTAAATTGGAAATTTATAAATTTGTTAACTTTTTTAATAATGTAGAGATTTGAAGATTTGTAAATTTAAGAATTATTAAATTTAGTGATTTAATGCGTTGAAAATTTAAAATACAAAGATTGGAGACTTAAAAATCTGGAGACTTGACATTTTGGAAAACTGAGAACTTCAAATGTAAATTTGGAGATTTGGATATTTACAAAGTTAGAAAATACAAAATTTCAAACTTGAAAATGTGAAGATTTAGTAATTTTCAAAGTTTGAAAATTATCATATTTAATAATTTGATAATTAGATTTAGTCACTTGAAAAAATTTATGAATCCAGAATTTCGGAAATCCACAAGTTGAAGAATACAGAAGATCAGTTAAAAAATTTTCGAATGAAATGTAATAAAACCTCTTCCAAATTTCCACATATGTAATTCTACATCAAAGTCTCAAATCTTCACATATTTCAAAAGAGTCCCTCTGCTCATACATGAAAAACTCTGCGAACCTTCTGCATTTTGCATGAAAATTGATGCAATCAGGGTCGAAACGTCCGATCGCAGCATCTTGCTCGAAGATCTGGATTTATATGCGACCCTAGGAAATTACCTCTGACAGCCGGTTTCAATTTCGCCGTTCAACCAAACAACGTTTCTCTGATACGTAAACACGGTGCACACGTAATACGAGTATAGGGTGTACCGGACTTCCGTCATATGTTACCGTCAACGGTACTGCGTATTTACATACGCGGACACTGTGTACACGTATATACATACTTTTCGGTCAAGCGTCCACGGAAACTCGGATTTTCCCGTGTTTTCATCGAGGATACAGCCAGCTGTAAACCGATCGTGCTAAACCAGCCCGAAAGTCGTCGGCAATCTCGTTCCGCAGACACTTCTGTCACGAGTTTATCCGTTTCTGGACAACGGATTGACGTCCTAGTCCATTATTTCGATATTGAATATTATCGCCAGAGATGGGGATAATATTGTGTATCGTATGTTATATTATCGCCAAAGAGATGGGGATAACATTGTGTATCGTATAACTGTGTAAACGTGTTGTTAAATTTGATAGATGTATTAGCATGGATGTAATTAATTTATCGACTATAAAAGGTGTTTTCGAAATGGTACAACCGAAAAAAATCAACATGGAAAAATTAATAAAAAATATGGAATAAATTTTTTCCTGTATGGCTCCATTTTCAAGAAGATTGAAATTGATCATTTTTTAAGTAATATTAAAATTTCACAATGTAAAAAATGATAAAATCATTGTTCCTTAATTCTACAATAAACAAATATTATAAACCAATGGATATAATTAATGTCGCCAAAATAGGTTTATTAGTTTATATTACTTTCTTAGGTTTGTTACTTATGTGTGTTCTTATCATCGATTAAATTTGTTGTATTAAACATTAGTATGTGCATCAATAATGTTATGAAGAATAACTGATAAGGAACATTAATAATATTAATGATTCATAACATTCATTAATACTTCAAGTTATAACAAGTTGCATTTATCATTTGATGGGCTGTGAACAAATTTCTTTTATAAAACTTCGAAGCTGTTCAAACTCAGTTTTTTCGAAAATGAAGTAACATATGAAAAAACTGCGAAAAGTGACATATAAAAAATTATTCCATATTTTTGCTTTATTTTTGCGTGTAAATTCACCTTCTTTTCGATTGTACCACCATTTTGAAAATACTATATTTCTCCATTTACTGATTTTTGTGTTTGCAGTATAGAAATACAGTTTGCATTTGAATACTAGTTTAATATTATTATGTTAGTTCAATAATTATAACAATTTAAAATAGGTATTATAGTGCCGTAAATGTAATGTATAAACACAGTGAACAATTGTGTCAATAATAGAAAAATTATTTCAAAAGAATTCAAGCTTCCAATAAAAAAACATTAAAGTTGCTGCAAATAAATTTGCAAATTAATTTGTTAAATTGAAATTGTATTTAAAAATGAAATGGAAGTGTCCTACGTACCCTTTTCATATTTACATGAAGTGGTGGTAACAGTTGTTTCGCGTTATGAGGTATTATTTCTGATTTTTGTATTTTACTTGGCATGTGTTGTACGTTTACTTTGATGTTCCTTCCCATTCTCGTATGACTTTGCCGTTTTATTTTCCGACGAATGCGTACATAGAAGTTCTCCTAACTGAATCTTCCTGGTCCCACGGTTAGATTCATCTTTCTCTTTGCGGGTTCGTTAGACTTTCGGCTCGGCAGAAAATCGCCTGAAGGGTGTTGCGGTGTTTCCGTTTTACAAATTAACTGGTGCAAAGGGAAAAGGCGGTTGCTGTCGGCAGCTTTCATGTGGCTTGGATTGTTCTTGGTGTGGTGATATGTAGCTGATGGCGGTGACAGAATTCGTCAAGTTGAATGCTCACTAGATTCTTATGTACCCGTGTACCTTTTTATTTATCTTAACACTTCATGGCTGGCTTTTACCTTCTCTTTCTCCCCTGTTTTCGTACTTTTTAAGACAATTAAGTAGACATTATACGATTTTATTGCGTTGCAGTTTTATTAAATCCACACTAGATTTCATAAAATTTCACAAAGTTAATTATTTACATTTCTGGTATCTTGAACATTCACCATTTATCCTATAAGGAAATTTACCCATGTGGAACGTGACAGTTTTGGCATATGTATGTTCATTCTTTCACGCCTAAATTACCTGAAAAGCAAAACGAGCAGGTTCAAACAGATAGTACAACTAATGGTAAAAAGAAATCCAATGAACATAAAAATGAATAACTGACGCTAATAAAATGGAAGCAGAAGGATCTATGTGCCCCGTGTTGGGAAGAATGGAGAAACGCAAATTTATGCGACCCGTTTGTTAAATCTTAAAAATGGTACTTCTGTAACTATCACCTCAGACTGCTCTCTTACTGTTAAAATACTCTGTTATTCTTCATAATATTGTAAGAACATGTCTCTTATTTATCTTGAAAATACTTCTGTAACTGTAACCTCAGTCTGTACTTTTACTGTTAAAATATTTCGTTTGTCATTTTTCAAAATATTTTAAGAATGTATCCTTTTTTATGTACTTTGAATATACTTTAGTAACTGTGACCTCGTTATGGTATATTGCAGTTAAAATTTCCAGTTCATTATTTTTCAAATTATTTTTAGAATATTATTGAAATTTTCATATATTTAAGAATACTTTCATGTTCTGTTACTTCGAGAATATTAATATTCTCAGTTCAATATTTTTTAGTTAAATATTTTAAAGTTGAATACGTTTGTTCTCTACAAATAATATTATTATAAATAGAATTTTTACACAGAATTCATTTTTTAATCTCAGTAAATGAAACAAACATTGCTTCGTTTGTTATGGAATCAATATTTTCCTCATGCACATTCTCTGTCTGAACATCCAACTGTATAAACTTTTACTTGTAACAATCTCAATTTTCAAACGTTTGATTAAATGATTTTATCCTTGTTTCTTTTAAATTCTGAAATATTCTTATATATATTTAAATTTTCCACTTTTCAATTAATTATTGAGAAAAGTGGAACGAAATAAAAAATTTGAAAGTAATTGTCGGTCAAAGTATTTTTAAATTTATTTAAACTTGCAGTCTAAGCGTACTATTATTCTGAAGATATAACGTGATTACATCGTGTCAAAATAATACGTGATATTTCACGTGCAAAACATTCCGGTGCGAGATAATTTTAATCCGTTCACGTTTCTCATTAAATCGATGAATCCATTTCCGGTGAAATATTTAAGCCGGTAGGTGCTCGGAGCGAAAATCAGGATTTGCGGGGCAAACGCACTTGGAAATTTATTAGTTATGGGATAGAAATTAACGGTCTAATGTTAAACGAGCGAAAGCTGTGCGTGTTTCGAGGACGATAATAGATACGGCAAAGAATAGAGTTGACCTGTAATTTCGACAAATTGGATACCATCGCGATTACCTCAATGCGAATTATTTCAAAAATAGGTCACAGAGTATAACGAATGCACTGTTGCGAAACTAATTTCAATTTGACTCATTATTCGCTTCACTTCTAACAGTTTGAACGATTATTTCCTCTTTGAGATGATCCCTTTTATCTCTGTTAATGTTAGGACTATTTCTACTTTTCGTGAAATTTGGAAAACCAACATTTTTTTCAAATAATTAGTTTTGGTACATGAAGCGCATATAGTCAAAGGTAAATAAAAAAGTATTATTCAGATATCGAAGTAAAGTATTTAATTAATTTCATCAGATTGACACATCTGACTATGGTTACTGATTTTTCATGATTCATTTGAGTTTCATAAAAATTTTCGAATTTCCAGTTCCCAAATTTGTCAATTTCCAATTACCAAATTTGCAAATTTCTTAAGTTGTAGATTTTGAAATTTTGAAATTCTCTAACTCAAGTTTTCAAATTTTCAAATTATATAATTCTCAATTTTTCAAATTTTCAAATTTACATATTTACAACTTTAAAAGATTCTAAATTTTTATATCTCTATATTCTAAACGTCTTGACATGATTCGTTTATACTGAATGGACATGTGTATACACATGTATAATATGCAGTGTAAACACATATGAGTAATATTATATGTGCATATACATATGTCTCTGCTTCTTTCAATATAATTAATGTAGGTGAAATGTCACAACATATTAAGTGATATTGTATGATGAAGCATAATATTAATTTGATATTGTTTGCTGATATATAATATATGTGAATAAATGTGTACATAATATGTGTACACTCATGTGTGTAACATACATATGTATTGTATAGGTATCTGCTTCTTTTGTGTAATTAACATATGTGAAATATCATCACATATTAAATGATAGTGAGTAATAACATATTAACCTGATATTATATGCTGATATATGTACAGAGTATGCGTGTACTCACGTGTGTTACATACGTATACACGTACAATATACGTATATACATACGTGTAATATATGTATGCATACATTTATCTTTTTCTTTGTATAATTAACATTATTAAAATGATACACCACATGACTCTTCCTAATAAACACATGTGTATGTCTACATCCATAACACATGTATGTACGTCTTCTTTCTATATATATATTACAGTATAAACTTCAAGTGAAGTATAAACGTCAAATACAACTCTTCAAGATATCCGTAAAGAATTTATATTCCCACAATACACCCTTGAAGTTCACATATTATAACATTTCCAGTAATGCGTTACAATGATCCTACATCCATCTACCATGTTAGTTCCAGAACATTTGAGAACATACTTCATCCAAAGGTTAGAACGAATTCGTATGCACGCAAATGCATCAACGACAAACGCGAAGAAAATTGTAAAACAGTTGACAGGATGAGCAAAGAAGACATCAGTGGTTAATGACGTCTTATTGTGCCTTGAGAGAGATATCGTACACAGTGAATTACTGTACGAGTTTACATTTCTGGCGAGCCTTCTGGCGCCGTGATTACGGCAGACTGATGCTAGTAATTTCTCAAGAGAACTGCCCACTTACGAAAGTTTCTTCCTGGTACGTTGACTTATGGTCCGGAACTTCCGATTCTCACTGCACCATTCTGTCTGCTACACGTACGAGAGTCTGCGCTTTTGTGCACGATGCATCGAGTGCACTGATAATCGTTGTAACGATATAAAAGCAATCGAATGAGTGCACGCGATTGTTGGGAAAAGTGAATGGTAGGAAATTTGTCAGTAGGTTATCGATCAGCTTTTCCTATCGGGGTTGTTGATTATAGTAGACTAGACTCTTGTTGCATTGTCGTGGAACGGGATTGGAGGACAGGCCTCGATATTGACAATCCGTAGAGACATTTTTCCGTGTGATTGCAAGTGTGAACATTTTTGTATTTATACATTTCACTTTGGAAGTTGATTTCTATGTTTGAAAATTTGTGATTTCGAGAATGTATAAATTTCTGAATTTCTAAATTTGAAAATTTTATATTTTTAGTTTCTCAAGTTTATTTTTTATCTTTCAAGTTTAAGCGTTTTAGATATTTAAATGTAGTACTTTTAATTTTTCAAATTTAATATTTTTAATTTTAATTTTCAACTGTAACACTCAATTTTACAAATCTAATATTTTTCGTTTTTCATATTTAACATTTTTAATTCCTCAAATTTGAAATGTAAACAAAAATTTGCAAATTGAAAATTTTTTAAGTATAGAAGTTCTCAAATTTCTGGATCCTTTACTCGAATTTGAAAATTAAGATTTTGTGAATATAACAACTAAGAAATTATAATTTTCAGAATCCCTAAATTTGAAAATTAGTTTCTCTACAATTCGACTGTCTGATGTCCCCAAATTTTTTAATTTATTGGTTCGATTTTTCTAAAAAGACGCACTTAATTTTTATTTCCCGCTATTTAATAATTAAAAATCCCTATAACAACTTAAACTTCTTAATGAATTCGTTCTGTGATTAATCGAAGAAAATATTTGAACTGGTATACTCTATAATATTCTCTATATACATCTATATAATCTATAATATCCTCTTTACATCTATCTCCTCTATCTACTAATACTTCATTAAAATCTAATTAACTTTTTATCGATGTTATTTACAAAAAATCCCTTCTCGTCTTTTTTCTCCCTTCTAATCCTGTATAAAAAATGTTACCAATCAATCCTTGTTCCAGCATCTCCAATGAATAATAAATTACCACATAATTTATTAGGGTGTAAATATTCTACCTGAAGCAGCAGCAATTTTCGAATTACCATAATTTCTTCACAGCCGATTCTTTCTCGATCAGTTGGTTCAAAATTAACGCGTGAAGGATTAATCTCTGGAGGGGAACGAAAATGTATGGTGGTCTGGAACGTGAAAAATTTGAGTAAGATGCAAATCCGAGACGCGTCCGACGTGTCCTTTTTTTACTTAACCTTCTTGCACCTTGAAAGTGTCAGTCTCATAAGAATGGAGAATTCTTTTACATAGCAGGACTCGAGCAAAGGTTTAATACGTGCTCTTGGTGCTTTGCATTTGAAAATCTGACGTTGCAGTACGTGCAGCTCGCAATTTATGCTCCTCGGGAAATTGATATTTCACCCAGGTTGAATTTCAAAATAATCCTTCGCGGTTCTTTCGCTGGCCGATTTAATAAACGAATCGCTGGATCGAAACGGAGAGAAATCGGGCTTAACGAAATCGATCCAAATTTAATTAAATTTCGTCGTGCACCGCTACACGACTTGCAAAACTATTATTACACGTCATGTTTCAATAAATTGCGGTGATTGTTATTTCTGATATCGAAATTTGATAATAATTTTGTGAGTTTGGAAAAATCTGAATAGAAAGAACGTATTAAATAATTTAAATTAATTAGAATTTTAGTTGATTTTTCAATAATTAGCACTTGAACTTTAAATAATTAGTTACTTCAGAATTAAAAGATTGGAATATCACTTAAATTTTAGATAATTTATGTGGAATTTAAATGTTTAATAATTTTAATTAATTAAGACTTTACTTGAATTTTAAATAATTAGGACTTTATTTGAATTTTAAATAATTGCAACATTACTTAAATTTTAAGTAATTATTCATATAAAATGAAAATATTCAGTACTTTTAAACAATTAGAACATTACTTCACATTTAAATGATTAGATCGTTCCTGAAATTTTAAATAATTATTAATACAAAAGGATTGAGCTAAATCATAACTTCTAAATTTCTTAATCATTAAATCTTTGACTTTCTGCATTACTATATATATTTAAAAATGAGGAAGTTTTTAAATCTCGCAGTTTCTAAATTTTAATGTTAATCGAATTTATGCATTTCAGAGTTTGTTATATTGAAAAATGTTAAACTTCCAAATTCCCAAAATGAGAAAATTTGTAATTTAAAAACTTCTTCATTCATATTATTCTAAATAACAAGTTTTAAATATTTCCAAATTTGTTTATGACTTCGAAAATATCCAAATTTCAACGTTTAAAGTCTGACAAAATTTATGAAGCTAGTGTCTTTGAAAATACGTAAATTTTTAAATTTCAAAATTTGAGACTAAAAACTAAACAATTTCAAAGTGCATAAATCTCTAAACTTACTAATTTTAAAATTTCAAAGCTTGTAAATTAGCGATTTGCAAAACTTGAAAATATCAAATAACAAATCTTGAAATTTCCTCCTCTAAAACACTGGTACAAGCTATTTGTACTACAACCCTTTTTCTTAAAAAATGAACCCTAAATATTTCAAGAGCTCGTGGAAAGTGAAAAAGTGTAATGATAGTAAGCTCATGAGCTGATTTGCGATGTGGTACCTTTGGCATTTCATAGGAACATCTTTCGCATTCACGTCGAACGTCACATGTCACCGATTCTGTCTACCCTAGGTAGCCTATGTAATCCCTAAACTTGCTAATTTAAGAATGTCAAGCCTTGTAAATTAGCAACTTACTAAACTTGAAAATATTAAACTAAAAATCTACAAATTTCCTCCGCCAAAACTCTGGTACGAGCAGCTTGTACTAATACAACCCTCTTAAAAAATGACGAACCCCCAATATTTCAAGAGCTCGTGGAAAGTGAAAAAGTGTGATAATAGTAAGCTTATGTGCTGATTTGCAATGTACTTTTGGCATTTCATACGAACACCCTACGTATTCACGTCGAACGTCACGTGTCACCGATTCTATCTACCCTAGGTAGCCTATGTAATCCTTAAACTTGCTAATTTAAGAATTTCAAGCTTTGTAAATTAGTAACTTACTAAACTTGAAATTATTAAACTGATAATCTACAAAATCTAAGAATCTACTTTCTCTAAAACACTGATGCGAACAATATGTACTATTACATCTTTTTTCTTAAAAAATGACCCCCTGATATTTTAAGAGCACGTGGGAGGAAAGTGAAAAAGTGTGATGATAGTAAGCTTATGTGCTGATTTGCAATGTGGTACCTTTGGCATTTCATAGGAACATCCTACGCATTCACGTCAAATGTCACATGCCACCGATTCTATCTACCCTGGGCACAAATGATTTTACATGCCGGTCAAATAGAGGGCTATCTTTTAAACGGGATGGGCGCAGGATCGCGGATCTAGGATAAGCAGTGACGTAGGATGAAAACGTCAGGAAGACTAATGGTGGCTCTCTTTCGCTGCTTGCTTCTTTTCTCTTCTTACTTCCGTCCGTTTCCTGTCCGGGTCGTTCCTTTTTCGTCCTCTCCTCCACGAATAATTTAACCCTCCAACTGGAGGGTAAACTTTTTGAAGTTACGACGTCGCGATCGGCTCTCCCTTTTCTTCCGGTTGCACCCAATCGACATTTTTTTATACGGATATTCTTCAGAAAGTCCAGAAGTTTAATTGCAGCATGGGAAATAAATCAGAGAATCTGGAACTCTTTTACTTTGATATAGAGCGCGGGAGTGTTGGTTAGTAACTTTGTACCTACTAGTAGATGGGGGTTTTTAGCCCTTTTCTTTCTGCAAATAGCGATTTAAAAATATTTAGTTTTTTCTAGTTTATTAGATATTAATAATATATAGCTTTTTCTAGATCTACATATTAAAAATATCTAGTTTATTTTAGTTTACTTTTATTGGTTAATACGGTTCTATGGCTAATAGATGTTAAAAATATTTAACTTTCCATAGCAAACTTTTATTAGATATTAAAAATATCTTGTTTTTTCTAGGACTACTTGTTGTTAAAAATATCTGGTTTATTCTAAATCTACTATTAGATATTAAAAATACCTAGTCTATTTAAAATCTGTTAGATACTGAAAATTTTCAGTTCATTCTAGTTTATTATTATTAGACATGCATTCGATTAATTTAGAACTTCTTATTCTTCAATAATTAAAATATGTGGAATTAGAAAGGTAATTTTCTTCTCCTGTTTCGGAGTTGTAATTAATTCTATTGCAAAATACTTCAATAAGAAATTGTTTATTATGTTGAGAATAATAATTCTAAATTGATGATTCGTATATAAAAATTTTCAATATAAGTGTATCCTATAATGTATGATATAGTATAGTATTATCTCCGTTGTGTATCTATTAGACCCTAAATTTGATATTCTTCATAAATATTTTACATTCCTCAAGTATTATAGTATTCTATAATAAATTCGATAGATTTATAGCAGTTATCACAAAGTAGTAAGATATTATTATAATTAATGAGTAATAATATTTAATATTTGTTATAACATTATAATTAGTAATAATATTATAACGCTTGTTAACGTACTCTTACCATTCGATTTTCTCATAAAAATGGCAACATGAAAACTCTCCTAAATTCATCAGTTAATGACAAGAAACTTTTCTAAGAAAAACTTACCGAGCACTTTTCTAAATTATTAAACGGTTGTGTATTAAAATTGCAACGACGCAGCTTTTTAATATATAATCGATGCATCTATTGAAAGCGAAGGGGTCTGTACATCATAAAAAGTTTTATGGTTGAAAATACTATACGGAACTTTAATATAAAGGCTTGCTCGACGCGTCTAATATTTATGTCGAAAATTTACCGACGTTCCCCCAGTGTATTAAGTACTTATTACGGAGTTCACTTCTTGAAGTGTGCTTTGCATTAAAAAGTTTGATTATGTTACAAGAAAATCGCATTATAAACTCGGCAACATGAAGCTCGGCTGGATTTATAGTAAATTAAAAAGATATTGGCATCATCTTCTGAAAGCTGTTCTCTTATGGATGTATATCGATCAAGTTATAGGTAATTCTAAGATGAATTAATAAATAATGTTTTTGTAGGTTATATTATAAACAACATGGATTAAATTTAATTTGTTAAATAATTTGAACAAAATCTTCAGTTTCTGACATTATCAGTAATGGATTGAACTTAGGACACTTTCAAAGTCAATTTTTCAACTGTCAAAATAACTACGAAAATTTATATGTCCAAAATTTATACTCTGAATAAACATTACCGCAAAATGGTTTTTATGACAGTTAAGTTGTACGTGTTACTACAGTTAACCGACAAAAGGAATGTCGCTTTCAGAATAAACGGCTCAATCGTAACAAATGAGCACAGATATTTTGTGTGATGACTATACTGCCATATGATACGTGCTAACGTTAAATAGAGCGCTTGCTACAAATCAGGATGTGCCAATAGCTTTGTGCGCCGTTGCAGTATGTTGAAGAACGAGTCATGTCTAGGATTCTGCTTTACGTAGGAATTGTGATTTGCATACAAAGTCGAATTTCCCTCAAGACGACGCGATCTTGCCTTACGAAATTGCGAATTATTATGAGGTCAAGCATAATATGGAACATGCGTAACAGCAGAAGACAGAGATGTTATACGTGTCTATTAGGAAGCAGCTTTGACTTCCCAATTCGAAATTGGTTGTCGAATTTATAGCTTGTTTAGCTATACAGCTAAAGAGTAGCTTCTTTTGCAATTATCAATCAAGTAAACTTCAAGTAATTATATTTCTCTTTGCTGAAATCTTCGAAATTTTTATTACTACAATTTATTCATTTTTAATTGATTTATTAAAGTTAGTAATTAATTGAGAAAAAATATTAATCGACATTTTCTGCACATAGTTTAACACATTTGCAAAAATTTCTCCATATACATGTATTTCATTTTTCATAGCAAATTTTTAATCACAATGATTAAAAATGAACATTTAAATTAAATCTTTTTTACTTTGAAACGCAGTTAACTCGGAATAATTTTCTACATTTGACATATTTTTGGTAAATTTCTCGTCATATTCAACTTTACATACTACTTTTAATTTTCAAATTGTTCATATTTCATTAAATTTTTTGTACTATTTTTTACTCGTCGTTAAAGCTGAAATTTTCAAAATGAACGAATGTTACTCGTATTATGAAGGGCTTAGTAATATATCGTATTATATAAAATAGATTTATAAATAACAGTACGTGAAAAATATTTTAAATTCATTTTATAAGCGCTTCGCCCACGAAGCTTATCCTACCAACATTTTTTCATCTGGTGGAAATGTGGTTCATAAAAACAGAAAGAATGATGAAAAAAGAGATGTAGCACGGTGGCTCCTTGAAATTGAATTTGATTTGCGTTATTCCGGGAACGGAGGCCCTGGAAAATACTCGGAGCGAAAAGTTTGTTGACAAAAGCTGTTATTATTTCAACTTCCTGATGGATTAACCGGGATAATAATAGAGCTGCTTGCCAGTGTTTTACCGGTTCCGACGTTGCGCTAAACGTGGAAAGCAATTAAAGTTTTCCTCTTTTTACCGGGAGTGGATATGAGAAATTGTCTCAGGAACTCGGAGATCATGCTCGACATTATTCTGAAGTTGTCAGCCATGACTTTTTAGTCAACAGAGATCGAACTTAAATGTTCGATTTAAAATTGAACTTCACATTTGAATCTACTAGGTCGTGTAACAAGTTTATTATTTTTTTAATACTATTCTATATATTGTAAGGGTACGGTAGTCATCTAAAACCATTTTAACCTGTTTTAAAATAATTTTGATTTAAGATTTGTACAAAAGTAATTTTGGAATAGTTTCAATTGCATTATTTCTGCCACCATGTATGGTGTTAATAGTGCTATTTTATATGTACTGTGCAAAGTATAGATAATTATATACAAGATATACTAGATAAGTATACTTTTACATATTCATATACTAGATAAGTATTGTACATATTCATACACTAAAAGAATTGAATTAGACATCTTTGAAAACAATAATAGTTTTGTTCAGATAAAATTCATGGTACTTATCTAGCACAGTACATGTAAAATAGTACTACTATTTTTTTTTTCAAAGATGAACTATTGCTTTCCAAGATACATAGCACTATTTTGTTTTTAGAGATCAATTAGTGTTTTCAAGGATGCATAGCACCATTTTGTTTTCAGAGACCAACTATTACTTTCAAAGATACAATGAGAATTATATGAAAACTCAAGTAGAAATATTCTTGAAAAGTTTGTACTGTTCCGTTTGTTGGAATTCGCCATTCGATACACGACAGTAGAATATTTGTGTACTCGTAATTCGTTTCAACGGAACATTCAATAAACGCGCGTCCAAGGTAGTTTATTGCAAGACATATCGCCGGTGCAACCCTGTGGCGACGTAGGCAAATAAATCCAATTTTTATTCCGATACAAAATGGCCGGTGTATACGGCAAGTTGGCTGTATTTCCTGGCAACCACTCATATTTCTTAGATGTAACGTCCGCCGAGCGAGTAGCGAGTCATAGCACACGGGGAATGCAAAATTTCCAGCATTACCGAATACTCGAAACTGGGACGCGAAGTTTCAACTTATATTTGCCGCGTAGTTCGCGGTGTCGCGAATAAATGAAAAACGGGGCAGGATTTAGAAGCGTTTCGAATCTCATTTCGCCAAGCACTCCATTCACGTTATTGAGTTACGCTCAGACAGAATTCAGAATTCTTGGAATTGCGAGCTAGCTGGATATCTTGCGCGGAGGATGACGATGAACGACGACACGGACGATTTCTATGATTCATTCTTTGCTACGGGGGGATTGAATAAAATTTTCTTGGACCGAGAACGTCTTCTGATGAGCGATCGCTAGCATCATCTAGAAGAAAACAGAAACGAACTATTATGCGTAGATACGGTTTCTTACTTCTAGACATCTTGAACTCTGGAGTTCGCTGTTTCGCGAGGAAGTTGCCGAAGGAAACGCTTTGAAATCGAGCAGCCGTGACAATGGTATTATTTGACGGGGCGATATTACATTTTCAGTCGGTTTAGTTTCGTTTGATCTTCCGATTTTCATGGCAAAGGGCTCGATTTTATTAGATTGTACAGGTTCTTCCACAAGGTGTATTCTAATACAACGCTTCTTCGTACGATGCAAAATATGAGATGAGAAGGCAAAATAAGAAGAAAATAAGAACAAGTTTTATTCGTATTTCAATATGGCAACCATGAAGTGCTGCCAAGGCACAGGATACAGAAATATTACTATCTTTTAATGCTAACACCGCTTAAAATGTTCAAAAGTGTACAGAAGGTTCTTCAACGTATAAAACATAACATTTCATATTCATATTTTATAACCTTAAAGCATTTAGGAAGCAAACTTAAAGTCTAGGTAGTTTTTAAATGATCTTGAATATAAAATATGCGCAGTAAACGATATGTAGTAATTGTGCGCAGTAAAGTTGTTACACTTGATACTAATGTGCGTATAGTATAGAACTGCGCATTATCTCCTATTATTTACTGCGCACATGCTTGATGCGCATGATCAGAAATGCCTTTGTCACAAAGTACAGGTAACCCTCCTACAACACGGCATCTGATAACACAGTTTCGCTATAACACGATTCATAAATTGCGGGAACCCTCCTACAACACGACATCCTATAACACGGTTTCGCTCTGACAAGATAAGAAAATTGCAATAACCTTTGTACAACACTGTATTTCTACAGCCGCGGCGAGGCTTGCCGTCTTAAAGATACAGTGTTGCAGAAAGTATTTCTTTTCATCTCCGTGGCCTGAAGACAAAAGTGTCTCACGCTGCTGATTGGCAGTCTGCGTTGAGCCACGGTGTGTTAAAAAATAATTTTTTCGTCTTTAAGACATTAAGTTTCAGTCCCAAGCCATGTCCGATAAAGATAAAAAAACAACGTTTAAGATGAAATTTATTTCTTTAGAAGTAAAGATACAAATCTTGGATCGTCTTTTGAAAAGAGAAATTAATACAAATTTATGTAGAATCAAAAAAAATATTTGTTTTTAATAAGTTTTCGGAACGTAACCCCCCTTTTTGTACTGGCTCTGGGTCTCATACAACACGGTTTCACACAACACGGCATTTTCTAGGAACCTATCTACCGTGTTATAGGAGGGTTACCTGTATCTACTTCTTCAAATCAAGAGAAGGACATGAACAAATAATTTATTTTTTCTGTATA
This sequence comes from Megachile willughbiella, assembly GCA_945859595.2. Classification (NCBI taxonomy): domain Eukaryota; kingdom Metazoa; phylum Arthropoda; class Insecta; order Hymenoptera; family Megachilidae; genus Megachile; species Megachile willughbiella. The sequence goes on from OX243800.1 coordinate 12,522,559, forward strand.
ATGAAAGGAAAAACTTGAAAAATTATGATGCACGTTTAAAAAGACTTGAATAAAGTGATGCATGTGTATATTTATATGTATAAATTTATGATATTCGTCATTTATTCGTAATATGAGTGCGCGTATATGTACGATCTAATAGTGGCTAAAAGAAATGCGTGTATGCATAAGTAAATGATGCAAACTATTCTAAATCATAGTCAATCACTTTTTCCAGGAACTGTCGAAAACGTTATAAATATTTAAAACAAAAGTTGTTAATTACGATGTGAAAGAAAATAGGACAATGCTGATAAGATGATGATACTCATTATTATTTTTACAGAACGAAATATTTGAGAAATACAATTATTATTTATATTCTGCTAATTTTTAAACAAGTGATTGATACATTAAAATCTTTTTCATAATAAAAAGTTAGAGGTTACTTTTATGAGTGCCACATCGAACCTTTTTACAACAAGTAACGCATTGAAATGTACATAATTTCACACTACAACATTAGGGATTATTCAGACATTAAATATTATTAAAAAATGAATGAAACTGGCAAAAATAGAATATCACAAATAGATCTTACTTGGAAACGAATATACTGAGGTACATGTCGTTAATAGTAGAACTGCATCGAAGAAGATTCAGCGTGTAACAAATTGGTACTCAAGCTGTAGACGAGATACGAAGAAAAGAAACATGCGGGTTACTGAATTTTCCAGCGTTCTTTACATCGGCTTGCAGCGCAGAAATCAAATAAACTCTTGTAAAGATCTATATCTCTGTGAATTTCCACAACGTATGAAAAATATGAGACTCATACAGCACACAAAGGCTGAAGTTCTAAGATATTCTTTTATTCGAAAAATTCCCTATGGATGCTTATTTAAATTTATAATATCTTTCTGTTTTTGGAATACTTGTAATACTGATTTCTGTTTATAGTAGGGATTTGTAATATTGATTTGTGTTTATACTACTTATATTTATAATGCAACATTTATGCAGAGAAATTAACATAAAGTTTTAGGAATTTCTGTTCTCCATCCAGTAATTTTTTTTCCGCTGAAGAATATTTTAAATCGAGCATAGATCTTTTATGGGAAAAAATCTTTTTGTCAATAGTGGATTCTGTATAGTACTCTCATTATATTGCCATAAACAGAACTGTAGAAGTGGACAATTCTTGAGACCGTCAATACGGAAAGATATACTACTACAATAAAAAGTTTTCGAAAAATAAGGTTTGAAAGTTTCATAACTTTTTATATTGCCAAACTTTTCAGTTTGCAGTCTTCGTGTATGTTATAGGATGATACATGAAAATCTACGTATGAGTAGCAATATAAGATGAGTCTGTTATATTTATTACCGATATTTCTTGCTATGCTATTTATCTTAAATCTATTGACTTAAACCTATCTACGTAAATGAAATTATATACAGTGTGACTCATTTTAAACTATAAATGCAGTAATTAAACTATAAATCTCCTCGAATTCGATAAATGCAATTATCTACAAAAAAATTATCGATACAACCTTTACGTGTACATTTCCAGACTAATCACATTAAATTATTTTTCCTTTGAAATCAAGTTTTGTTTGAGTCACTTTTTCGGGTAACAAATAATCAAAAAGATAATTACATTTACATCTTAAATGAATATAGTATTAAATAAGTCGCTCTATATATAAAGTGATATTGTATAATTGATATGTGTCGTAAATCATTTTAAGCAGTCTCCCAAAAATTATAGCATCATAACGCATTAAATATGATACTACCATACACAAAGTATATTACATATTCTGTACAAGTAATAAATAAAACTTTGTTTGTGTCATATATTGAACATAACTCGACAGAAGGATAATATTGAATGTAATCGTGGTTGCAAACTGGAAAAAGAATCGCTTGTTTGTTTGCTGGTGGAACCGAACGACCGGAAAGATAGATTTTCCCAGCGGAAGACGCAGTCGAAAATGCAACTTAGACATTTCTAGCCATTTCAAGGCGGGTTTACTTGCGGTCGATTTCTGTTTTCCTACCTCTATTTCAGAAAATTTATTTATATTTTTCGTATCTTAGTATCGGTTTCACGTTTTTACGGCCGAAAGTTTCTTCGTTCTTATCATTTTCACTTGAATTGACTAACTTTTCATGTTATTCGGTTTCAGTGACTGCACGTTTCTGAAAGAAACTTTTGGTTAGACGTTTTCGAACATTTCTCTCATAATTTTTTGCATGTTACTTGACTTTTGTTTCTGTCCGATTTTTTGTATTGTAAGGAAGAGTAATTAGTGACATACATTTATAGTTATTTTTCTGATTTAATTTTTTTTCAATTGGTGTTAAAAAAATGTATTTTTACATCATTAAATACTTAACACTAAAACTACCAAAAACGGTCAAATGCTTCAGAAGTTTCGAATTATAAGTTACACAAATTGTTAAGATGCTTTTTGTGATTTTCATCAAGATAAAGAATTAATACTTATACGATTTAATCGTCTATTTATTTATTTTCCAACTTGATTTTTAATTTTAGATTAAGTCCTCATTACACGCCGGTAGGTTTAGTGTTAATTCTACCTGTACCATTTTTCTTCGATAACTGTCAGAATCTTTTATCCTCTCGCAATAAAATGGTACATCATATGGCTGTTAAACTTCAAGCTCACATCAGAATTCACGATTGATTCAAGAGCTGATTTAACAGCTAATTTAACAACTATGTCATTATTGGCAGTATATTAGCGGCTACATTATTTCCATGCCTTCAATACCACTTCCAATCGACAAGTTCTATCTCCTGCATTACATCAGTGATTACAAATGACCTAATAAATCTAACGGTCTACAGTTTATGGCATCGGATAGTTAGGTTGCTACAGTGGGTTAATGATCGTGGGTTTATGACGGGCTAATTATTCGATAAGTTTATTGATGCTGAAAACGTAATCGGATTGATGTGCGAACGGTTATACCTGAAAATTAGGTGAATGCGAGTGCATCATAAACCTAAGTCATCGACACAGCAATTGAAACACGTTCAACAGACATAAACGCTGCATAAAATATCATTATTTGCTCCGCTTAACTTTGGAGCGATTTTAAAGAAACTCAGGTTGCACAGAATATTTTTTTAATATAACCAAATGAATGAGACACTCATTTCAATTATTTAACATAAAAACAGTGTGAACTTTTTAAGGTGGTCTATGTCCCATCATGCATACAAGGCTAAGGTGGGGCATTTTTAACCCATCTGACATCAAAGAGTTAATCAAATAGTCATCGGGCTTTCGCAAACACTTAAATGGAGTTTAGTGTTAAAAATCCCTTATGCATGTGGAATTAAAATTACCTATATAAATCCTATGTTAGAGATCTATGTTAAGATCACTTAATAAGGTTAGATCTAATACTAACATCCAATTTTGTGCTTGTAATTTTTATTGTGACATCTGAATCACCTAAAGTCTAGTTAAAAGTCGGTGAAATAAAAAATCAATCTACCTAATCTTTTTAGTACTTCATCTTCTAACTTTCTACAGTTGGTTAGCAGGTTAGCCTAACTAGAGCAAAGAAGAAGTGTTTTTTGAGCCATCCTAGTGCATTAGGGTGACCAGAAAGTTCCTTTGCATTAAATTTAATGAAATAAATTTTTGACAAGTTCTTATTTTAAATCAATGATGTAATACTGTAGGATTGATTTTATCGAGGTGGACGGATGGAAGAATGTGGTTGAATTAACGACGCAAAACATCAATAATGGAAAATAAATTTAATAAAATAATAAAGGTACAAAATTCTAGAACCGCTTTCGGACAACGTGTTACTACTACTCCATGCTACGACGTAACTGCCGCGACGCCACGCCGCGTTCTCTATTTCCCCCTCAAACAAAAGACATCCTCTTTTGTATCCACGCTATTTTCCGCGCCAAATTATCCCGCGTAAATTATTATCGTCGCCCGCTCGCCCGACCGCGCCCGATTGCCTCCGATCACGACCGACCGCCCGATCAACCGATCGCGCCCGATCCCTCAATACTGTTGTTATCAACAACCTTTCGCCATATAGTGTGCAAATATTCAATGTCGGATCGACAAAAATCAGTTGGTTTTTGAGGAAAGTAACTGGAGATGGCATTTTGGATGTCATAATTTTTTCTCACTTGGAAAGTGTTGTAGCGATCGAAATAATTGGAAAACCACCTTTGGCATTTACAAACGCACTTGGATAAATATCTCGAATGGTTTTGGTAGCAACTGTCGCGTTACTACCCTTGTCGAACTCAAAAAGCGTACAATGCTGGATATGTACCTCTTCTGGTATTTGTTAAATTTAAGATTTAATTGTACAGTATTGCCTCGAAATAAGCAACACGTTCGGAACCGGCCAGTTGCTTATTTCGAAGGTGGTATGCTATTCGGCTTGCTTTTGTTTTTTAAATCGCTATGTGTCAGAGTAAGAAAACAATATACATGTTCTGTCCTCTTTCCACGACTCGTTCCATAACTTCTTCTGTATTACGGACCTCTCACTCCGTCGCCGATCTCTCACTCGGCGGCGGACTTCAATCAAAGAAGTGAGGATAAAAATTTGCTAATTTCGAAGCTCGAAACTGTTGCTTGTTTCGAGGCAATACTGTATACAAGTAAACAAGTCCTTTAACCTTGAACTGACTTTGGCATGACAGGCACTGTATTCATCTGGCGGCGTGAACCACCGGTGGTCCACATCTAGTTTTTATTATTATTATTTGTTAGTCTATATTATACGACAAGTCTCTATCCGTTTCTTTATAACATAGTTGCATTCTTTTAGCGACCAACTTCTCACGCTACCGAACAGGAAGTTCTTCTTTTCTTTTGTTCATTCCAATAAAGTTCTCGTTAACCTTGTCTCTTCGTATTCCACCTTAACCTTAACATTATTATTATCAAAATTATTATTGTTTCTATTATTATTAGTAGTGATTCAAACAAGTACTGCCAGAAGGACTTCGAAAAAGTGTGCCGGGTTGAACGTGATAAAATACACAATCAGCACATAAATGGTAATCAAATATTGACCTAATATGTACGTCTACTGGGTAAAAACAGAATTTTGGATTGATGTATATACACACCCACCACAGTTAAGTGGCTATTTTTCGATCATCGTTGACATTAATTTAAGCGAAAAGGGTCTTGCGAAAGGTTCAGGTCCTAGCTTAGGTCGCTGTTACGAGCCGCGCAGAGAATCGCGTAACTCAATTGCGTCACTTAATTACACGCTTCCATAAATCGTCCACTTCAATTTACGCCGCCTTTTGCCGGCTTGGCACGTTTGCCGTGCACCGTATGTAATCAGTTTCGTTTTCCATTCTTTGTATGTTGCTTTGAACGCTTTGCCAACGACACTGCAGCTGTACATGGTTCGCTCCAAATGTAATGCGACGGCGTTTATGAAAGTTGTCGTGCGTTACATCTTTCGGAATCAAAGTGATCGCTTACAAAGTGGTCCCTTTAAAATGCAATGTACCGATACAGATAACTCTTGTTCGTTTCCTCGTGTGATTTCGAGGTTGTAGCCTTTGACGCGTTTCGTTTGACACTGATTGCGTTTCAAATACTTGTTTCTTTGCACGAAAGTCAGTGAATTTCGGATGATTTTTTATGTGGAGGAATGGAAGGAAATCGCGGTTCTGTATTCTTTGATTTATACGTTACTGGATCTCTGTGTTACTAAATTCTTGGACTCCTCGATTTTTAAATTTCTAGATTCATAAGTTACGCAACGTCTAGATTATTACATTAGAAATCTAGGTTTAGATGTTGGAATTCCAAGGTTTCAAGATTCGTAAATTCCTATATTCCTAGATCCCTAAATTGCTAGATCTCTACATTACTAGATTTCTGGATTCCTAAATTCTTAGATTACTAGATTCCTAGATTCCTAGATCCCTAGATCCCTAGATTCCTAGATTTTTAGATTACTAGATTACTAGATTCCTGAATTGCTAGATCCCTACATTACTAGATTCCTAAATTGCTAGATTTCTACATTACTAGATTTCTGGATTCCTAAATTCTTAGATTACTAGATTCCTAGATACCTAAATTACTAGATCCTTGAATTGCTACATGTTTTAATTTCTTTACCTCCAGATCTCAAGATCTTTAGAACTGCAAATACCCATATTCTCAAATACGTAGGCCGCATCATTGTTACTTTCTCGAGTTACTTGATTAAAATATTTTATTCAAAAATCCCAACACCACAAAATCTCTATAATTAAGAGTACCATAATCCACGATTTCTTCCATCACATTTTTAAATTCTCAAATTCACATATATCCACAACTATAAATCCACAAATCTTTCAAGAACTTCGTATCCCGCATCTCCTATATCCTTAGATCTCAATGCGACCAGACACCATGAGTACTTACACTACCGCTCAAAAGTATCCGGACACCTGCGAAATATGTATTCGCGCTGTATAAAAGTTATTTAAGTATCTACAACAGTGACTACAATCGATTGTTATTTGTTGCTTATGAAATATTTAACGTTTGAAATTAGAAATTATGTATGTGGAACTTACCAACATTACACTACAATTAAATACGAGATTCATCAATGTATCCACCGCGGTTAGATATTACCGCTTGCACTAATCTCAGCAATCTTTCTACAAATTTTCTGATTGTTTCTGTGTGGTGCTCTAAGACGTCTGTTACGTTTGCTTAGTGTTTCAATACATCAGTCTTCGAATTTAGTTGTCTTCACTGGTCGTCCTGTCCTTTTTTTTATAAGCAACCACTGCTAGTTGTATACTTTTTAATAGTGTCATGCACTGTTGATTTCGGAATTTTTTCAATTTTCCTAACTGCATATCCTTCTTCTGCAAGAATCAGAATACTGGCACGTTTTTCTATTGATAATTCTCGTTTGGAACTCATGTCTCGATGGAAGAGAAGCTACAGACAAACTAAACCGAAGCTGTCGCGCGCATAGCGTTACCTCCATTCGTATCTCCATTGAGAGAACATAAACATCTCATCAACAGTTTACAGACACTTGATACATATCGAAGAACTCTCTGAATTTGTTCTGTACCATAGAAATGAAACAAAAAGAAATTAAGACTCTTTTAAGCATCGAAACCGTTCCATTAGATTCCGTATTTTTGGGCAGGAATTTGATTTACGCACACTCATTGTATAATTTGTACTTAAAAATTAATTCTATTACGTTATGCTACCTCAAGAAAGATAATAATAATAATTACAATTGATATAATAGCCCTAAATAACTTTCGTATAAAGTTAAACTATGTTTTATTGAACAAAAGCAAGTGTCCGGATACTTTTGAGCGGTAGTGTATGTCCCTTATCAGTGACCCCATGGTCTTCAAGATTCATGATCAAATAGGACTTTAGTTGTTTTATTGTCAGAGTCACCTGTTTAAGCTAGAAAGCAAACAGTTCGCTTTTGGAACAAGCTACACGAGATGCCTAAATCCCTAAACGCAGTGAAAGGTATGCTTGAAATGCGAAACTGATGGTACCAATAGTTCAAGATGAAAATTATGGATGGAAGGAAGCATCTCGATCTTGTGTTAGTGTAGGGTTGTCGAGCTGGAAGCGCATGGCTGTATTAAAGAACCATGAATATTCATCGAAGCGCTGACATACTGAGCCAGAATCGATCTTATCATTGGCAAGATTGTTTTACGACCTATATCGAGCTCCTACGAAATTGAAAATAACGATGAAAAATCGCATCATACCCTTAATCTTTTTTCTATTAACGTTTGGTGCAGTCGTTTATCGTGAAACGATCATTGGGGATGTTCGTTGTAATGTTGAAGTGTGAAGTAGGATGAAAGAATTAATGGAACGATTGGCTTTTTTGTGCTTGTTAATTTTTTTAACGAAAGTTATGTTTCTACAGTTCTGAACTTTGAAATTGCTAAATTTCTAGATTTCTAGATTTCTAGATTTTTGGATTTTTAGATTTTTAGATTTTTAGAATTTTAGATTTCTCAAATTCTACATTCCTAGATTTTTAGATTCCTCAAATTCTATATTTCTAGATTTTTTGAGTCCTCAGATAGTACATTTCTAGAATTTTAGATTTCTCAAATTCTACATTTCTAGATTTTAGATTCCTCAAATTCTACATTTCTAGATTTCTAAATTTCTAAATCTTTAGGATTTGAAATTCTCAAATTTGAAAATTGCTGCATCAATTAATTTCTGGATTATTAAATTTTGAAATTTCAAAGCTTCCAATTTGCATATTCCTATATTTTTATGCTACCACACCTGTATTATTAAATTTCTTAACTTCTACATTTCTTAACTTCTGGATTTTTAAGTTCCTAGACTTCTACATTCCTATAAACCATAATTCTCTTGATTCTCAAATTTCTAAATTTTTAGAATTTTTAAGTTTTTAAATATGTAGATTTGAAACCTCAATTTCTTTATGTGAAATTTCTAAACTTTTTATTTGAAATGTCTCAATTCTTTGATTTAAAAGTTTCAAATTTTAGAAATTTCAGAACAGGAAATTTGAATATTTCAGTCTTATATTTGAATATTTCAAAATTTTTAGTTCGAAAATTTGAGAATGTCTACAGTCCTGCATATAAAAGTTTAAAACTTGTATTTTTACGAACTTGTTCATAAACTGTTTATTCACGTTTAATAGTTTAAAATGTCTAAATTTCAAAAATTTGTGTGTCCATTATGATAATTTGAAAGAGAAAGGCGAAATTGTTGATTTTCCTATACATATATGTAAAAATTGTCATAGAATATTACTACACAGATCATTTTATTTTATAAATAATTTATAAATATTTCATAGATAATTTTCTTTTATATCGATTGAAAACTATACTGTGTTTCATCGAACTGTAGAACGTTAGATTAAAAGAAGATAATAGTTCAATACCAGGTAATATCCTCGAGCAATAGATAATTTATTTAATATTGAAAGAACAGCGAATGTTCATTTGAAGATCCAGGTTGTAATGTTTGACCTTAATGTAATTAATTTCTCTCACGTTTCTGATTTCCAACGTCATTAATTCTCTTTTCAACGATACGACGAACTAGTTACTCGTTTTATTCGCAAAGTACGCCTTATTGTCCTCTATAACTGCATCGCCATGACAACAATGGCATCCAGTGGTTTCAGAGAATAAAAATATATTCCCTGGATAACGAGCAGCATCACGAGTTTTGCAGTTTTATGGAACGAGTCCCGTGGTACAACTTCATTTTAGAACGTAATTTTCTGATTTGTATAAAGTGAAGATATGCATACTCGGCCAAGTTTGTGCGATTTACTTAATACATTTCTTTTTATCCTAATATTATTATTGAACTGTAGTAAATATTAGATTTATTAAAATTATTAGAATTATTAAAATTATTGAAATTATTAAAATTATTAAAATTATTAAAATTGGTAGAATTAGTAAAATTATTATAGTAAAATTAGTAAAATTAGTAAAATTTATACAACTAGCAAATTTAGCGAAATTATTAAAGTTATTAAAATTAGTAAAATTACTAAAATTCCCTAACTATCAGTTGCCATGTAGGTAAAGCAAGAATAGAGCATTTCTCCATTTTTAATCAAGTTTATTATAACAATTAATATCTGTATTGTTTGTGAAATGATTGTTCATTTTCTTTTGTTCCTTTAATCGGATTTTTATTAAAGTAGAAATGTATGACGAATGCACTGACATTCCTATCATACGTACTATAAGCATAAAAAATTACAACCTGTCAATCGTAATTAATTTAGAATATCCTAACTTTCGACAGTCATAATTAAATTTTCTTCCTTTGTATAAAATTGAACAGGAAATTATTCAAATAACTGACTTTTATGTGTCTTCATAAAGTTCAATAATGTTCATTTAACGTTCATTTAATGTTCACTTTTTCCAGAAAATATTAAACATAAGTAATCTAGTTATATCTAATAAAGTTACTATTAATTTTTCCTATGAAATGTTCTTGAAATGATAATGAAGTGAATTGAAGTGAAATACAGTGATTGCCGATAATAATTATTAAGTTTCTAATCACCTCTTGGTTGCAAATAGAAATATTGTATAGTTTGTAGAAAAGTACAAAATAACTAAATTTATAAATACATAGCATTAACTCTTTGCACTCGAAGATATTTTTGCTATTGGCACATATCGACTTGAAACTTTTCATTTAAGAAGTTTGACACATTCTTTTGAATTTATCTTTCTATTATTAATTATTACTATTATTATGTTTACACGTCACGTGTATAACAATATAGATTGATGTAGAAAATTCCACATTCTATTGAACAGAATGTGAGTTACCTTTCGAGTGCAAAGGGTTAATTTTCCCCATAAAACAACGTTGAAGTGATAACAAAGTGAACCGAAGTGAAATAGTGATTTTGTGCCACTAACGATCAAAACCTATTAATTGATATCTGATCAATAACCACCGGAATGCAAATTAAAAAATTTTGTAGTTTGTAACAAATTACTAAATAACTAAATTACAGACGAATCATTAAAGATCAAAGGTTAACGTTTCTGAATAACCGGTGGTATCAAAAGGTCTATTAATAGGCTTCCGGTCGGTACGGTGTTAAAGGACTTAATATCATAACGTAAACCTGTTAATTTCCGTGTTCGCCAGTGTATGTTGCTTCTACCTTACCTGGCCGCTATTTGCATAAACCAGACTTCAAAGTAAGTCTCTCTCGCGTTATTTCACCCCGGTATTCGTCCAGGATCTTCCCTGAGGAACCTTTCCGATCTCTTGGTCGCTCTTCAACTAAACCAAGAAGTACCTTCTCTGTAATATACTGGCAAGGGGAAATCCTAAGTTAATAACTAGAGTTTTTATAATGCTTTGTTCAGAGGTAAAAGACTGAAGTTACCTGATTCTTGAATGACGATTATTAATTCACACGATATTTAACGTCAAAGTATCTGTCTACTTTTTGCTAAAGAAGATTTAATGTAGTTGGCACAATATTAGTTTGTTGACAAATGATTCCTTTTTGGTACAAAGGCAAATCCTATTGCAGAATTCTTTTTGAGGTGCTTCCCAATGTAAGAAAGAAATTTTCACATTAAACTTTGGCGAGTCTCACTTGTGCATTCACACTTCAAATGTGATAAATCTTAGTCTCCGCTTCAATTTAAAGCTTAAATTTAATTAGAATTTGCATAGTGAAAGTCGCTGAATGTAGATATAACATTTTCGTTTTACTCGTTTTAATAATGTAGCTGTGAATAGTGACTCACACCCCTGCCAAATAGTTCAATAGGCATAATAAATATCAGACACGATTTGAACACGTTGACTCTCATAGTTGATGTATGTGATTAGCATGTAAATTGAAATCAATTACTCACAGCAAACGAGAGAAGCTTTTAAGGACTCTTAATATTGAGATATTGATATAATAGATAAAATTGGAAGATTAACCTTAAAATATAACAAATATAAAATATAAAAACCAACAAATCTACTTATCTGGACTATTTATAAAATCCAAGAGAAATGTGATGTCACTCATGAAATATTAAAAAGGTTAAGTACCTTATTCTTATTAATCCATATCCCAATTTATCTGTCCACAGACGGCAATTTTCACTGTAGTCAACTCAACCTTATAAATCAGTAATTGTTCCAGATACCATTAGCTCGAATTTTTCTGGCCGACTCACAAAAAGATGGGGATACCACATCAGTAATCGCAATGGAACAATAAATCGCTCGTGATTAATCGGAATGCCGGAATTTAAATGGTTCGAGCAATTCGTCTCGTCCAGTTAGGTCATGTACGAAGAGATCGTGCGCTCACATAATCGTCTAGGACAAAATGGAGCTCCGAATGACGGACATCCATTGTTTGAAGTGTTTCTATATGCGTTCTCACGCTTTGCGATAGCCAATGGATCCATGCCAGCCACTTACTTTCGCCAATGTTCCCACTGCTTCGATTCGCCTCGTTCTCTTTAAATGTCCGTCCATTTTCTGAAAATCCTCTAACAGGTAGCGTTTTCATTTGCGGCTAACGCGCTCTATCGAGTCGCTGCTGTATTTGTATAGGTACTTCGCTCCTCGTGTCGGAGGAGAATTTCGAGGGGAATCGTAACGGTGCGAGATCTTGTAGGCTTTTAAAGAGGATCGGATTCAAAGCTTTCTTTTTATTGGCTTTCCACTTCGTGGTATTTCTAGTTGGATCATCCGATGGGGTTAATATGAGTTCCTTTTATATCAGGTGGAGTAGGTATCTACGTTATTGGATTTGTTTGAATGTGATCGTTTAAAAGCAGTTAATTTTTATTAGCGACACGTTTGTAGAAAGTATTCATTATCGAATGTTCAGCTTGTCTATACACGCATGGTCAGTTGGTAGAAACGATGTGGTCTATTGATTCATCTGCGATTCACATGTAATAAGCAGAAATCGCGTTTCAAGTGTAATGTGAATATTCACAAGTACTAGTGACAAATATTTTTTCAGTATGTCTTTTTGCTTATGTCTCCTTTATTTCTATCAACTTTGATTCTTTGCAGCTGTGTAGATGAAAATGTACTCGATTAAATGCTGCTTGCATATTTCCAATAAATTATCGTATAAATTATTACTGAATTGACACTCTATATTAAAAGATTTTTTTTGTATTTATTTTATTTTTAATGATATATAGCTGGTATTCGATATTAGCAAAAATTATCACGTGGTTTATAAATCACACCCGCAGTTAAGGGGTTAAAAGTTTGTCGTCAGCCAGCACAGTCGTCACGTGAAGTCTCACCTATGCGCGTGAAGAAAGTTTCCAGGTGACCACGAACCCCATACGCGTCCACGGGAAACAATGGCGATCGCGAACCGGTGCAATGCAGTCGAAAAGTTGGCCGAGGGGTTGTTGGTCGACTGGTTACCTCGCGGTTGCCTGACAAAAGTCTTAAAACAAAAGTCTCCCAGACCGGTGAATAGCTGAACTTTGGTGCGTTAGTTCCGTTTCCTTTGAACAAGTCATCCGTTGAACAGTACATCCATTGTCGCTGACGTGTTCAGAGTCTGTTGGCCAACGACGAAACAATGCTTCTTTTTCCCTCTGGACTTATGCCTCTTGGAGAGTTACTGCTCGGTAAATTTTCGGTCAGATTCGCTGGAGAAATAGACGTTCTTGGTGCTCGGGCGACCAACGGTGATTAATTTATTAGCCCTTAACTGGCGAGCTGAGCGAATTTTTTATCGTAGAAACAGTGGAGGATGGTAGACTCACGGTAAATTTTCTTTACTGTTCTTACGCGATTTGGGATTTTCGAGGTATGTTTCGAGGGATGTTTTACAATCTTCTGGACTGTTTGAGAAGGGGTGGGTTGTGAGTTTAGGAAATTAATAATTTGGAAATTTGGAAGTTTAGAAATATGGAAATTTAGGAATTTAATAATTTGGTAATTTGGTTATTTGCTAATTTTTTAAGTGACTAATTTATTCATTTACTAATTTAGTAATTTACTGATTTACCGATTTATTGATTTATTGATTTATTGATTTACTCACTTATTCATTTATTCGTTTACTTATTTTCTTATTTACTTATGTACTCATTTATTCATTTACTCATTTACTAATTTACTAATTTTTTATTTTCCTTGATTTCTAAATTTTTATGTTCATAAATGTTCAAATTTCTAAATTTCTGTACATATGTATGTATGCCCGACCTAAATTTCTGTACAAATATCTCAGTTTCATACTTCTTATACAAATATATCACTTTCTAAACGTCTCTACTTAAAAATGTTACAGCACAAATGAAAACTTACGAATTTAAGAACTCATCAATTAAAACTAGACAGACTGTTCTAAGATTCATAAGATATAATCAGTGGCAGCAACGTGGTCCATAATTTAACGAAAAACCCGCAGTATTTTATGAAAATCTGAAAACATGGTGTGTGCGTTGTCAGGAAATATATTACCTTACCGTAGAAGAAATTTCGCGTAAAAATATCGGGCTAAAACCGGTGGATAATAACTCGCCGAACTTTTTGGACGTTCGCCGTATAAATCGGCTTTCATTCGTTTCGCGGCCGATCAAACACCCGCGTTAATTTATGCATCAACGAGTAGTTAGATTCGAAACGTGCCGTCAATATTCGCGAACGGTATCCCCGGTGTATTCGCACGGGCATTAGTTACTCGAAACGAAACGAACCATTAAATTACGTTTCGCATTAGCCAAATACGAACACTTTTCCAAATTTATCCGGTGTCTCGGTTTGCCCGGGGCGTCGGTTGACGCTCGCCACACATATTCGCGTTTTCCCATGGAGCGCCCCAGAATATTTCCAAAGACCGCTCCCAATCAAATGCTCGGCGATTCGAGTCGCCATCGAATATTGTATAAATAATCCAACCTTTCGAAATGGAACAAAAACACAAAAAAAAAAAAAAAATAAATAAAAAATGCCAACCATCGATCCTTTTGATCGTTCGTGTTTTCCATCGGCAATATTAAACTGTCACGGGCAGAAAAGGGGCCCATTCGTGAGGTCTTTTGACAGTTTCTTCTTTTTTTATTTCTCTTGTAAAACACACGTATGAACAGTGGAATAAAGTGGACAGGCGAGAGACTAGTTTTTTGCAGGATACCGGCGACAAAAAAAAGACCACTAGCTGTGGTTCCGCGACGAATTAGAAGACATTCACTGGCATTTGGTTTTTGTTCGATTTTTCCAGTATTTCATTTTTTTCCACGGGACACGTGCGACCAACTCGAGATGAATAGGAAGAATAGGTTTCGTTGCAGTGCTGTCAATTTCTTTTTTACCATTTTATCTTTTTGTGTCTTGCATTTCTCCTGAAAAGTTGTTCCCTCTCTTTAATAATGTTTATCGTTGATTTGCAGTGGGTAATATAACATTCGTTTCGAAATGAAAACCCATTTGTACTTTTTTTAAGTGATGTATTTACGAAGCGCATTTTGACATTGCAATATTTTGACGTACATAGAGAAGTAGGAGCGACTGTTAAGAAACATTTCTAGTTTGGGTATTGTATTAAATAAATTTTTGCTGCATTTTATATTAACAGTTAATTTTGGAAGAAATGATACTTCTAACACTGCGAATTTGCAAGGTTAGATTAACATATATTAATATTGCAATTTTTCAGCATTTTATTAACACATATCAACACTAAAATTTTAAATTATATTAACATATATTAATATAGCAATTTAGCAACATTACATCAACATATATAAACATTGCAATAATTTTATGACCTACATAAAAAGTTGAAAGTAGAGAATTCTTACCTAAGATCTTTATTTGGTTCGATCTTTATTGATAGACTGAAAAGAAAGTAAACGAACGGGTTAACGAACTTATTAGTTTAATTCACGAACTGTTATAATTCTGTTTACGTTTATTAGCTTGTTACTTGTACGGTGATTTATCTGATGCGGCGTCAAATTTATTCGCTAAACGCAGGGAGGTTGGCCTCTTTCATTAAACGCACGTGTGACAGTGAAACTGGGAACGAGTGACTACTACGTGAAGATTTATTACACAGCACGTTCCATTTTACGAGTGGGAAATTGTGACGTATGAAGTGTCTGGTTCAAAGATAATCTTGTAATGCACATGTATATGGATGAAGCGTTATTTACATGCAACAGCTCGCTGATATCTTCTGCAATATTAGCAGAAAATTATTCATTCGAATCGGTGACAGTACTTTGTGCAACGATCCACCAACGGTAACAGTTTCAATTTCATTTTATGTGGATACTTTTTTCGTTTTCGGTTTGGAAATTTTATTTTGCATTATTTAGAGGCGAAAGTGATTTACCTGAAAATTTACGTATTTGGTAATTAAAGGACTGTTAGGTACAGTTTGATAATTGTTAATAGAGTTTATTTTATTTAATGAAGTTGGAATTTGAGAAAGTGAAATTTTGCATTTTGGGAAGTGGGTGATTGGGAAAATTAGAAAGTGGGTTTAGGAGATTTTTAGTTGGGAATGTAGAAAATTGAAAATTTAGGGATTTAGGAGGCGAATGATTGAAAAATTTAGAAATTTGTGGATTTAGGAATTTTTTAATTGAGAATGTAGAAAATTGCAAGTTTGGGGATTTAGGAATTGGGTGATTGGAAAATTCAGAAATTTGTGGATTTAGGAATTTTTTAGTTGGGAATGTAGAAAATTGCAAATTTGGGGGTTTAGAAAGTGAGTGATTGGAATATTCAGAAATTTCGTAATTTGGAAACTTGATAAAATAGTTTGAAAATTGTACTTTATAAATTCGAAAATGTAATTACAAATTTAGGGTATTGCACATTTAGAAATTTGAAAATTGTGGAGTGGAAATAGCATTCGAAGATTCGTAAATTTACAAATTTTGGGATTCGGAAATTTCTAAATTGGAAATTTGCAGATATGGAAAGTAGGAGATTGCTAGCTTCACAATTTAATAATTTAGAAGTTTGAAATTTCAATCTGTGGCGATTCGAAAATTCAGAAAATTTTTCAAATACATTTCAGAAAACTAAAAATTTCAAGTTTGGAGATTTTAAAATTTTTGATGTCCTAAACTCGTGAATTTGAAAATGAAAAAGTTTCTAATATGAAGTACTTCTAAAGTATTCCTTTTATGTTCTTATGCTACGAACAAATATGTGCATATTTTTTTGGAATAATGGTCCGTTGACCCATCTAATTTCTATTAATTTATTTTCCGTTACTAACCATTATAAAAAATTTAATCCGAAAATTTGTAATCGATCCAAAAAGGATTTGGAACCTAAGTTTGGATCAATAGGTTGGGTTCAAAATTCTTTTAGATTCGGGTATTCATTTTTTTGAGCTCTTATTACAATAAAATTTGCTCCATTAATGTTTCTATTAGTTATTTCACTTTGTGCATCAGTTATCTAGTTTTTATATATTTTTTATACATCAAGGTCACGTGAAGGTCATAGTATTATAGATCATTGGTATCTTGACCCATGTCATGGAAAATATATTGTTCTATATATACTAATCTTGAAATCTCAGAAAAAATAACCTTGAGAAAAATTTCTTAACAATTTGCCCGTTCGAACAGAGTGTTTTCCTCTGACATTTTCTTCTATCATAAAAAATATGATAGTCAAGGTGGGATACCTAAATTAGTGGAATACTTGTATAAGCTTAAATAAAGGTGTACTAGTTATAAAAGAAAAAAGTTTATTATAGAAGAAAAGGGAAGCTGTTGAATTCGTCTTCGAAAATTTATAACCGAACCTAAAAGAATGTGGAACTCGTAAATCAGTTACACCGATCGATGCAATCTTCCATTGAACTCATTTCACCCTGTGAAATTTTAATATAGCATCTTAAATAAAGGTGTACTCATTATAAGTCATTAGAGGTTGAAGAAACGGAAGCAGCGTTGAATTAATTCCCGTAACGACTGATCATATAGATAACGACACGTAGGAGGCGGAGTTTGTCGCAGAG
The DNA here is from genome assembly GCA_945859595.2 of Megachile willughbiella. Taxonomy (NCBI): domain Eukaryota; kingdom Metazoa; phylum Arthropoda; class Insecta; order Hymenoptera; family Megachilidae; genus Megachile; species Megachile willughbiella. Next base: position 12,540,106 of record OX243800.1, read on the forward strand.
GAGGGACTCAATGACAGATAATGACGGCTGGATTACAGGGATTAATTTATTATTCTGCAGAGTACGGTGATTATACGCGCATCCGCGATTAGTAAGTACGAACGCACGATAGACCGATAACCATCTCCAATGGGGCGTAGATTTGAGGATTTTTCCTCGTGTAAGTGAAACGTGACATTCCGCGAACATTCCCTCACGTATCCGCATAATAGCCATTCCCGCGGGAATAAAATGCTTCCCCTCGTTCAATGTCTTATACCGTTGTCCCTGTTGCTCGACGGATTTGATAAATTACGGTCTCTTGGGATTAGGAGCTTTTGAAGCTCGATTCAGCTTTCGTATTCTGTCTCCGCAGCGGTCGTTCTTGTTATATCACGGAGATATTTGACGTTTGTTTTATGGCCAGTGATTGAATGTTATGTACAACCTGGGGTGGATCAGGAAATTCGAATGTGGATGTTTTAGGGTACGTGGATTTGTTTACTGCTTCGGATAAGGCAATTGTATTGTACAAAAGAATATTATTGTACGAAAGGTTTCATGTATGGTAATATTTGGAAATGTTTTTAAATGGTTGCATTTTTAATTAGGAGGTGTGTGATGCACAGATATGATGATAAACGTGAAAGTGAGAAATGTTTACTGAACAGGGGAAATTTTGAATTTTCATATTTGTAGATTTAAAGATTTTCAATTCGAGGTATTGACAAATTTTGCATGTGTCGAAGTTTTCAAATTTTTTAATTCTCAAAATACCGAAAATCTAAGAATTTAGAATCTCAAATTTTGTAATTTGCGCGACTTCAGTTTAAGAATTTATACAATTTTCAAGTTTTCGCTTTACCAAATTATTCAATTACCAAGGTTTAAAGTTTCTAAATTGTCAAATTTTAGTATTTACAGATCTTTTATTTAAAAAATTATGAAGTTTCTACTGAAATTAAAAATCCTCTTATTATTCGATTGTTTAGTTCCTCAATTTTTTAATTCTTCAATTTTTCAACTTTTCAATTTTTCAATTTTTCAATTTTCCAATTCTTCAATTTTTCAATTTTGCAACATTTCTAATTCCAGTTTTCAATTCATCATTTTTTCAATTTTCCAATTTTTCAGTTTTTCAATTATTAAATTATCCAGATATCCAAATCCCCCGTTAAAAATTTTGGAAACAACGTGTGAACAATAAAACGTTATATAATTTAATTATAAGTAAATTGTCAGCACTTTGAAAATACAAAATTATTTTCTTACACATAAAACATTTCTTTTATTTGTGCATAAATCAGATGAAAGTTATCACATATAAACTGTACATTAGACACTTACATTTATATAATATTCACTTATTCAAATGCTTCGTAGATCTTATTAAAAATAACATAAAATGTCTATAATCTACATTTAATTGCTATAATTCCTTTTGCAGAAATATTTAAAGAAAATGTACGCACAGTTCATTACCTCTGTCTGTACCGAAAATTTTCATCGAAAGAAATATTTTTATTACATACAAACAAATTCCCATAAAATGCAGTATTATGTCAACCAATCAGAGTAAAATTAGAATAAAATAAAATGTATCCTCTATTTTCCTCTTCTGTTTACCAATAAAATGTCAAAACACCAAAAGATCAAATCACCGGAATTGTTAGAACCAAAGCACTATAAATTTTTCGCATTTTCGTCCATAATCTATCACATGTTAAAAACAATTATACTCTCTATCAAAGGCAATCGTAACGAATAAGAAATTAATCTTTTCGAATTACAACATTATACGACATCGGGTCCTTTCTTTATCGCTTTTTCACGACCACCTTCATCTCTCACAATTTGTTGTTTTCACGTACGTCCGATCCGTCATTGTACAAGCCAGGTGATCCTTCAAGTTTGTTGAAAGCATAACTGCTTGCCGTAGCACGTTGTTCGATCAAACGAGATCATCCAACAGAAACACACGTCTTCGCGGGAAATTGTGTCGCAGGAAAAGCTAGTTTAGACGGTTAATGCAATCAATTCCCTAACAAACAGAGGAACTTTGATGGTGCAGCTTTCAGACGCATCGTGCTTACGGTATAAACGCCTCGCGATACTCTGAGCGTTTCATGCCCTCTTGTTTAACTTTAAATATTTTAGTTTACTCCTGACTTAAAGCGTTTGCTCGCGCTTTACGATCGTGGACGTTGTTCTCCGGAATCCTTCAAATATTTTCTTCAAATATTTTAACGTCGTCGATTATTACCTTCTTGAATAGTGGCGAGGTTATGTATCGAAAATTCTGCTTCGATGCACTTTGGGAAAGTTATACTTGGAATATTTTGGAAATATCTTGTACTATTTATACAAAGTGATATGAGGAAAGTCACAAGATATGAGAAAAATCAAAAAGTTTAAGTAGATCGATTTTTTTTATATAAGAGACTATGGGAAATTGAGTTCAAAAGTTTACGAAGATTTTGAAGGAGAGGTCACTTTAGGAGAACGGGTAGCTCGTACTGATTTACCGTAAGATAGTACGTATTTCAAAGTTAAATTGCTATATTGAGATACTTTCATATTATACAATATGTTCGAAATTTTATAGCTTTTCTAGATTTCAAAGATTCTAATATTGGAAATTTCTAAGTTCTGGATTTTCAGATTTCCAAATTTTCACATTTGGACTTGTAAATCGTCTAATCCTTAAATTTTCATATTTTCGAATCCTGAAATACATAAAATTCCTAGTCTCTAAATTCTGGAATAACTATATAAATTTTCAGAATTCTATGATCTCGAAATTTATAATTTTGTTTACAATAAACTACATAAACTGTAAAATAAATCATAACTCATAACGTATGATAAACACAATAATTTCGCTCACGTGTTTTTATATTCTACACCATCATACAAATCATAACTACATATAATAATATGTTATTTATAATATAAAATAACGTATAGTACTTTACGTTTAACATAAATAAATGTAAAGTACATAGTTTCCTAAACGAGTAAGCGTAGCACAAGTGTTAATTGTCCTCCTTAGTCTACTCATCTAAAAAGTCATACGCCTATCATAATAATAAAATAAAACCACTTCAAGCTTTTGTAAAACGTAAAACACCTTTGAAGAGACACTCTTTGAAGTCATCAAGTACAGAGTAAAATAAACTCTAGTCGTTCGAAGTCAAATTTATTTCTTAGATATGGTCCACTTATATTCACTCATTGGGAATCTTAATGATACGTCGCTTAAGGGGGGCAATACCTTTAGATAGATGAAAATAAGCTGATATTTGTGAATGTTTTTATATAGGATATCTTTATCTTGTATTTTCGAAATTTCAGATATAATTTATTATAACTATTGCCTATTACAACATATTTTCTTTTTTTTTTTTTAATATTTAAAAATGGCGGAATTATGATAGTCTTTCCTGGAAGTGTTTCGGCGCGTCTCGTGAAACGGCGTGACTTCTAGCTTTAGTTACATTGGTCTGAAACAAGTTTGCAAACGATGTTTCGATTATTAACATTCACAGTTAGTAGATGAACCTAAGAAATGTGAAAAATATGGAAAATTGAAGAGATGGCGCGCTTTTAAAAAAAACTTTGAATTTTACTGAAAATTTTCGCAATATTTTGCAATAAAAAAGGACTTTAATGTTAAATTTATTTCGTAAATTTAGGTTCATATGTTAGATAGTATTGTCGTGGATATATGCAAAAAATTTGAGCGCGATTGATAAACTAGTTTTTGAGTTATCAGTCACACCAATTTTAAAAACGTAGTTTTGAGAAAAATGCGTTTAAAGTTTCGATAAGTAAAACCTGAATAATTTCAATGATTTACCAACTAATCTGCGATTCCTGCGCCATATAGTAATCCTTCGGCTTACTCGTAAAGTTGATTTTTCTCCATAAGCTCATTCTCCGTAAAAATACAAAATTTCAAACACAGCAATGGCATGATAATAACAAATCTGTTACATAGCCTTCCGCACCGAGCGCGCGAATATCTGCGGTGCGATACCAGACATGAGTCACGATAATCGGCCATAACATCAAAAGGGCTCCGTATTACGCTTTAAAATTTTGAGACTATATTTTTGAGATGTTGCACTAACATTTTATAGAAAAAAAAATTTTGCAATTTTTTAAGATTCTAAAGGTATTGCCCCCCTTAATCGTCACTACTGACGCTGCGACGCACATACATTCATGTAAAAATCAAATTTCCAACAAAATTTCGTAATGATAAGAATTCTTTCCAATAACAACTCTGAACCAGAAAGAAAGAGACTTGCAACTAAAAAATGTCAATGGTTCTCCGCAAATACAGTTCGATGAAGGGTAACGATCGAGTGCGCAATCAAAAATCCACCTCGATTCACTTTAACGAGAACGAGAAATTATTAGCTGTCAGTTTCCTCAGGTTCACCATTTAATGAACAAACGATAAAAATCCGTCTGTGTTTCATTGGATATGCTCACGCAGAAAGATGCATGACTGTGGAAAAAAATGAAAGGCGAGCAAAGAAAGATGGCTAAAGAGAGAAGGAAATAATTTATATGCAAGGATTTCGCAGAAAGAGGAACTGCACAAAGTTGTGCTCTTTAAAAATATGAAGAGCTGATGAACGTGATCACCAATGACAAATAGAACTTTAGCTTCCGTGTGTCGAAGATTTCAGCAGCGTAGTCGAAGCAGCATCCCCGCGTCAACAAATACGTAAATATTTTCCCATCTCACCGAGGGGTTGAAGAAGTGGGTTTACACGGGGAAACCAATTTCTGGTGTTAAGTAGAAAAGCATCAAGATAAACTGTTTACTAGAGTGGCTGCAAAGAGAAAGAAGAGCGGGAAGAAAACGGAAGGAGTGGCAGACCCCTTTATAGCACGGTACAGCCACGTCGTTGTTTGTCTTAAAGAAGGAGCGGACTTCTTTTGGAACTAAGGTTGAATCGTTTCCGGGAAACACCGGAAACCGTCATCAGTTTAAGTATTTACGTGTGTTTTTTCGCGTTAGTGGCTCCGCGTGTGTGTGAATAGACACTTCAGATGTGTGTCACCGTTTTTCTATTTCGCAATAAATCGTTTGGTTTTGTACCGTGGAAGGTTCTTTGCAAAGGGAATTGAAAACGTCGAGTTGGCGGAAGTGAACTGGAGCAAGAATTTTTAATAAAATGTAAACGAGTTGTAACAGGGGTGTTGACGTTATGTACCATAAATGTTATGAGTGTTCAGTTTATTTAGTACATATATTCTATTTATTTAGTAGAGAAATAAGAATTTTAATGAATTATCAAGAAAGACTGTAATGTATTGTGATATTGTATATTACATTTTATTGTAATGGTGTTATATCAGTATCCGTTTTAATGCAAGAAGAAAAAATATTCGTTTGAACTCGTGGCAGTTTTGAGAAATAATTTTTGTTGCAGATATTTCTATTTCTAAATTAAAATTCCAAAGAAGGAGAAATTCACAGTTTCTGCTTCCTAAAATTGTTTATTAAATTTGAAAAATAATAATTCCGTATTAAAGTAAAATTTTAATCTCTGAGAACCGACATTTTAACTAATTCCAGATTTCAACATTTCTAAACTTCTGTAAATTCTCGAATTTCTGAACTTTGCAAATTCCAAATTTTCAAATTTTTATATTTGTGAAATTCTGAAATTACTGAATTGTCAAATTCCTAGATTTCTCTAATAGATTCTTAAGTTCTCAAATTCTCAAATTCCCAAATTCCCAGATTCCTAGATTCCTAGATTCCTAGATTCATAAATTCATAAATTCTCAAATTCCCAAATTCTCAAATTCTCAGATTCCTAGATTCCTAAATTCCTAAATTCTCAATTTCTCAATTTCTCAATTTCTCAAATTCTCAAATTCTCAAATTCCCAAATTCCCAAATTTTCAAATTCTCAATTTCTCAGATTCCTAGATTCCTAGATTCCTAGATTCCTAAATTCTCAAATTCTCAAATTCTCAAATTCTCAAATTCTCAAATTCTCAAATTCTCAAATTCCTAAATTCTCAAATTTTCAGATTCCTAAATTCTCAAATTCTCAAATTGTCAGATTCTCAAATTCTCAAATTCTCAAATTCTCAGATTCCTAGATTCCTAAGTTCTCAAATTCTCAAATTCTCATATTCCCAAATTCTCAGATCCCTAGATTCCTAAATTTTCAGATTCTCAGATTCTCAGATTCCTAGGTTCCTAGATTCCTAGATTCCTAGATTCCTAGTTTCCTAAATTCTCAAATTCTTCGATTCCCGACTTCTTAAATTCCCGAATTTCCAAAGATCCAAATTTCCGATTCTAGAGAACCCTATTAAAGGAGCTTGGTTTAGAGTCTAGAGTTCTAGAGTATAAAGCATTGGCTCTAGAGAGAACCGAGTGAAAATCTGATGAAAGCCTAGAGAGAATCTAAGAAGAGCCTAGGGAAAGCTTAAGGAGAGCTTAACCTACATATTCCTCCTACACTTCCTCTTAACTAAGAGAAGCCCACTTTACACTTGAGTGTACATGAAAAATGTATCAGAGCAATAAATAGTTCAATATTCGATACGTTGGTTCTGATAACGTCATAGTAAAAACACAGATTATTAAAATATTAGATCCACATTCCAAAACTTATTTTTTTTTGTGTTTAGCAAATGACGTTATTAAAAGTATGGATAAATATTTGACACATTTGTAAAAATTAGATAATATTACTACCTTCTTTGAATATAAATATTTTAAATATTATTGTTAAATATTACTACCCCATGAAAATATAAATATTATTGTTACTACTCTCCTCAAATGCAAATCATTTAAATATTATTGTATGTGTTACTACCCTATAACTACTTTAATATAATTTAAATATTTCTGTTAAATGTTACAATCCTTTTTAAACATAAATAATTTTAATACTAATTATTTTAATGTAAAATTGTCAATTTGTATAGGTACCTTTCATGATTTGGACTTTAACAGGTTTACGGACGTTTGATGGTTACTTATATTTAAATTCGAACTAAAGTAGAAAAATAAATAAATTGGGAATAATGAACTGCTTGAAGAAGGTTGATATACATTTTTACAAAAATTTCTTAATAAATTTTGTCATTTAAAATAAGAGATCTATGTTCCGTCATTTTGACGGCTTTCGAAAATCTGGTGTTAGTATGATTACAGATCCAAATTTCTAAAATACTGAATTAGTAAAGAATCTCAAATTCTGTAAAATTTTATTAATTGATTTCAAATAAGAACTTGTTAAAAATTCTCTCTCCCTGATACAAAGGCGGAAGGCAATGAATCTTTGAGAAAATATTTCGGTTTATGGAACGTGTAACATTGTCAAAAATTTGTAACCAATCGTGAAGTGTATGAAGGAAGTACGGCAGAGAAAATAGCGGCTTCGTCAGTGAAAAGTTACCGCATATTTGCAGTATCCGTTTCACGAGCACCGTTCGATCATGGAACTTGGAAACGCGTATTTCATACGTATGGAGCATAATTTTCAAGTTTCGTGGATCCACGCGAAATTTCCCAACCGAGTTTCATTACAAATCGATTCAGCGATTTGACCTGATTTTACAGTGACATACACACTTCCATGTACCTGACATTCGAATGCATAAGACACACGAGCACATGTTGCGGTTGCCGAAGTTGAAAACCGTGTCCGTTTAAATCGCCACCAATTTGGGTTCGTGTCTGTTTCTGTAACAAATTTCTGACAGCCTAACATCTGTCGAAGTTCGTTTTAGTGCTGCTTTTCTACTTTGTTGCGTTAAATAGTTGGTAATTAATATTTGTTTGAAATATATTTGTCAGTGTTAGTATGGCGCAGTATTAGATCACGACTGAGAATTAGTAAACGGATGTTAATCCGAACAATTCCAAGATTTATTAAAATAATATTACAATAAATCGATATGAACAGCACGATGGCAACTGCACAATAAAACATCTTTTGTTAATCGATTAATGTATCGAGTTTACGTGCGATAATTTGTTATATTCTCAACAGTTAGGGAATAGGGTTAAGATAATTAGCGAAGATAAATGTATGGAAATGTAACATATCATGTCTTTATTGATAAAAGTGAAAACTGTAGAACTGATTTTAAACAAAATACACGCATAACAAATATATATTAAATACAGTAAAAATATGTTAGATGCTAAAAAAATATAATTTTTGTTGAGGTTATGCTAGTTTTCAGGAATTTTAGAGACATTGTTCGATTCAAGGGTTAACGTATGTAGATTTTACAATTCATTAAATTTTTAATTTTATAATTTGCTAATTTTCTAACTCACAGGTTTCTAAATCTACAAGTTTGCATACATTTTAATTTTGCTATCTTCAAATTTTCAAATTCCTAAATCATTGATAATGTAAACCTTCAGGTTTCTAAATTATTTGATGATTTAGAGGATGATTTTAGAGGATGAAATTATTTGATGATTTGTCTAAATTTAAATATCTGTGATATTCAATTTTTTTACTTCACAAAATAGTTTGATTGGTTTAATAAATTTTCTAAATTCTGCAGTTTCTAGACTTTTAAATTTCCCGGTGTGCAAATTCATAAATACCTAAATTTCAAAATCACTGAATTCCTAAATTACTATACTCAAAAATTCCTGAATTTTTAAATTCTTAAGGGCCTATAATTGAAAATTTGTAAATGCTTAAATCCCTAAATCCCTAAATACCTAAGTCCCTAAATTCCACAATTCCAAAATTCAAAAATTTTAAATCTAAATTCTAGTGTCCCAAAATTCCAGAATCTCTATATTCCAGAATCCCTAAATTCTAAAAGTTTCATAATTTAAAAATTCTAATATTCCGAAGTCCCTATATTTCTCAATCCACAAATTTCAAAATATTCAAATTTCTCACCCTAAATCTGCAAATTTTTATACTCTGAAACATTCAAAATTTCTAATTCCCTGAATTCATCAGTTTCAAAAATTTGCAGATTTCTCTTCTCGTTACTAATAAATTAACCCAAAAAATCAATGAAATCTTATCGAATCATAAAATTAATATCCAGAAAGCACCACGTATAGAAAATATATGAGGTTGGGGAATAAGTTCGTAGCGTTTTTATATTTTCCTTTGTGTTACAACGATTTTTTTGCTGTTTGACAAAGTGTATAATATTCATTCGATAGAGCTGTTTCCACTCTACAAAACTGTGCTAATGGTTTTTTGAGTAATTTAATTTTTATTACTTTTGAGGCTTGGAAATGGAATATCCAGAAGGTAAAAAGCAACATTTTGGACACCTGCTATTCTTCGCAATTCGATGTCAAAATCGCCATTTTTGAACTTTACGAACCATTTCCGTACTGTAGACTTGCCTATGACACTTTCTCCGTATACGTTGCAAATGTCCCTGGCTGCTTCAGCAGCTTTTTGGCCTCGACGAAAAGCGAAGAAGAGCAGGTGTCGAAAATGTTGCTTTTTACCTCCTGGATATTCCATTTCTAAGCCTCAAAAGTAATAAAAAATTAAATTACTCAAAAAAACCGTTAGCACAGTTTTGTAGAGTGGAAAGAGCTCTATCGAATGAATATTATACACTTTGTCAAATAGCAAAAAAACCTTGTAAAACAAAGGAAAATATAAAAACGCTACGAACTTATTCCCCAACCCAATACAAAACACGCAAAATAACAAAAACTTTAGTGTTGTTTGATACTTCAAACATCACACTGCAAAAATATAAAAAGTGTTATTTCATTATTTCCATGAAACATCAGGAAATTGCATTTTTTACAGTCCGTGAAATGTTAGTTGTACAGTTTTCACATTGTAAATTTATACCGCAGAAACGGAGTGTCGCTTACTTATAAAAACGCAGTAAAGTCACATTTTATTTAAGAACTTGCAACGTTTTCAAGCAGTTTTAAAGCAGTTTGAACGCGTGCAAACGCCAAGGGGATTTTAGAAGTATTCAAACACGTCGGTTGTAAACGAGCATATATTTTCTGTTGAATCGTGTGAGCAACAACGGTGGAAACTATGGATGCTCTTTTCAGGTATTCTGGCTTGAACATGCAGCGTAAATATTCAACGAAATATTCAAACATAGCGCCCTTCGTATTTACGCGAATCTACGGCTAATAAAATGGTGTGGTGGCCCGTGTTATGGCTTCATATTTTTTGAGCGCTTTAAAAAATCGATTTAAACAAGTACAAGTTTACTCACTGACGATATATGTGTGCTTAAATATACAGTGGTTTAGTGATTATTAGTTGTTTTCTTTTTTTCAATGAAGTTTGCTGTGAAGATAAAGGAATTTTTGTGTTTTCATATTTTGAATGTTTGAATTATTTGAATTCCCTTTTTTTTTAAACAAATTTTGTAGAATTATGTATGAATTAAATTTTTGTTATTTTGAATATTATTTTCTTTACGGAATATGATATTTAAATATGTTTAATATATGTTGTATATTTAATTTTATTTAATGTCTATTTAATATCATTTAATAACGTGAAATCAATATAATTAATACCGTTAAATTATATAAATATTAAATAGATTAATAATATTTAATTCTTTGCAATTGAAGTAGTTACTAATATTTAAATCGTGAATTTGTGAATCTTTAAATTTTCCAAGTTTTGCGTTCAAAAATATGGAAGTTCTGAAGTTAGAAAGATTTTAGATATTAAAATTTTTAGTTCAAGAATTTTCAGATTAAAAATTTTCAACTGAAGGAATTTTCAGATTTAAACTTCTCAGTTCAAGATATTTGGAGATTCAACATTTTCTGTTCGAAACATTTACAGATTCAAACTGTTCAGTTCAAGAAATTTTCCAATTCAAAAATTTCAATTCAACAAATTTTCAAATTCACAGTCTCCAGTTTATAAAATTTTCAGATTCAAGAGTTTCAACACAATGTTTTTAAATACAGAGTTTTCAGTTCGTACGATTTTCAAATTCTTGAATTTCTAATTAAAGAAATTATTCATTACTGCACATGTGTGTGGTTGTATGAACTTGTTAGCTAATTATGAAAGCATTATGGAATTCGACATTATGGTAATATTAATAGTGTAATTTAAACCGTAGGATAAATTTGAATTTGATTAGCAATCTGTTATAAGTAGATAAATATGTAATCTACTAAATATGTAATCAATAAATAGTTATGTTATAATATCTGTGTCATTAATATATAATTTACTGATTACAATGCATATAAATTTCAATGGTGTACAACGTAATGTGACATGAAGAGGAAAATTATGAATTTTAAACGAAAATTTGATACAGTATCTCAAAATTACACACGGATATCATGGAACAAAGCTTTAGTTTAATGTATAGAATTTTCGTCCTAATTAATGAACGGTGCAAATAAAAAGGTAGAATAAGAAGTAAAAATGATGAAATAAAATCTTTTTGCACTTACAAAATGAGGAATATCTCATTTTCATTTATGTGAAATATCTAATTTTCATTTATAACATCCTCAATTTTTGTACTTACCGAAGGAACAAATTAACTTTCTTTCAGTATATAATACCTTCTAAATTACCATTTTAGAGCACAAAATTTTGTCACCCCAATTACCGGTTTGTACCAGTTAATAAAAGAAAAGAAATACAGGGATATCAATAACAAAAATTGTTCCATATTTGAAAAATGGAAATTACAACCCCAAAAATTAATCTGCAAATAAAACAAGACTTGTAATTTACAAAGTGAATGTTCAAAAATATTTTGCACTTAAACCAAAGTACTACATTATCTATATATATATATATACATGTACGTATAAGTATCAACCTTATCTCTCTGCGAAGTCTGCAGCAGGTTCGTACCATTGTTAGAACACACGAGTACAGCGGTATCTACAATAAACTGTTCTGCCTTCTGCAGAGTATTTCTAAAGTCCGGCCCTAACATATTTCGGAAACAGCTTTCACACATTGACTGCCACATTGTAGCAATTGAAAATTGCATCTAGTAGTGTGTTAACATTTAATAAATTTTACCAAACGTTTTCACAATATCTTGTTACATTTATTTTCCATAGATCCATGCAATTAATTCGAAAATTTTCGTTTAGGAAAGTGAACAAATTTTTAATGATATATATGTTAGATCAGTATAGAAACTTAAGTGTCATCCATATATGGGTGATCAAAGTTATAGGATATCAAGGCACATATGGTCGCAACAATTTGACCTTGGGTGGTCGTTTAAAGGTCACGTCACCTTCAATTTCTTAAATGGAACCCCCATTTATTGCATACTCCTGTTGCCCACGTCGAGACATTTTCAAAACCCTACCTATGTTTGTTTTTGTGCATGTAATTCTCAAGATGTGAAACTTCAAAGTTGACATATCTTACAACTTTTGTCTAAAACATTTTTCCACATTTAAAGCCGCTACCGAAATATAAGGGTCAGGTTGGACTTTAGAGATATCCTGTATTTGGTACATCAGTGTTTAGACCGACTGATAAACGTCAGCTCAGCAAAAATATCTTCCGCTGGCCTTCTTTGTTCCCCGATGGCTACATTTATGGCAGTTTTCTTGGAAGCAACGCAGTAGCACGGAAACACCGGACTCTCTCTTCCTAAGCTTAATACTTGAAAACAGCTGCCGTCTAAAATTCGATCAGCCCGAGAGAATTTGCTCGGAACAAGGTAGAAAATTTCAGGAAATGCGGAAAAGTACACAGTACCGCGGATACGAATTCCAAAAATTCGTAGACGGAATAGAAATGCGCCCATTTCCGGAAGACTACGGGCGCTAAGCTTTAAAAATTGTAGATCATTCGAGAAACACGGCTTCTCGACTCTTTCCATGTGAGTCAACGCATTCCATGTGAAATGCTACAATGAAATTGGAATTTTAATCTCGACGCTGGTTCTTGGTGACAACTTTGAGAGTTGTTTGCAAATTTTTCACTTGTTGGATGTTCGATTCACTTGCATGCGGCGGGAGGTTCTTTTTAATGACATATGTGTGAATTTGAAAATTTTTGTATTCTGAAAATTTCCGCATTTGTTCGTTTTAGAATTATCAGATTATATTTGGAGATTAGGAAATTTCGTGTTTTGAAATAAGTATATTTGCAAGTTTTTTAATTTTCCGGTTTCCTAGTTCTCATAATTTTCAATTTAAAAATTTTGTATATTTTAAATTGTCAATTCTTTCAATTATTCAATTTTCATATTTTCACATTTTCAAAATTTTCATTAGCAAATTTCTAGATTACCACATTACTAATTCTACGTTATTAAATTCCTAAATTTTCAAACTATCGACCCTAGGTGATATACAACTGCACCTACTATGTGCGTTGTTCAAATATATATAATTCAAAAAAGAATCTCAAACCCATTTTTCCAACAGGAAAAAGTTCAGAATCACCTCAGCTACAATCTCCTTCAGGGAATTGTATTACTTATGATGCATGTTGCATTTACGAGCAGCGAATCTGTCCATCAATTAAACAATGTTCAAATTCATAATTTCTATATAGACCAATTTCTAAATTTGCTCATGTATTTTCACATTATTTAAGCAAATGTCACTGATTATTGAATCAACCTACCCCTGTAGTGATTTAACGTGGTCTCTTAACCCTTTGCACACGAAAGATGACTCTCACTCGCTAAACAATTTAAACTGGTGTTTTAATGGTAATAGATTTCAAATCAATAGGTTCCCATGATAGCAATAACAATTCAGGAGTTATTACATCCTGTCGAGTATTTCTAGTTCATTATTATTCACACCTAACTCAGAACCCTTAAGGGGTAACACCACTCTAGAGCCAGAAAAAGAGACCTAAATTTGACAATTTATTTTGGAAGTATGACAAGCGGAAAATAATTTCTTTTCAGAGGGTTTATTTAACACATATTGAAGTACGCAAAATAATTTTTTGTTTGTCTTTTTCGTACAAAATGGGGGCGGCAGAGCCCATCGGTGGAAACAGCTTTTGTAGAAACACCGCCACGGGAGGACGGATTTCTCGCCATGTGTGAGACTTGGAATAAAAAATAAATAAAATTTATAATCTATATACAATTGGCCTTGGTAGTACGTAGGGGTTTTTCGTTTAATCAATTTTTGTAAAAGTTATGCATGTTTTAAGAAATGAATCGACGTTTTGCATGAAAAATGTGCATTGAATTGTTTATAAAAAAAAAAGTTTACATTCAATCAAAAAACGGCTACGTACTACCATTGAGGATATTGTTGTGAAGCTACTGTCAAAATTTCAATTCGATCCATACAATAGTCACCGAGAAATCCGTCCTCCCAGTATGACAAAAGTAGTTTCGAGAAAAACGCGTTTAAAGTTTTATGAACATTTTAATCCTTCAATTTCTTATTTACCTCTAATCTGCGATTCCTGCACCATACGTTTGCCCAACCAGGTTCATGTTCGTCCCCTCCTCTACCTTCCTCTATAACCGTTTGTTTTGTAGGTAATAGATGTACTTATTATTTTAAATGGTAAAAGTAATGCAAAAGCCATGAATCGCAGCACGCCGCGTAAATACTCAATGCGCGCTCTGAGAAGCTGCGGCAAAATTGATAATTGACTCTTTTAAAATTTGTTTTCCACTGTAAATCAAATAGCATTCTGTTTCTATGACCCTAAAGCATCGTTTAAGCCAAAAAAAATAAAATCGACTTTTTGAAAATCCTAGAGTGGTGTTACCCCTTAATCTTAGCAGTAGAGTCCTTTATTTGCAGTTTCTATTCGTGTCGAGGCTTGGTTTTACTACTTGCTACTTTTTGGGGAACCTACCGCATACTCAGTTTTTCATATCTACCGAATTTGTATATCCAATAGAGATGAGGAACTGTTTCCCTCAGCCTTGTTCGTCAAAATTGTACCCACACCGAGCCTTCATCTTGTGAAATAAGCAATCGAAAAGATAGACAGCAAATAGACCGAGGTTGTTCACGTCAGAACATCGGATACATAGTTGTTTGCTTCGGATCCACATGGTATACTATAAACACGCAGTCGTTCAGTTTGGAACATCATTAAAAATAAGTAGAAAGCACATATCGGTTATGCAATTACTCAAGCTACCACTTATAAATATTAGGACTTGAAACGATATGAAGTTCCCCACATCGTTTAATCGTCACATAATATTGCCAACGATGTAAATGCATAGTACAAAGTATATTCTGTAAATGTTATTTGAAAACGTTGAATTAACGGCAATCATGTAGAAATCTCATAGATTGTAATGACCTTGATGTTGCCAGGGTTAAAATTATAAGCTAGTTTTACTTTTCGCGGCTGTTCCTTACTTTCACAAATTTGATTTCCTACCAAAAGTTCAGATCATTGAAAATATAAGTTGATATATTTACTCAAAATATTGTGTGATTAATAGTTATAAAACTTGTGAAATAATCGAAAAGATAGACACGAAATAGAGGTTGTTCACTTCGGAACATCAGATACATAGACACGTTGACTTCGGAACAACATAGCAGTCGTTCATTTTGCAAAATTATTAAAAATAAGTAGAAAGCACATGTGGGTGTTACACAATTATTGAACCTTCAGTCCACGAATAAATATTAGGACTTCAAACGATAGTCTTCCGCGTCGTTCAATCGTCGCTAAATATTGTCGACGCAGTGACGCATATACAAATAAGTATTGAAACACGAAGTCGATACTCGAAAAACCGAACGTGCATTCATCTATCGTGTTTCCAGGCAAGTTTTATATTCCTGGAATAGCGTGTCCGTAGAAGGAAAGGAACGTGCCGTCATGTCAGCTGCGTGCATGGAATTGCGTGTTCCGCATGCGTGGGCGGGCGGCGACGATACCCGTCGTCGACGACGGCGGTCTTCGCCATTAACGGGTCGTTATCGTCGTTCTTTTTTGCTCTTTCGTTATCGTATGGGAACAGTCGGGGACACACGCTAGTGGATGGAAAATCGGTCGGTCAGGGGTGAATGGAAATATCATCTGGATTTGGAAATCTGTGTCCTCGATCGAATTTCTTTGTTGTTATGAATTATGCTATGAATTATAATGTACATGCAGGCTGTTGAAAAGGAAACTCTGATATTAGTATTCTAATATTACCAATTTAATCTTGATCAAACGAATACAGGAAATGTAGGTTATAAGCTAATTTATGATATAAGTTTATTAGCTCTTAACATGCGAGAACGGTAGATTTTCTTTAAGGTATGGAGTGCCTAGAAGACTTAGAGCTTTTTATTATTTCAGTTTTTCTACTATTTTTATCGTGGTTATTTAGTCCCACAAGTTTCAGTTTTTAGTATATGTATGTCCATAAGTATGTATGTTTAATGAAATTTATTTTACAAATTTGAGAATCATGAAATTTCTAAATTCGTGAATTCAAATTTGCACACCTCAAATTGAAAAGTTCTAAAAATCTTGCATTTTAAAATTCTTAAATTTTCAAAGCAATTAGAAGCTTACAGTTACACAAGACACATTATCTCAAAGATGAAATCATTATTACCGATACAAGAATATCACTGAGCCAAAAACAAATGATGTTATCAGTGTTATATTATTCAGCAAATATTATCCCGTGTTGATACTCCTTTCGCTTCTTTCTTCTTCGCGAAATTCTCTTTGCTTCTTCATTAAAATTGAGCTACAAGGTGAACACGATTAACTGGTATCGTAGAAATGATAATATTCGGTATACAAATTGGCTGATAACGATAGAGTTATAAGTTTGAACAGCCGTATAAGAAATGCAGAGTGGAAGACAAATGTTTGTAAATTCTAACGAGAGGAAAGAAGATTCTTGAAGATAGTAGTTTCATTTTATGCTGAAGTGTTCATAAATAATGTATGAATTCGATACGGTATACAGTGCATTAAACACGGCACCATGTGACTTCGTTTTCATTGTGTCATAAAATTAACAGTTCTTTTATCATTTGATAAAATTATTAATAGTTCGTTTAATAACAATTTAATAACATTTAGTCATTTGATAAAAATCAATACGAATTGAACAAAATAAAGAAACCACAGATAATGAACAAAAAACGAAAAAGTTATTAAGAAATAAATGGAAGTAGATATACATCTCAAAAAATCAAATAAAAAAAATAGCACTGAAAAGAATTTATTGATCACGAGGGACTTGAACTCGCGATAGAGTAATTCAAATACTTCATCAATTGTAATATAATCAGCTAACATAGTACTTTTAACTGAATTTATCCTAACTGAATGTTAGGTATCTTCTCATATGGGTCCTGACAAAAACACTCAAATCCAAGTTATCATATTCTATAATCAGTAAAAGTTTCATTAAATTCGACGATTCACCCGAAACCCACCCTCATCAGCAGACATATGCCTATTTAGAATTCGAGTTATAAACGTTCGAGTCCTTTGAAATATTGCAACTTTGTGCCTACGTCGCAGGACCACCAAATGATTTGGGAATAAAAATCTCACTGCTAACTTTCATTAACATTACTGATTCTAAGCTGTTTTTCTCTCAAGGGTTTTTCTAATTGTATCGTTGTTCGCTAAACATCTGACTCGCTGATCCCTGAACTCACTCCCTTTTCTTGATGTACGAAGAAGGTCGGGTCAAAATCGCAGTTTTCTAATTTTCTTAAAATCTATGGTGACCGTATCATCTCCTTCCAGTGCGTTCATAGCGCGGGACATGCAACGGGAGTGACAGAGTTTGTCACTATGGTGGATATCTGTTTGGCAGTATCCGGGAAATACTTTTGACTCTAGTCAGATAATGTAACAAAAATGAAAAGTTACATTTTACAAATCCTAAAGAATCTTAGGAAGAAAGTCTTTGCAAAGTTTCCTTGAGTTCTTCGTAAGAACCTGATCTCAAGTCGCATCTAACACCTTGATAGCATCGAACCCAACTCGTGACACGTTACAGTTGAAATGTCACAAACTTAAATCGTATTTGCATAAAGGTCAAGTTTTGAGTTTGATACCAATCGTAATTTGTATAACTCAAGATATATTTCAACGTTCTTGATTTAAGTCTGCAGTAATGATTAGTTCTGACTGAAGAAAAACTTGTAGGTTAAAGGGTTAATCGTACGGTAACGATTCAGGTGGCACAGGTTGCGACACGATGTCGATCAAAGCGAAATAGTGTGGAGGTTAGCAGCATTACGGAAGCCCACTGCGACCAAATATTATCGTGTGAACTTCGACTGGAAGCTGCTCTGAATTATGCAGCTGCAAGCCGGTCTCCTATGAAGCCTTCAGCTACGGATCTCTCTCTCTCTTATTCTCTCTGTCATGCTCCTTCTGCTCTTCTCCCGGGGCAAGAAGACCCTAGGGAGACACAAGCTGGCTTCTGCTATAGTAGGAAGCTTGTCTGCCCGTTATGTCCCGCAATGGCTCCGAAGACAGGTTTATTTCTCCCTGCTTAATCACTGGGAAACACCGAGCCCTGGTGTATGCAGCCGTTTCCTGTCTCCTGAAATTGCTGCACCTTGGAGTAGGTGGCTAGATTAATTGATCCGTGGTTTCGATTTGTCCAGCAGGCGACCGACCAACTTCCCTGGTTGCCTTACGGTTTAATGTCGCGCGATCATGTAAGTACTTCGCACAAGTCGTGTGGACCCTTCATCTTCGTTGAACGGGTATGGAAGTTGGTTTGAAGTTTCAATCATTTTGGATTCGCGGGAGAACTTTGACGAATTAATGAATATTTGCTGAACGTTGCTTTCGTTAGATTTCAAGATCGACTTTCTGAATTTTGTAAAATTCTTAACTTGGGTTGTATTGTAGATTGGCAACAGTGTGAGTGTTGTGTCTCTATTGATATTGTTGTCCATTTGATTTAAAATGTGTCTTTTCATGAAAACCATCCATTCCATTAAAAAAAGAGAGGGCCACCCGTTGCCCCATTAAAGCCCATCAAATAAATTTGTATACATGTGGAGCAGTTAGTCCTCATATCCCCATTTAATTAAAAAAAAATCAGGTCGATCTTCAATACTTTTCAAGAAAATAGTTTGTAACGAGCTATGTAGTCTACCTTGTATATTATCGATATGTTACATATTGTTCACATGTCACTCATATATTATCCATATGTTGTATGTTGTTCCTATGTTATCCATATATTATCCATATGCTACATATTGTTCATATGTTACCCATATATTATCCACATGTTACATATTGCTCATATGTTATTCATATGTTACCCACAGGCTGTATGTTACTAATTAATTAAAGTTTACATGTTCTCATATTTGATCCGCCAAATAGAAGCTAAATTTTGAGATAAAGTTTCTACCTTAGAGTACACGATAATTCACGTTCGCCCAAACTCACATCTTTCTCAGTTTCCTTCAACTACGCTTGCTCCAATTACTATTTAATTGCACAATACAACTATATTCTTCTTTCTAAACAAGACGAAAGCTGCAGACTTTAATTCAAAGCACCAAGGAATGAAACTACTACCAGTACGATTTAATCGTAAGAAGCGATTCTTTCGAAGGAATCCGCTGAGGGACAATCAAAAGCAACAGGAAGAGGAGCAAGCAGAGTTCGCGATTCGATAGAGATGCTATTTCCGGCGCAGTCGATTGAGATCTCGTCCTAATCGTGGCCACGTTCAAGCAATGAAAACAGCCACGATTCCGCGTCCAGATCTACAATCCGTTTTTCCGGAACGAACCAGAATCTCTATCGACTTTCGTTCCGTTCTACTCATCCCTTGTTTTCCCTTCCGAATTTTGAATGTAACTCGCGCAATCCCTGTCACACAGTAAATTCTGTCCGAGCCTCGGCTATTTTGCTTCGATCTTACTCTTTGAAATTCCGCGTCAAGCGGAGATTGCAATATGGAAAAATCGGTCGCGTGGTTTGCATTCACATTTTCCCTTATCAAAACGTAGATGCCGACGTGAGATAGGATAACGTCTGGTTAACGTGGTTAATCGTGCTGGTATTTGTACATTGTCTATATTTCGTCTATATTTTATGTATCATACATATACAATATGTTGAGCATTTGTTACATATTACTCATATGTTATTCATATATTACCCAAGTGTTATATGTTATTCATATGTTATCCACATATTATTCATATGTTACATATTACTCATATGTTATTCATATATTATCCAAGTGTTGTATGTTATTCATATGTTATCCACATATTATCCATATGTTACATATTACTCATATGTTATTCATATATTATCCAAGTGTTGTATGTTATTCATATGTTATCCACATATTATCCATATGTTACATATTGCTCATATGTTATTCATATATTATCCACATATCGTGTGTTGGGTATATAATATCCATATATTATGTATTCTCCGTATAAATACCATAATTGTATAAATTTTGTATTAATTATTAATTCAATCGTATAAAGTTTGTATTAATTATTAATTTCATTGTATCAGAAAAAGTTGGCGAAGTAACTATCCTGCTTTAAAAACGACGCTTTAAAAACGACGCAGTTCGTGGGTCAACTAACAAGTCAATAATTTTGCCCTACGTGTGAAACGCGTATAAAAGAAAATATAATCAATATCAAAGTTTCATCTAGTTGGAACGGATAGACGTGTCGGTTCTAATACAAGACGAGTTTTTTCCACTTACTGCACTCAATGCAACGAGTCGCTTCCGTCGCTCGTTTCGACGGTATCGCCTCGTATTTTTCACAAAGATACGATGTTTTTAGATGTCGTTCCCGTTAGGAAACGAAATGAATGGTCGTTGGGAAATTTATTTCGTCGCTTTTCCGATACCGTCGAAATCGAGCCGGCCGCAGATGGAAAAGCTTCCGTATACGTTTTCCGGATAAATTCGTTGCCGCAGTGCTGGAAAGAAAATTAAGAAATCCTTTTATGAACTTCTTTCTTTTACGCAGGAGATATGAGTCACGTGTTAAGTGGGATATAATGCGACATGCGTAATCGGGAAATGTGAGCTTTCTTGCGAAATCAGTTCTTTTGAAATGGGTAAATGAGAACGGAGTGGTGGGTTGCTGAAAATGTAATAGTAGGATATTTCGAGGTTTATAAAAGAGGTGTAATTTATTTATTTATTTCATTCGAGACACTTCTTATGTTATTAGGTCGTAATAGTATTAAGATAGATAAACAAGTAAAAGGGCAAATTAAATTAAATTCTACATGACAATTTAAGCCTCAACTACCAAGCCTTCATGCTAAATTTGTTGATATATATGTATATAAATCTACAAATTAATATATATTAATCTTGTGCATTATTTATATTAATTATTGACTCAAGTAATAATTAATTCTTATAACTACTTATATTAATTTAAGCAGTAATTATTTCGTATAATTAATTATATTGATTTAATCAATAATTAATTTGTATGATCAATCTCATTGATTTAATCAGTACTTTGATCTTATTGATTACATTCTATTAACCAATAATTAATTCATATAATTCCATTGATTTGACGAATGATTAAATCGTACGATCAATAACATTGATTTAATCAATAATTAACACGTATAATCAATTACATTGATTTGATCAATAATTAATTCATTTAATCAATTACATCGATTTCACCAATAACTAATTACATTAATTAGTGATTTAAAAAATAGTCTAAAAACATCAGTTTTTTAATCGCAACAAATAGCCTATTATCTTCTCTACGAAGTACAAATTTTCCAATCACTTTAATGGAGTTGATCGTTTCTAAAAACGATCCTATTTCCTTAAAATCCTGCCGGGATTCGAAACTTCCGCTATAAGACAAAAGGTAATCCAAGTTCGCTGGAAGCTGCGCATTGTTTCCAAAAGAAGCTCTCGCTGAAATTGACAAGTAATCGATGTCGCGTCGAGACGTCTTCAAAGAAACAATTTGAAATTCTAGCGTAATTCCCGGCGAGTCTGGAACGAGGAAGAAGTCGCGCAAACGGATCGCGTATTTACGATCCCGTACGTACACACGAGCCTGAAAACGAGCCACGGATCCAACTTCGGGTTTTCCGTGCAAGGCAAAGTGGATTGTTTTACAGAGTAGTGGAAACCGCAGCGACGAAAGTCGAAGGGAACTCGAACAGCCAGCAAACTGATCGCAAGTGATCCGTTCGCGAGGAAAGTGGACGACAAGAGTTTTCTTTTCGTTGAACGTTCGATTTCGATGGCTGAAACGACCAGCCAACACGAGAGAGAACGAGCCTTTCGTATTAACGTCGCTCCTCCTTGTAACTTGTCTCGTTAAACGCGTGTTTAGTATAATCGCCGCGTAGGTTAAGGCAATTTGCTGGGTAATTAATAACACAACGCCCTCTATTTGTTGTGTCGCGGCAAATTACGTGATTTAGGTAGCCATGCTAGCGATTCCGCTACACCACGGGTTATAATACGAACTCCAGCTAACTTGCTACGAGACTTTGTATTCGTAAGAAGATTGGGATAAATTGAGATTGCCACGGAGAGTAATTTAACTCTTCAGCTGCTAAGATTATCGTGAAGCTAAGATTTACCTCTCAGCTGTAATGTTGTATTGTACTACGTAATTTTGCAATTTCTCGAATTAGAGATACAGTTGCGAATTTGGTAAATTTAATAAACTTTCAATTTGTCTGGTTTTGCTTATATTTACCAGGTGTCTGGTTAATAATCCCTAATTTCTGCGCTGCACTCGCCATACTCACCAGACTTGACTCTTTTGGCCTACCAACTTTTCATTAATGGCTAACGTACTTTCCCAGAAACACTTTAACAGTTAGGATGTCGATAAATGGCTCGATTACTCGTTTTTCTCAAAACGTGAACAATTTTTTTATCCACAATTTAAAGGGCAGGTGGGAAAGATGGTGCTGGGGATGGTACATACTTTGAATAAGGCATTTTTATGTACAGCAAATTGCACTGTTACATTATGTACAACATCGCACAAAAGAGAAAAATTCTACCCTTAGTATAAAAAAAATTTATTCGATATTCCAGACGTTATACCAAAAAGGGATCACAAATTCCTTGTACATAAACATTACGCTCTCCTCAAGCAATTTAATAGTAAAATTAAATTCCCCGAATCTTGTACCAGTGCAAGGCACAAAATCGTTAATTTCGCGACTAAATCCAAAATAAATCCACAAATTATTCTGGGGAATATCGGCAGGAGAGGATGGGCCTCATTAGTTGGCAGCGAAGGGAATCGTTGTGTAGCAACCGAACAATTAGGCTTAGCTTCGGGGCAACCTTTGACCATTTTTATTCCACAGGAGCGTCTCGACTTTATCAGACGAAGAAAGTTCCGTCGCCGTCTTTTTATTCTCGTTTTTCGCGAGATGACGAGCTATCCTGCGGTTCGAATAAAGGGCTACATTTTAAGTTTCCACGTGGAAGGAAACCCTTTTAATTATTCGCGAAAGAAACGAAGGATGGCAAGCGTAAACCCTCGTTGAACATCTACTTCTTTTCTCGTTCTTTTTATACGTTTTTTTCCTGTTGTTCGTGACCACTGAGAATTTTAAGTCTCGCATCTACAAACGCTGCCACCCTCGCCACCTCCTTTTTATACTCTTTGTTTCGCTGCTACTTTCGCCTTTCGAGACGTTCGATCACGTACCTTTTATTAAAAAGTTCCTTGGAACGAAGGAACCCGGACTTTTTGCTGCGCCAATGAAATAACGACTTCTGGAAACCCGCAACGAATCTGAATCAGTGTTAGGAATAATTGTTGAGGGAAATGGTCGGGAATAATTGTTAAAATGGGGGTAGTGAATTATTAACCACGGTTAAGATTGGATTCGATTGATTTTTGTTCCTTTTTCAATATATGGTAAAAATTTAAGTATACACATGTTTAACGACATTAAATGTATATATTTTTATTGAGAAAAAATTTGAATGTACATATTTTTAGTGAGAAAGGATTTAAATATACGTATTTTTAATGACAAAAGATATACTTTGAATGGCAAAATTAAGATCAGAAAATTAGAATTAACAGTTACATAATTTATTAAAGAGGTTTTATAAATATTAACATTTAAATTTATAATTAACCTTAGAAGACCACTTATAGTTATAAGTTCAATTGAAGTTAAATTATAAAAATAATGGTTTACATTTTGACAAAAGTTTATTAATAATTTTCGTAATTGAAAATGAGAAATTTTCAAATAATAATTATGGTGATAACCATCTCTTACAATAAGACTTAATTTTAAACATATGAACACATATGAATACATATGAACAACACACTACGTAAAGTCAGCCTGGACTCTTGACCCTAGGCTGCTAATGTGGACGTTAGTCACACGGACTCATATATCAGCGGTTTTTGTTACTGCCTTTTCTTTTTTGATATGATAACAAATTGTTCGCGCTGCGTTTAGTGTTCCTTAGGGTGTAATGCATGTTCAGACTAGCATTCGTGCACCTGAAAAGTAGAATTGTACACTGGGAGGTTCACTAGAGTTTGCGGATAACTTATGTGACCCGTGCGTGCCGGAGTTGAAACAAAAATTCCCAGATCGCGTAATTAATATTAAACACTCAACTGGGTAACACTGCAGAAATAAATGATTGTCCCTTGACTTTAGTATAATATTTGTTTTAAATTACATGCAGACATTTTCAGAAGAATTAGATAGAACGGAATACTTTCTATATTACTGGGCAAAAATAAATTAACTGAATGACTTTTTAATTGTGAAAAAGTCATTTCTTCTTTGTATTTATAATTAATGATACAATATAAATTATACTTCAAGACGAAAATACTTTAATATTTGAAAATATAAGAGGTAAATGTTACACAATACGTATTGCACTCTCGCAATAAAAACAAAAGTGCGAATATTCGTTTATACCCAAAATTTGATTTAATTCGATATGATTTGATTCTCGCAGTTATCAAATTTGATTTAATTCGACATGACATTTCAATTGATTATCGAGGAAATTTAATTTAATTCGATTTGTATTTACTGAAACAAAACTATTTGACCCAGTCGTTTCCAGATTCAACATCTGGTATTAGTCTATCTTTGTACCATCCGTACAGAAACTATTTGTTTCATATTTGTTGCGTTTTTCAAATACAAAGCTCTCGTAGCATGTTTGACCAATATATTTCTCTGAATCATGCTTCCATGGTTTCGAGTGGCCAGCTGACCAAGCTGAACCTGAAACGTGACCAGCTAGATAGAAACAAGCTCTCTCGATATAAAACGACTTTCCAATAGCGTAATGAATTGTGACGGAATATAAAAGCCGTGCGCAATCGCTGATAAATCGCATCGATGAACCACAAAAAGCCGGGAAGAGAGCACTGAACCTTTCTGTCCGTTCAATTTTTGAACTCGTAATAAATCGTCATTCGTTATCTCGCGAAACGGGCATTTTGGTCCGAAAAGGCCTACTTAAAGAGTGAAAGCTGCCGATGGTAATCTGCCATTGACAAAAGACAAATCGAGGGTAACACCATGATTATCGCAGAAATCACCGCCGATACGTACCCTTCACATCGATGCTTTTAGGGGTTAAACATACATGCACATAAAAGTGAGAACTGTGTTTAATGGTATATACACTACCGCTCAAAAGTATCCGGACACCTGCGAAATATGTATTCGCGCGGCATAAAAGTTATTTAAGTATCTACAACAGTTTGAAATTAGAAATTATGTATGTGGAACTTACCAACATTACACTACAATTAAAT
This sequence comes from Megachile willughbiella, assembly GCA_945859595.2. NCBI lineage: Eukaryota > Metazoa > Arthropoda > Insecta > Hymenoptera > Megachilidae > Megachile > Megachile willughbiella. The sequence continues at coordinate 12,565,829 of OX243800.1, forward strand.
ACGAGATTCATCAATGTATCCACCGCGGTTAGATATTACCGCTTGGACTAATCTCAGCAATCTTTCTACAAATTTTCTGATTGTTTCTGTGTGGTGCTCTAAGATGTCTGTTACGTTTGCTTAGTGTTTCAATACATCGGTCTTCGGATTTAGTTGTCTTCACTGGTCGTCCTGTTCTTTTTTTATAAGCAACCACTGCTAGTTGCATACTTTTTAATAGTGTCATGCACTGTTGATTTCGGAATTTTTTCAATTTCCCTAACTGCATATCCTTCTTCTACAAGAATCAGAATACTGGAACGTTTTTCTATTGATAGTTCTCGTTTGGAACTCATGTCTTGATGGAAAAGAAGCTACAGACAAACTAAACCGAAGCTGTCGAGTGCATAGCGTTACCTCCATTCGTATCTCCATTGAGAGAACATAAACATCTCATCAACAGTTTACAGACAGTTGATACATATCGAAGAACTCTCTGAATTTGTTCTGTACCATAGAAATGAAACAAAAAGAAATTAAGACTCTTTTAAGCAACGAAACCGTTCCATTAGATTCCGTATTTTTGGGCAGGAATTTGACTTACGCACACTCATTGTATAATTTGAACTTAAAAATTAATTCTATTATGTTATGCTACCTCAAGAAAGATAATAATAATAATTACAATTGATATAATAACCCTAAATAACTTTCGTACAAAGTTAAACTATGTTTTATTGAACAAAAGCAAGTGTCCGGATACTTTTGAGCGGTAGTGTATGTAGAACGTTGAAGATGGTATATGTAGTATTGGTGAGATCATCAATTGATCAATAATACAGATTCCGAGAAAGAATAATTATTCATATATATTATTATTGAATAGACTGGGAACTAAGGAAGGTTTTCATAGAGAGAACGATGACATAAGGAGAAAAGTTTTTATACGTTTATTTGAGATTGGAGAAGATTTAAGTTTGCGTACTTTTTAAATTTAGAGATGTCCTAAAATTTTTTAGTTTTCGTAGCAGCAGATTTTCAAATTTACGAACTTTTAAGTTTCGAAGTGCAGAGGTATATTCTAAAATTTTTTGTTTTCGAAGTATCAGATTTTCGAATTTACGATCTTTCCAACTTTTAAATTTACGATCTTTCGAATTTTTAAATTTACGACCTATGGAACTTTTAAATTTAAGTATTTTTCGATTTTTTAGTTTGTGAACTTTTCAATTTTTAAATTTGCTAGCTTCTGAATTTTTAAATTTATGAATATTAAAATTTTCTAAAGGAATATTGGAGAATTTGAAGTTGGGGAACTTGGCAATTTGCAATTTGGAAAATTGTGTATTTGGAGAATTCAAAATTTGATAATTTGGGAATTTAATAATTTGAGTATTGGAAAAATTGGGAATTTGATAATTACAGATTTGGGGATTTTTGGTATTTGAAAATTTGATAACTTGGGAATTCGAAGATTTGAAAATTTGGGAGCTTTTAAATTTTTGGTATTTGTTAATTTGTATATTCGGAAGTTTGAAAGATTTTAAATTTAGATATTTTGCAATTTGATGATTTGGAAATATGAATGATTTGAATTTCGAAATATATAAAAATTTGAAAGATATGAAATTTGTGTATGTGGAAATTTAGAAATTTAAAAGTTTGAACATATCGTAATCCAAAAATTTATTAATTTGATAATTAGATGTACTTTCATATTCGAGATGGCCAACTCCCAAAAATGTAAATCGTTATAAATTATATTAATTTAATCCAATTAGATAAGTACGGAAGGAATAAAATTGTTAGCGGATGTAAATGAGATTATGCAAAACTCTCTTTATGATCGAATTTACAATACGACTCCTCGAATTCTATTCATTCCACCCCCACACCTCTCCCTTTATTAATTGAATATCGATATTTCATGATAATGGAACCTGATATGAAGCTTGCTGCAATGATCTATTTCACACCGGCTACACCAGTGTTGCTCTTTGAACACACGTACAATTTAACAGGTCAAATATGTCTGCAATATACTAGATAATGCAGCCATTAAAATATCAACGCTAATTATTCTCTCGAACGGTTCGCCAATGTCCATTATGCTAAATTGCAGGTCTTGTTGATTGCTGTAAAGAGAAAAATCGTGTTTTGTAAATTATTGTTTCATAAACCACAACTCATTACCAGTCTCTTTACAAATATTTTTGTAATTCGATTCAATGTTGGATACAATTTTCCTGTTTCATTTTTAACTCATAATGGTATCAGTGTATTAGGGAGACCAGAAAGTAACGTCGTTCTTTTTCATTAAATTCAAGCAACTAAATTTTTAACAAGTTTTTACTTTGCGGTTCCGCTAATATAATTCACACATCTGAAATTAGATATGAAGTAGAAAAATGTAAATATATGCTAACAAATTTTACTTTAAATGCAGTAACCAAAATTTGTGCAGTTAGTTCACAATTCATAGACTTTGTTTTAGACACAATTTTAGAAATTGTAAACACGATTTTTTTTACACTATTCTTCAACTTTGTACAAATTAAAGTTGCATTTAATATACTAGATAATATACGTAAATATTTTAGAACGTTTCTGTACAAATGTTTCTACACAAATATAAGTACAAAACATTTTTATACAAATATGCAATATTATGAAACAGCAGTCTGAAATTAATTTCACTAATAAAACTTACATATAAAAACATTTAAAATTTCGTATAAATTTTTCTGCAGTAAATTACCATACGTTTAACCGTGTGTTCCATGGTAAATCATGAAAGTTACAAATATTTGAACAGACCTCGAGGTTTCATAAAAGCTGTGTTTATTAATTTACAAAGTGGACAAGGAAGCTTACGAAAGTGGAAAAATGCCACGTAACAGGGAAATATTTATAAGGCAATTTTACGATTTACGTCGACGCGTGTCCATTAAATCGCAGACACCCGTTGGAACATCGTCGTTCATTTTTCAGAGAATCGTGAAATATTGAAGCCGCCGCTCTATAACCGAGATGCTATATCGCGTTGTTATTAAAAATAAAAGGGAGAGTGCGAAACGCGATGTGAACCACGGTGCTCCATCAGAATCTGAGCTTTTATCTGTGCTTCGTTCATTTGGCGGTTCCTTTTGTTCGCTGATGCATAGAAATATGCGCCCATGGTCGACCAGAATTATTCGCTTAGGTATTCGTTCGTGTTTTGACATACACTGATAAAGGAGCGCTTGAAATAAGCGAAATTAGTGATCTTTTTTGGTTTTTAGTTATTTATTTAACCCATAACGTCCTGAAACGGTATAAATTATACTTTTTTGTTGATTTGGTATTTGAGGTTTAGAAATTTTGGGAGCTTGGCGATATGAGGGTTAGAAATATGGGGATTCAGGAATTTGGGGTTTTAGAAATTTGGGATTTTAGGCATTTGGGGATTTAGGAATTTGGGGATTTAGAAATTTGGGGATCTAGAAATTTGGGGATTTAGAAATTTATGGTTTTAGAAATTTGGGGATCTAGAAATGTGTGGTTTTAGGAATTTGGGGATTTAGGAATTTGGGGATCTAGGAATTTGGGGATGTAGGAATTTGGAGATTTAGGAATCTGGGGATCTAGAAATTTGGGGATTTAGAAATTTGGAGATCTAGGAATTTGTGGTTTTAGGAATTTGGGGATTTAGGAATTTGGGGATTCAGGAATTTGGGGATTCAGGAATTTGGGAATTTAGAAATTTGTAGATTTACGAATTTGACAATTTAGGAATTTGTGAATTTAGAAATTTGGGAATCTAGGAATTTGGGGATTTAGAAATTTGAGGATTTAGGAATTTATGGATTTAGAAATTTAGGGATCTAGGAATGTGTGGTTTTAGGAATTTGGGGATTTAGGAATCTGAGGATCTAGAAATTTGGGGATTTAGAAATTTGGAGATCTAGGAATTTGTGGTTTTAGGAATTTGGGGATTTAGGAATTTGGGGATTCAGGAATTTGGGAATTTAGAAATTTGTAGATATAGGAATTTGGGGATTTAGGAATTTGGCAATTTAGGAATTTGTGAATTTAGAAGTTTGGGAATCTAGGAATTTGGGGATTTAGAAATTTGAGGATTTAAGAATTTAGAAATTTAGGGATTTGCGAACCTGAGGATTTTGAAATTTAGCGATTTGGGGGTATAGAGATTTAGGGATGCTTGAATTTGGGAATGTAGAAATTTGTGGATGTATCGATTTGGGAATCTGGGGATTTGGGAATTTACCGATTTAGGGGTATAAAGCTGTTGGGGTGTAGGGATTATGGGAGGTAAAAATTAGTGAATCTGGGGATTTGAGGGTGTTGAGATTTGGGGATGAGTAAATTTGGAAATCTGGGGATCTGGGAATTTACCGATTTAGGGGTATAAATATTTGAGGATGTATGAATTGAGGAATCTGGAGATTTGGGGGTATAGAGATTTGAGGATGTAGGGATTCAGAAATTTAACTTAAACTGGAGATCTGAGGATTTAGAAATTTAAAAGTTCAAGAATTCAATTACTTAGGACTTTAGATATTTAGAGATTTCATAATATGGAAACTTCAGTATCTAGAAATTTAGGGATTTAGTTTGAAATTATCAAATGCAAGAATTCTAAAATTTCTCAAATCCTCAAATCCACACATTTACCAATCCCCAAATCCTCACTTTCCCAAATTTCTAAATCCTCAAATATCTAAATACCCAAACTGCAAAATCCCTAAAGTACTCAACTCTCCACATTATTAAATCTTTAAGTTATACTAATTATCTATAATCCATACATAATTTAATAATTATGTCTGCCAAACTTGAAGATCACCGTACAAACCAATTTATTTTCCCCAACATCAAAATGAATATTCCCCATGATTTAAACTTGAAATATCAAACACCGTCCACGACCATTTAACACGATATACTTATCGATCACAATATTTTCATCACGCTGAAAATATGAGCAAAAAGTTTGTCAAACCGTTGGTCAACCTTCCAATGTATCGTTGTTATCGTGCGATGTCAAAGTTCGTCAATATTTGATCGAATTAAACGATAACGAAATATCGTTTGGTACGTGTGCAACGTCGCTGCGTTATTAGGTTTTCGTTCGTAGTTCGAGGATATGTTTAATTCTAAACTGACCGGTGATGGGAGAGTAGTGTTTGCACCTCGGATAATTAATTATCCGGTGGTGTTTCTCGCGATAAAAACCGAGTCCGGGCAATTTTCAGCGTGCCAGTTGGAAAGTTGCATGTCGACGTTTTCGAGCCAGTTTTCAACTGCACTTTTTTCCTGGTGTATATGCCGGTGTCGCAGTTAATTTGTTCTTGTTCACGCCAACAAGCTGTACTGCTGAATTATTTCTACGAGCTGCAACCGATATATCGCTGCCTCTCGAACGGATCGATACGCGGTGTAATTAAAACGCCTCGTTTCGTATCATTTACAACTAAGTGGCAGTGCTTCGTAACATATTTAATGTTTGCTGCTTTCGGCAAGTAATCGAGGCTTGTACTGATCGGCACGAATTAAATTTCGTGTATGCTCGAGAGCATTTCGTGTGTTTATAGGAAAAATTACGACGTTGGTGAAAACTGTTCGAACGCTGTTTGTTCTTGGTTTGATTTTCTAGTTTGGATGTTCGGTTGATTTTTCGAGATGTTTGATAGATTTGAAAATTTAAGTATTTGACGGATTTTCAAATTTACGTATTGAATTTTCAGATTTAAGTATTTAGTAGCCTTATAACTTTTAGGATTATGTACTTACGAGTTTGGTGTATCAGAAATTCGAGTACTCGGAGAATTAGATATTTGGAATTTGGACGTACTGAAATTTGGGACTTTCATGATTTGCGGATACTGGAATATGGGTATTCGAGGTGTTGGGAATTATGGATTTTATGATTTAGTAATTTGACGTAGAAATTTGGAGATTTTGGAAATTATTTGGAAACCTTGAAATTTAGGGATATCGAAACTTGAGAATATAAAAAGTTATATAGTTGAAAAACTGAAAGTTAATTAAATTGGAAATGTACAAAATCTAATGTTATCTTACACTAAAGAATAAAAATAGAAGAAGAACCCCATATTATCAATAAAGTTGAATTGTTTGAACTATAAAGAAAAACACTTGAATCGCACGTCTATTTGTGACATTAAAAGTTTTAAATTTGATGAAAGATAATGAATCATTTGCTTTCAATACGATCGATCCCACTAACCTAACGGTGGTCGTTAATAACCGCAGGGTGGATATGACCTTAAACACTCCAGCAGAAAGAAAGGAAAAAGAGACACGTTATATCGACCGTTTGAAAGAAGGTTGCGGTAAGCCTTGGTTGTTAATCTGCTCTTCCTAAAAAAATTTTTCATTAATCCGTGTCTCGTGAAATTTCTCGTGCTCCTGTGGGATCGGAAGCGTTAACATTATTCCCCCTTTTAAACATTGAGAGCGAGACGAGAGGCTCGACCGCGTCTAGCGGATGGTTTTGTGGCAAAATTCACGATTAATGCGCGAGCAATTTAATGCACCGTGAACGAGAACGTCGCCGCGAGATTATAGTGAGTTTTAATTGGCCTCCTGAAAGTTTAGAAATTCGCCGGATGAACGTGTACATCACTGTTTCTCTTGTGTTTGCTTCTGCTGCAATATTGTTCTTGTTATTCGAACTATAATTACGTACGAAACACGAATATAAAGCGTCACTTTTTGTTCACAAAAATCAAATATATTACGGAAAGTTGTTATAGGATTTAAATTATTCGTGTATTGTTTCTCGTGTTTGTATTAACATTTTCATTGCTTTCCTGGTATTGTACAAAATCGTTTTAGTCGGTAATTCATTTTTTCATAAATCTGCTGAACTGCTTCTATATTTTGGTCGATTTTGGATAAGTGTTCGTGTCAAGATTTGGGGAACCGAAAATTAAGAAATTTGGGTATTGCAGAATTTAAGGACTTGGAAATTTGTAAGTTTAGTACTTTAGTAATTTGACTGCTGCAGGATTTTGGAATATAGGGTTTAGGAATTTAAGGATTTGGAAATTTAGGGATTTTGGAAATCTAGGGATGTTTAATCTAGTGATTTTTTAATCTGGGGATTTGCGAATCTACGAATTTGGGAATTTATGGATTTGGGAATGTAGGGTTTTGGAAATCTAGGGATTTTTAAATCCGAGAATTTTTTAAACCTAGGGATTTTACATCTAGGGATTTTTTGAATCTGGGGATTTGCGAATCTACGAATTTGGGAATTTATGGATTTGGGAATGTAGAGTTTTGGAAATCTAAGGATTTTTTAATCCGAGGATTTTTTAACCTATGGATTTTACATCTAGGGATTTTTTGAATCTAGAGATTTGCGAATCTACGAATTTGGGAATTTATGGATTTGGGAATGTAGAGTTTTGGAAATCTAGGGATTTTTGAATCAGAGGATTTTTTAAATCTAGGGATTTTTTAAATCTAGGGATTTGCGAATATACGAATTTGGGAATTTAGGGTTTTGGAAATCTAGGGATTTGGAATTTCAGGGATTTGCGAATTTTGGGATTTGGAAACTTGTGGATTTGGGAATTTAGGTATTTGCGAATTTATGGTTTTGGGAATCTAAGGATTTTGGAAGGTAAGGATTTGAGAATCTAGGGATTTGAGATTTTAAGGACTGGGCTATTTAGGAATTTGTGAATTTTTAGGGATCTACATATTCAGAAATTTGGAAGTTTATGATCTGATTATTTAAAAATTTGAGAATTTCACGAATTTGATTATTTAGAATCGTTTAAAATTAGGAGCTTGGTTTCTTCGAAATTTGGGTATTTAGGAATTTGATTATTTAGACATTTGCAAATTAACAGATTTGGCTATTTATAAATTTGTTAATTAGAGATCAGTTTATTTTGAATTTTGAGAATTTAGAGATCTGGTTATTCAAAAATTTTTGAATTTAGTACCTCGAATATTTTGGGAATTGGTTAGTTAGAATATGACAGACCACTCGGTACCAACCCTCATCGAATTTCACCAAAATTCGATCGTATTTCGTTGCATTTCATTGTATTCGTAAATGACCACCTTTGAGCTCGATCTCTCTTTTCGGCTTTAATTTCAGCGTTCGCCATAGATTCGCAGAACACAAAAGCTTGACAAAATACAACTATTTGACGAGTTCAAAAGACGAGGCAGAAAAAAAGCAACGTCAAATAAGAGATAAAGAACGTGTGCACACGAGGAAGTTTTTGCCTCCACGTCAGACAGGTCTTCTTTGCAAATTTTTATTGCCTCCTCTATCGAGTTCATCAGAGTTTTCTTGTTTTTTTGCAAACTGCAAGGGGATTGGCCAGCCTTTGAAAGTTTAACTGTACGAAGCAGGCGTGATGAGAATGTTCCTTCTATAGTCAAATTTATTAGAAAAGGAACGTGAGTGTTTTTCCGAGTGTCGATTGTCTCGGTGAGACGAGGTTTGGCCAGGTATAAAAGGGATCGTGCCAAGTAACCCTTCTTACCCTCTTTGCCGCATACCATCGTGTTATCTCCTTTCCTATAAATTTGTTTTACTGCCGATGATTTTCGTTCGCCGTGAATTGGCTAACTTTCGCGAGAATTCGTGCCGAAAATGTGCGATAAGTTTCTGCCGATTATCATTGGTTTCGTACTCGATCGAACTCCGAATACTATTGGTTAGGGTTAATGTATTGGCAACCGTGTCTTCATTAGTGATGAATTGACTGTTTGATTTCATTATAGATGATTGATAAAGTGATGTGTTGGTTAGAAGTATTTATATGATAATGTAAATATTATTTATTTGGTAATAATGTAATACAAATTTGTTGGAGGTATTTATGTAATAATATTTAAGATATAATAAAATTGAGATATTCCTTAATTAAAAAATATGAAAATTACAAATTTGGTGGATGTACAAGTTTCGGAATTTAGGAATATTTGATTCTAAATTTATTATCGTTAGGTTAGGTTAGGTTAGGACTTCTAAAATCTCAAAGTTAGGGATAAATTAAAGTAAAGTTAGGACTTCAGTAATTAAGAAATTCAGAAATTTAGAAATGGAAATTAAAGCGGGAATTTTTACTTTTGGGAAAAAAAATCTGAAACTTTCGTATTATAAAATTTGGAAAATTACTAATTTAGATAGTGGGTAATTGTGAGAATCAAAAATTAAAATCATAGAAACTTTGAAATTTAAAAGGAAAAATTAGGAATTTAAAAATTAAAAATAGTCAGCTGTGAAATAAGGGGTTGTGTGGTGTTTGAAGTGTGTATGAAAATGTGATTATAGTAGTAATTAATTGTAATTAATTTGAACATTTTATTTGTTTCAGGTAAGTTATTGAACTTCCCATAGACGAATCTCATAGTTTATCTACAATAATGGAATAAGATCAAGCTGTTTTTCATCATAGGTAATAAATTTTCAAATTTCGAAAATTGAAACTTCTCTGTTGAAATTGAAAATGTAATCCGAGATTTGAAAATATAGGAACTTGAGAATATAGAAATACAGTTTTTTATAAATATAGAAATATAGAAATGTGGTAACTTGGAAATGTAGCAAAACAAAAATTTAGAAATGCAGGAACATGGAGTTATAAAAATCTAGAAATTTCAAATATTAAAATTTTCAAGTGTTCAGTTTCCAGTTAAAAAATTTTTAATTGTTAGATTTTCAATCGATACATTTTCAATCTTTTCAATTTTCCGTTTTTCAATTTTTCAATTTTTCAAGTTTTCTATTTTAAAGTTTTCTATTTTCAAGTATTCAATTTTCAAGCTTTCAGTTTTCAAGTTTTCACGATTATAAGTATTCAAGTTTTTAAGTCTTCAGCTGTCTAATTTTCAATTTTCGAATTTTTTATTTTCAATTTTCATTTTATATTTTCAGAACATATTTTAAAATTTTAAATATGGTTAATATAGTTTGTCTATATTCTAAATTTCGGAAACTATCTACCGTGAAATAAGTTTAGACAATTTATACAAAATCAGCTTGCGAATTGAGCGCAATGTACGAACGATAATATTACAGACATAATTCAATATTAAAATCCCTTTTTACTTTCCCCTGCTGAATTATCCCCTATACACTTAAAGTTAAAAAAAGTGTTTTCTTCTGAAATATACTAAACTGCATGATTCATAAGAATTTCCATAAAAATTTCTCGTCCGCTATTAGTTATTATCATTTCACGCTCAGTTTTATTGCCTTTGGCTGCTCCTGGTTTAATCTGTCTCCACTATAGAAAATTCTTTTCTTCAGCGGAGATAAGACACGTTCCATATTTCTCTTCAGACTAGCATCTGCTTTTTCACTCATACAAATCTACAAATTCGCGTGCGTTTATGAGCACGTTGGCAATATACGGTGTAGGATAAAAGGGGCTGAAGCGAATGGCGTTTCTGTCCGAAACGAGGAATCTAGTAAACGCAATTTCTTAAGAATTTGCATAGAATATACTTGCGATTCGTGCTTGACGAATGTTCAACCATTTTATCGCGTTTCCGTCACCGCCATATTAATTCAGAAAAAATGATGCCAAGTTATTAGGTTGGCTAGAAATTTATGTCGTTTTTATTAATAGATGACGTTTATTAAATTCGTGCGTCAACGCTTTCTCTTTCTTTGACAAATCCATACTTGCTCTTACAGATTACGTTTAATAATAGACTTAATGCATAATAGTACAATAGTGCACATAATAGTACAAATTTTTATGTGCTGCAGATTGTTAAAAATGAAAGATACGAAAACGGATTTTAATAATTTATTATATCCTTTTCAAAAAAGTTCAATTAAAAAAAATATTTCATTTAATAGTTTAACTGTTTTAATTAGCAGTAATTGATTTAGTAATTTCAATGAGAATTATAAGTCACGTACTAATTTTATTTATAGTTATAAATCATTTCACAATTTTGTTTAGAATTATTTATAATTCGTGTAACAAATAACTGTTATACAAATTTTATTTTAGTTTTTTAGAATTTGACAGACAAGCTTTTTTTAACAATTTTTAAAATTTCCTTATATTTTTTAAAGTTTTAAAATTGTTTATAATAAAGTTTAAAAAATTTGAGATTTTTAAACAATATGATAGATAGATATTCTGATGTAAAGGCAAACTTTGTAGAAACTCGAATGTAAACTTCAAATATTTAAAGGTTGCTTGAAACGTGTTTTATACGAAGTTTAAAAGGTTGTCTTGGATGACACAACACTGTTCCGGAAAACTTTGGAAATGGCTTGTCATAAATAAACTTGATGCTTTTCTAACAGACATTATATAACAGAAATGACAAATTGTTTCTGACACTCTTCCAGAACTTTATATGTATGTGCAAATTTAATATTGTCATTTATCAGTATTTTATTATAATTTACTTCTACTGTAATTCTAAATTCAAACATTTTGATATTTTCAAATGTTTAACAAATTTGTACATATCTTCTAATTCCATTCGTTTTAAAATCCCCAAATTTTCAAATTTCAAATTTTTTAATTTTTAAGGTTCAAAATTCTCAAATTCCCAAATTTTTAAATTCTGAAAATTCCAAATTTTCAAATTCTCAAGTTCTCAAGTTTGTCAGATTTCTAAGGTTTCAAATTTTCAAATTCTCGAATTCTCAAACTCCCAAATTTTAAAATTCTGTTTTCCAAATTTAAAAATTTTTAAAGTTCCCACTTCTCAATTCTTCAAATTTTTAAATTCTACAAATTCCAGATTTAAAAATTTTCCAATTATTAAATTTGCAAATTTTCCATTTTCCGAATTTTCAAATTTCCAAATTCTAAATTTTAAATTTTAAATTCTCAAATTCTCAAATTTTCAAATTTGTGAGATCTCTAAATCTTCTCATTCGCAAATCTTTAAATTCCTCAGTTATCAAATTCCAAAACATTTAAATCCACTTTTGGAATTCACAGCTACTCAAATATAAAAATTCCACTTTTACAAATTCCTGAACGCCCTTAAGTCAAAAATTTCCAAATTCCGAAACTATCGTATCTCCAAATCAAAAAATTTACGAATTCTCCAATTATCCTAATTTCAAAGTCCCCACATTCTTAAATTCCTAAGCTCAATTTCCCAGAAACTAAAAATCCCCGTATTTCCGTAATGTCCAACATGTAAGATATGAGGGTGAAGAGGGAAATAACTAAGATATATTTAACAGGAAAAATTATAATAACAGTTTATTTAAGAACACACACAAAAAAACTATTTCGAGCGGCACTGCTTTCCGCAACGATTCCCTTAATGAGCGCAACATACGACTGCCCGCGAACTTGCCGGTCGCAACGCGTTCTTTCAAAAACAAATGCCTATCGACACGGCAGCGAGCCGTGTCATCTTTGTAACGTGTATTCCCATGGAAAAAACCCTCGTCTTCCCAACGGTTATTCCAAGGGAAAAATCCTACAAACATTTCTAACTCAAGATTGTAAAATTTCCGACCATCCTAACGCAAATAATCAACGCAATTTAGTCGAACTCCACGTTGCAATATTTGTAGCAGACCCAAACACCTACTGTAGACAACCCAGGAGTTGTCGCGTAGGTTGACCCAGAGTAAAAGAAGCCACTCGCTCCGCCTATCCCCACCGTGAATTCCAGCGTGACATATCGGCAAATAAGAATTATGACAACTGCATCACGCAATTCGCACTATCTCACTCTCGAGACGTTTGCCGACTGTCGATTTTGGCCTAATTGTGTGTGACTGCTCGAGCCAATACCGCCGAAAATACGTGTGAGGTGTCCATTTTTCTATTCTGACCAATTGGGGCCATAGTTCATTCAAACACCCGGGTCAGCCTCCTATACGCCAATTCCTGAATCGTCGACGGTACAGTGTACGTTTAACAAACCTCACACGTTTGCAACGACAAAATATTCGTCCGCAATAATGGTAAAACAGTGATTCGTCGCGATCCAGTTTAAGTTTCCCGTTGGAAAAGAATGAAAAGGCAGCGTGCAGAGAAAATCGCGAATAGAATTTTAATCGTTTCCGTGTGCTCCCGAACGAAGAGCGGCAAATATGGACAGGAATTGAAAGTTTTCGTCTTCTTTTCAACTACAGACCGTGGAACCGAACTGAGAATTTCATCGACTGGTAGCAACAGCGTCGAAAACTTCGTATTCACCGGTAGAATCATTTCCCTGAATTTTAATCGCCCGAAGAAAAAGTTAACAGTGTCAACTCGAATGGAGGAACCCGGGCGATTCTCTTTCGGAGCTGCGTAACTTCGACAATGAATAATACAAATCCGGAGAGGTGACGGAATAAAAATTCTCGCTATCTCGATCGACGTAAGGTCTCTTAACGAGATACAGGAATTCCGTTAGCGTTTTGCATTAGCTGTATCAGCAAATTGCGTTACTTGCTCACAATAGAATCTGTCGACACGCTTGCTTCACCTTTTGTGGAATTGTATGCTGATAATGTTGAAAGGTATGAGAATATGTCGTGTAGATTGGTATCGTCGGAATGGAGATTATGTTTCTTTTGTAGTTTTTAATGAGATGATGATAGAGATGTAATTCTATGCACTTGATAGGTAGAAATAAAATTGATGTGAATTGGAGCTGTAAAAATTCAAATATTCGAAATTAGTTTGCAAGTTTATTAAAAATTCAAATATTTAAATTTAGCTTGCAGTTCTATTAAAAAACTCGAATGTTCGAATTTAGTTCACAGATCTGATAAAATTCAAATATTCGACTTAGGTTTACAGCTTTAGTTTGAACTATACGAATTCAAATATAATAAATTGTAATAAAAATTATTTTATGTATTATAGAAATTTAATTTATTTCTTCTATGATGAAAGTGAGCATTAGGAAATTTGTAAAAAAGCAAAATTTATAGATTTAATAATTTGAGAATTTGTAAAGTGGAGATTTCAATATTTGCAGATTTAGCAATTTAGAAATTTGAAAATTCGTAGAGTTAGTCATGTAAAAACCAGAAACTAAAAATTTGAAAATTTTCAGTTTAATGCAATCTGTAGTTTCATTTAATGATTCTTAAACTGAATATTTAAAAGTTTGTATACTAGAAAGTTGTAAACTAAAGATTGAATATTTACAGACTTAGCAATTTGGAAATTTAGAAGGTAACAATTTGAAAATTTGCACATTTAAAAATTTGAAAACTGAATATTTCAAACTTTGCGAATGTAAAAGTTTGGAAATTTAAAAAGATTAGAAGGTGCAAGAAAATTAGAAATTGTAACTATTTCGATCGGTTGCACTCGGAGAAAGCTAGTTCCCTAACAGAAACGATAGAAATTAACGGATTATAAATCATTTTGTTTCTTCTCGTGGAAACAAGTAAAAATCGTCGACGCGTTCTCATTTTCCTCTGCAATTGAACGAAAGTAAGGTGGATAATTTTTTCCCGAACGGCTACTTTCCTGCAGAAGTAATTAAAACTTCCATTAAGATTTTTCATCAACACCGCTGTTGACGGTCGCGAAGAGACACGAAGTTTCTTGCAGAAACTATGACTAATAATACCTTTGTTACCTTTCCCTCTCGTCATGAAATTAATTAACAACTCTACTTCCTCTAGGATTTGAAGATCTCCTGTGTCGTTTCATTCGTAACTTTAGGTTATCCTCCTTGGAAATTGAAAATTGAATTAAGAATTAATTGCAAGCAAGAAACTAGCTTGTTACATACTTTTGTATCATAATTTTCAAATTCTCTTTTCCAATTTAGAAATTTTTATTTTTTCAGTTTCTTATCATTCGAATTTGAAAATTTAAAGATGTTCATTTGTTCACTTTCTAAATTCCCAAATTTAGAATTTTCCAAATTTCCAAATTTTCCAATTTTTCTGTTTTTATTTTAAAATACTGTAAAATATTTAAATCTTCAAATTTCTACATTTCTGAGTTCTCAAATTCTCAAATCCCTCAATTACTACATTTCAAAGTTCCCAAATCCCTTAATCCTATAATACCTAAATTCCTAAATTTCTAAATCTCAAAATCTCAAAATTTCTGAATTTTAAAATTTCTACATTTTTCAATTTTCAAATTTCCCAATATTTGCTACTTTTAAATTACCAAACTGTCAAACTTGTAAATCTTGAAATTTCTAAATTTCTATACTTTCAAATTACCCAGTATATCACTTCCTAAATTCTCAAATTTTCAAACTATTCTAAAACTCCGAGTTTTGAAATCTTGAAATCCTCAAGTGCAAATAATTTCAAAGTCCTAAATTCCCAAATCCCCAAATGCCTAATATAAATATTTTCCAACTCCTAAAACGGCGTTGTTACACGAAATCGTGGTAGTCATGATTTTTCCTCTACAATTTCGCCGTTTGTTGCGCGCTGATTTTCATAAATTTATTTCCGCGCTTCCTTTCATCTCTGGCACGTTTCCTCTTGCCGTTGCGTTTCAGCGAGCTTCAGCGTTTTACGAACACTTAGCAGTTGAAGAAAATTGTGTTTACATGCGCTCCAGCGTGCTTCCAACTCTTTGGAAAATGTTTCTTGCAAAGATTATCGAGTTTCTCTCGTTCATGCTGAAACTTCGCTTCATTTTTACTTCGGTGCAATACGTTGCAAGTTTTTTTCATGGAAATTGAAATTTTTTAAAAATAGAACAGGTATTAAACGTTAGCAATATTGGATAAAACTGCTTACTTATCACAGGTGAAAGAGTTTATATTGGCAGGAAGTTGCTTGCTATCGAACAAATTAGTTAACTATTGCCATTCAAATTACTTGAATAATGCTGTTGAACGAATTATTATTTTTTTTTTTTATAAGAAAAATTTGTCTAAAATTCGACGAAGATGTCTCGCTCTGTACATTATAAAATTATAATTATATACAATTATACATCTGATTATACACACAATTATACATACAGTTATACATATTACACACAATATGACACATACTATTTTACATACTATTATACATATTATTATAGATATTATTATACATACTATTATACATGTTATTTTGCATGCTATTTTACATACTATTATACATAATATTATACATACTATTAAACATCCAATTATACAATCCTTATACATAAAATTTTGAATATACTTGAGTACTGATTTGTATTCTTAGTTAAACTAATGTACACGATACATTTGGATAGATTTTTATTACTTCCAATGGAAACTAAATTTCATGAAAGTTATTTGCAATGTAAATGAAGCTTCATAGGTGAAGAAAAATTGTTTCTTTTAAATTTGATAAGAAATAATAGATGACCAATATCAATCAGGTACTCAATCAATGCAAAGGCTCTAAATTTTTAATTTTCACAAACCAAAGATTGTGAAAATTTCAGTATTTAATTCTTGATGCAAGTTCTGTGAATATGCCAAGTATATGGAAATTTAAGAGTACTCATAAAGTCCTCATCACGTGTAGAAATTAAAATAACCAGTATAAACTTACAAATGACTGTATAAACACCTAAATAACATGGTATAAATGTATAAACTCGCAAAGTATAATGATCTTAAAATGTGGGCTTAGTACAAGAACGTGAGTGGACATTTATCTCGTTTCTACATTCACGTTTGTTAGTATAACAAAAAAAAAAAAAAACGCGGTAGTAATAGTAGAATAAAGTAGTTTAGCATTAAATTTTGATAGAAAAATTATAGTGAAGTTTCGGTCAGCTTTCAATAAGAACATCCCATTTTTTTAATAAGGTCCCACTTAATGTCAGTGCAATATGACAAACAATATTCAAGAGAAAACATCATGCCTCCATCAAGCATTATCATTGTCGATAATTAGTACCGTCAATCACGTACTCTATTGTCCGGCAACGCGTCTAATCACAGGCTGAAGTCATCGACACATAGTCAATCCGAAATCATGCGGGAAAGCATCCACTGTAATAAGCTAAATGCAAAATCGGCCACTCATGTGGCACATAGGCCTGATTTGATGGTGTTCTAGATGATAGCGTATTGATCGTGTATACTTGCATCTCCCTGCACGAGTATATAATTGGACATAATTTATAAATTCACGAGAACGTCAGTGATTTAAATTCTGGATACTTGAAATCATTTTTACGTTGCATACCCATGTATCAATCGCCAGTTTTGATAAAAGTTAACCGTTTGTAGTTTTCGTAAATTAGGTATCTTTTTGTATGTGCATTTCTTGTATGCATGTAACTTGAAATGCAGAAAAGTGCCAATATTTTATAAACATATGGTCCCTTATGTATTCAATTCGTAATAATTAAATTGCTATAAAACTCCATGATAATCACTCACGTGTACAGATCAAACCGTGCCAGATATGAATTTCTGTCAAGAAGTCAAACTTTGTAAAAATGGACCAAAACCCCTGGAAAAATTGTCAAAACTGCCAAAAAGATGCATAATGAGAGGTTTGAAGCGATGTCCTCTCATGGCTGAACTTTACACGGCGGTGCTTCTCTGTACGGCAGAGTATAAACAGCACTACAATGTGTGACAACGCTGTTCTCTACGCGAGTACATTGGAACGAAGTTTTCGGTGATTAAATTATAATTTTTCCCAAAGATATGATATGCTTTAACTTTGACAATTTACTTTTTTAGAAAATTCACAAAATATGTCATTTCTAAATGTTCCCAATATCGTGTATTAGTGCAAAGAGCCTAAACTTGGCGTTACCTCTTATTTTCATGTAATGTACTTTTGTGAGATTTGTTAATACTCTTATGAAACGTGGTGAAGGCAAAAGAGTGCGATCAAAATATATGAAAACGATCGTTCAACTGAAACGGTGAGCGAGTCAGTAGAGTGAGCCACGACGCTATGTAATCTACGATGACATTCGCGGAAACCACTATCGTGGACCGTCGTACAGAGAGATGGTATCATATTACTACAATAGACATATTACTATGTCTATTGATCTATTTGTCAGACACGTCAATCAGAAACTATTCACAGCTGCAATATTAGAATATTAAAATATTGTGGTTTGAAGGGGGGACTGCTACCTAGAGAGCGAAAGCAAGTTGCTTTTTACATTTGGAGAAATTTTTGTGCGTATCCCTCGATATTCTGAGAGTTACAGATTCTTCATGTCAAAAGAAATATAATTGCTTTGTCTCGAATATATATTTTCTGAGAATAAAGGGGTGTGAATGATTCGACTACGATTTGGCTGAAATAAGGGGTTGTACAATGGTGGACGATAATACACACATACGCACACATGCATGTATGTACACCCTTTTACAGCAGCGATAACTCAAATTTAAAGGGTGAAATTGTCTGTTGTAAATTGGCACTGTTGAAGCTCCCTCGAAAAGTATCGAAGACAAAAATATACAAGATGTTCCACTTCAGGAGAATATATACATTACTTTTACGATAAAATAATAACCTTTACGTGACATTTCATAGGCGTATGAAATAGCTTTTTACAAACTTGTAATTTCTTCATTTTCAAATTCCCATATCTTGAAAATTTCAAATTTCCAAATTACAATATTTCCAAAACTTGAAATTTACAAATTTTCAAATTCCCATATACAGGGTGTCTCACAACTAGTGTAGGTCCTGGAAATGGGGGGTAGCTGACGTTATTCTGAACAAGATTTCCCTTTGCAAAAATGGGGTTTGATGCTTCATTTTTTGAGTTATTAAGGAAAAACACTGACCAATCAGAGCGCGAGAATAGCGCGCGGCCAGAGGCGAGAGCGATAGCTTCGAGTATGACGGTCGATCGTGATCGTGAACAAGCGTATCGATACCGCGTCGGTATAACAGGAAACTATTAGGTGAAAATTAAATCGAATAACAAATTAAGAAGGTAAGAATAATATTAAGTTCATCATTATTCTTAATTAGGAGATAAACCAATTAGTTATTGTTTATCCAGACCAAGTATATTATATTTTTTTTATGCCTTCGAAAAGGAATAAAGAATAAATTTTCGAAAATTAATTTTCTCAACTATTCTAATGAAGCAAACTAATAAATTTCAATACGTTTCAAAACGAATGAGTATCTTGTCTATGAAATGAGATAGAACTGGAATAAAATAACTAATGCAGTAACTCACTGAAGTGAAATAAATCAATTCCTGCGTACGTTTAATTGTAAAAATTCACAAACAACTTAAATAGAACTTACCCATTGATCCATGAAAAAACTAGCTCAGATAAAAAATATTTGTGTCACCGGGTAGATCCACCGATCAGAGCATCAACAGCTGATGTCCTCGCAGGGTCAATGAACCCTCAATTTATTTCACTGTCTCTTTCTAATAATTACACAACATAAGCACGATCGGTAAACGGACCGAATGAAAACGCGTGAACGATTATTTATAGATATATATGTTTAACGATACTCATTATATGTTCTCGATATATCCTCATTATAAGGTATCCGAATTGAGGAATCGATATTAAATTATATTTTAATAGAAGGCATTGTTGAACGGGCCACAGATCTCGGTTTCGTTCTCGATCGCGAGGCGTACGTCGCAAACGGTTGCTATGCAACGGTGATCTGTTGATCAACTGCGGCGTCGATCGAGACAGTCATCGTTTATTGTCGAAAGACAGCAGCTGAAATAAAATGTATCGTAGTTTTTAATCGAAAATTCCGCTTTCTTGCTTTCAAGACAATGTAGTTAAAATTATTTATGAATATTCGTTCACGTGTTTTCATTCGGCCTATTTAAATGTCGGGCTCGCAGTGACTAATTAGTGAAAAGTGACAGGGAAGAGTGATAATGAAATCTAATAATGAAAGATGACAGAAGATAGGTGACAGTGAAGTAAATTGAGAGTTTCTGTGTGGTGATTTATTTTTTCTAACGGTAAGGATCGGTGAAACGACCCGGTGATAGAGATGCATTCTCATCGTGACTATTTGTTGTTTAATGGGTAAGTTACATTGAAATTTGTTAATTTTTTTATTTAAATTTTTATTTGTTGAATGGGAAAGTTATTTAATTTTTCAAAAATGAGAATTTGTTCTTTTTCATCATCACAATATCTAACGAGAATAATTTTCCATATTTTATCTATTATTTCTTTGCGACAACGAATGAACCTATCGAATAAATTTGATTTATTCTGATTACACGAGTAAAGACTAATTTCTTTATTTCTTATCCATTAATGAATGATAATTCAACAGTAATACAGATTTTTTTATTCGTTATTCGATGTAACTTTCACCTAATAGTTTCCTGTTATACCGACGCGTTACCGATACGCTTGTTCACGATCACGATCGACCGTCATACTCGAAGCTGTTGCTCTCGCGTCTGACCGCGCGCTATTCTCGCGCTCTGATTGGTCAGTGTTTTTCCTTAATAACTTAAAAACGAAGCTTCAAACCCCATTTTTGCAAAGGGAAATCTTGTTCAGAATAATGTCAGCTACCCCCCATTTCCGGGACCTACACTAGTTGTGAGACACCCTGTATTCAAATTTCCAAATCCTAAAGTTCCTATGTTTATAAGGTCCCAAGTTTAAAAATTTACAAATTCTCAACTTTACAAAGTTCCAAATACCTAAATTTTGAATCTGCAAGTTTCCTAAGTTTAAAAATTTTCCAAATTATTTGATTTCCATATCCACGAATTTTCGAAATTTCTAAATTCTTAAATTTCTAATTATCCTATTTCCCGAATTCTCAAATTATCAAATTCCCAAATTTTTTACATGATCGAATTGCTACATTCGTAAACTTCCAAATTTTCTCATCAAATCCAAATCCTTTACTTCTCAAATGTCCAAAGTTTCACATTCATTACATACCAAATTCCAAATTTTCTAATTTTTGAAATTATCGAATTTCTAAATTTCCCAAATTATCAGATTATCACATTTACAAATTTTTTAAATTTCTGAATTCTCAAATTCTCAATTTTTGTCTCTCCCCGAATTCTCAAATTCTCAAATTATCAAATTCCCAAATTTCCCACATAATCGAATTGCCTCATTCGTCAATTCTCAAACTTCTTAACTTACCAAATTTCCAAATATTCATATTCCCAAAATCGCAAATTCCAAATTTTCATATTCACAAAATCGCAAATTCGAAATTAAACGTTTCCAAAATAATCAAATTTCTAAATTATAAAAATTATCAAACTTCCAACATCGCAAGTGCTCAAAGTTCCAACTTTTCCTGTTCCCAAACTTTCAAAATATGTATATTCTCCGTAAAAGTAGTATGTGTGTTTATGGCCAGACCGTCTCTCCGCGTTAAGTGAAACGTATCAATCAATGTTATCTTTCAGTTATCGTACAATATACTCGATTTAAACGTATATTTCAGAATGTTTTTGCATTTTATGTATCTTGCGTGACTGCAGGCTATGCAGCTGTGCTTCGTCAAAGCTATATATGTATGTGTCTGCAATACCGAAAGGGATAACAAGATACTCCTGAATGTTGGTTAAGCATCATGCGCTATCTTCTATCATATACGGTATGTTAGATAGTGCATCATACACAAACCACTCACTATAATATCTGCATTTCCATATGTGGAATGTTTACCTTCAGGCATGTCGTTGAATTCAGAATGAAATATTATACGTACCTGCCCGGAAATTATCATTAAAACAGTAAACTTTTAAGCCTTTTTTAAAGTTGACAGAAACGAACCAACATATAGCACTTACAATTAGTGGAATATTTAGTACTTATTTTCTACTCTGTCCCATAATAATAGTAGCGTTTGTTGAATTTAAATTGTCCTATATTATTAGCAGCGAAAAGAAAATAAATCTATAACGCAACATGTATAATGAAGGAACTATATTAAATAGAACAATAAACATATTACATATAATAAATTAAATTTTGAAATGTGGTAATTTCAAGATATGGGAATAAGGTAATTTAGAAATTTAAGAATATGTAAATTTCAAAATTTGGGTTTTCGATAATTTAGCAATTTAGGAGTATAGACTTCAGAGAAATAAAAAATTTAAGAATTTAAAAAGCAGTGAAATTTGTGCGATTTGAGCATGTATTCTCGAAAATTAGAAATTTAGAAATGTGAAAATTTGCCTATTTAGAGATTTAAAAATTCGAAAAAATGTTTAATACAAGACAATTGAAAATAATCTGCGGTTATGAATTAAACAATTTTCTTTGCCTCGGCAAATATCAATTGGATTTTGGAATTTAGGGATTTGGCATTCTAGGGATTCAGAAATTTAGGTATTTGGGGATTTAGGGATTTGAGGATTTAGAGATTTATGGATCTGAGGATTTGGAGATATGGGAATTTAGGGACTTGGTAATTTAGGGATTTGGGAATTTAGGGATTTGGGAATTTAGGTATTTGGGAATCTAGGTATTTGGGAATTTAGGGGTTTAGGGATTTGGGAATTTAGAGACTTGGTAATTTAGGGATTTGGGAATTTAGGGATTTGAGGATTTAGAGATTTGGGAATTTAGGGACTTGGTAATTTAGGGATTTGGGAATCTAGGGGTTTGAGAATTTAGGAATTTGGAAATTTAAGGATTTGGAAATCTAGTTGTTTGAGAATTCAGGGATTCGGGAATTTAGGGGTTTGAAATGTGAATATTTGTCTATGTAGTGATTAAAAAATTCGAAAAAATTTTTAATACGAAATATCTGAAAATAATCTACGGTTACGAATTAAATAATTTTCTTTGCATCGGCAAATATCAAAACTGTCATAAATGCGCACGTAACATTCACTGCAATTATAAAAGACTACAGATACCCCGGTATAACTCTTGATTCCGGAAGTATTGGCACAAAGTAGGGAAATCGTGTCTTTTTTCGCGAAATCGTAGACACACGAGTGCAATACGATTGGTCGATGAAATGACTCGTATAATTTTCATGCGCTGCTTAACGATTCGGTCACGGCTGCCTGGAATAAAGCAGATGAACGTGGATCGATGAACGTGAGTCGAATGACGAAGGATCGTGTCGTTAGATGAAAACGTTTTCAAGTTTCCGCCTAGTTGTGTCGTTCTTTTTGTCCTGGCTTCTCTGTCTCGCTCGCTTTGTTCATTTCTCTGCATTCATACCCTTTTCTCTCCTTCTTTCTTTCCTTTTTTCCCCTCTGCCATTCAGTTCATTCCCCTGCTCACCTTCGTTTTCTCCGTTGCCTGCGCCAACTACACAACTACGCTGCAATTTTTCTACATTTTGTTTTCATTTTTCTTTCAATCCCCTACCACCGGACCCCATAACGAACAGCATTACTGGTGATTCTAGAATATTTGCTCGAATGATTTGCAGCCTTCGAACAAAATCGCGAAACGTTTCCGCGCTGATTATGGAAACATTCGCAGCAGCTCCACGCCGACTAACGAGATTTCTGAATACCTTTATCGATGCTTTTTTTCCTTTTTCATTTTTATTTTCCTCCGCGTCTGCCTCTATCTCTTTGTGCTTGCTCATACCGTGCCCGTAATTAAAATCTCTGTTTCGGTAAAAAAAAGTCGGACTACCGGGTTTTTTAGCTAAATCGTTCCGATTCGATGACTCTCGGGATCGATCGGCTCGAGAGCACTTCGAGAAGTACTTTGAAATTTGTTTAAGGGAAGGAGCATCGAGTTTGACGTACTTTGAGGTACAATGTTTACGGAGTTTCCAATTAAGTTTGGTAATAGTTTGACGCTACCATGGTTTCCTATTTGTACTTTCCATTCGACGGGAGTTTCGTTGAAAACAGAACTCGTTTAACTGTATCGATTCTTGTTTGATTGTTTCGGGGAATATGGTGCTAGTGGGAGATGATAGGGGAGATATTCCTAAATCGTCTGGGGTGAGACGATCATATTAAGTACGAGCGAAAATATATTCAGTTCAGTTAAATTAATTTAATATTCAATTTAATTTGTTGTGTAAGAAACACAGTATTTTGATAGAGTAATCTTACATGTTTTAGAAGCATTATACAATGCATACATACATTGTATGTATTCAGACAAATAATGTTTTTGTTATATTTAAATCAAGATGATTGATAATTTGTTTGTATTCAAAGTTAAATTAAAGTAATTAGTGAAATAATTGATCGTATATAATAATATAATTATTAGGAAAGATGGCTCACATTTAGGGTAAAATGAATTTATTGAATTAGGAAATATATTCATCGTATGTTTACTTAAAATGAAGGCCTGAAAATTTAATAACTTGACAATTTCATTATTTCATAATTTGATAATCTGATAATTTGATAATTTGATAATTTGATAATTTGATAAATTGATTATTTGATAATTTAATAACTTTAAAGTTTGAATATGAAAAAATTTGAAAGTCTGAAAATTTGGAAATGTAGTAATTTTAGAATATATGAATTTCTGAATTTGTGAATTTGTAAATTTCTAAATTTGGAAATTTAAAAGTTTGAAAATTTGGAAAAGTAGTAATTTGAGAATTTGTGAATTTGTAAATTTGTAAATTTAAAAGTTTAAAAGTTTGAAAATTTTGAATATGAAGTGCATGAATAGTGCATTCCCTATCGTATGGGGTTTATTCTCCATTTTATGGTGTTCAGTCCATATTTTATAGGATACAGTATATATTTTATATGGTACAGCGCACTCTAATCTAACCCTAAATATCCAGTGCATCCACACCAACTTCAAATTGAACAAAATAAACAAACTACTTTAAATATAACCGTAACATACAAACCTAAAATAATTCCTAACTTCCTAACATATCAAGCATATTTAGAACTACGAGGTTAATCACAGCTTAACGTTACGCCACATTAAAACACAACAAATAAGAAAAGAGCAACTTCCCAACACATTAACGGTGGTAATTAAAATTAAATTAAAATCGAGCTTACGACCGAACAGGCATTTCACGGCATCCTCGAACCCGTCTGATTTTCACGTCCAATTCTTTCCTCTAATTAAAACTTCTTATAAACTTCGTCGAAGTCCAAGCGAAACTTTGCTCGGAGTCTCGTGCGAATCGAACGAGTTATTAGCTCGTGCACGTCATTTATTGAACGTCATTTCAATTTTAACGCCTACATCGTTGCTTTATGAATTTTTTGGAAGGAAACCGGAGTTCCTTGAACGTTATATGGTGCTACTATTGATTATCGATATTTTGTTGCTTAATGATATGTCGATGAACATCGAGGTCCTATTGATGTTTAACGATTTGTTGATTAATATTGAAATCTTATGTTTTACGATGTGTCGATGAATATCAACATTTTATGATATTTATGATATTTAGGTATGTTGATAAACATTGATATATTATGACATTTAATGATGTGTCCATGCATATCAACCATGCCCATGATATTTAACAATATGTTAATCAGCATCGATCGCTTATTAACGTTTAATAATATGTCAATGAACATTGGTATCTAATGATGTTTAGCGATATATCAATAAACTATATCTTACTCATATTTAAGGAGATATTGATATTCTTAAATTAAGGTTAATAAGTGAATGAAATTGAATAATTATAATTTTACAATTCTAATGCATTTGTTAAACTTCATGTCTGACCTACTCTATCTTCACGTGATACATAATTTTATTATTCATATATCTTCATTCCAGTTAGAACTTCCAATGTAACCTAACTTCGAACAAGAGCGATTAGACTTTGCATAATGTTTGCACTTAGATTGTGTTAGATTATATATGTAGTTTAAGATAACCAGATTTGTATGATAAAGTTACTCAAAGAATTACTCAAATCTGTATTCTTGTTCAAACATCAAATATAATGTAAATTTGAAACAATAAGATTTGAATGATAAAATTTTTCATATGAAAGGGTTTAGCCGAATAAGGTAGTCAAATGTGCCCTTGAGTCAAATGAAACACCCAATACATCAGTCGATAGCATATCCAAAAAAAACTCACACCAAGTTTGAAGCCCCTTTAAATGAAAATAAATGAATATCGTTAATTCAATCGGACACCACAATCACATATGTCTTAACAATATATCGACGATATCATCGGTATATCGTTACGTGTCAATAAGATATCAATACTGTACAAACACCCTACTGCACTGAATCATCGCAACTCATCAGAACAAATTAGAAGTCGCACAAACAAGCGTATCTTAAGGCTTACATAGGTATATTTTTAAAAAACCGACGGGATAAAAAGCCAGCCAGCTGGATGGTTCCCTCGGGATGCTGCAAAAAAAGGCGGGGAACAACGTCGCTTGCAGTGGTACGGCTTCATGCGGCCCTCGAGCCCACGGGAAATATGCATATCGAGTTTCCTTCGGGAAGCTCGGCTCGTGCCTGACTCTTCCGTTCACGGATGTTTGACATCGAGCAAAAAACACCGTCTAAAACGTGTCGTTCGATGCCACCATAGCCACCGGGTTCGTTCCTTCTGTTTGGTGAAATTCTATTCCTCCGACGCGACGATAACATATTTTTGGACATGGCCAACTTGTGGATGGTTAATCAAGATTATCTGTAATCAAGATAGCCAGCTGTGAAGGGGCTTATTAAATCAGTTGTTAAGGACACTGCAAAATTTGATAATGTAGGTCAATTTCAAGTAATATAGTAAAATTTGGTTATAATGGAACGTCACGAGCAGTCTTAATCTTTTATCACATTTGGTGGCAGCACGTGTTATTAATATAGAAAAAGGTTTATTTGTTTGTTTTTGGGGTCTTCTGATGATTCCAGAATTTGGGCATTAAGAATTTGGGTATGTAGGAATTTGCGGGTTTGCAAATTTGGGGATTTGGGAGTATGGGAATGTAGACATTTGAGGGATTAGGAATTTGAGGACCTTGGTATTTCAAGGACTGGGGATATAGGAATTTAAGAATCTGGTGACTTAGAAATTTTGAGATCTGAGGATTTGGGGTTCTAGGGTTATGAGGACTTAAGAATTTGGCGGCATAGGAATTTGAAAACCTTGGGATTTGGGGACTTAGGGATTTGGAGATCTAAAGATTTGGGGATCTACGGTTATGAGGATCTAAGAATTTGGAGGCATAGGAATTTTGAAACCTCAGGATTTGGAAACCTTAGGAATTTGGAGATCGCAGAATTTGGAGATTTAGTGATATAAGAATCTAAGAATTTGGAGCCGTAGGAATTTGGAAACCTTAGGAGTTGGGATTTGGGAATTTAGATATCTAGTAATTTGGAAATTATGGGAATTCTATGGGAATTATTTGGGAATTCTAGAATTTGTGGACTTGGGAATTTGAGAGTGTACGAAATCTAAGACTGTGAAGATTTAGAGATTTTTAAGCTTGTGGGGATTAAAGGATTTGGAGTTCTAGGCTAGTAGAGATTTAAGGATTTTGGGATCTACGCTTATGGAGATGTAGATATATGAGGATTTAGGCTTGTGAACATCTAGGGATTTGAGGACCCAGAAGTTAGAAATCTGTAGATCTGAAAATTTGACAATGAAGAAATTTTGGAATTTGAATACTTGGAAACTTCGGAGCTTTGAAATTTGGAAATTTGAGAATTTACGAAATTTGCTAAATTTAGAATATCGAAATTGGACTATCTCGATATCTGAATATTTGAAAATTTTCAAATATGAAAATTTAGTAATCAAGTAATTTGAAGATCTATATCGTTATCTACGTATTTAGTAATAATTTGCGTGACCCAAAACAATTTTCCATATATGAGACACAATGTTATAGCCGTAAAGTGAAATTTTCAAACGTGGTCCTAATTCGATGGCCAGGGACTGTATTAGTGACGTGCTCAATTTAAACGAACAGTACAATACACATATCAGGACCATTAGCCCATGGTAACCTATACATTAGACCAGGGGTCGGCAACCTTTCTGGAGTTAAGAACCATTTCTTTTCCGACGTGATAAATTATTTTTTTAAAGAGCCAAATATAAGTACATACATCGGTATGTATTAGAAAAAATAATATAATATCTGCTGTGAAACATGTATTGATTGTGAAATCAAAACATTCTATTTTGCGTAGTAACAGAACATATAAGTCAACGTATTAAAGAAAACGGAAACACTTTTTGGTTTTGAGTGTGGCGTCGGTGAGCGTGGAGAGCAATGTTAGCTAAAGCTAGGTTTACATGCATGCGATCTGCCGCGCATTTTGATGTGTGCGCAGGATTATTATATTTGTTTAGCAATTGCAATATTGCAGTTAATTTTTCAATATGTACTATTAAACTACTCAAGAGCCACAAGTTTGATTCTACTGAGCCGCAGGTTACCGATCCCTGCACTAGACTCATCAGCTGTTCTCCACGGAAGTCTTCACTAAATGGCAAAAGATTTATGCGTGACTTGAAACCAGACTACATTAAAATCCCATATACTTACTAACATCCTGTACGTAATAGTCACACCTCAATACCAACATCCTTGCACTGAACGGTAATTCCCGTCACGGAAGCATCGGCAACGAAAGGAAATAATGGAAGGCTCGGTGTCGTGACGACCGGTAGCCGCGAGTAAAGTAAATCTGCCTGGTAATTCGTGTCTGGCCGGCAAGTAAACGCGTTTGAAATTTGTTCGTGTGCCGCGAACGGGCACGAACGAAGGTGTGGCTGAAGATCGGGGCCAATTAGTTGATGAACAGGGAGCGGCCGTAAAGGGGATGAACGCATTCGCCAGGAGGTTCCCGAACAACAGGGAGGACGACGGCGCCGATGACTCGAGTCTCTCGCCTGACGACACGAAGATTGCCACGAACTGATTGAGCTAACGTGCCCGGAGCTCGCTAATCTTTTCTTCGACGACACGCGATTCGATCATGGACCCCATTATTTACGACCGATTTCATGCTAAATCCGGCTCCTTTCGTTTGCCATTGATTTTTCTTAAATGGACAGGGAAATGGACTGCTTATTGTCTGCACGGGCGGAGGACGTTGAGTAAAATTGATCTCCCGCAATTTTACGGTGATTGTGTAGAATTCCTGTAATTAGATTGTATATTGAAGGTATTGTAGGCATGTCGGGGCAAATGGTGATTTCAGGAGAAAGAAATCGCTAGTTATCGACGTAGGCAGAATTTGGTTCGATGAATTTGAAGATTTAAAAATTTGGAGAGTTGGAAATTTGTGAGCTTGTCAATATGAGGATTTGGGGATTTGAGAATTTGGAGATATGGGAATTTAGTGACTTGAGTACTGACGTATTTTGAAATATAGGGATTTGGGAATTTTAGAGTTTGGGAATCTAGGGATTTGGGAATCTTGGGATTTGGGAATCTTGGGATTTGGGAATTTAGGGAATTGCGAATCTAGGCGTCTGGAAATTTAGGGATTTTGGGAATCTAGGGATTTGAGAGTCAAAGGATTTGGGAATCTAGGCGTTTGGGAATTTAGGGATTTGCGAATCTAGGGATTTGAGAGTCTAAGGATTTGGGATTTTAGGGATTTGGAAATCTATAGACTTGGAAATTTAGGGATTTGGAAATCTAGGGATTTGAGAGTCAAAGGATTTGGGAATTTAGGGATTTGAGAGTCTAATGATTTGGAAATCTATAGATTTGGGAATTAAGGGATTTGGAAATCTAGGGATTTGAGAGTCTAAGGATTTTGGAATTTAGGGATTTGGAAATGTAGGGGTTTGGGAATCTAGGAATTCGGGAATTCAGGGATGTGGGAATTTAGGTATTTGCAAATTTATGACTTTGGGAATCTAACGATTTGGGAAGGTAGGGATTTGGGAATCTAGGGATTTGAGAGTTTGGGATTTGGTAATCTAGGGATTTGAGAGTTAGGGATTTGGGAATCTAGGGATTTGAGAGTTAGGGATTTGGGAATCTAGGGACTTGAGAATTTAAGGATTTGGGAATGTAGAGATTTGAGAATTTAGAGATTTGGAAATTTAGTGACTTGAGGATTTGGTCATTGAAGGATATAGAATTTTCAAAATGTAGAATTTGAAATATTTGGAAATTTCTAAATTTGGAGTTTCAGAAATTTGGGAACCTCGAAATTGGGGATTTGGAATCTGGAAATTTTGCATAATTTTAGAAGTTTGCAAAATCTGCGAAGTTTGAAATATTTTAGAAGCTTGAAGAATTTAGAAGTTTGGAAATATGATGTTAAAGTTTCGAAATTTGACAAATTTGAGCAATATTAAAAATTTGAGAAATGGGAGAAACTTGATAAAATTGAGAAAGTAGAAAATGTCACTTTGTACATCAATTATCAATTTTTTTGTTGTACTTCAAGGTAACGTAAAGGTCAGAGTATTACCGACTGTTTGATTCGTCTTGACCACAGTTATCATGCAATAGTGATAAATATTATATTGTCCCACTTAAAAAAACTTGAATAACCTAGAAATCTCGGAAAAAGTGATCTTTAGAAAAATTTTTTTAGAATTGTGTTTGTAATACGTGTATGAGAAAGGGTATCGTAAACGTTGTTCAGTTGTTGTTTAATGGCGATTTTATCATATCGCACGTTTTAACAAGTTACCTTGTTCCACGATTTCTATTATTGTTAATTGTGCATTTATTGTATCCGTGTAGTTCTTTTTCTTTTTTTTTTTATTCACTAAACGCAATAACAGCTTCGCTAACAAATTTCTTAACCCATTAAATATTAAGTATTAAATTTCTTATTATTTACTCGTTCGACTAAAATAATGTTTTCCTTTGAAATTTTCTTCTATCATTAAAAATAAACACGATATTCACGATGATCACGTTAGGTGAGACACCCTATTTAATCGGTGAATCGAGTAGAAAAGAATCTGGTTACAGGAAAAACGTGTTTTCTAATAAGACGGTAGCAATTAATCAAGTTATTTGAGGGGTGCATAATATTACACGTATAAGTAGAATCTGCAAAAATCAATAGTTTGCTATATCTCGGAAGTAAATGCCGTGGTTCAATGTCCTCGCCAAATTTGGCATAGCCCGAGTTTAGCACAGATCGATCCACATCGTGTCGACGGTCAGAGTTTATTAATCATTCATCCGGTAATTTGATTAGCTCGATAGACATCTTGCCTCTTCAAGAGGCTAATTATAGCGGCGAATGGCATAAGCAGAGAAACTTTCTGATTAAATATTCATCCTTGTGTTCCTGAATAAAAGTGATACCAGGAAATAGCTTTCGTTCGGCGACTTTTGTATACTGCCAAACAAAAGTTTGCTGAATTAAATCTTTTTACTTATTTTTACTAAAGAATTTTTTGCCATTTAAAGAACGTTTACTTAGGTTCAAGACTGATTATTAAATATTTTTGTTCTGGTGATGCTATTGCTTAGTATGTTTGTTAAATATTTTTGTTTTTTATACGGTGAACAAATTTCAGATTTCTGAATTTTCAATTTCTTGAAGTTCTGAAACTTTCTCATTTCCATATTCTTAATACTTCTATATTTTTAGATTTCCATTTATTGGAAATTCTTAAATTTCTTTACTTTACAAATTCACAAATTACAAACTTTCAAGTTTAGAAATTACAAACTTTACAAATTTCCAAGATTGTTGGATTTCTGAATTTTTAAATTTTGGCAATTCTTAATTTTCTGAAGTTTCAAATTCTTAAAATTCTGAAACTGCCAAGTTTTTAAATTTCGAATCTTTTCAGATTTCTAAATATTTAAGTATCTGAAATTCCTAAATTTCTGAATTTCCAAATTCTTACAATACTTAGATTTCGGAGTCTCTAAATTCTTAAGATTTTTAAAATTTCTAAAATTCTTCAATTTACAAATTCCTAACATTTTTCAACTTCTAAATTTTCAAATAGTTAAAATTCTCGAATTTCTACATTTTCAAAATCTAAAATTTCCTGATCCTATTCTCCAAACTTCCATTCTTTTTAATTTTTGCAAATTTGTACAATTTTTACATTTTTACATTTTTACAATTTTTACAATTTTTACACTTACAATTTTCCAAATTTTTCAAATACTCACATTTGACATGTAAAAATAATCACATGTGGACTTCAATTTTTGTTCAACGAAAATATTGTTGAAAATTTTAGAATAACCTTAATTTCAAATAAACCTCATTCCGAAAGCAACGAATTTATGGTTCAAGTCCGAATACATATTAGTATTAAACATCATTTGTCCCTTTCGTAATAGTCATCTCCAATTCCACAATTTTCGAAAACGTTTGAATAAAACAATCCCTCCTGAAATGCCTTTCTTTTATTTAAAATTTATATATGAAAATTGTCCAAACAATATCGAACTCAGCAGCGCAAGAACACAGTTACATAATTCATGGACGCGTTTCCGAGAACCTTGCAGAATTTTCAGTTGTCCGGGGAAAACGAACAATAGCAGGCAGAAATTTTGCAAAACGAAACTGATTCCTGCTATTATAATCAAGCATGGTATGAAACGGAACTAGGAGAACTATTTCGAGCTCGAGTAACATTTCACGTTGGAAAAATACGCGGAAAATCGAGAAAAACTGGTGAAAAGCCGGAGTGCGATACGGTTATTTACCAAAATCCACGTCGATGGAGAGGTCGGTAAATAGCCTGGTGCGCGGCAAGAACGGCAGAAAGGTCGATTTAATCTGATTCCGTTTGCTTTTCGATGAAAAAAAAAAGCGGCTATTAGTTTTCCGTGTTCGTGGTCACGCTTTTCCGCCGTTGAAATTGTTTCGTCAAGTTTCGGCGGGGAAATACAGCGTATCAGTCTTCTCGAAAATGCTTTACACGAGAGAGAACAATAAAAAAGTAAGCATTCCGAACATTTTTACTCTTTTATCTTTTTTCGCGTAGATTCACGAAACAATTTTTATGAGTGTTACATGTTACTGCAAAATAAATAAGTAGATTTCTGTTTTTTCTTCTAATATTTCTTCCATTTCTATTATTTCTTTAGGATTCATATTTTCTGATGTTTTCTAATTGTTTCTGATGTTTGTGATATTTTGTGATCATCTCTTCTATTTCTTTTTTTTTATATTAATATTTCTTCTAGTTATTTTAATTTTTTCTATTTCTTTCTGTTTTCTTACATTTTCTTCATTTTCTTATATTTTTTTGTATTTTTTTGTACTTCCCTGTGTTTTCTTGTATTTTCTTCGATTTGCTATTTTCTTGTGTTCTCTTGTATTTTCTTCTATTTTCTTCCATTGTCATCTTCTTTCTGTTTTCTTTTCTATTACATGCCATTTCCTTTACTTCTCCTAGTTCTTTTATTTCTCCTATTTCTTTTTTCATCATTTAATATTTCTTTCGCAATGTGAATCAGAAAAGGTGAGCAAAAAATTGGAGTATTAATAGTATCATAGGTATTACGAAAACTGAAAAGTACTTAACAAAAACTTAAACGAAAGTTTAATTTTATGTATCTCATGTACCTACATGAATACAAGCGTGTTCTTTTCATGGTTACAATCCGTCACAATTTTGTTGCATTTACTATGAAGGATTATTCATACAATTTCAATTTATTCATCTTAAACAAAAAACGAACCAATACATTAACAAATATAAAAATATAAGTAGTTGTACATTGTCATGAACGGCGATACCCAAACATAAAGAAAAATCAGATAGTCAACGTAAAAAGAAAGAAAAAGTTACAGACATGTGTCGTCGGGGGAGCAAACCTTACTTCATACTATTAATAACATCATCAAATATTTAAAATAAAAATTGCAAAGTGCAATATAAAGAATAATCCTATTATCAACTGAGATGTAAATTATAACAAATCATCTGAGATATCCCTATTTCGCTAATACCGAAAGTTACACGAAATTCTTCCTAACTGCCCAAAGTACCACTGAAATCTCCATAATTTGCATCTCGAACTGCAAAATAATCTTCCATCTCCGTCATCAAAGCACCAATTTCCCGAAAACGAGATTCAGAACTTCATTTACCCCGGGAACGTTCACAATCCCGATTATTTGTAAATCACGAACGTTCTCCCGCATACCCAAGACCCGCTTAATTTTGCAATGACAAATTACCAAAATTGGCTGACAGAACACAACAGACGTCGACCGCTGGCTAGGCCGCTAATAACCCGGCCAGAAATGCAAAGAGAGATCGCTGGAATCAGCATCGAGACCGAGTTGCAAATTGGCCAGGCTGCGAATTAATTAACAAACCAACGCATTACACACTCGTCGGGCAAAGATACACGATGAAGGGCCATAGATAAGCCGGTCGAGTGGAGCCGAAACCGGTGGATCTTTTGCGAATTCCAAATTGGTTGATGACCAGTGAACAATGCGGTCGAAGTAATGCTTGGATTATGCGGCGCGACGCATTTCCTGTTCCCGCACACTGTTACACTCTCCCTGGACACGCGAATCGCTCGTTTACCATCGTAAATGGACCTCCATGATATTTTAGGGAGATTCGATGCTCGTTTCACTGCGACCAAGTGGAAATTTGTGGGACCGTTTCACTGTACCGTGGACCCCCGTTACATTGGCGCATTCTCTACAAATGGAAAGACATGGGTGATTTCAGACACCTACACTACCGCTCAAAAGTATCCGGACACCTGCGAAATATGTATTCGCGCTGCATAAAAGTTATTTAAGTATCTACAACAGTGACTACAATCGATTGTTATTTATTGCTTATGAAATATTTAACGTTTGAAATTAGAAATTATGTATGTGGAACTTAGCAACATTACACTACAATTAAATACAAGATTCATTAATGTATCCACCGCGGTTAGATATTACCGCTTGCACTAATCTCAGCAATCTTTCTACAAATTTTCTTATTGTTTCTGTGTGGTGCTCTAAGATGTCTGTTACGTTTGCTTAGTGTTTCAATACATCGGTCTTCGGATTTAGTTGTCTTCACTGGTCGTCCTGTTCTTTTTTTATGAGCAACCACTGCTAGTTGCATACTTTTTAATAGTGTCATGCACTGTTGATTTCGGAATTTTTTCAATTTCCCTAACTGCATATCCTTCTTCTGCAAGAATCAGAATACTGGAACGTTTTTCTATTGATAATTCTCGTTTGGAACTCATGTCTCGATGGAAAAGATGCTACAGACAAACTAAACCGAAGCTGTCGCGCGCATAGCGTTACCTCCATTCGTATCTTCATTGAGAGAACATAAACATCTCATCAACAGTTTACAGACACTTGATACATATCGAAGAACTCTCTGAATTTGTTCTGTACCATAGAAATGAAACAAAAAGAAATTAAGACTCATTTAAGCATCGAAACCGTTCCATTAGATTCCGTATTTTTGGGTAGGAATTTGACTTACGCACACTCATTGTATAATTTGTACTTAAAAATTAATTTTATTATGTTATGCTACCTCAAGAAAGATAATAATAATAATTACAATTGATATAATAGCCCTAAATAACTTTCGTACAAAGTTAAACTATGTTTTATAGAACAAAAGCAAGTGTCCGGATACTTTTGAGCGGTAGTGTATGTAGGAAATTCATTTATGGAACTTTAATAAAAATGTTTTACGATGTACCGTTTCTCTTCGATACAATTTGCTGACTGACGAACTATCCTGAAAAGCTCTTTTTCAACTCTGTCAGTCAACTTTTCAACGATTTTTACAGGAACTCAATAGTAATTCATCCTGTGTCGTTTATTTTAGTATTACATCTTCTATTGCACACAGGCAAACCATTCATATTCTACTTATAGAAGAAACGGAAAATAGTTTGTGAAATGATAATCTGTTTTTGGGAACCTAACCCAAGATCATTCGTTTACCACTTTGTCATATCACCATATACGTGTATACATGTATTTCCTTAAATTTCCATACACATCTAACATCTGTATTAAGAATTTCATCTAACTGAAAGTACTCGAATTAATTATTTATAACTATTTAAAAGATTTTGTGGAAGTATTTGGTAAGATTTGTTGAGAATAAATATACTGTGAAGGTCTAGGATCTTTTCATTTTTAATTTGCAAGTGCTGAAAACTATGACCGAACGGTTGAGATTTTGGTCAAAGAAGAAGAATACCGCAGTTGTTAATGATCACGAAAAAAGAATAGTTCTGTTTTCTAAAGAGTTTTCTGAATTAATTTCTGTATCAAATTTAAGCCATCACTACTTGTAAAGTGATAACTTGTTACTTTCTCAGATCTGCAATAGTCTAACAGCCGAATATGACCATATGCATTAGTTTGCATCGTTCATATTCAACGTATTTTATAATTGTATTCAAGATATTTTAAATATTGAAGAGTCCATAAAAGACACAACTAAAATTCCGTCAAACGCAGAATTTGCACTTGCTCATGTAAGGAACGCAAAATAGTGAAATATGTATACAACTACTGCAATAAGACTATATGTGGAGAAGACACTTTCAACATCTACTCTAAACTAACTAACGAAATGGAACAAAACAGGTATATAACTATGAAAAGCAAGTTGTCTAAAAACTCGTATCCCTGCTTTTCTCTATATCCAAATACTGTACCCCCTGTTACGCGGACTCATGCCGCGTCCAGTATTTTTAACAATCTTGTAAGAGCGATACATTGTGGTATTGTGGCGTGATGGAAGTTTCCTAGGGCGCGATCGGCGTTTGTCGCCGGCGTTGTCCGTTATGCCGTAACGGACAAAAAACACTCAGTCGTCAGAGTCCTATCGTGACACGCGGTCACCGTGCAGCATTTTTCATTTAAAATAAAGATATACGTATTAATTTTCCATTACTTGCGAGTCGTCAATTTCCTTTCAGTCAGCCTGATAAAGAACATTACAAACGTCCGACACAATCATCATCACAACTCGCAGTTCATTTATAATAAATTACATTTTGGTTAAAAGGTGAAACGTAAATTCAGTCTTCAAAAACCCTCAACGAACTCTCCTGTCCCTATTAATTTACCGGCCGGGAAGTACGTATTCTTCGACAGCGAAAAAATCGGTTGAGGATTTACAACCCTCAAGGACTGGTACTACAACAGTACAGTCGTGTCGCGAAGTGCGTTAACACCCCCTTTCCACTGACTGATTGACTGATTGACTAACTGACTGACTGACTGACTCACGTATACAAATTCACAGAAGAAACGATTTCAAGAGAATGTTTCCACAGAATCAACCCTCCTAAAATCACCCGAAAACCCCGGCAAAGTATGAAACCTTTAACATTAGCATCCTGAGCTGGTATGTGGCCAAGAAGAGCCTAATCGGATTGTGAAGTAGAGCAAAGCGAGTAAGTATACATGTTTGTGAGAATCCTGAATCATTATATGTATATCGATACACAATGAATAGATCGCGGTCTCCGATACAGTGTACCATAAGCAAGTTCGTTAAAGGTCTTAGCTAAAGTTAACAAGAAGGCTTAGAATATTGCTTGTCGATCTACTTGAATCGAAGAAGTTGAAGCAGTTCAGTGTACAGAGACAAACGCGTACACGTCATCCGATCAGAAACTGATTAGAACACTGAAAGTACTCCGTCAGTTTCTCGCGTTAATAACATTAAAGCTTAGTTACAAGCAAATGATTGTTTGCAGATAGTTCAAATAATGGGAACTTGTATCACTGCATTGTTGGGATTGTTTTCGATGTTCTAGTATGTATTGCCTTATTGCGTATACCGGTGAGATTGAATGGAAGCCTCGAATCGAATTTTGTGCAATTTTATATATTATTTTAAGTATTTGACACGTTGATCGTTATATCTGTCGCAATTTCATACGTGCATTTGTGCTTGATTTAATCGCTCATTTTGTGTGGACTTTTATGAGGAATTTTACTCATTTAACGATTAATAATTCTGGTAAATACAACTGTATGTGGTGAAAATACTTTAGCATTAGTACTGTTGTATGCAGTAAAATAATTTATTACATACTGTATGTAGGAAAAATAACTAAATATTGTTACAATAATTAATCAGGTCTGTTGACAATAAAATTAATATTCACACATCAGATTCATAAAAATTCCAATGAATATTAATTTTATTCTCAACATACCTGATTGATTATTGTGACAACATTTAGCTATTTTTTATGGGTGTATAAAAGCTATTTTTTATAGGTATATTATACCTATAATAACATACTTGACAAAACAGAAGACTAGGTGAAAAATAATGGAAAAGTCAAAATCATGAATACAACACTGGCCATCAACGTAGTAGATGTTTTTTGTCAATGTCAGATTAATACTAGCCCATCAACATGTAGATTACTTCAATGTGCAACTTTGATTAACACTATAAAAAGTTTTTTGAAAATTGCATTTTCCCGGTGTGAGGTTCAAGTTGGACATTTCCCACATGTCCTACAAGATAAATAATGCTTCGTTCCATATGCGTTACGTCGTCTTGACGGAAGAGCGCGTTGTCAAATTACGAGAGCAGAATTACTTTTTTCTTTCATCCAATAAATCTTCCCGGGATGATGCTTTGTGTCTTCGTGAAGACGTGTACGATCTCATTTCTGTTGCCAATATTCTACTTGCTTCGTGCTGCGAGTTCTACCGTAACAGAATTCTCGAAAAAGAATTCTACGTGGATACTGTTGATTTGTAAAATTAAATTAATAGTTAAATTAATAGTAATTTTGCACCATAATTTTGACCACTGATGGTATACTCGGTAATTGTAATAAAATAATTAATAATTATAGAATTTAATTAATGAAATGATATAATTGCGAGTTAAAAATAATATACAGGATTCTATCAGTATTGTACTAATTGGGTGGATACATTCAATGGATAATTAATTACCGCATATTTAATTACTTTTGTTAAACTTCATTGAAGTTGATAATTTTCCAAAAGTTTAATTATGAATTTGATACTTTTGTCAAGGATTTATATATGAAAGTATAATGAAATAAATATTTCAATTATTAATATTAATGCGAGGTCTAAAAACAACAGTATAAAAATTAATAAAACTGTTTTAGTATCTAAATTATTCTGTTGTCGTGGATTCACAAGTTAATATATTAATTGCCGTAAAAATTTATGAAACGGTTCAGCAAATAACACATTTAATAATAAATATGAAATACTTGTTAATATTATTATTTTGTTTAGTAATTCTTTAAATTAAGTAATTCATTTAATTCCTTTATTTCCAAAGTAAATCCTATTACTGTAATTAATTAAGCCGGATTAGTTGATATTGATCAGTCCTAATTAATGTAACGTTAAATTTATTAACGTACAGATTAAATGTATTAATTAAACAAAATAATGATAATTCATGAAATGTTGCTTAATTTATTTTTGTAAATTAAATAATCTCTCGACCTTCGAAGATAAAATTTGTTCAGAACAATGCTTATCGTACGTCAATCTTTCTTTCACGAAGGTGGATGAAAAATTAACCTTGAGGCTTGTTTGATCGTCGCTTCTGCAGCTACCGTTAATTAATCATATTATCAACGCGTCGATTATTAACGAAAAGCTCACATAAGTTAGCGAATATTAATATTATAAATAGTTTAATGAAATATCAGATTCTTGATTTCCATATCTGCACATTTGCAAACATCTAATTTTAAGAACTGCAGATCTTCAAATTTTTAACCTTCTGAATCATTGAATTGTAAAATCTTTAATTTCATAGGTTGCTAAATCTACAAATTTCAAAATCTCTAAATTTTGAAATTTTTATAATCCGAAATTTTCATATCTCAAAATTTGTTAATACGCAAATTTTCAAATTTCGAAATTTCAGAAATTTAATTTTCTAATTTCTAATATCCAGAAATTCCAAATTTCCAAATCTCCAAATTTTCACATTAACAAATTTCTAAAATCCCTGATTTATGAATCTCCAATTTCTAAAATATTAAAACACCAAGTTCCCAGTGTTCTATATTTCTAAATAAAAGTTCCAATATCCTTAAAATTTCAAATATCAAAGTCCCAAAATTTCGATGTTATAAAATACCACTTTCAAAGTTACAAAACACCAATGTTTCAAAGTTCCAAAATTCCGAAACTCATACATAGGCAATAAATAAACTACGTACACAAATTTATCACCTCTTTCACCGAAAACCATTTTCCATACATTACATTACAAATTTTATTAAACACATAAAAGCACCTTAAAAAAAATGGGGACAATCATCGAAATTACTACTAGTTTTATGGAAGTACGATTGCAGCCTACAGAGATTTTTTATGAATTCCCAGTAGTACTCAAAGTATTAACTCCTCTCTCGTTACATCGACGTCAAACGCACTAAAACGGAAGCTTGACTTTTTATGATCCCGATGCAAAGGAGCCAGGAAAAAGACAGGACTTCAAAAAAAGTTGGAAATTTGAAACGTCAAGAATTTTCTCCCGAGCAGATACAAATTTCCTTAAAATTCGTGAATTTCCGCCCTGAAATGCCAGTCACCGAGGAGAACCGAATAAGAAATTTAATCGTCAACGTGACAAGGCTGATCGAGCAACGGGAAACTTTTATTTGTTTCTGCGAAGGAGTTTCCATGACTGGGTGCATGCGAAACGTCCTGAAACGAAGTTTCGAATCGACGAGCCTGGTCGAATGGAATATCGCGACTCCGTCTCGTGTACTTCGTCCAACGATGAGACGATTCAAATCCATTTCTGAAAATGGAACAACGCTATCCGTGCTCGGCTTGTAGCTGCAACGAGCGAAACGTTAGGTTCCGTCGAACTTCTCTTGCAACTTCATCATCGGCCATTTTGCGTCGGCCATTTTGTAGTCGTTTACCCGCCATTTATCGACGACCTCTTCGACGGAAGTTGACACCGGAGATGCTGAATTTTCGTGGAATTTTGATTTTATCTTCGATACAGAATATTTTGGGGAAAAAAGGAGTATGCAAATAGGGTTTTAAGGAACAGGGGTTTAAGAAGGAACTTTGGTGATGAAGAAATTCGTAGCGAACTTTTGGAGGAACTTGAATATTAAGCGTTTAAATGTTCGAGTTTTATGAATTGGATAGTTAGAAATTTGCGAAGTTGCATGTTTAGAGAGTTGGTAGATTAGGAACTTGTAAATTTGGGAATTTGAATGTTTAAAAATTTGAACATTTGGAAATTTGATCATTTAGAAATTTGGAAAGTTGCAAATTTTATAATTTGGTGTTTAGGAACGTGGAATTTGGGAATATAGATATTTGAATACTCGAATGTTTGAATATTTGGATATTTTGATATGTGGAGATTTGAATATATGGATATTTGGATATGTGGATATTTGGATATGTGGATATTTGGATATGTGGATATTTGGATATGTGGATATTTGGACATGTGGATATTTGGACATGTCGAGATTTGGACATGTCGAGATTTGGACATGTGAAGATTCTGAGGTGTGGATATTTGGACCTGTACAAATTTGGACATATGAACATTTAAACATATGGATATTTGAACATGTAGAGATTTAGACATGTGGAGATTTGGACGTGTGAAGATTTGGTCATGTCGAGATTTGGTCATGTGGAGATTTGGTCATGTGGAGATTTGGACGTGTGGAGATTTGGACGTGTGGAGATTTGGACGTGTGGAGATTTGGACGTGCGGATATTTGGACGTGCAAATATTTGAACATGTGGAGATTTTGACACGTGGATA
Source organism: Megachile willughbiella (assembly GCA_945859595.2). Taxonomy (NCBI): domain Eukaryota; kingdom Metazoa; phylum Arthropoda; class Insecta; order Hymenoptera; family Megachilidae; genus Megachile; species Megachile willughbiella. The sequence continues at coordinate 12,607,361 of OX243800.1, forward strand.
TTTGGACGTGTGAAGATTTTGAGATGTAGATATTTGAACGTGTGGATATTAGAACGTGTGGTTATTTGAACATGTGGATATTTGGACGTGTGAACATTTGGATATGTGAAGATTTGTATATTTAAATATATTAGTATTTAGATGTTTTGATATTTGGTTATTTGCATATTTTGATATTCAAATGCTCGAATACTCGAATACTTGAATATTGGAATATGTGAAGGTTTAAAAATTTGAAAATTTTATAGTTCCAACATCCGTAACTTTTCTACATTCTGCGATAATTAATAATTACGTATGTAAATACTAATGACTTCAACTTTTAGATCTTGTCGTCTCCGATTTTCATTAATTGTTTTCATATTAATGCTCCAGACGAGGAATAATATAATTGACTTCCTTAATATTCTTTCTCAATGCATCTAATCTTTCTATAACAACTGTTACAAATGTATTCACAAATAAGCTTAGAATCATTTCAAAAAATTTTCCAAATTGTACTATTCAAAAGAGTTCCAATAAAAAATTACCTGTGCAGTAATTAATATAATTCTGTAATTACTTCAAGTAAAAGTCTTAAAGTTTTCAACTCTTGTCTCTTCTTCCGAGTGTTCAAACTTTTGAAAACTTTTTAACCTCTGTCTCATTAAAAAAATTCAATTAACCAAAAACTACTTACTTTCCATTAGCAGTGATTAATGTAGTTCCAAAATTATTTCAAGAACGTTTTTGAAAATTCCCATCCTGCACAAAAATTCTCAACCACTTCGTTTCAAATCCACAGAATTAATTTCGCATTTGTACAAAGGTTACTAATTTTGCATTTGAAAAGAATGCAATTTACGAACACCATTCACGTTTATTGAATTCGAAAACGTCGCTAAGACCCGCGTTTCCGTCGATTTGCCGGGATTAATCGTTCTCCAAAGTCTCTGTTAAACCAAAACCGCGTGACAGTCGCTAATTAAAAACCGCTAAATCATGAAATTTAAGTCGCAATCAATACAACCTTGTCTGCGTTCGAGTACCGTGGCCCGAATGAAAAGCTCTTTCAGCCTTTGCACTCAATTTTTTTTACGTGCCAACAACAGCTCAATTAATTTACAAAATACTTCAAAAAAGGGTTTCTCAATAAAATGTATTACAACAGTGCAGAGTATAATACATATTCTTCGTTTATTTTATGTAGTAAGATTGCTCAAATAAAATTTTTCCTCGCTTTCACTCTAAAAATATGATGAAAGAAAAATCCTTTCAAAGTTCCAGCTGAAAAATTTAAATTTAATCGCTGAAAGCAATTTCTATTGGTATATTGATTTTTAACTACAATTTAAGTAATTACAAATGTTACGATAAAATTGCATAAAAGATGTGAATCAGCTGATTTAATGTTTACATAGTTGAGAAATCAATAAATAATAAGTAAGTAAGAATAGCATTTGAAAATAGAAAAATCTGTAATGTCTCGACTAAGGTCAGGTCATACCAGGATAACACATGAATTCCTAATAAAAAAAGCCGACCAACCCTATTGCAAATACTGCCCCACCGAAACCCTCACAGTAGACCACTTTTTGTACCAATGCAGAAAAACCGAATCTCAAAGACAAAAATATAAATTAAAGCCGGATACAGCCCTCACAGCCAAAGACCACATAAGAAACACCATAAATTTCCTGAAAGAAACTAACATGTATAACGAAATATAGTACCCAAGCATACAGCCGTCGCCAATGACCATGCAGTCGACGCGACGTTAAACACTTATGAAGAAGAAGAAGAAGTATTTGAAAATAGTGATTATTTTATAATTGTTAAAAAGTAGTTGAACAAAATTTTTGTTGAACCAGTCTAAGGATATCCGAAATGTAATCAAAATTTCTGGCTGACGAAAAGAATTTATTTATTAAAAAAATCATAAATGCTAATCAACAAAATAATTTCCATCATTTTTTAACACATTTTGCCAGTCTAAAGGCAGTTGTTCGACTACTTTTTTAAAAAAAGTCCTTTGATTTCTCACTGAAAAACTTTTCCAGTGCGTTTTCACTTCTCCAAAATTATTAAATAAATAAATAAAAATGCAGTATGATATATAGGGTGTCTCACAACTGGTGTAACTCATGGAAAAAGGTTGTAACTGCGATGATTCTGAACAACCTTTTTCTTTACAAAAATGGGATTGTATAAGTTACCCTTTTCAACTACAAATCACCTCTTTATTATTTTCTAATAACAAATGTAAAAATACTGCAGTATTTATTGTGCTCACAAAAACGAAGTAAAAAATCCTTCGACACTGTGAATAATTATAATAAATTTCTTCGAAAAGATTGATAAACACACAAGTTAAAATTGACGGTTCACTTCCTCTTTTCTCCAACTCACGAAATTTCGTCCACGAAAATTCTCTCGTTTAAACAACGGTCGTTTAAGTGTTAACACTCGGATCATTTCGCGACGATTAAAACACGATTTTAATTTACCAGCCACGTGATTTACTCTCAAACTAAACACTCGACTGGGTTCGATGTTGACTCGATGAATTCTCACGACGCCTGTTCGCATTTTCATGTTCCTCGCACTTCCTGAGAGCTGCTCTCCACGAGTGCTCCCGGAGATTGGATCGGGGTTGAAGATCAGGGCGTATCAATTTGCCGTATCGGAATCCTCGATCGCCGGAAAATTAAATGGCAGATTAGGTTATGATTAGAGCGAGACGGAAATCTTAGACGCGGTGGTATGAGGGAAATTATAGCAGACACGCGAAGCATGCGTTAACACGTTGCTGCTGGAGTGAAAATTATCATGTGTCGGATAAAATCGTTCACATCTATCTTCGAACTTTTGGTTGAAAATTTAACTTAAATTTAGAGACGTTGTAATACGGATTGTAATTTTCTACGAATGTTATTTCTTTCTTCTAGATAAAAAATAAACCGAATTTTCGAGTTCAGATTATATTTTACAAGTTTTATCGTTTGCCTCTATGTAGAAAGTAAACCGAATTTTCGTTTTTAGATTATACTATTTTACCAGTGTTATTTTTTACTTCTATGTAGAAGGTAAACTGAATTCTCTTCTTCAGATTACATTAATCTACAAGTTTAATTTTTTGCCTCTATGTGGGAGCACTTTGTTGGAAAAATGAGATGCGAAATAATTTCTTCTTTGAATGTTTCCTTTTGAAAACATCGGAGCTTGCATGTTTCCTTTTCGTGAAGTTTAAAGTGCAAAATTGCGAATCGAGCTTCCTACCGACCTAGATTATTGTACGAAGAATATTTTGCAAAAGAGATCATGACAAAATATTGATTTTGGCTTCAAAATCCTGGCAAAGTCTCATTTTTGCACGTATTTGGAAATATCTACTATTCTCGTCGCTTCGGACCAAAATAACGTAAGATAAACAACGGAGCTTAATTTTCCGCTAGAGTAGCTAAAAATCACACTTTGGTATTTGGTCACCGGAGCTGACCCTTAAGGACAATTCTACGTGGAAATGAAGAGGTTGAATTCTGAGAAATTTGTGAGATGAATACGAAATGGAAATCTGACATGAAAGGGACATTTTCGCAGTGAAAGGGGGATTAATGATAGTGGCACAGGACACTGTAGGAGTTTTTGATTTCAGGAGAATCTAATTTAACTCGTAGAAAAGCTGAGATGAAAAGCACATTAATGTCTTTTACAGTAATGTTTCCTATCGTAATAAATGGTTCGTTTTATTATCGATAAAGTCTTACATGATTTAATTCAGTTCAATTAATTACTGAAAGTTTTCAGTCCTTCAAATTGAAAAAGTTCCAACTATGATCTGGAATTGAGTCACTTTTATGATAAATTTAACTGGACTCGTATCATAAGTGATGCGAATCAAATTTTCATTTGGGTTTTATGAATTATATTCGTTAAAGACGAAATTTTTGCAATCTTTTGCAAAGTTACATATTTTGTTTCCTTATAAATCAAATCTTTATAATAATTTATAGTACTAATATCGTATATAAATTGCAATTTTTATCTGTAATATTTACAATAAATTGCAAGTATAGATACGTGCAAAAATCTTGTCAAAGAAGACATAATACTGTCAATAAAGGTTTTAAATATTTTTCTCATGGTAGACGTATTTCACAGTCAGTACACAAATTTGTTCATTAAAATTCTAAATAAAGCGATGAGATGTTAGACGATTAATTGCAGAAATACATATGTTACTAAATTATATTCACCCATAAATTTTGCAACACTGAGATCATTTCATGACATAAAAGTACCAAAAAATAGCACTTGTAGTATACTAATTACATCGACACACTAAATGACTTAATTACTATTCAATGCATATTCTCAGTGCAAAGTGGTTCTCCGTCAAAACGTAAAGTAACAAGTAAATAATTACTGTATTTACGATAGAAGATATTGAAGATTTCGATGTTCGTTTGTGTTTCGCGTTGAGCGAAAACCAAGGATTAATAGGGAGAACGAGGGACAGTAATTAATGAACCTCTCACAGGGGATGATGAGCGTTGTTGCCGTAAGCAAGGGTACGAATCAGAGCAAAAGAGTTAATTCTCCGGAAAAGTTTCTCGGTGGCCGTGCGTCATCAAAATGGTTCAACAGCCTTTAACCGAGGGGGAAAAGTGGTCATCGACGGGAACATAATAAAAAGTTCCATAGTTTCCGGTACAACGAGTTTCCAAACAGTGACTTCCTATTGAGCCGATGCTTGAAAATCAGCTTCAAGCAGCGTTACATGAAGGATGTATATCGTTAGAGCAATGGAAAGAGTCGTTACTTCAATCTTTTATTACTGTTATTTAATTGCTGTTGTTTCCTTTGTATTAATATCTTTCGTTATGAATAAGCTGATACGTTTGAATAGTTATGGTAATATTATATATTACACAATGTTATATAAACTGTATATTATTATTAATATACGTACACATATATTATATTACATATAATTTATATGTACATATAATATTACATTACATATACATACTATACATATGATATATAGTATTATTATACATATATTATTATATACTAAATTATACTGCATTATACTATACTACACTCTATACAATAAATATTATTATGTACTTTATAGTATATGTTATAGTACGTTTACACGTTTTAATCAAAATAATATTCCTTTTCATTAATATTAACATCTAATATTAATTTGTGTTACGACGTTTTGCAACTACATTACAAACTTATGTAAAAATTTACATAATAAGTGAAAAAATAATTTTGATCTAGGATCCATGTTGCTATTACAATTATAACCATTTTCAATTGTCAACAATCAGACGTATGATTTATAAATTTTAACACATTGGAACTTCACAAGATAGTTTCTGATTGAAATACTTATTAATTGACATTATCCAAATTTAAGTAATATTTTCTTTATAAAGAGTAATTATATAAAATTTAGAAACGGAAATGAACGTCGAAATCAACTTTTACGATAAATCGTAAAAAAATCGATTGCCCATTTCACCAAATCCAAATTAATTTCTTCTTATCTGTAATGGAAATGTTAAATTGAACTCTCTATTAATGTATTGTTATTTTTTTTGGTTATAACAAAATCATAAAAATCTGGATAGCAGTATTTTGAGTACCTTATTTCGTTAACCTGTTAACCGAGCGGGACGTATAAATACGTCAAACGTAAACAATAGCGTGTACGGGTAGGACATATGAAAAAAAAGGGAATTCCCCGGTTCACAGGTTAATGAAATCAGTTAACTACAATTATAATGAAACTCAAGTTGCAGTAATTCCGTGTAATCCAGGATAATGAATCGGTGTCAACAAACAGAGATTAATTAACTGTTCTGATTCTACGTCGGCATGGAAATAATATAAACTCATAATGCTCTAAACTCGTCGATATACGTACACAGTGAAACAGTAGGTTTTATTGAGAATCGATAACATGCAAGCTTTGAACTTTTCAAAAGCATCGATATTAAATTACAATTAAGGGAAAAACGATTAAAATACATTCGGCGCCTATGGAGAACGTTCGTCGGGAACAATGTAATGATAAAGGTTCATTAAAAAGGCTGCGTCGTTATCGTCATTAGCATTATCGCGTCAATTCGCGTATAATGATCGGGGAAAATTGAAATTTCGCTTCCGCTATCCGTATCGAGAAAGGGGAGTGTTAATGAGAGGTTGGTTGAAATAACGGCAGGGAAGAGTGAAATGCAGAACCTGCGTGGAATATCGAGTGCTGCAGCTATTTACATTTTTACCTCTTTTTTCCTGCATTCTTGTACAACAATTTCGTTTTATCAATTTAGCTGCACGAAACGGGAATGATAATTACAGCGTGTATACACGCGGTAATCGAAAGCTTGCAAATTTTGGGAGAAAAATATAAATCGCTTCAATACTCAGATTACAGATCTTCACTCATCGAATGGATTTACTTAAATTTTTTACTCGTGATCTTGTTTCATCCCTCGGCTTATGTGGAGTCAGACACGCGATGCACGTTACAGTTCAAACGTGATAAACCTAAATCTTATTTGCATAAAAATCAATTTTCAGTTCAATACCAACTGCAATTCGTAGAATTGAAAATATATACCTAATATTTCAACGTTTTTTATTTATCTTAACACTGCAGTAATTAGGTAGCTTTGAATGATTCACTATGGCAGAGGTCGGTAATCTTTCTAGAGTTAACAGCCATTTTTTTCCGATGTGATAAATTATTTTTTTAAAGAGTCAAATATAAGTACATACATCGGTAACATGTATTAGAAAAAATAATATAACCATTATCCGCTGTGAAACTTGTATTGATTGTGAAATCAAAACATTCTATTTTGCGTAGTAACAGAACATATAAGTCAACGTATTAAAGAAAATGGAAACAGTTTTTGGTTTTGAGTGTGGCGTCGGTGAGTGTGGAGAGCAAGGTTAGCTAAAGCTAGGTTTACATGCATGCGATCTGCCGCGCATTTTGATGTGTGCGCAGGATTATTATATTTGTTTGGCAATTGCAATATTGTAGTTAATTTTTCAATATGTACTATTAAATTACTTAAAAGCCACAATTATGATTCTACTAAGCCGCAGGTTGCCGATTCCTGCACTAGGGGTTAAAAGTCGTTCTATGACCTTCATGTGCAGACTCAAAAATCTCAGCATTTTCAGGGCTAGTTATCGGCAAAATAATCCACATGATTTAGTGAGAAATTACTCAATTTCTTTGGAAAATTGCACACGTGGAATTGCAACAAAGAGCACTATAACTCGAAGTATAATTAAGAAATTAGCAGAAGAGTGGTTGAAAGTGAAGATCATTTAATGCGTGAAGCAGAATGGAGAGATTATGCATGTTGTATCGTGCTCTTCTCGATTTTCCTCGAAGGCAGCACGACAGTTGCACCCAATGTGACGGGTGAACTCGGTTGTGTATACGATAGGTTAATAGATTGAAAAATTGTATAAGTTGCTGAATGAATTTATTCAGCAATAGGTTGGTAGGTTTGAAAGTACTTGTTTGACTGTTGATTTGTTTCTGTCATTTTTACATTTCGGTATGTATAAGGAAAACAATTTTTGAGATATAGAGTGGTGGTTCTACCAATCCGAGGTAAGTGGTAGAGGGAGGAAATCGAATAGAGGGAGGAAATAGAAGATAGAGGTAGGAAGACTGGACTAACGCTTTGGTTTTTCAGGTAGTTTGGAAAAATTCTGATTTTTAGGGACAGTTTATAGCGTGACGGTTAATTATGGTTACTATGGTCAAAAAAAAATATGGTACCCTAAAACATTTTGGGTTTTTTCCGTCATCAACTGCTTCATAAACGATTTGGGTCTTAACTGGTCAATATGACGACGCTACAATGCATAATTACAATTTTGAATAGAACTTGTAACTTGAAATAACCTACAAATTACAGAAAGGTGTAATTTCACAGAGATTCGAAATTTGACCCGAAAAACGCAGATATTAGGTGAGAGGGAAGAGAAAGGTAAGGGATAGAAGGAAATGAAAAGGGTGGAAGAAGATATGGGTATATGGGAAGGGTTCGATTTCCACGGATAGAAGAGCTGTTCACTGAAAAATCGTCGAATTCGTGTGTTCAATGCTCGACTACCATTCTCGAGTGTTGATAAATCGCGATGGGGTCGAACATCTGCGCACATCATCGTGATAATTACGCTGAATAGCGAAGATGAACGATCGGGAGAATACTTTATTTCCTGTCTGTAAATATTGACGAACGGAACGCTGTTTCGCGTTGAATTTTATAGTGGCTGGAAGCGAACTTCGACGATGGTTTACGTAACGCGAAATTTCGATTTTTATATTTATTCGTCTCTTCGAGTTCGATGTAAATGTATACACGAATTCCGTGTGGTGAAATAAAATAGAAATATTTATAATTTTCAAACTTCAGATATATGCACATACATATATGCACATCAGATGTAGATGATAAGGTGATATTTGGATCAATGTTGACGGAAATAATTTTTGTTCAATGTAGATTTGGAAACTTTGAAATTTGAGAATTTGGTCTTTTAGAAATTTGAGGATTTGGAGATTTAGAAATTTGGGGACTTGGGAATTTGGCAACTTTAAAATTTGCAAAATTTGGAGATTTGGTCATTTGATAAGTTAGAGATTTGGAAATTTAGAGACTTGGGAATTTGGTAATTTGGTGATTTGGCAATTTAAATACTCGGGAATTAGTGAATTCAGAAATTCGGTAATTTTGAGATACAAGAGTTTGGGAATTCGGAATTTTGCTATTTTGCTATTTCGAAATTTGGGGCATATGAATTTAAAGATGTAGTATTTTGTAAAATTTGGAAATTTAGGAATTTGGAGATTTGAAGATTTGAAGATTTCGGAATAGGTAAACTTAATAACTAGAAAATTTGAAAAAATAAAAATTTGCAAACTTGAAACCATAAATATGTAAACACTTCATAATTGAATTTTAAAATTTACAAATCTGCAAGTTTTAAAATTTGGAAATTTTTGTATAATAAAACCTTACAAAACGTTAAAACCTATTTTAAACGTAAAAAGCTATTACCTATCCTGGTGGAATACAATATCCCTATCATATTTTCGAATCTGGATGTCAGACATTATTTAGTGAACAATGCATACACAAAGATATCCCAAATGAAATTCAGAGATACAACGTTCTCGCGATACGGGAAACTAAATACTATCGAGACAGAAAAGCAAATTCAAATGTTTTACTTGTTATACGTATTTCGACGAAGAAAGGGAGCATCATCCTTCTAGCGTGCAAATTAACTTCCTGTCCGCGTATTGCCATCAAAGACTGAGTCAAAAAGTAGTAGATCAAAGAAGCGGAAAGCTTTCGCAGCTCGAACGTTTTCCCGCCATTATTCGATAATTTTATTAACTCTCTGAGAAGGAAACGAGCGGTCATGCAGTTAACGCAAAAAACTTGAAAAAGGTTTTCAAAGAGATTTTCATTCCAGGCAGCTCACGAATCTTCTTCATGAATGGTCCATCGTTTCGAATGATAGACATTCCGCTCAGTTTGATTCGATCTATTTCAGATCCTATTCTCCTGTGTCTTTTTCTGGCGTTCCCTTTCTTTCTACCGTTTCTATGATTCCTTTATCGAATGGCTTTGTTGTTTCGCAACGTTGCGTTGTGCGAACGTTTCCTGTTCCTTTATTTCGTCCGGCGAGATAATGAAAGTCAGATGTATCCGGCGATGTAGTAATTAAACGTTTTCCCAAAAACGAAACGACATTTCTATTGTTTGGTTTGTTATATGTTATTTTCACAATAATTGCTGTGTGCGTGAATTTTTCATAATTCGAGAAATAAACGTGGTTGACGTTCCATTTAAAATGTTTTTGGAATAAAGTTATAATTGAGGAGAATTGAGCGTTATTTAGCAAAATGTGAACATAAATGAGTTTTTAAGCTACAGTTTATATGTAATATTTTATGGGGTATATATTGGGTAACATTTGTCCTAATATTGTATGGTGTGCATATTGGGTGACATTTTCTGTAATATTTCATGCGATACATATTGAATAATCATAATGTTGAACGATACAGAACGAATTATTATTCAGTACAGATTAATTTATTCAATTACAATGAAGGTTCAATAATTATTAATAACCATTGCTGTGTTCGTTATTGACAAATAATTCTGTGCAATAATACAACATTGAATTGATTACAATTGATTGAAATATTGTTTAACCTCTGTTGAATAACAATATAAATGTTATTTAGTTTTTGGAATATTTATGCATGTACGTATAGGATACGTTTTAGTAATAATTTACGGAATTATTAGTTTCCGAAGTACCTGAAATTGATAAAAATCCACTTTTAATTGTTCAATTTCCAAATACTGCTAAAATTAAAGTATTTATGAAAAGAAATTATAAAAATATTCTTTGAAATAGAAGTACGTAATGCGCATGCGTGGGGAGCGTACAGCGCATGCTCATTAACAATATACAATCTACCCTTATTCAATAAAATATTTGTTTCCTCTTTTTCGGTAAATACTTCAACTGTAACAATAATTGACACTTTAGAACTTAAAACTGCACTTCTAACAATTTTTATACATACGAACAAATCTAAACCAATCATTATTTTAGAAAATATGCATATTTTAACGATTCCAAAGAATCAATTTTCTTTCTCTTTCTCAAAAAACGAAAGCAATTTAAATGAATATACAACCGAATATATTTACTCAAATTGTTTTGATTATTTTTTTCGGCATGAAAATTCCATTTTTATAGACTGACATGCGGGAAGGATATAAAATAATATTAATTGTGTGCAACGCGAATTCATGGCGTCACAAATGAAACGACAAATGGCCATATTGATTAAATTTTTTCGGTCCCGTTTTTCGTTTTCTGTTCATCTCCTACAATGTTTTTCTCATTAGCCACCAACGATCGCACCAGTTTTCATGAATATATCACAATGCCAAACGCGAGATAGGAAGTCGTTCCCCTCGTCAACAATAGCTCGAGTTATATTCGAGTTCAATCGTTTGCAGCGAGTTGCGTTTCTATTGTTGGCCGGATATGCGCGTTTATTTCTTGACACTGAAAGGAAGACGAAACAGAAAGCTTGGTTACCTTCATCGATGAACGATGAAGTCTTATAAGCTATTGATAACTGCATTTCCACTGAGAATTATTATGAAAGAAATCGAGACCACCTTTTTTTCTAGTCTCATTTCATACAACTCTCAAGGAAGCTTGTTAACATTTTATGTTAGAAGGCAAATTACTCTTTTAAGAATATAATTTGAGAAAATTATTTTTGTATGCCGAGGGAATTTACTTAATTTCATAAAATGTTAAATTTGTATGTAGGTTTTATTGAATTTGTAAATTGCTCTGAGCTTATGTTTTGAAAAACATTTCAAAAATATATCTATGTTTCGAAATTATCGAAGTCCTAAATTTAAATCTCCTATTTTTAGATTCTTTTTTTTCCTACGAATTCCTTTAGATTTCTAAGTTTTGAAATCCTCAAATTCCTAAATTTACAAATCTCTAAATCTTTAAATCTTAAAATCTCTAAATTTCGAAACCTTCAAATCCCAAGATCCCCAAATCTCCAAGTCTCCAAATTTTACAAATTTGTATTCCGACACGTTCATTTATTCCAAAAGTTCGAATTCTCTATAAATCAGGACCTCTTCCCGAAACCACTATTACTACAACGATCTTGGCAAGAAACCGACAGTCAGTTTCCGCCTGTTTCAACAAATGAAAACATAAACTTCACTTAAAGAAACTACAGTTCTCATTTCTTCCTGCAAAATTAGATTTCCATCCAATCACGAAATAAGGAAATCAAAGAAATTGCTGAAAGATCGCATCAGAATTGCTTATACGCAATATATCGCTATACCGAAATTTAGTATTGCACTACTGAAATTCCTGCTACTTACAGCAGCAAGATCGATCCCAAATTCTCAATGTACAGCTGCCAATCAGCAAATATTTAATTGTCCACGAGTTTGTTGATCGATCGTTCGAAAGTTCCGTGCGGTAAATTTCCAACGAGCCCAGTCTCCCGCGAGAAGATCCCGTTGAATGGAGATGCAGGCTTCCTGCAGTTAGCTTGACGAAGTTTCCAAGTCCGGAGGAAAACTCTGGCTGGAATGCGACTAACACATTTGCATCTTCGACCCGGAAACTTGGAAGCCGTCTGACCGCAACTTGACCGAAACTCCGCAGGCTATATCGAAGATGCTTCGATCCGAGTGCTGGCGAGGATTAAGTCAATGCCAGCCGATGTCAATCGGTTCTTCAGGGTATCTACAGCTGCGAGATGTCTCACCTTGCATTAGGTGTTCTAATAATCCAACCTTTCTGGGTTAGATACTTATTCTTCCGCAAATGTAACGCTTGACACCTTTTCGAGCTGCTCAAGTGCTGCCTCGGATTTCAGATTCGTTTACGAATCTTGTACTTCGTTCGGTGCTCTGCGGTTAATTTTTCAATTTGTTCAAACGAATGTGGAAGTAATTTAGATGTAATCAAGGTTGTTTTAAAACTTGATCAAGGTTAGTTTTAAAACTTCATCAAGATTAGTTTTAAAACTTAACCTTTTAGGTTAGGTAATCGCCACTATAGTGGCTTATGTAGATACCATCTCTCTGTACGACGGTCCACTATAGGGGCTTTCGCAAATGTCATCGTAGATTACATAGCGCTATAGTAGCTCAGATCTGGTGTGTACTACATTCAGTATAAACTATGTAAGTACAATATTGTTCATAGGTATCTTATTTAAAAAATTGTAATCATCTAAATGTTAAACAATACATTTTTCAAATGCTATTTATTTAAATCTTAAATGCCGTATTTGTTAAAAGACAGCAACACTATCTTACAATGGAATAGAATTATTTTTCCTGAATCTTGTCAATTTTTATTGACTCAATTTTTTAAGAATTTGAAATATTACTTTGATCGTGCATATGCAACGTGACAAAAGAAGTAGAAGAGAACAGCGCAGCAAAAAAATTCGATGCATCTACTCTAATTTCTAAGATTTGACCTAATTCCCGTCATCCTACATACTTACGCTTCATGAAATATCAAAAGCTCTGCATTAATGGATACTCGAGCACCTGTCGCGCTATCGACTTTTTAAATTGCCAATCAATTATGCCGATGCAGCTAGAAGCCGTAACAAAATCACAATTTTCAATGGATGTACATCCAGACAGGACTGCGCCAAGAGAAATTGTTCACGGGGAATCGATTTATTACTCGATCATGAAACGTTTGTCCATGGAAAACAAAAGAGAAACGACGGACATTTAACACGGCGTTCAGTTTCCGAGGACTCGTAATTTTTTGCACGATTTTCCAGCGGTGACTGTTTTTATTCAGACTAGCCGTGATCAGTCTCGAAGCCGCGGCCGAATTTCGATTTTGCCGTGCTGAAAATTGCAGCCATTCATTTCGCGATACGCGTCGACGCTAATAAACGAAAACGTTGAAAAAATTCGAACGAACAATAGTCGGAAAATGAAGGGACGCATTCGGATACCGGCTGCTGGCTGCACGTGTGTGCAACCACTGATTTAACCGGAATATTTGCACGCTTTCATGCTTGATTTATCGACACTTTTGCCATCTATTTGTCTTTCTAGTCTTTTCTTCAATCTTATCGATCTTTTATTTATAGTTTTCTCGAATTTCTTACGTGTTCAGATATTTGAGTCTCAAAGTTACATTTTTTAAGTTTGACATTACCAATGCCAAGTTTGAAGTTTTATAATTATATGTTTAACGTGTACAAATTCCGAGTTTGACATATCTAAATTTTAAGGTGAATAATTTAACAACTTTAGAATTTCTCAAAATCTCAATTTTCAAATTCTTTAATATTCAAATCTTCTAATTTGCAGAAGTTCATTAAATTCTATAGTGATCAAATTTCGCGAATTTTTGAAAGCTCCGAACCCTCGATCTCTAGATTTTCCTATTTTTAATCCTTCGAAATTTCGAATTTTCAGGTTTCCAAATCCTAAACATAAAAATTATATTCTGAAATTTCTACATTTTCAAATATTCCAATTTTCACATTTTACCAATTTCTGAAATTTCTAAATTCCAAAACATTTAGATTATAGAAGTTTCGGACTCTAAAAGCCTGAAATTTTTCTGATTTCTCTACTTTCTTTATTTTCTCGAATTTTTAACTCTTTAAATTCCCAAATTTTCTGAGTTATTGAAGTTCTCCAAATTCTCTACATTTCGTTTTAAAGTTCCACAATTCTAAAATTTTTTAATTCCTTTGAGAATACTTCTAATCTAATCTGTACTTCCAATATTCTAAATTTCTAAGAGTCGAAATTTTCTAAGTTATGTATTTCCTAGGTTTCCTAAATTCCCAAATTTCCTACATTTTCTAAATTTCCTAAATGATTTGAATTTCCTATATTTTCTAAATTACCTTATTTTCCTAAATTTTTAAAATTTGTTAAATTTCCTAAGCGTATTTTATAAATTTTATAAATGTTCTAAATTCCATAAACTTTATACATGTCCTAAATTTCTTAAATTTTTAAATTTCCTAAATTCCTTAAGTGTCCCAAAATTTTCCAAATTTTCTAAAGGTCTTATTTTAAATTTTCTAAAGGTTTCCAAATGTCCCAAATTTCTCCAATTTCTCATGTTACCCAAATTCCTTAAATTTCTCAAGTTATCCAAATGTCCAAATTTTCACGTATAAACCTTACTCTATTCTAAAATTCCTGGTTCCTGAAATTCCCGAATTTCTTTAACTCGTTAATTAAACCCACGTTCAAAAATGCCTAAGGTTAAAAATTTCCACGGTTCTAAAATTCTTAATATTTTTAAATGCTCGTATCTCTAGATCCTCAAACTTTCTCATTTCTAATCATCCTAGACTATTTACAAAATTTTTCAAATTTTCATTTGATATATTCTTTTCTCTTAAAATCATCAGACACAATGTTCAAGACACTTGAAAAATAAAATTCCCGTATTATAAACTCTATATGTATAGCTCGATTACGTACACGAACATCCTCGGGAAGTTCATCGAGACGATGCATCATAGAGGAAAAAGAAAGTAAATTACCGCGAACGGACGTGTTTCGCCTTTTCTCGTTGCCAGCGAGTTCCGTCGTTCGTGAAGCAGAAATTCGTTCGTCAGAAATTGATTTCTCGAGGAGGAACGAATTTTCTCGGGGATCAGAAAGACGCATTTCGTTGCTGATCTCACGAGAAGAAGTCTTATGTCGATACATTCGGATCGAAAGTGACGAGGAGCCTTCAGTTTTATTGCATGCGCTCTCCTTTTTGAATTCTTAGTCGGAATTCGAAAGCTCGCGATCCTCGAGAGATCATGCGGTCTATAAATATTCTCATACATATATATATTCTTGTTAACCTGGAATAAATAACTCGGCGAATTACTGCGATCTTTGAAAATCGTTTTTCATTCGTTTCTTCAGACTAAACATCGGTGATTTAAAATATGTAATAATTTAAAAATTTTCTGAACTTTCTTGACATCAAAAGTATAAATTCATTCGTACATTCTTTTAGTTTGTACAACAAACTTTGCAAGCTTTTAATAACGCAACATGCAGCGTATTTCTATATTCATATTTTCGTTTCATTTGATCTTTATAAAATGCAAATATTTTGTATTACTTTGAACGTTTCATGTACACTTTTTCAAATTTCTTTTCCGCGTTCTTCACGAAACAGTAACTGGAATATTGACGAATATGCAGGGATTTAATTTATGAATTATAAAATATTTTACACAGAGAATTTTTAGCTTTTCTGTGGTTAGTTAATATCTCATTAATGTAAATAAAACGAGATTAAATTGAAACGTATCGTTACTGTACTGAATGTTAATATAAAATATTCCGTTTGAAGTGCATGTAATTAAAAACGTATATGGCAAATCTGTTAGTCAATATGATTCACATGAAAGCATTAATTTGGATCAGTCGAGTTTAACGCATACGTATCAATTTAAAAAAAATTTAATTAACCCTTTCAAAAGAAAGTTATAAACAGAGCGATGAAAACATATTTGTTTAATTAAATATTGATGTTTGTTTGACATATTTTTGTGCACATGACTTTACCGTGCATTTCATTTACTGGAAAATATTTTTGTATCGCATGTTGATTAAAAACGAGCTGCTGCGCACCTATTATTATTCTGTGATTAAATTTACACGTAATATTTTTATAATATTTTATTATATTTTTTAATAATTTCACAATTGTCTTTTTAATATTTTTACAATCGTTTGTATAATATTTGTACAATATTTTATATGGGGTTTCATCCCTTCAGAATATTTTGTTGGCTATGTTATGTTGATCTCTATAAGAAAATTGTGTCTACCGGTAAACTATCTGCCTGCAGTCCAAGTCTGTTCAAGTCGTAAAACCCAAACGGTAAGAGATAGTGAAAAATTGATGAGACGTTAAATTACGTAAATTGTTTAGACGAAGCCATAAAAATTGTGAAACTTCCAAAATTCCAAACCGTTCTCAAGATATTGCTAATTTAATGAGTGCCAAAATCCCTATAAGGAATACACAGGAGACAGTAGGCGATAGTTCGTGTTTTTCTCTGTTGATATCGCTCTTTACTTTTTTTATGAGTGGAACAGATTAGTATTAAGTACTTCGCTATTAATATTTAAAGCTGTTAATATTTCTATTATTATTTTACAATTTTTTCAACTCTGCTTGTTTTCTATTTACCTTCTGTACTGAAAGGTGTTTTTAGCTGTCCAGTTGCAACAGTAACATTTTCTAATTAAAAGTTTGGTGAATGTATATAGTTTTGAAGTTATTATTTTTCTATGATTAATTGCCACTATTTTCTGTTTCACTATGTTTACACACCACACATATAACATTATAGATTCAGTTACAAAATACTTCATTCAAATTGTGTTAAACTCACTATAAATGAGTGTGTCACTTTTTGAAGTGCCAATATAATCTTTTTAAAACATACACAAAATGCGACCATTTGCCTGTAACTTCTTATTTTGACAGTAAACCTGCCACAGTAGTCAAAATAGCCACTTAACACCTTTCTTATTTTAACTTACAAAATATTTGAAAGTGGTTTTCTTGGAATCTGTATTGATTTTCAAGATAAAGAATTACTATGTACAATAATTTGTGTTTTATCGTTCGTTTATTCATTTTTCAATTTCAAAATAAACGTGAATTGTACGCTAATACGTTTAGTGTTAAATAAAATATGACTGTATTTTTAAGATGTGCTTAAATGAACCCAAATAAAATAAGTTGTTTATTGCTTTTATCTATGAATTTTGCAAGAATATATAATTAACATCTGTCTTGTCTTTTTTATGTTTTAGGTAAGCGATTTTTACTACGCAATTGAAAACTGATGTAGAGTAGACATTATGGACCAGATGTACAAAATTCCGTAAGAAAGTTCTTAAACATTTTAATAAACACATTTTACAAACTAATTTTTACGTCTGTTTAATACAGACTGAAATTTGTTTTTCTTTTATTAAATATAGTATGAAGATTTTATTTCATTCACTTGAAAATTCCTTTAAATAGGAATTTATAACATGTTACTTTCCCTAAACTAAAATATAAGTTAAAATACAATATATTCTAAAATATAAGTCTTGTAACCTACAAACTATACGATTCATTAAAATTAACAATAGGAACTTGTAAATATATTTAAGAACACTCTAACAGTTTAATACGAATAGTTCAGTTATGAATATTAATAAGAAAGTTGTTGTGGTAGAAATTTACTTGGGTAATCTAAATTAGTATTCAGTTTATAGCATATTTTGCAGCTAAGAATAATGTTCTCGTATTCATACAACCAAAATAATCTCTCAGTAATATAAAAATAGTTTAAATCCACCGTTGAGTTGATTTTTGCTCATATTTGTCGCGCTCATATTAATGAATACATATTAACACAATCCAGGCATGGATACTCTCACCCAACCTTCATATTTTAAATGCTTCTCATTGCACTCTAAAAATATCCACATTTAAGGTCGAAAAGTGTGTTCAACTTTTATCAAAATTTTGCCTAATTTTGCCACTCTATCGTAAAACAAAGGAGTCCCTTTAATTCCCTAACCTACAAATCTTCTAGCAGTCAGAGCTACCTAATTATTACTGCAGTTAAGATAAATAAAGAACGTTGAAATATTAAGTAAATTTCGAATTTAGATCTCCATTAATACAAATTACAATTGGTATTGTACTCAAAGCTTGATCGTTACGCAAATACGATTTAGGTTTGTTATATTTGATCTATAACGTGCGTCACGAGATTCCATGTTATAAACCAAGTTCACCGATTCACGTTGTCAGTGTCGGAAAAAAACAGATATTATGCAACAACGAAGAACAAACTATTTAAAACGGTTTGTGTAGGCAAAGAGACAAGGAGATTATTTAAGAAGATTGTGGAGACATTATTTCGATCATGTTACTTTTATCCCCTACCTTATGTGGTAGAGGTTAAATGAACAGCACCATTTTTAACACTAAACCTATCAGCATTTAATGTGTACTTAATTTGAAAAATAAAGAAACAAACGTCGAAATAAATTAGTACATACATTTATCCTTTATCTTGAAAATCAATACTGATTACAAGGAATGCTCTTTAACAAAATGTGTACCTTATAATAAGAAACTTGTGCACGTTTGGTAGTTTCAGTGTTAATGCACGACGAAAACCGTGAATGGCACCATGTCCTCACGGAGAAATTCGCGAAAAGGAAAATTTCGAACTAGCTTCATTGCACGAATGACCCATGGTTCGACAATAGTGTGCACATATTATTAGCGCGGGTTGGCCGTGCCAAATATAAATGCGAGCATGGCGGTGAAACGGAATTCCGGCCTTCGTAGTCACTGGCGAAAACACCATCAGTGCCTCCTCGGCATTTCTCCCGGAACGATCCTCGGGAGCTTTTCCGTTTATATATCCACTTTACCGTGGAACGGCTCGCGTGTAAATTGGCGGGAAAATTTTGTCGGAAGTGCTGCGGTTTCGCGAAAGTGTTGATCCAATGACATCCACATAGTTTCTGCTTGTTTCGTGAATAAAGTGACGCGATTAAAATTCTTTACCTTTACCAGGTAGCAATGTTAATTTAATTAAGTAAGAATGATAATTTAGTTAAGTATTATTGAGAATGTTGATTTAATTAAGTATTAGTAGAGATGTTTATTTAATTATGTATTAATAGGAATGTTAATGTGATTAAACTTCCAATGAGGTATGAGTTCACTCGCACCATTGATCAATTTTTAGCTAGATTTACGGAAGTTTTAAAATTTCTTGTTTTAAATTGTAGAAATTATTAAGAAGCTTTGATTAAGAATGCATGTTAACTTTCCATAATTTACGAACATTTTTGTAGTTTCGTTATTAACGTTTTTATAATTTAGGCTAGTTTACATGTTTAAAAGTAAATAAGTTTTGAAATAAATGGTCATTGAACGTAAATCTAGTGTTAGTAGAGGATACCTGGAACACTGAGCTTCGCTGTCAATTTAGTTATAAATATTTATTTATTAGTTCAATTAATATTTAGGTGGCATTTTTATTTTGAATAATATTTAATATTTAAATCATATTAAATTAAAATAAAATTTGAATAACTGAATATTCCAATTCAAATTTAAATGTAACATTTAGGTAATTGAATATTTAAATTTTTATATTTGTTGCAATTAAGTGTTTTATCAATAAATCGGTTGTCCGCACCAAACTCGACTACGTTCACATAGGAACTCTAATAGTTGACAGATTGCCAATTTATGTATCAAACATGTGTGGTACATATATTTGAGTGTGATGTTTCTTGTTAGTAAACCTTCTTAGTAAAATAATTTCACCTAAAATTATATATGCAACGTGTACGTATATTAATGCAATATTTATATTAAAATAAGTTCTAACAAGATTCTAGTGACACGTAATCAATAACGATTGTACAAATTGATCAGAATGAATTTTTTCAGAATCGAAACCCAGCTAGATTTCTCTAATATAGTAGACTGAGATTAATTCACCAAAATCATTATCAATAATCAAGCAATTCACATATGATTATTTTAAAACTGATTATAATGATTTTGGTGAATTAATGTCAATCTATTATTTTTGGGGACGAGAAATCTAACTGGGTTTCGATTTTGAAA
Organism: Megachile willughbiella; assembly: GCA_945859595.2. Lineage (NCBI taxonomy): Eukaryota > Metazoa > Arthropoda > Insecta > Hymenoptera > Megachilidae > Megachile > Megachile willughbiella. The sequence continues at coordinate 12,627,653 of OX243800.1, forward strand.
AAAATCATTCTGACCAATTTCCAGAATTGTTATTGATTACGTGTCACTCGAATCTTGTTTGAATTTATTTTAAAATAAATATCGTACTAATATACACTCAGTTTTAAAATAATCATATGAGAATTGCTTGATTAATAATATTAGATGCATCGAAATATCTGTACCTTTTCTATATTTAAATATATTTTTATTAAAACGAAAATATATTCTTTTTACATTTTGGAAACACGAACAATTAAACTCGTTCTCAAAGTGTAAGTGATATACAAATATACGAAAATTGCTCGTTTTTAAATTCACAACAATTTCCCTTTATATTAAAACTTTTTCATTAATTATACTTGTCTTTAATTATATCGAAGTTCGTTTATTTTCAATAAAACGAAAATATATACATTTTTATACGTAGATGAGTGATTTAATTATTGGGAGCAATCTATTAATTAATGCAAATATTATCGCGTTAATTTATTTTTCATAAGTACCGAAAACAAATATGCTCTTGATCGAAAATTAACTCGGTTAAGAGGTTATCGTTCGGATATTTTTCTGTTGCTGTCGAGTGTAGAGGTTTTTTATATTTTCTACTAGCATGGTGTTTTTCCGGTTACTTTGATCGTAAAATGCATACGATCTTCAGGAAATTGTCGTATTTTGAAGGGAGTAGAAAATGCTGGAAATTTTGCATATAGAATGCATTCGTGCAGCAAAGCAAATCCTTTTAGAGTTGCTTTTATCTTTTGCTTTGATTCTGCCGTGAAATCAGAATGTAATATTTCCGATATTGCTTTATAGGGCCCCTATTTTTCAGAAAAATATAAGGCTGTTCGATAATGTAGCTATAGTGGCAAGGTTAGAACTTGAAGATAAAATTCTAGTAATTTTTACTGATTAATTGAAGATTTGCTAATCAAGTAAATAAGATGTACCTGTTAATTATTAATTAAAAAACTCTGAACTCTTTTCGATCGAAATTCGGAATATTTTCGGTAAAAATCTTAAAATTTTAAATATTACAACTGCAAAAAATAAATGATGAGCATAATAAATTGATACGACATTGTAATGAACAAATAACGAAGGACGTAATTTGTTTAACAATTACGTCATACAATCATCGAAAAACGTGTGGACATGGTACAGAAATATTTCAACAAAAATTCAACGTATTGGTCAAATGAAATCAGTTAACTTCAGCATTTTCCATTTGTTAATTTTTTACAATTCATTGACTTTTGATAGTTTTCTATGTAAAATAAGTATACAACTTTTAATTCAAATTATCTCATTTGGAATAATGAACGTATATTCCTGATTTTGCTTTGGTTTGCATGTTTTAAAAACACCAATAAATTCATAATTTACTCATACCATTTGATGTAATGTTACGAGATTATACCAAACTTGTGCTCGGTTAATTTAGTCAGATTAACCTCTTGCATTATAAAGTGCGTCAGACATAAACTATTAATTGCTACAATTTCAAAAAATAAAAAAGTTTAAATACTGTGCTGATTTTCTGTTCGGTAATCCTTGACTGTGCAAACTATAATTAGATCAGAACTGAAAATTCAAGCGTACTAAAAATATGAGAAAAGTTTACTGTGCGAGAACTGCGAGTGCGTCACGAGCATCGACATAGTAATGCAAGGGATTAAATCAACTTACATTACATTATTTTTTTGCTTTACCAATAAAAATAATTCGAATATTCCTACGAAGTTATCTTGTATATAAAAAAAGAAACAAAAATATTAAAAATTACCATAAACAATAGTTCAAGAAATATTTCTGTTATAAAATAGTAAATAATAAATGGATATAATCTGTTATATTCAGTGTTGTAAGAAATGTATGTTAAATGTTTAATAGATGTACAAAGATCAATATTTCAAGTAACATACAAGGTGTTATCTCTAGCAAGATTTCTCACCCCATTGCATCTGATAAAAAGAAGGTTACAAGAGTTGCAGGCTACAGAATGTACAATAGATATGTATAAAAAGCAATTCGAAAACTGTTTTCACGGTGGAATTCGCCCTGGGTTTTACAGATAAGAACACTATTTTTATCATATTGAAGAGAATATCGAGATGAATTCGATATTATGTGATATTTTTACTAAAATATTACTTGACAGTAGCAGAAATGTGAAATCGCTTTTGTATTTGCCTTGACAGCTTAAACAATATTTGAGAATAAATGGGGTTAAATTTAGTTTAATATAACAATTTTAAATAAATATTTTTTAACTGAATGTGTGATCTTACTCACGTGGTATTTAAACATAGTGAAACAGACAACAGTGGCAATTAATAACAGGAACATAATAATTTCAAAATAATTCATTTAACTTGTAAGTTTTAAAGTTGCTGTTTGCAAACAGTAAAAATACCGTCACGTGCAAAGAATTAATATATTAGTAATACGTTAGTAAAAATATAATAATGAAATTTGTTTCTCAAATTTTATATAATAATAAAAATAAAAAAAGTATAACAATGTGTTTTGCCGCGATATCCTCTACAATATGAGGAAAAGAAAAATGTGTACCCATTTGTAAAATCTAAGGTGATTTCGCCAAACAAAAGTTTTGGAAATTTCTTTTTCCATTATCAATTGTATACTCCATACCCTGAAATTTTGAAAACTTTTTCTAAATGAGTGAAACATTGTGCATTGTGTTAGAGTGACACCCTGAAACAAAGAACTGCAATAGAAACATTGTTCTTTGTCGCTGTGATGAATACCTATTTTTAACGACCATTAGTAGAGCTTACTGAACGTCAGCTTGCAAAGATGAGCAATCTCGAGGGTGGGCTGGTTACACGTGTACCAAGCATCGACATTTTGGAAACCTTGTCTCGTCGACAATGCATGTTGCGAGTGGTTGCAATACCGTCGGGAGTGTGGGTTAAAATGATCGAGAAACGATGGAAGGCGGAGAAAGCTATCAAGAAGAGCGACCCAGACTTGTAAGATTCCCTCACGAGCGTTAGGGGTGAGAAGATTAGAGAAACTAGGAGGATATTAGGGAAAATTCGATAGTAACTACACGTGTTCTTGTCGGAAATTCTCGGATATCTTATAAGCTAAGAAGTTCTTCCATCAATTAACTTTGTATAATATTTTATTTTAGAGGTATTTGTTTTTATTGCTGTTATGTTAGACAGGGTGATTTATTTATATGGGCCACATAAATTATATTCGGGAATTTAAAAGGTATTATACTACTTTTTATTCTGTAATCTTTTAATTTCCTGATTTACAATCTTTCAAATTTCTAAATAAAAAATTCAGTTTTTTATTTTCTGCCAGGGACTCTAATTTACAAGTTTGCAAATTTCGAAGTAGCAAGTTCTTCAATTATCAAGTTTTGAAATCCGAAATTTTCTGAATTATCAAATTTCTGTATTTTAAAGAACATTGAAATTTACAAGTTGGCGGACCATCAAATTTTCAAATTTTCAAATTATACTTTGGAGCTCATCAAATTCTATATTTTTAAGTTTCCAATTTAGGACGATCTAGATTCCCAAATTTTCAGATCTCTAAATTCTCAAATCTTCAAGATCCCATATTTCAAAGTTTTCAAATCTCCAAATCTTCACACCGGCATGTTTTTAATTCTCAAATTTTTATACCCTCAATTTTTAGAAGTCCCAAGTTCCCAAATCTCCAAATTCCCAAACTTAGAAATTCACATATCTCCAAATACCCAAATCTCCAAAGTACAAAAACGAACAAATTCCGCACCAAAAACTTTGCTTCCAAGTGCCCCTATCGATTCTACCATTTGATTGAAAAGCCCAAAACGTAACTGCGCGCAAACGCATCTTGCTCGAAATAATTTCGCAGGAAAGTCGTAATTATCCTGAACTACAGTTTGCTTCGATAAACATGTCGACATGCAGAAACGCGGAGGCAAAGCAGCGGTAACAGTTGTCACTTTGTGATTAGGAGTTCAGTAGTCCAGAAGTGCAATTACTAGGAGGCAAAGGTGTGTGTTTCAGTCGGATGTGTACGAGTGTACATTCGAAGAGACAGCGAAAGTGTGTGCGAGATGTGGCGGAGAAGTTGAATGCAATTCTCGGTCGGGTCCGATTATAACCGAAGTCGGTTTGTGCATAGTTGTGATGTTGGTTTAGAGGAAGTGGACCGATAGGAGAGAAGGGATGACTCTTGCATGGAGTGAACACGATTTCTGCGACTAACTATTCACATCTTCGACCTAGCCATTATATTCGAAAGGTGGAGACTAGGTCCTACGCTTGGCCAAGTGTACTCGGTGATGTCTATTGGCCGAGTTTTGCCACGAAACTTTGTGACTCCTGAAGGATACGACTGATAATTGAGTTGAAATGGATTCCGGTTTCACAGCTTTGCGATCGTGACTTGTTTATTAACGCTGTACGGATTTCGCTGCTACTCTGTAGGATGGAGATGTATTCAGATGCTACGGGGTCTTCTTTGAATTAGTACACGAAGGATGTTTATTTGGAATTATGTCCTCGGGAGAATAAATACGTACATTATTGCCTCGAAATAAGCAACACGCTCGGGACCGTCCAGTTGCTTATTTCGAAGGTGGTATGCTATTCGGCTTGCTTTTGTTTTTTAAATCGCTACGTGTTAGAGTGAGAAAACAATATACATGTTCTGTTCTCTTTCCACGACTCGTTCCATAACTTCTTCTGTTTTACGGACCTCTCACTCCGTTGCCGATCACTCACTCGGCGGCGGACTTCAATCAAAGAAGTGGGGATAAAAATTTGCTAATTTCGAAGCTCGAAACTGTTGCTTGTTTCGAGGCAATACTGTAAATGTTAGGAATATTAAAATACCTTTAGTTATAATTATATTTAGAATTAGCGCACCCATGTTTAGATGTGCTTCTATTGTCTTTCCTTTGTTTGCACTATTTTTCAAATTAAATTCATTACTTTGCAAAAGAACTTCACCCTTTAAATCACTTTTATATATATATTTAAAAAAATATAAAATATTGGTATCAAAAATTTTATTGTAATTCATACAATTACATAATTACATACGGAGATGAAGTATGTAACTATGGTAAGATAACTATGCATAATTATAATAAAATGTTCATTCACATTCACTGACATAATACCATCACCCTTTTATACAGTTTGTTTCACAAGAGCGTGGACACGATATCTATGAAATTTGATACCCAATACAGCAAAGATTGCGTCAGTCCAAATATACAATGTCTTTGCTAATACGTAATAGCCCTTCAATTCACTTAGTATCATTTTTGTCACTGAGAAGTTCAAGTCATTTAGAGATGAGTGGCGTATACGGTAAACGATTCGAAGCAGTATTTTTGTGCCAACACCCGAAAGGGCCAAAAATGAGTGTTAGACATGCAGCAAAATATCTGCACAAGTTTCACGAATTTGTAAATAGGTGTATGCAACGTTATAAAGAAACAAATTGTGTCGATGATCTCCCTGATCGAGGTTCGAAGCGAACTACGGAACTTAGTGCGGCGGGGTTTCGGAACTTTATGCGTCTTTCCGGATAATTTAAATGCTCAGAAGATGATTAAACTGTACCTAAGGGGTCTCTTAGTATCGGTGAAACATTGGTTTAAAAGAACCAGAGACCATTGGATACTTCAAGTGGACAACGACTCTAAACACCGAAGCCGCCTTTGTACGGAATGAGAAACAGCGAATGGTGTCAACGTGTAGGATTGGCCATCTCAGTCCCCCGATGCCAATTTAATCGAAAATGTTTGGTCTCTCATAAAGTACAAATTCCGAGAAAAGCGTATTTTAAAATTGAAGACGCTAGTTTGCCGTATTCGAGAAATATGCAAATCTCTTCCTGTCGCATACATCCAAAGCTGGTTGAAAGTATGCCCAGGAATAATCGCTAATGGTGGTGATTGGACACATTATTAAGCAAATGCGTATGAGTTCTTTAAATATACTTTCGACCTATACAACCTTTTTACAGAAAAGATTTACTTGCACTTAGATATCGCGTCCACGCTCTTGTGGAACAGACTGTAAATGCAAAGCAGTTGTAAAAAGTACCGTTTACCTTTTCTTTCCTCAATTATACTTCATTGTTAAAAAAGGAAGTAATTGTATAGATCGATATAAGAAGTTTCGAATATCTCCGCAACGTTACATCTCCATCGAACACAAACAAACTTTGCATTCGTACGAGCATAACAGGGACAACATGTCGTCCGTAAGGAGGAAGTTGAGAAATCCCCGTAAGTCAGACGTTTACCGGATACGTTCTGTGTGTCGTACTCTTGGCACGAGAACTTAGGCATCTCGAAGCAATATCCGCCTTTGAGGTTCTGATATTAGCTCCCATAGAGTGGAAGGAGATCGTCGTATTTCCGCAAAAACAGGATCCACTTTCGATTGGTTTAGTTGGCCAAATAAATATCGTGTGGTCTGTATCAGTACCCCAGTAGACTAAAACCAGAAGGAGAAAAAAGAAACTTTCTTCCGCTATCCTCCGATCTCTTTCGTCGAGTATAAGCTAGTTATTGTCGTCAGAAATAAATCACGAATGGTTTGATTACAAAATCCTGATAAAAGAGCCCTCGAACCTGATCAGTCGGAAACTGTTTTATAAGTTTCTTAGTTTGTCTGAGGGGTTTTTAACGATTTGCAAGAAGTATAGGTGAATTTTTTGCGGTGAACCGAAGTATCGGATCTCTTGTTAGAGTCGTATTCGGTTCACGACAGTCTTCAGAGATCACTCGGCAGACTTCGGATTACCTTATTTCGTTCCGACTTCCGGACCGTTAAATGCTGTCGCAGAGATTAGTCACAGAGACGAAAGTTTCGATGTTGTAGCAATTTTGCAGTAAGTCGGTCGTCGCGCTTCGGAAATTTCATTGTAAGTTTTACGCTTGACCTGTTGGCTCACGGTGTTTGAGTTTAATTGTTACGTAGAGAGAGGGAGGGAGACGTTGGCACCTAGTGTCCCATTTTTGAAGTTTTTGGATGTTCCGTGGAAGACTTCGCACACTTTGTCAAGGGTGTTCCACAGAGTTTCAAGGGTGTCATTTTCATTCAAATGCATAAGATATATGTTGTTGGAAACAGGAAGTAACATTTTGAACGATTCAGAAAAAAATTGAGTAATGATGGAACTTCTGATACTTTTTCTTTTTAGGCGAGCAAAAACGACGTGTACTCTTCTGTATACATATATGTATGTATATTAATAAATTCATTTTCATTTACGAAAGTGCTGTGGTCTTCTCCAGTGCTCGTCTCTAAATATAATACCAAATGAGGTAATTTTTGTCAAACTTCCTAACATATTAATATGCATATCTACCCAGACTATTATAGACATTAAATTCCATAACTTAGTGTTTCTCCATAATTCTTTTATGTGATTCAACACATTCGTTTGAAATAATACTGTAATTTAAATGACTCTAACGCCAAATTTTTTATATAGCAACAAATTTTTAATAATTTTTAATTTTTAACACAGTAGTGTAAGTACTGTATGTGACATAAATTTTTGTATGTTATTATAAATGATTTGGAGTTACATAGCTCATCTGGAATCATATAAATAAATAAAATTGCGTATTTCGCAGCAATAAATAATACCGTGTGTATTTAACAATAATTTATACGTGCCGAAACATCATTGTATTTTTTCACTTTTATTTATTTTAGCTCCGTTTTTTTTTTATTTAAATTTCACTGTGTGAAAGTGGAAGACTTTTTGTGCAATTTTAAGCGAAACAGCTCGTTTTGAATAAAACGTAGTGATATTGTTGCAGCTTGGGCACGTAGTTCGTATATTAAATTTGTTTTTTTACTTTCACGACACAATTTGATTTGTTTTCATCTGTGTTCATCTTCATTTTTATCTGTTATATTGTATGTAAAAATAAACATTCGAGTAGCGTATCTGTTATTAGATTATATCTACCTGACCCAAACAACATTTGTTTAAAGCATTTTTATTATAGAAGATTTAAAGCATTTTTTTATTACTGGAGATAAATAATATTTTCAGGTAACGTGTTTCATATGTCTGTTATTGTATATTGTAGTTAGTTTATGAGGCACTTGATATGATACTTATTTTACTGTTTAGAGTAATTTAAAAATAAAATGTAAGATTATTATCATAGAAGTGATTTGAAACTAGAATTAAACATAGCTAAAAATACTTGAATAATAATATTGAAGATAACTAAAAATAATTTCAAAATAAAATCAAACATGATTACAAATAATTTCAAAATAAAATTAATCATATCTAAAAATAATTTACATTAAAATACAAAATAAATTGCAAATTAATAACACCGTGCAATTTAAATTAGCAATAGTATTATACTACAAACTTGACAAAACTCTAATGGCTGAACATCTTATATTTTAAAACATTGAACCTAAAATGTTAAATACTTTTTCTTCTTTACACGAACAAAATACGTTTCACGAACTTCTAATACAATTTTTGAAAACAATTAATTAACACATATTAAATGATTATATAGCTAATCCGCAGATTAACAACTAGTTCTTTACCGAATCTAATAACAGGAGATTTCATGTTCGAAAGAATTCATTAACAGCCTATTTTAAATTTGTTTCCCGCTCAATTTGTAATTCGTTCTCCACGCGATAATTGCTGACTTCGCAAGGTTCTCTAATTCCACGAGCAGCAACCTGAATCGAGACTAAATTGAAAGAATTACGGTAAATCCGTTAACGCTTATAGCTCGATTGCGGAAGAGTCAATTGCCGAACGTTTTGAATTGGCACGGAAATTGAATATCAATGTTATCGTAATTGATTACGGATCACCGCCTTCTTCTTCCGCGTCCACCCACTGTCCACCCCCATTTTCTTTCTTTATTCTCTTACGCTGCTCCCTTGGTGCCTTGGACCCTAATCTGTTGCTTTCCGACCGCCATTTATTTTCGTTATTCCCTTGGAAATGTTGGCAAAGCAGATACGATTCGATTTACCAATTTGAACGTTCTATAACGACAGACTCTTCTAATCCTTCCGCAATTGAAACAGATTGTGCCCTAGGTGTTAAGCAGATAATGTACTCCGCGATAATTCAGGAATAGAAGACATTTGTATTTGGTTAACAAATTATTCTCTTAATATTTAATTGTATAATTGTAGGTTATAGTAACTAAAAATAAATATAAATATTGTCAATTCAAATTTAATGAACTGTTGTAATAAATAATTGCATTTTTAACTTAAAATATGAACTCATGTCACTAAATCTATATATGTAAATATTTGTATAAAATTGTATATAATTGTAGTAAAGTTATATACAATAATTATTGTATGCGAAATTACATATAAATGTAGGATATGAGGGTGAAGAGGGAAATAACTAAGATATATTTAACAGGAAAAATTATAATAACAGTTTATTTAAGAACACACACACACAAAAAACTATTTCGAGCGGCACTGCTTTCCGCAACGATTCCCTTAATGAGCGCAACATACGACTGACCGCGAACTTGCCGGTCGCAACGCGTTCTTTCAAAAACAAAAGCCTATCGACACGGCAGCGAGCCGTGTCATCTTTGTAACGTGTATTCCCATGGAAAAAACCCACGTCTTCCTAACGGTTATTCCAAGGGAAAAATCCTACAACTCGGCCATCCTATTATTCATCCGCCTCGGATGATAAACTAATTAATGCCCATGGCTTTAAATACTCTGCACAAGTAGTTGTTATCTTCGGACCATCGCAATAGCCTTCTTTAATTACATTGTACGTGTTATTATCTTTTACTTTAGTAATTCGGTAGGGTCCTAAATACTTTGGTTTTAACTTACTGCCTGGTTGAATTTGTGTACGCTTAATCGCAACTAAATCGCCTATTTTATACATATTCGCTGGTTTCCTACGTAGATTATATGTTTTTCTATTTTCATCTTGCACCTTAAGAATTTGTTTCTTTGCTTCTTGTCGTAATTTTTCTCTAACATCATTAAAATCATTAATAAATTCAGTTTCGATTAATTCTTTTAACATTATATCTGTTTTTACTTTCATTTTTGTCCCCAAGAGTAGTTCAAAGGGTGTCGTGTTTATACTTCTCTGGTAGGTATTATTTATTATTCTTTGAATATCGCCTATAAACTTATACCATTTAGTAGGATCATCTAAAGTTAGTTTCGATAAAACAGAAATAATTGTGCGGTTTAATCTTTCTACTTGGCCGTTAGCACGAGGTAAACCTGTAGTAATATGTGAAAGTTTAATGTTTTCTGCGATACAATAATCAACAAATTCCTTAGATGTAAATGCAGTACCTCTATCTGTTATAATATGAGCTGGGTTTCCAAAAGTAGTCTTTTGAATTTCTAATTTAGCAATCACTTCTGCTGATGTTGTCGACTTTGTAGGATATAACCATACAAATTTTGTAAAACTATCTATAACCGCTAAAATATACGAGTATTTCTTATTGGTAGATTCTAACGGGCCTAAATGATCGAGATGATATGTTTGCAACGGTGCATCTCCTTTAAAGAAAGGATGCAGATATCCTTCTTGTTTACCAGCTTTCTTATTCACTAAAATACACGGAATACAATTTGAAATACAATCTTTAATTTTTTGTTGCAGTTTCGGAATATAATAATTCTGCTTTATTGACTCTTCCGTTCTTTTGACTGCGAAATGCCCTTTATCATGCGCTTGTTTAATTAATTCGGTTTGCATACTTTCAGGTATCACTAATAATTCACGGCCTTCTACAAACTTATACAGAATATTGTTTTTTACAAAGTAGTCTTCATACGGTTCATTTTTTAACAAATCTTTGATTACTTTAATGGATTCATCATCATCTTGTGCTCGCTTAACACGTGCCGCAATATCGCAAATTTGAACAAGCATAACTGGATACCGACTCAACGCATCTACGTGCTTCATTTTAACACCGGGCCTATGTTCGATTTTATAATCATATTCCTGCAGCAGTAACGCCCATCTCGCTACTTTCGTTGTAATGTCCCTTTTACTCATTGTTTTCTCAAATGCCTGACAATCAGTTATAATTTTAAATTTAATACCTAGAAGGTAAACACGCAGTCTTTTTAATGCTTCTATCACCGCTAGTACTTCTAATTCATAACTGGAATATTTCTTTTCGGTTTCGGTTGTCTTTTTACTAAAATAATACACTGGATGCCATTGATTATCATCTAAAGATTTTTGCAACAAAATAGCACCATAACCATCACTGCTTGCGTCAGTGTGTAATTCTGTTTCAAATTTTGGATTATAGATATTCAAAACTGGATTCTGTGACAAACAACTTTTAAGTGTTTCAAAAGCAGTTTTTTCTTTATCACTAAAATTAAACGTAGTCTCTTTTTTAAGCAAATCACTCAGAGGTTTAGCCAATACAGCGAAATTGAAAATAAATTTACGAAAATATCCAGCGAGTCCGAGAAAGCTGCGTGTATCCTTTACAGTTTTTGGTTCTGGAAATTTCATTATCGCCTGTATTTTTGATACTGAAGGATATATACGCCCATTCTTTATTATGTGACCCAAAAATTCTATTTCTTGTTTTAAAAAGGCACACTTCTTAAGATTCAATTCTAATCCGAATTCTGCAGCTGTATCTAACACTAATGCTAATCTTTTAACAGACACGTTTTCGTCCTCAGCTGGAATGATAAAATCATCGATATATGGCACTAAAATTCCGTCATTTATTAATTTTCTAAATACATGGTTTACAAAGCGCTGAAAAACTGCAGGAGAGTTGCATAAACCGAAAGGAACTCTCTTAAATTGAAAATGACCTTTATGTGTAACGAAGGACGTGTACTTTCTACTATTTTCCTCTACAAATACATGAAAGAAACCATTCTTCATGTCAAGAGTCGTAAAAACCTTTGCATCGTATAATTTATCGAGCTGGTCTTCTATTAGTGGCAAGGGAAATCTATCCTTCACTATCATTTTATTTATTTTCCTATAATCTATACACACTCTCGGCGAACCATCTTTCTTTTTTACAACAACCACCTGGCTACAAAAATCTGATACACAGGGCTCAACAATATCTTCTCTAATCCATTCGTCTACCTGTTTATCGACTATCTCACGTTCCGGTACTGGCAAACGTCTCGGTCTTTCGAAAATCGGCATTTCGTCTTTTAATACTATTTTCATTTCTACCTCTGTACTTTTAACTTTTTTCGGTTTATAATTTGTAATTAATCTTTCAACGCTTTTACGATGTTCTACGGTCGCAGTTTCTTCAATATTTAAATTATTGTCATTAGGTATATTGATTTCGGCAAGAAAAATATTTTGCGATACTTTTTTAATAAAAATTCCATACGGGTCGATTTTTATTTCCGCTTGATTTAAAATATCTCTACCAACTATTGCATCTAGGTATATCGCGCTATCCGGTACAACATAAATATTACACGGAAAATCAAAATCGTCAATATTCACAACAGAAGAGAAATAACCTAGTGTAGAAACTGTATGCTTTCCCAATCCCGACAACGTAACGTTTAGTTTGTTCAAAGACTGAATGTTCAATTTATCAGCAAAACTTTTTCGAATTATGGTGAGTTGACTTCCCGTATCGATTAACGCATTCAAAGAAACATTATCAATTTTAATTTCCTTAGTCATGTTATTTGAAGGAACTACGGAAATATTATTCATTCGCGGAGAATCAGTTGCATTTTCACTCTTAATAGTCGGACAATTAGACGCTATATGACCGTGAGATTGACATTTGAAACATTTTCGGCCTAAAGATTTATTTTCGCAATTATTCGCATGATGTCCTTTCTTACCGCAAATGAAACAACGTATTTCGCTTTTATTCATCTTACTGCTATTGGCGGGTTGTTCTGCTGCTTTCTGGTTAGTGGGAGATTCCTTGTTTGCCTGCGTCGTCCTTTTGTAAGAATAATTTCTTTCTCGGCATTTCTTCCGTATCTCCTCGTATGTAGACAAGCGTTTTTTCACCTCTTCCAAAGTGGTAGCACCAAATAAAATAAATTTATTGGGTGTGTCGTCGACTACACCGTCTACTATGTATTGGATTAATGCATCTTCTTCTACGGAACCTCTTGCAGCCAATTCCTTCATCGTTAGATAATATTCTTGCACACTTTCATGCGCTAAAAGTTTTCGTTTCGACAGCATCTTATGGATTTGTGCGCTGTTCGCTTTAGAGACGAATTCCTTTTTTAGCGCACTTTTCAATTTGCACCACGAGTTAATGGCACGCTCGCTCTGGATGAATAATTTTGCCAACCCCGATAAAGATCTCTTAGCGAAAACTAATTTTTGTAGCTCTGTCCATTGAAAGATTTCAGCCGCTTCTTCGAAATCTTCTATCCACTTTTCCACTGGGTATGCATTACTACCATCGAAGGTGCGTAACGTGTTTTCCACGTCTTTGAAACTGAAAGCGAAATTAACGTCTTTTCTCTCTCGCCGTGCAAAAGTAGCCTCAGAATCACGTTCACTGCCACTGTCATTTCCCATTTCATCAGCTGTATCTTTCTCATCATCTTCCTCACCCTCTTCCTCTTCATCGTTAGGTCTTACTAATAGATTCAAATCTATCAAAGCGCTGCACATACGGATTATTATTTCCTCTTTGCTTCCCGTAAAATCAATGCCCAAAACGTTGCAACTTGAGATAAGGTCACCCGTAGTTAGGCATCTGGCATATTCTAATTGCGCTGTATATTCTTCAGAATTAATGGCAAACGAAAAACCTTTAAAGTTTCTCAGCCTTTTGCGATTGCTTCGGTCTCCTTCATCGTGGAAGATGAATTTATGCAGCGACCTTATCGCAGCTACAGACGCTGATTTAATTTTTTCTTTCACTGCTTCGATTTGTCCCAAACACTCCATCATGGACAAGTATTATATAAATTATACGACGTAACACAAGGAAAAATGTTTAAAGTTCGGTAGTCACAAACCTTTTCTCTTAGATCACACTGTTTGTTTTTTTAACTGTTTTTTTTTTGCTTTAACCACACTGTTCGTTGCTTTAATCACACTATTCGTTACTTTAAGCACACTATTCACACAAAAACTGTTTAAGGTTCTTTTTGACGAGCCCCCAAATTTGTAGGATATGAGGGTGAAGAGGGAAATAACTAAGATATATTTAACAGGAAAAATTATAATAACAGTTTATTTAAGAACACACACACACAAAAAACTATTTCGAGCGGCACTGCTTTCCGCAACGATTCCCTTAATGAGCGCAACATACGACTGACCGCGAACTTGCCGGTCGCAACGCGTTCTTTCAAAAACAAAAGCCTATCGACACGGCAGCGAGCCGTGTCATCTTTGTAACGTGTATTCCCATGGAAAAAACCCACGTCTTCCTAACGGTTATTCCAAGGGAAAAATCCTACATAAATATTTAAGTACGGACAATACTTTATATAATGAATTGATTTGAAAAAATAAAAATATATTAGATACTGAAAATAATTATATTTAAATTTAATATGTACGTATATACTTGTTGATTATATAACAATGTTTGAAATCAAATATTATATACGTAAATATCATATAACGTAAATATTTGAATATATATAGTGTTTATGTGTATACATGTAAATTATAATTTTGGAGTGAAATATTATACGTACGTATAAAAGTTTTTCGTGTTAGTTCAAAGTAGCTAATTACGTTTAAAAACCTAGCTGGTAGAACCGCAACCGAAACTTTTCCATATTTGAAGATTAGTAACAAAGCAAGGAAGCGTTTCGCGAAGAGGATTACATATAAGGCACCCCTGCAACAGGGGTTGCTCGCGAAGGGTGCACCCAATACACTTCAACTGATTTGCGCTTGTACTTGGTCTCGCGTTGAAGCATTTTGAAAAGGACTCGCACGAAAAAGGGAACTTGATGACGGCCTCTGACGTTCAAATTGACGTAATCCCGCGTGTCGACCTGAAAAAAAAGAGGGTCCACCGACCATTTTTCTCTACGAGCCCATTGAATGCTGGAGATTCTTTAATTCCTTGGATTGCTACACGACACGTCCACCATTGATGTTCTCTCTCTTGGCGTTTGACGAGCGCCGCAGACGAGTGGAGATTAGTTTCTGAAATTTAATCCACTCTCCAGACTTTCGTCAGGATCGTTCTGGACGCATCTGTCATTTGCGAGAACCCTTCTCTTTTTTTTTACGACGAGAGTACATAGTACCAGTCCCTGTTTCTTTCATATCTTTTAAAAAATTCTGTGATCAACTCGAGACTGCGGCTTTCTACAGGATTGCTGTTTCATTAACTTCTTTCTACATCCTCGCGTTTTTCCTTCTGGATAACTTTCATGATTATTGGTGATTTTAATTATTCCCTTAGAAATTAGTTGTCGATATGCATTTTTAGTGTTTGATTTTTGATACTTGAGCAATTATGATTTTGTCAGAATTATTTGCAAAGAGGTAATGGTCTATAGATTATCTTGGGCTTGGGAGATCTAATGAAGATTCAGTGTCTATAGATTTTTGTATATTTTGCATATTTATGTGTATACTGGTTTTACGTTCTGATGATTTCTTTAAATTCCTATTCCTAAAATTTCGTACATTTTTCTTAAAATTTACTCTTAAATCTTGAATTTTCTTTAAAACACTGAATTGCCCCACTTTCGTCACAAAGTGAGACGGAGAAGTTAATCTTCAGTGATTTAATTATCTTGTCACGTCAAACCTGTACGTTATTTAGCGTCCTCGAAAGAAATTCGCTTTTGAACTTTCGGAGGCCAATTCGCGATTGACGCATTTGTCCGTGAAACGAAGCGTCTCGTAAAGTCATGGACAAAGCGAAAGATTACTTACTGGGCGTTGTTTGAAGTCGTTTGAAAGAGATCTCGGTCGGTATGTCGAAACCGTGGTATCCTTGAGTGGCCTGCCCCTTGGGTGCTCTTAAATTCTTTCTGCTCCAGAAGCGCACCCTTCCAGCAACTTCCTCGGAACTTGACGCCCGAGTCACGAAGCCATCTGTTACAGTTCGTCGAAGTTTCGTCGTGAACGATCGTATTTATTCACACGGGATGAGAGATCTCGTATTTTTCACGAACGGATGAAGAGCTTTGACAAGTTTGAGCCCGCGCGACCGATTTGTTTGACCTCCAGATCCTCGCTGTAACAGGCTTTCATTTTTCTCTTCGATCCTTTTCAAATTAGAAGATAAGTGTTATCCTCGTAGGTTAACCCGGAGGGTGGATCGAGAGGGTTAATCCGAAGGGTGGACCGAGAGGGTTAACTGAGAGAATAAATCGAGGCGACTAATTGCGGCGATTCGGGTTGAGCAATAAATAGAGATTAAATAGTATTGAAGTTAATCTTCAAAGTTAGATATCTATTTCCTATTATCACTCAAGTGTAGAAATTTTATTCAGTGTATTTTCTGCAGAAATTCATAATTGTTTGGTCATATCAGCTGCAAATTCAAATAAATTGACTTGTGGTCAGACTGTAATGTTATTAAAGACAAGACTTGATCTTAGAGCTTCTTTCGATTATTTTTACTATAAATAATCAATTTACCTGAATTTTCATTGTGGCTAATATCAAACTACCCTTTGTATCAACACTCTTCGCAATGGTATGTAAAATTAGTGTTGATAGATTCTGAGAGATTTGTAAGATAAGAGTGTGACATAAACGTGATAGCGTAATGCAAACCGGCGAGTACTCTTGCGTCAAATTATGTCACATTTTCGAGGTCTTCGATTCGTGACCTGCCGGCGACAGGCTCCCTGTCGTTGACATGCATCACGTATAAGATCGAAATTTACCTCTGTAACGCGTCAATTTAACCTTTTCCGGAATTCGTTTCACTCGATTAACTTTGAATTTGCGATCCGAGAAAATCTGAAAATGGGTCACGTCAGGCGTCTATCGGAGCGACGACAGGTTTCACTTTCTTACGGTATGTGATAAAATTGCATCTGTTTGCATCGGGAAATTCTATCGTAAAGTTAAATTAGAAATTTCGAGTACGGATAAGCAATTTACTGAAATTTACAAAATAATATTAGGCAGTGATTTTTTAGATATCTATTTTATACGTAGATACTTGTGAAATGTGAAGATTTTTAGGATTAACTGTTTACTTTTAAATTGAAAATAAATCCGTGAAGCTGAAATTTAATATGTACATTAATTTTTTTAACGTACATTTTCCGCAAAGTATCTTAACAAATTCTGTAACTTAAAAATGTAAATTAATTACAGTACGTGAATTCAAGGAAACCACATAAATGTATAAAATTTATTCAACATGTAAAATTATAAATGTATGCGTGGTTCTTCCCAGAATCATTTTATAAAAATTGTTATTCATACAAAATTCATAGAAGCCCCGGAAACTTTCATTTCCAATTCAAACGAACAAATTCTGTTTCCTTTTTAATCTGTTCGAATATTTTCTCTGCAAAGGTGCAATCAATATTTAAAAGAGGATAAAGTACGCGATGGAAACACATGATTAACAAACATCAAAGAGATAGAAATGATTGTATTTTTCCACTCGAATGCAATTGTAATAAAAATAATTCCTTGAACGTAAAAGCACGATATTGCTTTACGGTTGTTTTATACCGGTACATTTTTCTCTGCATGAATAGTAAATGAATCTAAAGAATCGCAAATGCTTTTACCCAGTTTTTATGCAACGAGAATACATCATATCTTTCTGGACGTAATGATAAAAAAGAACTAACAAAGAAACACAAAATTTACTTCAGTTACTGCAGAAAAACGTATGAAATGTTTATTCAAGTTCATTTGGAAATTGATGTCGATGGAGTTATTTTTATGAATTTTCGAGGGAACAAAATGTTATTTTTTTAAATTCTGAAATTTCCAAATTTTCGAAGAAACAAAATGTTATTTTTTTAAATTCTGAAATTTCCAAATTTTCGAAGAAACTAATTGTTAATTTTAAAAATCTTGAAATTTCCAAATTTTTTAGGGAACAAATTGGTAAATTTAAAAATTCTGAAATTTCCAACTTTTCGAAGAAACAAATTGTTAAATTTCAAAATTCTGAAATTTACAAATTTTCGAGGGAACAAATTGTTAATTTTTGAAATTCTAAAATTTACAAATTTTCGAAGAAACAAATTGTTAATTTTTAAAATTCTGAAATTTCCAAATTTTCGAATGTAGGGACGAATGCTCTAAATTTGCAAATTTAAAAAATTAAATCTTTTCAAGTCTCTATATTTACAGATTTTTCAGTTTTTAAATTTTCATATTTCAAAAATTTTTAGTTTTCATATTTACATATTTTTAAATTTCCCAATCTTCGTGTTTACAAACGTTAAACTTTTTAATTCTCCATATTCACAAATTTAGAAGTTTCTTGAAATAAATTTGGAAATCTAAATTGTAAGTGCTGAAATTTAGAAATCCTGAAGTTGCCAAACTTACAAATTGAAAAAACTTATAAATTAAATTTATTTACAACTACAAATTGTTATTCATTCAGAGTTGCTATAAATTCTAATTCATTTAAAGTTGTCAAAAATTGTAATTCG
This sequence comes from Megachile willughbiella, assembly GCA_945859595.2. NCBI lineage: Eukaryota > Metazoa > Arthropoda > Insecta > Hymenoptera > Megachilidae > Megachile > Megachile willughbiella. The sequence goes on from OX243800.1 coordinate 12,646,249, forward strand.
TTCACAGCTGTTATAAATATTAATTTATTTATAGTTTCTGTAAATAGTAATTCATTCACAGCTGTTACAAATAGTTGTAACTGCAAAATCATTCTTACAAATATTTGTAATCGTAAATTCATTAATAGTTGTTATAAGTAATAATTCATTTGCAGTTGTCATAAGTAATAATTCGTTCACATTTGCCATAAATTATTGGTCTCACGAAATTCCGAATATAATTTACGAGTGTCACTCGTTAAATATTTATTCCATCAACAACATGACTCGTTTTATCATGAAATAAATATTTTCCGCGCGATTTCCACAAATCAACCATGTAACCTGTCATTTATCTCGTTCGACTTTTACCCTCATATCAGAGCACTCGTCGAGTATTAGGTCAAAGTTCAAAACCGGATGAGGGTTGTTTCCCTTATCATTGATCGAGCCACTGTCCTACCGAGTAGCGTAAATATTTATACGATTACGAGGGTTGGACGTCAGAAGAGAAATCTTTATTATTTCAGGGATATGAAGACCTCTTCGATTCGCAAAATGAAACGTCCTCTCCTCCTCTGATATTCACCTCGCCTTCTTCTTTCTCTAACGTGTTCCGTTCGTCTGATCCTATAACCGAATTGGCCAGAGAATCGAAAGAGGTCCATAAATCGAGGGAAACGTCGATGCACCCTCTGTTAAGCTTTTCACGACTGAAACGACGATCCAAAGCGTCTGTGTCGCTCGATGAGATTGGTGCACTGTTCCCTTTCAAGCAAGAAATTGAAGCACTTTAAAATATATGCAATTAAATTGCGTGGCTCGATAGTGCCACTTTCATTCAGCGATTCGCTCTTCTCTATTTTGATAGAGAATTTTATTCGTTTTAGATATGTTAGATGTACTATATTAAACTTGCAAGGTTCTTTTTTAATATTTTACTCTTGGAGAGTAACAGAGAGTTATTTGTACAAAATACCGGGTGCAATCAACATTAATCATGCTACTTTCATTCAAGTACTCCACTTGTGTCTATTTGAGAATTGAATTTTATTCGTTTTAGATATGTTACATGTACTATATTAAACTTGCAAGGTTCTTTTTTAATATTTTACTCTTGGAGAGTAACAGAGAGTTATTTGTACAAAATACCTGGTGCAATCAACATTAATCATGCTACTTTGATTCAAGTAGTCCACTGATGTCTATTTGAGAATAGAATTTTATGCTGTTCAGGTTTCTTAGAAGTGATTTTGCATTAAATCTGCAAGAGTCTTTTTAAATATTTAACACATGAAAAGATGTCTCAGAAAATCACACTATCTATTACATATTTCATTTTCATCAAGCTATCTATCGACACATTCGCAGGTCCTAAGTCAACAAAAGAGGAGTTAACCCTTTGCACTCCTATGTCGAGTGTGGCTCGACATCACATTTCTCTTGGACCTTATAAATAATTCAGATAAATGGATTGGTTGAATATATATATTTTTATTTATTTACTATTTATAATAAATGAAAAATGTATTTGTCACATACTCCACACTGTTGCAATACACTTTATTCAGAATCCCTTTTTTGGTAATAGAAATAGAATAGAGTTATAGTATAGTATAATATAGAATAGAGTTGGTAATAGAAATTGAGAAGTGCATAGGGTTAAAGTAGATTAATCCAGAAACTCGCAAATATTCGCAAATATTCTGGTACATATTTTTGATTATACACCTAAGTAGAATATTAAATAAACACATCAGTAACATGAGTGTAATATAATTGAACAGCTGCAACAGTAAGTCGAACAGTAACTTTGGCAAGAATGCACGTGTCGGGTCGTCGTTTAATATATTTAATGCACTACACTCACTGAATTTCCGATAACTTTTAATCTCATTAAGAAGATCCGCGAATGCGTCATATTAATGCCTCTTGGGAGAACGAGTTTCAAGCGGTGAATTACTTCTGCTGCAAAAGCGGTCTCCCGAATAACGAAGAACAAGAAATCCTGCCCTTTTGTTCCGCGTCTTCCCGAACGAAAGAAAGGGACGCTGCGCTGCTTTTCTACAAACTTGAATCGCTTAAATTGCGAAGTTGCATTACAAAATAATGTACTGGCGTGTCGTGACACTGTTTCACGGTTGAAAGAGAAATTCTTCCGCGAAAATCTCTCATCATTATGGTTTCTCCGGCGTTCGCGAAATTATATTCAATTGCCGCGGCAAATCAGGTTTATTCATGCGTGCACGGCAAACACGCGTACTTTCGAACACTCAATTTTAAAAAGGAACGAAGAGGCAAAACCTTTTTGGTAGAATCAGCAAAATACGATTTTTGTATAGACTAAATACGTGATAGCATTAGTTTCATTTTATAGTAAAGTAGACAAAATTCAAATCGACGATTGAATAAAATTGTTGTAACAAATTTATACACTAGGTTTACGGACGTTTATGGTCATTTATATTTCAATTTGAACTGAAAGTAGAAAAACAAATAAATTGATGATATGTGAACTGCCTACGACATTGATTCTTTAGCTTGACGAAAGTTGACATACATTTTTACAAAAATTTCTTAATAAGTTTTGTTATTTAAATTAAAAGACGTATGGCCCGTCATTTTGACGGGTTCCGTAAATCTAGTGTTAAGAAACTTAAAAATTATTTTCCGTCTATAGAAAGATACTTAAATGAGAAACTTGTAGTCGAATGTGAACTTTTTGAAATTTATTTTCCTTGGGATTTTTTTCCTTTGCAAACATTATATGCTTTTTTTGAAAACATAATAATTATATAGAAATCATTGTATTATTACATGAAATGAATGATAAAACTTAACTATCAGTTAACTGTACTAAACTAAAAATTATTATATTAAATATTGTCGAAGGTAAATTATCTTGAAACAAGAGAACACGACATATTTATTTAAAAATTGTGGTAATGATAGTTTGAACTAGGTAACTAACTATTTATTTATATTGGTATTATGAAAAAAATGTAAGTACTTTATCATTTTTACTTACGCTTTAAAAATGAGTGAAAAAATGTCTGTAGCAAAGTAAGTACGATTAATAATAGAGTAAATGAGTTAGGTTCAAAATGAACCCACCGTATATATTTCACAGAATATCCTGAATAAAGAAAGAAAAATGAGGAATCAATTAATCAGGATTCGTAAGAATGAATCTTATCGTAGTTCCTCGAGAAAGAAAAAGTGTATCCGAGCTTCTCGTTATTCCGCAGAAAATTAAACTTCACCATCAGCTGTTTCAGCTTCTTTTCAAGGGTTCGTCTTTTAAATAATGCAACGTGAACTCTCTGAATCCAATTACAGAAAATTGTAGCAAGACATTGTTTAGTGAGCATCAAAGTTTATTTAAATGTCATTTTCGCTCGATGAAACTTCACTAATGATGTTTATGATAATAGAAAGGCTCTCAGGATAAAAAGGTTCCGTATTTCTTCGGAAGAAGAAATTTTCCAAGATCCTTGGATGTTACTTCAAGGAGAACGGTCAGAAATGAGATATTAATTTGTAATGTTAAAAAATGAGGATTTTATTGGAGTTGTTAACCTGAAGAGTATTTTTATTAAGTATTCTCAGACGCATTACAGTTATAATTTTCGCTGAAATGAGTCATATTGTTTTTAATAAAATAAACTACAATTTGTAATTAATGAATAGTGAAATTGGTAAGGGGTTGCATCGATGCTGAAATAAGAAACGTGTCAACTTTGTTCAGTACTTACTAGAAATTGAAGTAGAACTTGCAAGCTCGTAATAGAAATCAGCAATACCTAGACAGATCTACAAATCCTTGCATTGTTATGCCACCAATATTATACAATTTGTAGTTTTTCACAGTATCGTATTACTAAAAACCAGAGTTAATTACCGTAATATATTCGGCTAAAAATAATTACAACCTTGCACCATTTCCAAAATAATCATTCCAATACCATTAATCACCCAATCACTGAAATATTAGAGAATTTCAATTATTTTCACTATAAACCTACAGATAAAAATATCATATCAAAATTCATTTATTGTTATCATTAGCTTCACTTTTTCCAAAAGTGCACTTGCCCCACTTTCGCAATAAACGGCACAAATAGAGTTCTAAATCTGTCGCGCAATGTCCAAAATGATAGGTTCAGTTACTACACATTTCCATGCAAGATAAATGGATTTGCCGGTGGAATATGTTTGGCAGGAGTGAAAGATAAAATGAATGTAATTCGAACGTCGCAAATGTCATCCAGAAACGGTTCATTTTACTGGCAGAATCTCTGGATCCATAACAGAACATTTCAACGGAAACTTCAATCCGACCTATTGAAGTGTATTCGCTGTATCGACGTTCCTATTATTTCGTTCGAAATCCCAGTTATTCGTGGCACTTCCACGATGAAAACGGACACGTGAAATTTTCGTGAAACATAATCGTCCACGCGAAATATCTCGTGACGTCGAATTCAACGTCGACTACGCATCATTTTCGAGCGTGTTTGCAATCGGTTTGACGGTTGCTCGTCGTAAAATCATTAACGTTTATGCTTCATTTTCTTCTCCAGTGTCACCAATTTTTCTCTTTTCTATATTTCGTGTTGCAGTATTCTGATTAGATGTATATATGTTAGTAAGAATATTGGGATCGTTAGATGTCTCTGGCCATCGAATTAGGACCACTATAAATTTTCAGTATCTTTCACGTTTTCCGTAAAATTAAAAGGCCTGTTCAATTTGTAATTTAGCTACACATGATACACTACTAGTGTACATAACATTATTAACACATGTTAATATCTTCAATTTCCACCCCTTTGGTGACAGCTTGTATCCAGCATGCTCCGTATACATTGATATGCATATATCTTCATTATTTCCCAAATATCTGTAATTCTTTTCAACTCAGATAATGTGCTTGGAGAGTTGTAAACTAGTCTTTTGAATAGGCAGACATTTTCTATGGCAATCAAATTTCACCTGGCGCGCTATCGATACTCGAGCCTAACGTAAACGCTCGCACGGCCTTTAATCGCTCATCACCCACACAATTTATTATCACGATAGTAAGAAATTACTATGTATATATCGTTATCAACGTATTTAGTAATAATTTTGCATGATCTAAGACAATTTTCTATATACGACATAATGTTATAGCCATAAAACTCAAATTTTCGTACGTGGTTTCAGCTCTATATATTTTTTGAACGTGCGACGAGTTTTCTTCAATCCCGTATTTCTATTAGTACCAAATGAAAATACGACAGAAAGACAAAATAAAATATTCAATATTTTCGTGTTAACTGTATAACTGTACTCATCAGTTATACTCATCTGTTAATATTTATTCAACGATACTGATACTTTCAATGATATGTAGTTTTTTTAATGAACTTCAAAAAATGCAGTGACACGCACGCTTTTCGTTCACGCACTTTCTTTCAATATTTATTCGTCTATTAAATTTTACTTCGTATAAAAACAACAAGTTATGTATACCGTGATAAAGAGTTATGATTTTTGTGAGTTGTTAAATATTTAGAATATTCGATTGGCTAATCGTAAATTTGTACGTTATTTGAATATATTTGCATATATATTTATTTGAAGATATTTGCAGAAATATTGCCAGCGTATGAATTTTTATTTTACGTGCGAAGTTTATTTGATTTTTTTGAACATAGTATTGTATTTTTAATAGTTAAATTTAGAAATCTCAGATTTGACAATTTGAAAATTTGGTAATTTTTAAATTGAAAAATTGAAAATTTTAGATTTGGTAATTTTAAGCTTTAGAAATTTTAGATTTGGTAATTTGAAAATATGGTAATTTTAAATTTGGTAATTTGAAAATTGATAATTTTAGACTTAACAATTTGAAAATTTGTAAATTGCAAGTTTCACAATTTGAAACTGGAAATTTCAAATTTGACAATTTAAACGTTTTGAAGTTTCAGATTTGACTGTTTTAAAATTTGGAAATTTTTGATTTGATAATTTCGAAACTTGTAAATTTGAGATTTTGGAATTTACATACTTAAGACAATAATAATTAAAAATTCAGAAGTTTCAAAGTTTAATATTTCACAAACTTGAAAATTGAAAAATAATTTTCTTAATTGCGTAAACTTATATAACTACTTATTTTTCAACTTCATGAGTTACTTAAAGTAATTAATATCGTATTTTTATATTAATTAAAAACTCCAAATCAAATCATGAACTTCATTACATTCGTGAAGAAAACATTTATTTTTCCAACATGAAAATTAATTATTATCAATTATTCTGTGTGTGTTTGACAAATTGTTTGCCTGAAAAAGTTCGAATTCATTTAACTTACATGTCATCTTATCAGACACACGCAATGACATTATCTAAATATATATTCATATATTATTGCATGAGGTTCACAATATTTTCATGTGAAACATTCGATAATATTTGATTATGTAAATAAGCAATTTTCAATTATTAACACTTAAAATAAATTTGATATTTCTAGTATACAAATACAATCTAATGCATGTAGTTTATACAACTAGTAACCCTTTAATTATTGAGGTTATGGTGAAATAACCTATGAAAAAATGATCAAAAGGCAGAAAAATTCTTTTCAGACATAATTATAAATAGTTCATTTCACAATCACAAGTAAACGAAAAATTATTTTCATTTCATTCTTTCAAAATCGATACTTTAATCACCACACAAGTTCGTTTATCAATCAACGAATTAAAACAAACTGGACTCTTATAAAATAAAAATACGAATAAATTATCGATAAGAATAACTGATCACGCTAAACGTCGAATATCAAACTGTGAATATTAAAAATGACCTTCTATAGTGATTGAACACGAGTTTGAAAACCCGACTGTCAAGAAAATAAACGGCAGAGTGAAACGTGCACAGTTCTATGATTTTTCATCGGCATTTCACGTTCCAGTATCGAGGTTTCGCATCATCCATTTTCGTTCCAACGCGGAAAGAAATATTCGATGTTCAAAAGCAGAATAATTCTTGTGAAATTCGCCAATTGTTCGTTGATGCACGGAATCGATATTCGAGACATTTATAAAACACTTCGTGCCATTAAAATTATTATTTTTCTTCCGTTCGATTGCACAATTTCAAGAAAGAGAAGAGACGAAATGAAAGAAACATTAGGCAATCGTTTGAATAAATAAAAGAAGATTTTGAAGAGGAAAAAGGAAGAAAAGAATGAAGACATCGATTCCGCCAAAAGAGAAGGCAGTATCTTCTTGGCTGATTTGACGTTTTCGTACACGCAAATGTGTGTATGTGCGTGTGTGTGTGTTAGACAGAGAACAACACGTTTTCATCGCATCAGAACGGAAACTTGGAAAAAGAGAAATGGGAATATCTGGAAAATTGCTTTCATCGATGTCTCTGGTGTCCATCTGGTGTCTGCTGATCGTCGAACCCGTACAGATTCGAAAGGAACGGGATCATCTAGGTAAATCATTTCTCTATTCTATTTGTAGTATTGATTTTCGTATCGATGTTACACGATTTCCTGTTCCTATCGGTGTTATAACATGGCTACAGTTTTTAACACTTTCGGAGATTTTACGTTGGTTAAGCTGATATTGGAAGTGCACTCGATTTTACTGAATTTTTCAGTTTGAACATTTCATAGTTTTTAATTACTAAATTTTTTAATCTCTCAGTTTGAAAGTTCTACACTTTTGAATTGCTAAATTTTGTAATTTCTCAGTTTTAAAATTCTACAGTTTTGAATTGCAAAATTTTGAAATTTCTCAGTTTTAAAATTCGACAGTTTTGAATTGCAAAATTTGTTAATTTCACAGTTTTAAAATTCTACAGTATTGAATCGCTAAATTTTGTAATTTTTCAGTTTGAGAGTTCAACAGTTTTGAATTGCTAAATTTTTTAATTTCCCAGTTTCAAAATTTTACTTTTCTGAATTGCCGATTTTCTAAATTTAAGATTTTTTAATTTTGCAGAGCTAAATTTCTAAGTTTTTAAATTTAGAATATCCAATTTTTCCAGTTCTTAACTTAAAATCTTTACTTTACTTAATTTCTAATTTGAAACTTTAAATTTCCCAGTGTCTAGATTTAAAATTTTGAAATTTTGCAGTTTAAAAATTTTAAATGTCGAGATTTTGCAGTTTTTAAATATAAAATTTTCTAATTTCATAGTTGCAAAATTAAAAATTTCTAATTTTCTCAGTTTCTAAATATAGGGTTTCTAGACTTCGAAGTTTTAAAATTTAGAACTTCTAATTTTTTGAGTTTCGTAATTTAAAATTTTTACTTTCTTTGTTTCTAATTTTAAACTTCAAAATTTGTCATTTTCTAATTTCACAGTTGCAAAATTCAAAATTCCTCATTTTCTCAGTTTCTATAGTTCGCAGATTCTAAATTTAGAATCTGTATTATTTCCAGTTTCTAAATTCAGAATTTTTAAATTGAAAATTCCTACATTTCTCGATTTCTAAGTTTTTGTCACTTAAATTTGTAAATTTCTTAGTTTCTAAATTTAGAAATTTGAAATATATTTGTTTCCAAATTTAAATTTCTACATATCTGTCAAACCCTGTAAACTTAAATATTCATAAATTTATGAGTTAAAAGTCTCTCAAATTTATTACTCGTATTTCTTTTTAATATTCTGTTTTTAATACTCGAAACGAATTTGATCATGGAAGTATTTCTAAAAATGCTTGAAATACTAATTCAAATGGAATATGAAATTACATATTTCTTAATAAAAATTTACTACAAAACATGTATCATAATGAAGAAAAATTATCTGATCCACAAATTCAAAATTATCTCAACAATTAACATACATAAAATTATTAATATACGTAAATTACGACACAACATGTGTGCAGCAAAACTCTTCTTGTTTTACAAATTTTTACATAATCTCAAACTCACTGTACAAACGTAAAACACAAAACTAATTTCAGCGAATTTGATAGGTCGAAATATTTATCGTCAGATTGCACTTAATATTTTCCTCCAAATCGTAACTTTTGTCGAAGCAATAAAAAGTCAGAATAAAAAGAAAATATCAACTTCCGTCGGTAACATCAGACGCGAAACAACTTAAAAAATCAAGTGAGTGAACATTGTTTACGTTTTTTCCGGCAAGTATGACGCGTTGTAAAACAAACCGTTTCCATTTCACCCGCAGCGAGGTCGGCCATGTTAAAAGTTTATGTGCAGAAGCGCGGATGTTTCTACAAGAAATATTCTTGCAAAAGTGTGGCTATAAAGAATGATTTATCGTTGGCAACACGAGAAGAGCTTGCTTTTTGTACGCTTTTACACCGTCAGTTATTTCGAGAATTATTATGCGGAAACGTTAACAGAAATATCGCCATATTTGTTCGCGTGCATCGAACAGAAATATGCTCGACAAAGAGATTTTTCCCTTTCACTGCAAATAGGTTAATGTAACGATATGAATTTTCATCTCGTACGTCATTAAAATTTGGTTTAATTACGTCGAAGATGAATACGGTATAATTAGACGCGTTTTAAAGCGGAAATAGCTGATTGTATTTCGAGAATAAATCAGTATTGGTTAGGAACTGACGAGAAAGCAAAACATTTCGAAATTTATAGCTGCATTCTATGAAATATTAATAGATCTACCTATATAGGTGAGCTTTGTTCGTTGAATCGATACTTACTTTGCATATCGAGTTTGTTGAACCAACGTTATATTCGGGGCGCAAATTCTGTTGTGGCGATTTTAAATTGCGAATAGAAAATGCGTTTTTTACTTTGAAACATTAACCTTTTAAGGGTTATGTACGGGGAAAATTGAAAGCATTTATAGGTAGTTTTTATAGTCTGAATTTTTATATTTTTTAATTTGCAACTTTTTGGATTTCTAAATTTTCGAATATCTAAATTTGAGTACTGGAGAGAAAATTTGAAGTTTCTGTATTTTTACATTTGAAAATTTCAGTTTTGAATATTTCAGTCCTCCAGTTATTGAACTTTCATTTTGTAATTTGAAGATTTGAAAATATTCAAATGTATAAATTTTTAAAATCCTTAAATTAAGATATTCTGCTTAAAGATTTAAAAATGTTCAGATTTAATTATTTTTAATATTCTAGATTTTAAACTCATTTTAAAGTCTTGAATTTTAATTAAAAATTTTTATTTTAAAACTTGATCAAAGTTAATATATTTTTATATATACCCATAAGGATTACGTTTATATATTTTCAAATTACTGAATTATCAAATTGCATAGTTTCTGAGTATATTTAAAGACTTGAAAATAAATTCTATTCTTCCAGAAATAAATATAAAAATGTTTAAATGTGACATATTTTTAAATTAAGTTATCAAAGTACAAAGCAAAAAAATATCTAAAGATTTAAAAATATATGGGTGTACAAACCTCTAACGCTTGAAGCCGTAAAACTTTAGCCAGTAGATCTATAAAAATATCACGAAGCTTCAAATGCTCATTTTGTCTCGATTTCAGCGTCACACAGATAGATATCGAGTCGAAACGCAGAAATATCGTTCGAATCTTTAACGAAATCCTGCCTGAAGGTGATTCGATCGAGCATACGCACAAATTTCATTGAACGGGCCACATAAATTCACGATTACCTTTGTTCGATAGCTTCGAAACGCTGAGCACATATCTTTTCCGATCTTTCCAGCGTTCCGAATGTTGGAATGAGAATCTGGAGTAACGAAATATAGCGGGTTTAGGGACAGAAAGGGAATACGGGCTCCCGTTTGATCCGTGTCCTCGACAAATGATTAACAATCAGATCGGAAACGGTGGTTTCGAGTTTTACAACCGTGCCTCTGTTTCCAATCAGCAATCCTCTGAAAAATTGCAGATCTTCGTTCTGATAATTTTTGATACCTTAGTGAACTGTGCTCGCATGTTTGTTGCAAGTAGAACGCATAAAATAGAACATTCATCTACTGTCGACGTGATCAAAATGACTTACTCCTTTTTTGTTATGAATTATGAAATTTGATTTGAGCTTTTGTGCAAATAGGGTATCAACTTGTGTGTACATAGCAAAAAATTGTTAGTATTGTCTGTTACATATTTCTCCATTTTTTTATTCATTTCATTATTTTATATTTATAATGAAGGTAAAGGTTATTTTTCAAAATGAAGGTGCATTGAATAGTGGTAGATGTAGTGTTAGTTTTGAGAGATTTATTTTAAAGTAATATTTGAAAGTTTATCTAAATAAACAATAAATTCTTAAATTTTTTAATTTCTGAATCTCCAAGTACTGAAGGTCTCAAATTCCTCAATTTTCAAACTCTTAAATTAAAAAATTTAAGGCTGAAGTTAACTGACTTAAATTTTTACTAAACTTAAAACTTTCAGTATGTCCAAGTATCAATTTTTCAATGATTCAAATTTCAAAATTTTTTAATTTTCAGATTTCCTAATTTCTAAATTCCCAAATCTTTAAATTCTCCAATCTGCAAATTTGCAAATTTCAAACCATTTAACCTAAAAGTAACAGTGAACACATTCCACTACATTTACTTCCCTTTGCAATGAATAACTATAACAAAAAATTTCCTTGATCCCCGTATTACTTCGACCTGATTTATTAAAATCCGTCGATAAAAATGTACCACGAAGAACGGTTTTCTAAAAATGGCCGTGGAATACAATAAGCTATCTCTTCCCTTCAAGCCCGCTTCCCAAGAGAATACCAAGGATTTGAGAATCCGCTTAATTATTAACCATCAATCACCCAGCTATCTTCTATCAACCTCAACCTTAAAATTTCGACTTTTTCTACCATGCATCCTAAGCAGTATTTCATAGCCACCTCTTCAGCAACCCCCGATTTAACCTCCTCTCCTGTTCTTACGCGTCCATTTGTCTCCATTAGCTCGCATCCATCTCTGCCACCTATTCTCTTCGATCCCAGCCGCCTGTTCTTCCTCATGAAAACCGATCAAAGTTATTAGATTCTCTGGCTAAGTAATTCGTGGTAGGTCGGGTTCCGGAAATGAAGTCTGAAACCGCGGACCTTGAGCTGGTTCGCGTGAAAGAACGATAGGGGGTTACTCGAATGCAGAGGACAAAAAGCATCCATTCACCTCCGGTGCTTTTCAACCACCGATCGAACCATGGAGAACTTGTATTCTTTATCGGGCAACGGCGATCGATCTCGCTGACGTTTTTATCGAGAGACGCCAGTTTTCTGCAACCTCCGATTCCTTCTGCGTTATCGATGCTGGACCTGCGTTGCTCAGAAATTAAACTCTTCATCTTTTATTGCATCATTGAGTTATTCATCTTATTGAGATGTTCAACATTTCATGTTTCTAGATTACTTCTTAATTTTAAGTCTACCAGTGGTTAAGGTAGGGAATGGATTCATAAGGTTGCAAGTTTAAAATCTATTCTTGTGACCTCACTTTGACATCTGCGATATTCAAACCTGCAGGTCTCTTGAGTATCAAACCTGTGAATCTTTAAATCTCCAAATGTATACTTCCAAATGTATACTCCACACTTCCAGAGTATCAGACTTCTACATTTTTAAATCTCCGAGTGTTCAAAATATCAGGTTTCTGTATTCTTAAAATTGCAAATTTAAAATCTATTTTTGTGACCTTTGACATCTGCGATATTCAAATATGCAAATCTTGTGTGTATCAAACTTGTAAATCTTTAAATCTCCAAATGTCCAAAACTTCATACTTCTAGAGAATCAGACGTCTACATTTTTAAATTTCCGAATGTTCAAAATATCAGGTTTCTGTATTCTTAAAATTGCAAATTTAAAATCTATTTTTGTGACCTTACTTTGATATCTGCGATATTCAAACTTGCAGATCTCTTGAGCACCTTGTGGATCTTTAAATCTCCAAATGTCCAAAACTTCATACTTCCAGAGTATCGGACTTCTAAATCTTTAAATCTTCGAATGTTCAAAATATCATATTTCTATATTTCTAAAATTGCAAAGTTTAAGCCTGTGTAAATCTTTTTGACCTCAATTCGACATCTGCAGTAACTAACTTAGCAAATTTCTTAATGACCAAACTTGTAAATCTTTAATTTATCAAATGTCCAAAACTTCATACTCCTACAGTATCAAACTTCCAAATTCTTAAATCTCCAAATATCAAAAAAGTTACATTGCTAAAGTTGCAAATTTAAAATCGTGAATCCCTGAAACCTTGCATTACTGTTCAGCTTAGTAACCTCCCTGATCAGTGCAATTTATTATATCGTGCTTTAACCCAACCTGATAGTGAACCAATATGAAAAATTTCCATTGCCTATTGACGCATTCTGCGTCTGTTCAGTTAACATTCGTGAACGCAGTGTTGCATCGATGACAGCAGTCTGTCAAAGGTACCCGAGTACAGAGTAGCAATTGCCTTTATGAGCTAATTTAATCGTAACGTTTCAAATTTGTTGGGATGTGAAACGGAGCATAGAAATGTCTTTGGTATCTGCGGCTGAAATGCAATAGAAACGACATCTGCATGACAAGGCGCGATTCAAAGTGACGACCACGAATTATTTACGGTTTCAGTGTCAGCAGGATGCTAGAATGCTGTTTCATCTTCGCCATTGATGCGTCCATTCATGAGTATTGCACGCATCCCTCATATTCAAAAGCACATTTATCTTTCGGGGACACTTAACAGATGTTTAATAGCCGTAAACATTATCGAAAGGATATTTATTAAGGTTGTGTCGTTCTCGTTTTTTCTTGAAGGCAACGATAGCGTCCAACAATGTTCGCGTGTGGGTTGATAGGTTAGTTAATTACACGAGTTAGGTGAATTGCTGAGTTATTTCATTCTTGTGTTTGGTTTTAAATTATACTTGTTTCTGACACTTTTACGTTTTCGTATAATACAGGTAAATAATCTTAAGATGGTTGTCGAATTAGAGAGCGTTACAAAAGTCATCTGCTTCTCTCTGTCTAAGTATTAAGATAACATTAAAATAAGACCTTGTTTCATTTAATATTATTGGCCAAATATTGCGTGGAAATGGAATGTATACTGTTATTAACTAAAAATGGTGCCTTACTGTTATATCTGGTCTCATATATGGCTTTCTGTTGTGCACACAATGATAGTGAGACAAAACAGAAACTTTTACGTCTATTTTAAATACATAACTTGTAACGTATACGTATTTTAAGTCGACTTCTTAAAGATACAGAGATATAAACTCTGCAGCTTAAAAATATTCTTCAGGCGTTTTACGTCTTATAAATATTTAACCAGCGTTACATCTGAAAAATATTTAACAGGCATTTTGAGATAGAAGTGGTAGGCCATATTTAGATCACTTGTACAGCGGCTGAAAGCAACGGGAACTCACGCATGAATCAAATATTAAAATCACTCTGTTGTTTAATATTCTATTGTGGAGGTAGAAGCAGCTATTTTTCGCAAGTTAGCGAAAGTAGCACGATAACTGATAACATTTTACCGAGGCTCAGTTTTCCCGACGTGAAAGCTCATTCCGCCAGCGAACTGCTGCAGAAATATATTCTTGCGCTGATTTCATTGAAATTTCATGCAAAACTGAAATTTCACGTGGCTGCGAGTCAATCTATGTTCGAAGCCGTTGGCGTCACTCAAATTCTATTTCCATCGAATTCGACGTACGAAACGGAAAATCGATAATGAAAATCTCGTCTCGAAACGATTCTTCTGACCCGGTGGGACTTCAACAAACGTGGCTTTTGTTGTATCGAGTTTCTGCGAGGATCGTAATTCCACTTTTTGAATTGATCGCGTAGCAACTTCGATATGTTTCCTGTTATATTATTGTTTACCGGAATCGTGGTCGAAATAATTTCGTGAAATTTATTTGCAGTCTGTCGAGTTTGTTCAGTTACGCATCATTGGTGAGGTTAAATAAGCAAATATAAACACGGGACACAATAATGTGGTCATTTTGTGTATTGCCGTACACAAACATTTAATTTTATTATGACAATTGCTGTCGGACGTGGTCAATTAATTTGGACATGGATTAATGAGATAATGCGTGATTAGGAAGTAAAACGATCTTACTGTAGCTCAATATTACATAATAAAATAACACATTATCTCGATATTAGATAATATAAATATTAGAAATTGTTTTTTCTTTTTTTTCAGTTATTCACAATTATAGGTTTCTTGGCATTTTTTGGACACACAATTCTTTTCTACTATGTGTTTTGATACTTTTTTATTTCTTATTTGATCTTCATATATTTTCGAAGAAAATACAGTTTTTTATTTTCCGATCTTTAAGTTTCTTTCGAGATACAAGTCGTACTTTTTTTTAAATTTTCTTATATTTAAATTAAATTATGTCATCTTAAATTTTACAATTTTCTGATAAAATCAGTTTTGGAAACTTTAAACAAATTTTCATTGAAAATACGATAACCTTTTTTTATATAAAGTAGTTCAATAACGTTCAGTGTTTTGAATGTAGAACATGTTAAATTTTTGTATTATTTCTTGGAATTCTGCCACACTGGGTAGCAGTATTTACATTAACGATGCACGTATAAGGGGTAAGTGGTTGGATGCAATGCTGATGAAAAATCTATACAAGCGCAAAATTGATAGATAATCATTTTAACATGATTATTTATCGTGCCCAGCATTCCGTTTCACTTAACCGTGTGGTGCTTACTATAAACATAGCGGTAAGTGGTCAGGCAAATGGCTACCTTCATTCATTTTAAAATTTAAAAAATTTCCTCTTGCACGTGCAACACGTTGCACTCTAAAAGCTCGATGTATCTATATAAAAGCTTATTACTCACTACGTAATAAACAGTTATGGTAAATATTCAAATGTGGATGAATATTATTTGTAGGAATTAATTTAAATGTTAAATTTTTGTATTTTGAAATTGAATGAAAAACAATTTAAATCGATACAGAATTTTATTATTGAATTATTTTTGAACTGATCGATTTATTTCAAAATTTAATTTTTCAATTATGGTGATACTATTTTGGAAAATTTATTAATAATTTTTATTTAAAAATATATCTATACATAATTGTAATGCTAAGGGCAATTCATCTTCTCATAACAATTTACTTTCTACACAGTACTTGTAAAATACTCAGTACACTTCATTTATTCAGTCTTCTTCTTAATAGCTGCTCTATCGATCAATTTAGTTGAGTCATCAAATTACCTCTCTGAAGCTGACCTAAATCCGTAGAATCATATCGGACATAATGGAATATTTAGTATTTATTTTGTACATTAGTACAAATTCAACCCTTTGTATTTTTCATTTTTATCAATTTTGGCGTTTGGTCTTGATAGATCAATATGAAGCTGGCAGTACTATGATTTTTTTTTTTAAGCGGCACGAGCTACAAAGTTACTTTTTGTAGTAAAAATTGGTACAGAATAAGTTCTAAATATTCTACTAGGTTCGTGAATCATATCTGATTTTGCTGGTTTGGTCCTGCCAGCTTCTGAGAGGTCATCAAATTGTATGAATCATTAGGTTCTACGGATCATCAAGTGGTACGGACCATCAAGCTTCATGGATAATGAAGTTATATGGATTATCAAGCTGTACAAATCAAGCTGTACAGATCAAGCTGTACACATCATTAGACTATATAGATATTAAAGTTGCATGAATCATTAATCTGTACAGATCGTCAAGCTATTTAGATTATCAAGCTATACTAATCATCAAATTGTACGAATTGCTATCTACCCATGAATGGCTATTTGAATGTTTATCTATCACTAGTTTTTCTCGAATCCACTATATCGAAGAAAAGGATTTCGGTAAAAAATATCCATCAAGAAAAACGCGAAGCTGGAACGAACAGTTATCGAGCTACATGAACAGAGTGATTCGTCGCAGCTGGCTCGAAGAATCGATTATCTCGAAAGGTAAACATCTCCTTGGCTGGCAAGAAAAAGAAAAGGCGGTCGAAGAAGGAAAGATGGTGGAACGGGGCTCATCACAAGACGTAATCTTCCGTAATTAATCGACGAGTGGCGGTTTAACTGGCGAGCAAAAGGGGAAACCCGGTAGAGGTGCTGGGTTCTCGTGTCTGAGAGCGCCTAAATCCGCTTAATTACCTGCCTCTCGTTTGATCGCCGCCCCGCTCGTCTTGTTTCCTTTGTGCCCTTGCCTCGAGAGGATGATCGAGAGGAGGCTATTCGAGTCGGAAACTGGCACGGATACGCTTTAAGAAAGATGTCAAGAAATTATAAATGCGACGATTCGTCTCGCTTCTGAAGCTACTCGGTAAAAGCACGATTAACAGCTCTTTCGAGACTTTCATGGTCAGTGAAAACGATGAGATTGCTACTCTGTAGTTTGTTATAGAGTTTGTATACGGTGTCTCATTAACTCTTATAGACGGTATCTCCATTATTCTTTATACGTACAAATGTGGATGGAGTACATTGTTCAATTATGCTGAAATATGATAAAAATAAATTAATAAAATATAGAGGTAGGTGTTATGAAAATCCTTCTTTTGAGATTCTTGAACATTTTAATATGGATGGACGTATGTTAATCATATTTGGATGAACAGGCAATCTAATAATGATTATTAGGTAATATTTAGTTATGAAAGATATTTTCTGACATGGGATTATGTACTTGTATCATCATGATGTGATGGTTGAAATCAAAATTAATTTGATGACTTATAATACTGTGACCTTCAGGTGACTTATATAACATTGCAAACAAATTACGAAAATTTTGCATGTTATCGTATTAATTTGTTTTTTAATGTGTACATATGTGTGTTGGATGTAAAGAAAACTTTCATGGAGAAAATATTGTAAACCCTTTATTGGAAGGATTGGAATGTGTATTTGTAATTTATTACATCTATTTTTGTAACTTATATTACGGGCTTTAATTTTCAAACTTTCAAATATAGAAATTAAAAAATGTAGAAATTCCCGAAATTTCAAATCTTCACTTACAAACTTTAGGAATTCCAAAGTTTAAAAGTAATGAAATTCTCAAATTTTCAATTTAGAAATTTAAGAATACAGAAATTCAGAAATTTAGGAATATAGAAATATAGAAATATAGAAATATAGAAATATAGAAATATAGAAATTTAGAAATTTAGAAATTTAGAAATTTAGAAATGTAGGAATTTCGGAACTTAGGAATTTAGGAATTTAGGAGTTTAGGAATTCAGAAATTCATAAATTCACAAGTTCAGACATTTGTAAATCTAGAAATATAGAAATCTAGAAATTCGGAAATCTAGAAATTTGAAAATCTAGAAATCTAGAAATTTAGAAATTAAAAATTTTGAAATTTAGAAATGTAGGAATTTAGAAGTTGAGTAGAATATAATATTGCAAATACAAAAAAAAAACACGTGAATCCTTATGTTTCAAAGGAAATGTCCTTAATATGCTCTAATTCTAGCATCCAGATGTAGATTCTCCTGTATTAACTCTTAATTATTCTGGTGATTTAACTACATTGCTTCAAGATAGTAATGCGATTATAAAAGGTACGTTGTGGAGGTTTTAGAAGTCTCTTACGCCACAAGAGTTCGTACTATCATTACTACTATCTATATATATAATATGCTATGTCTGTCCGTTGCTACTTTCAATCTCGATAAGGGTACAAGGTAGAAACTTGATATTTTGCACACGTATAGAACTCGCCGAGATAGAGTCATAGCCTTTTAAATTTTTCTGATTGGTAACCTATGACCTGAACAACAAGGTGTCATAGATAACGCAGTAAGTGATTGAAAATATTTTCGCAAAATTTTTAAAATCGCAAAATTGTATAAACCTGCGCATAGGTAACAATCTAAAAAGATTAATTGATAATGGGGTTGGTAGTTATTACTATTATTGCAAGTGATATGCTTATTGTAACATGATGCAACATCCAATTTCGAATAGTTTAATCTCACCATGGCTCAAAGGTTTTCCCAGCATCCAAAGTTTTCTGTGTCCAAAGTTTTCCTAGCTTTCGTAACACAAATCGGAAATAGTTTTCCACCCTTGGGTTTGGACTATCTTTTAAAATGAAAGTCAATTGTAAGAAAACAACCGCAATCTTCGAACGACCCCATTTCATTAACCTTAACTGTGGCTCGAAATGTTCCTCCTGTCTTCATATATGATTGTATATCGCAATTATTAGTGTCTTTTAAAATTTTATCTATTTACTAATTTATTGAATTTTCCTTATCACATATTTATTCCAATCTTATTATATTTATGTATATATTATACTTTTTATCAAATTTTCAATATGATATATTCAAACTTTCAATGTCATATATTTATTCAAGTATTATTATATTTATTCCATATTTTATTCTGTAGTTAAACAATAAAGTATTTATTTTAGTCCTTAACGGCCACAGTGGGGTGCAAAATAACCCTTGCCAGTTTAGCCGTAATTTTAGCCACTATTCTGAAAATTTGAATAAATACCTTTTTTGAACCCACGGTATTTTTACTATTTTTTCCTCAAACTCTTATATCTCCAGAGTGTTCAGCTAAAATATTATCCCTTTATATTAAAACCGAAAAAATTTTCAATTTTCCTGTGAAGACCATCATTCTTTCAATTTTTTACGTTTCTGAATTTTTATTCATATTCAACGTTTAAATTGACTGAAATAAGCCGTGAAATATATTTAAAACATTTTCAAAAATTATTTATAATTTTTTCAAGTTAAGATAATGTAATTATTCTTTATCCTTACTTTATACTTGCTTTACTTTATCTTACATGCTTCTATGTAAGAAACATTTTCAGTGGCTGGGGTCTTGAACGTCCCAATGAGCCAGATATGTTATTCTAATGAACTGTGACCATTAAGGGTTAAATATGTGTACGCGTAAATAGGATTATGTTTCTCGAAGAAGCAACTGACAAATTTTATATTCGTACCTTCCGTTATACTTTTCCTTCAGAAATAAAAAAATGTCGCCAGATCGGAGATAGTTTCGAAATAGTTCGAAGCAAGCGGAAGTATTATCAACGTTCGGCACACTTTTAAAGTTCGACAATATTGTTACCGCGAAAACACCGGAAGATGATACGGCGGTACAAGTTGGAAATGGTTTCTTTTACGGTTCCCTCCATGGAATTAGATTTCCCTTAAAGATTCAAGAAGAAGCACCGAAGTTAAGAATTACGAACTCTCTGCCTCTCTGAGACGTAATCTTATTACCATTTAAAGCAATTAGGAACGAGATGAATTGTTCTTCCTCTTGTTTACTGCTCGATGGTGCAATACGATGCATTTCTTTATCTACTTGTTCTACGTGGATACTTAATTCTGAGTGGAAATGTTAATACTGAATGGAATGTTGAGTGTGATTGATCAGTTTATCGTTTAGTACAAATTCTTAAAAAATAATTTGGCATTTAGTTCCTTTTTACTTTTTTAACAGTTATCTAGGTATAATTTCTTCAATCTGACAAGAATTTTAATTTCTTTAATTTGACAATAATTTGAATTTTTTAACGTAACATGTATTTGAATTTTTTCAGTCTGACAAGAATTTGAATTTCTTCAATCTGACAAGAATTTTAATTTCTTTAATTTGACAATAATTTAAATTTTTTTAACGTAACATGTATTTGAATTTTTTCAGTCTGACAAGAATTTGAATTTCTTAAATCTGACAAGAATTTGAATTCCTTCAATTTTATAAGAACTTTTGAATTTCTTCAAGCTGACAAGAATTTGAATTTCTTCAATCTAACAAGAATTTGAATTTTTTACATCTAACAAGAATTTGAATTTCTTCAATCTAACAAGAATTTGAATTTCTTCAATCTAACAAGGATTTGAATTTTTTCAATATGACAAGAATTTAAATTTCTGAAAACTAACGAGAGTCTCAATCTCTTACAACTGAAATAGCATCCAACGTGAAAATGACATACTCAAACAAGGCAAAATCCAAATAGAAACGAAATACACCGTTATGTTGTACAAGAAATGATATTTGCGATACTGGTATAATGAATGAGCATCACCTGAAAATTCAGATTGCACCCACGAATGTACGCGTAAAAAGAAGAACAAGCTCTCCAAGGATTTTAAGTTCGAGATGTACATAGATATACTAATGTATTCGTATGTTCTCTGACTTCGGCGAGTTATATAAATGTATTATAGGCCGATATTTCCATCTCGCGAATGAAACTTTTGCATCGAGATCTGCTACGGACAAGTTTGAAGGGAAGGAAATTCAGCGGGGTTATTAACGCTTGACACAGTTCCAAAGTTTCTGTTGCTGCGTAACGGCCAGCAAGGCTAAACTGCTGGAAAGTAGCAAAGAAGCAATTTCGAAGCTGGACACTGACAATCGCCCAAAGAGAATATTGCCGTCGGGGATTTTCGTTCTCGCGTGGATAACGATATTACGCCCGGGTATGAGTGTAATGTTATATCATCGCTGCGGTTATTGCACAATTTCTGCTGGTGGAATTGAAATTTACAGTCTTCGCCGTACACGGAACATGTTCTACGGTTTAGCAGACAACAGGCGAATGTGCACGACATTTATTACATTTATTGTAATAACGTTCTTCTTTGTGACATCCGATCAGTAATCGTGCGTAAATATACCAAACCCTCATATCTTCAATGATCCGAGTTGGAAATCATTCTTAACCCATTAAATGCCAAATTTTATTCATCAGAACATAATTTTGCCATATTTATATGTCCAATATTTTTATAGGCAACAAAACAAGAAATAAGTTTCAAGAGCAGAATGTAAGAACACACACATTATACACATCACTATTATTGTAAAACCCACTGACTGACTGACTCACGTATACAAATTCACAGACCAAACGGTGCGAGATACGACATTCTTCAATAGAATCGCCCCCCCCTAAAATCATATGAAAACCCCAGGAAAACTGTCAAACCTTTAACATTTGTATCTAGGGACGGTAGGATTGTGAAGTAGGTGTGTGAAGCTGAACATGACGCACTGGGGGTCTGGTCGACACAATCCAACGAGCAAAGAGAGGTTTATTAAATATAATACTATTGCAAGTGACGAAGAAGAAGATATGTATTCAAATCCCCATTTGGGCATAACGGTAGCAAATGGGTTAATACATTCGTAGTGCGTAAAATGAAATACGTATTGATGTTGGATCATATCTAATGACCTATCTAGTGGTACAGCTGATGATAATATGTAGTGCGTAAAATAAAATTTACGTATTAATGTCGGATCATACCTAGTGACCTGGTGATACAGCACAGATAAGAATATCAGAACTACAAAAAAATACAGCTTTTTCAAAACGAATGAATTTTATGCAATGTATTTATAAAATGAACAGTATTAGCTATGGCTAATACTAGGTTATGTCATATATGTCAAACATGACGGTATAATTTCAACCTGCGAACACTACGACGCTTAACCTTGAGGAAGTAATAATGATAGTAATTTTAACCTTCCAACAATAAGATTTTCTTAGTCGAGAAACAGAACGGAAAATTAGATATGATTCTGCGAGGGTAAAGAGCTTCATCGGGTGAATGTTTTGCATGCGGGTCGAAAATTGGGAACAAGAATAAAGCAGCCGGGGTAAAGGGGAAGATGGCGGAATTACCCACAGCAACAATAGAGGAGACAAAGGGTACACTCAGGTAAATGAGAGGAAGAACAAGGCCGTAGCGTAATTTGTCGTTGCTCAATGCTTGTTTCTCTTGCTGGAGGAAAATGGAGAGCATCGAATCACGAAGACGTTGGCCGGGAAACAATTGGAATTTCAGCGGTCGGGCTCGAAGGAAAAAGTCGGTTGTCCAAGTGACACGGCCCGAAACTGGTACAATGGGGTTAGAAACGAGAGTCGAAGGCAGTCTGTCTTCTTGCCGGGGCAAAAAAATACGGTGACATAGCGAAGAAGACAGCACAGCTGTGCTTGAAAGCAGCGCCGGTGGAAATGCTTTCCATCGAGGACGCGTGTTGAAGAATTTTGGATTGTGGCATGCAACAGACACCGTTGCCGTCAACGCGACTGATACGTTTAAGTAATATTGCTTGAAGTTTTCGTTATCCCTTTTATTGATTTCCACGATTTCAATATCCGAGATTTTAATATTTATACTCTCTGCATCAGTATTCTACTTTTCTTATTTGTTTGTTTGTAGTCGCGTCGAGTAAATTTAGACTAAATTTACATAATTTGTTTAGTGATTTTGATATTTATTACTTGAGAACTGATATTTGTAACATGTGTGTAAGATGTGTTACATATGAGTAATATGTGAGTTCGTCTCATATGTGCAAAATATGTATGTAACATGCATTATACATATACGTATAACATATGTGACATAATACGTATGAGATTGGATACATATGTGCATAACATATGTATATGTAGGACGCATTACATATGTGCAAAACATATATGTGAGATGCATTACTATTTTCAAATTTTAAAATTTTTAAATTTCCCTATTTCCAAATTTCTAAATTTTTGAATTTCTCCATTTCTAAATCTCCCTATTTCTACATTTCCCCATTTTGAAATGTCCCTATTTCTAAAATTCCCTTGGTTTAAATTTCCTTATTTGCAAAATTCTAAATTTTGTAATTTCCCTATTTTCAAATCACCCTATTTCAAAATTTTCCTATTACTAAATTTCCCTAGGTTTAAATTTACCTATTTCTAAATTTCTCTATTTCCAAATTTCTAAATTTTTTAATTTCCCTATTTCTGAATTTCTAAATTTTCCCATTTATAAATTTTTTAATTCTATAATTTCTAAATTCCTATTTTCTCATTCGCTTTATCAAATCTTAACTGTTCCATCGCAATTCTAAAATTCGCATTTTAATTACAGTTGTCCCAAAAGCACATTATCCACTTCCAGGTGCATTTTACAAAAAGATATTAATGAGCTAGAGCCCTTCGATAATTCCTCCACTCTGGGAGTAAAACAGCTCGAAATTCCCGTGATATATAGTTTCACAATTTAACGACTGGCCGTGAATCGCTTAAAAATTTATGCCGTTTAGTGGTTTCCCGGTTGGGCTCAGGTTTATCGCGTTCAAGTTGTCGAGAGAAAATATCTTCCTCGAAAAGGAAGAACCAAAGGAGACGGAACTGAAAGATATCAGCCGAAGCGAGATTCTTAGAGAATTCAGTAGAAGTGTCGAATATCCTTCGTGTTACCTTCGAAACATTTTCATGGAGGCCATATTAATCTTACTTATCCATAGCTTCTGGTTATACTTTCTATCGGTTTTTCGCGTCTGCTTCGATTCCACTTCGAGACTGAACATTTAGCATTCGTTTAAACTTTCATCACATGTTGCAATTAAGAACTTTGTTTCGGAAGTTAATGCTGTGTTAACGAATTTTGAAATTTATTGAAATTGGTAAACTACGGAGAAGTTTCGATGTTAAAAGTTCTGTTTCAAAATAGAAGGTAATTATTAAGAATTGATGTGGCTAGAGTTTTATTATCAGTTTTATTCTTGTGTAATTGAAAAAGACTTCATCTTATTGTTAGTGCTAAATGTGCTAATTTACTTTTCTTTTCTACTCTAATAATACAATTTTTAAAATTCTTAAAAAGCCACTGTTTGGTTAAATATGCTACATGTATGCTACATGAAGTAATATTATACCAATATAAATAATATAGTTCTGAAAAAAAATAATACTGAGATCGATAATATTCTATAATTGTAGTTATAGAATATAATTAATTGTATACAATTAAGGAACGTAATTAGAATTCAGTGTACGATTAAGGAATTTGTATTCTCTGTCAAGATTATTATTAATCTTCTTACTAAAAATTAAGTTCTCACTATCATTTCCCAGAAGTTAAAAATCAAAATCAATTAAAAAATAAATTTCAATCTTTAGTTGAACACGGTGGAATTAAAATTTACATTTTTATTCCTATGTTGAAGGAATAAATTAAAATCCAAGCATATACATAGATATTGCAATTAGAAAGATAGTCATTAGTAGAAAAAATCGTTAAATAAAATTAAATCTTAAATTTCATAAACTCACATTTCGGATCACATATTCACTCGACTGTTAATTACATTTCAATTCTCGATCTGAGGATGCATAATTATAAATTAAATTTGAATTCTCACTTTAGATATTGAATTATTAATTAACTTTAAGTACACAATTAAAATATATGCAATTATTAATTAGATTTTAATTCTCAGTTGAAAGATATGCAATTATTAATTAGATTTTAATTTTCAGTTAAAAGATATGAAATTATTAATTAAATTTTAGCCCACAATTAAAAGATATGCAATTATTAATTAGATTTTAATTCTCACTTGAAAGATGCACGTTATCAATTAAATTTTGATTATGAATTAAAAGGTACACATCATCAATTAGATTTCAATTCTGAATTCGACCAATGATCATAGCAATCGAGGCCCTAACAAAATCAGTCAATCCATCAATTCTGAATTAAAAGATACTCATTATCATTCAGATTTTAAATGTCCCGTAACGGATATACTATTGCCAATTACATCTTAATTCTCAGTAATCAATCCATATCAATCAATATCAATCAGTAATTACCATATCAATATCAAATGCAATTTAATCATTTAACTGTTAACAAAATTTCTTAAACTTTTAAAGCTCGATAATTTTTGAAATCGATAATTTATCAATTTAAATAGTGTACACTTAGTTAAAAGAAGAAATGCTTCTCTATTTATTTACAGCATGTACTAATATTTTTATTTATCTATCGTATGTAAAAAAACTAAAGGAACAACAGGGTTTGAGAATGGGTTTCATCTAACATGGTGGATAGCTCACATGATTCGAAGCTCGTAAAGCTGCCACGTAACGTACTGGCCATAAAATAGTTGAACGCGCAGTAAGACGTTACAGCAACATTCAGGACATGGCAATGCAGTTTCTCAACCTTCAAAGTTGCTGTCTCAAACGGAGAAAACAGTCGTCAACCCGGTGATACCGTGGAAATAAATTGCGTGTAGTTTTCGATGGCTTCAATAAAAGCAAACACGAGAATATAACGTATGCAGACTCGGCGGGTATAATTCTGTTTTGTGCTTTCTGCGGTTTCCAGAGAACACCTTCCATGGGAAAACTACCAGATAATATCTGAAAGTTTCTGCGATTGTTTGGCAAATTTAATCTAATTTAGATGTTGGGGAATTGGAAATTATGTCGGTGAGTGGAAAGTTTTGGATGTGACGGTTTAATGATTTTGAGATTGAGGTATATGGGAAGTTAGGAATTTGGGAAGTTGAGAGTTTAGAAATTTGGAGATTTGGGAATTTCGAAATTCAAGGATTAGAAATTGGAGATTTGAACATTGCGAAATTTGAGAATTTAGGAATTTTTGAGAAGTTGCCGATTTATTGTATCAAGAAGCAGGAAATTTTAGAATTTTAGAATTTGGAGATTTGAAAATTTTTGAATTTAGATATTTGGAAAGTTTCAAGAATTTGAAAAGTGACGAAACCAGGAATTAGGAAATTTAAGAATTTTGGAAATTGGAGATTTGAAAATTTTGAAATTTGAGTATCTGGAATTTTGGATTCGAAAATTTTGAAACTCGAGAATTTTTGAATTTGGAGATTTGGAAAGTTTCGAGAATTTATAGATTTACAAATTTGAATATTAGGAAATTTTTAAATTTTGGAATCTGCAGCTTGGAAATTCTGAAATTTGAAAATTTTTTAATTCTCAATTTCGCGAATTTTAGGAATTTGAAGATTTAGAAATTCGGATACCTGGAGAAATAGGATTTCTGCAA
Source organism: Megachile willughbiella (assembly GCA_945859595.2). Classification (NCBI taxonomy): domain Eukaryota; kingdom Metazoa; phylum Arthropoda; class Insecta; order Hymenoptera; family Megachilidae; genus Megachile; species Megachile willughbiella. The sequence goes on from OX243800.1 coordinate 12,673,077, forward strand.
TTCTGAAATCTGAAATTTGTTCGAATTTTTAAATGAGAAAATTTGTCAATTTAAAAATTAAATATTTAGAAATTTGGTAATTTTATAATTTGATATTTAAAAAAAAAATTCTTTTAATTAATTTCAATAACTATTTAAAACTTTGAAACTGTAAAATTTGAAATTCCAAAATCTCTTCCCTTATGAAATACTCCACCCAGTTCCCGCAATTCGCGTCAGTAAACAGCACCACACAAGATACACAATGAATGCGAGTCAGCGATATCCGTCCAACACAATAAATACAGAAGATACACTAAAATAAGTGATAATAGTGTTGGAGGTCCCAACCATATGTTCGCCAAATACTTTCCTCACCATGCTGTTTCCATTTCCTTGTCTTTAACCTTGGATCCCTTCCTGTCGTCAGTCTTAGTCCGTTCAAGTACCCATAAATTTCCACTTCCAAAAATCCACTTTCTTTCAATATTTTACCCAATCCCTGTTTCATTCCTCTACCCTCGTTAACACTTTGAGCGCTACGTCAGCCATCGGTGGCTGACACTACACTTTCCGTTTAAGCCGCGTCAGCCACCGGTTGCGGACAACTAGATATTTTAAGAAATTCTGTTGTAAGTTCAACATTGAACTCTTTTCTTTAAGTGAACCAGATTTCCTTTTTGGGGATCTTCGCTTTACTTTTCACAAAGTATTGAAAGAGTCAAGACGTCCTTTCGAGCCTTAACATGTTGAGCACCATGTCAGCCATCGGTGGCTGACACTAGACTTTCCGTTTAGGCCGCGTCAATCACCGGTGGCGGACACTGAACTTTTTCGTTTAGGACGCATCAACCACCGGTGGCTGACAGTGTAAAATATGATGTAAAACTAAAAAATTTATATTATTATAAATAATTACTGAAAATTTATTTAAAATTTACTTAATTTTTATTTATTGCAGGATCGTATTATTAATGAATTTAAATATTTCTTTCCATTACTTATTGCGTGGTCTGAATGGAATTTCTTTAAGAATTCGCGTGGCGCTCAACGTGTTAAATAACTTCCACCAATAAGAATTCTACTAGCAGGTTACTTTTGAGAACTTTTTCACCCGTTCCTGCAGATTTTGATCGATACTGGACCGTTCTGCTTTATCTAACTTGTTGCTTAAACTAGTGTAAGATTATTTGTGCGAAAATAAATTAACTACTTAAAGTTAAACCCACTTAATCTGAACCCGGTTTTCCAAGAAGAGAATATTATTCGAAAATTGGATTGAACATAGACACACCAGTAAAAATAATAAAAAATCTGTTATAGTTGATGCACGTTTTTCGTAACAAGAGAAAATAGTAATTTGTTGGTGGAGAGGATACGAAACGAGTTTCTCTGCGGCCGAGACGCAAACCACGCTTCGAACTTGTCTGGAAACAATAATCCACTTATGTCAGTTTAGTGCGCGGGAAAACGAGTTACAACGAACGTCCGGCTCGCCTAACTTTTTAATGTCGTTAACGTATGTTTCGTCGCGCATATTTGTGCGGATGCACGTTATTTATCGAGCAAATGCTCACTGCGTTTAATCTGTGTAGAATTAGGAAGTTTCGCATTTTTATAATGCAGACGGTTTTTCTTAATAAAGTGAATACGTTTGTTTATTGATTTTTGATGAAATTCGAGAAATTGTTAGGCACTTTACGCAAGTACTATTTTATTTTAGATGTCATAAGTAGCAGTGAATTTATTAATTAGCACATGAACTGCCACACTGAAACAGCTGAAAATTGCATTAGGTAGTATTTCCATTTTTAACAAATCTTACCAAAAATTTTTACAGTGTCTAGTTATACTTATTTTTCGTAATTACAAGCAGTTAATACGAGTATTTTCAATTAGGTAAAAGGACATAATTTTAATAATATAGGTGGCAGATCTGTATGGTAATTGAAGTGCCACATATGGGTGACACGGCAGTCAAAGAGTTAGAAAATGTATTGTGGTATTTTTACACAGATTTTGTAAGGTTTTGCGTTTCCTATTAAAATAATAGCAAACATTACGCGAATGTGTCTTACCAACAATGGATTCAGGCCACTTTCAAAATTAACAAGTAGATTTGTCATCAAATTTGAAACAGCCCAAGTCGGTTCGATATAATTTAAAATAAACAATAACTGTGAAAATTAATGTGTCCAAAATCGTATAGTCTAACACTCTTACTGTTATGTCATCCATATATGGGTAATTTCTATACAGATCTATCATCTTTATTATTAAAAATTTGTTCACTTAATTGAAAATACTCATATTCATTTTTTGAAACTATCGAAAATAACTGTAAGACATCGTGAAAGTACTATGTAAGACTTGTTAAAAATGAAAACAATACCTAATACAATTTTCAATTGCTTCAGTGTGGCAACGTGCTAAACATACTTAACCACAAAATGTTCTTTATGACAACTAACATCAAATGGTACATGTTAACATCAAATAGTACTGTTAACAATCAACTGGCAAATGGACTTAGGCCACTTACAAAATAAACGCTTCAAGCAAACTGTTTCATCCATTTTTTAAGTATATCATAATAAAACAAGCACCTCAAGTTAAAAATCCTGTATTAACCCTTAAGGGGGGCAATACCTTTAGGTACATGAAAATAAGCTGATATGTGTGAATTCTTTTGTATAGGATATCTTTGTCTTGTATTTTCGAAATTTCAGGTATAATTTATTATAACTATTGCCTATTACAACATATTTTCTTTTTTTAAAAACATTAAAAAATGGCGGAATTATGATTGTCTTTCCTGGAAGTGTTTCGGCGCGTTTCGTGAAACGGCGTGACTTCTAGCTTTAGTTACATTGGTCTCAAACAAGTTTGCAAACGATGTTTCGACTATTAACATTCACAGTTAGTAGATGAACCTAAGAAATGTTAAAAATATGGAAAATTGAAGAGATGGCGCGCTTTTAAAGAAAAACTTTGAATTTTACTGAAAATTTTCGCAATATTTTGCAATAAAAAAGGACTTTAATGTTAAATTTATTTCGTACATTTAGGTTCATATGTTAGATAGTATTGTCATGGATATGTGCAAAAAATTTGAGGGCGATTGATAAACTAGTTTTCGAGTTATCAGTCACGCCAATTTTAAAAATGCTGTTTTGAGAAAAATGCGTTTAAAGTTTCGATAAGTAAAACCTGAATAATTTCAATGATTTACCAACTAATCTGCGATTCCCGCGCCATATAGTAATCCTTCGGCTTACTCGTAAAGTTGATTTTTCTCCATAAGCACATTCTCCGTAACAATACAAAATTTCAAACACAGCAATGGCATGATAATAACACATCTGCTACATAGCCCTCCGCACCGAGCGCGTGAATATCTGCGGCGCGATACCAGACATGAGTCACGATAATCGGCCATAACATCAAAAGGGTTCCGTATTACGCTTTAAAATTTTGAGACTATATTTTTGAGAAGTTGTACTAACATTTTATAGAAAAAAAAAATTTTGCAATTGTTTAAGATTCTAAAGGTATTGCTCCCCTTAACGGTCCAAGTGTGTCTCTCAGGCACCACCGATGTGCGGCGTTACATTACTCAATTATAATTAATATAAATATTGTAATAAAAATTATATTACTTCTGAGATGAATGAAGATTGTTTGACATTAATATTGTTATTTACATGTCATTGTAGCATTTAAAATCTGACAATTAAAAACTTGCAAGTGATGATGAGAATAAGTTTTCGATTTTCAAAATTAAAAATCGGAGCGTTAAGGGTTAATATTCCTTTATATCGACACTTTTTCGATAACATTATCGCGAGTTTGGACAACTTTCTATGTTTGCAAACTCGTAAAAAGTCTGGCAACTCTGTATGATCAGACTGTGCCAAGTAGTATAAATTCGTTATGGTCAGACCATCTTTTTATATCAAACATAAGTTGCCGCATAAAGACACAAAGCACAGTGTGATTTCACCGACAAGTCAGACAAAGTCGATTTCAGAAAGTTTATACGAGTCTGTATGAGGAACGATGTGTCGATATTGCTTTCTTCATTTATGCTTCATTAAATACTGAGAGCTTTTATTGCATGCGTTAGAGAGGCAGCATAACAATTTTTATTGTTTTATGAGATCACGTTATTGGGGATGACAAACTTTTGATGTACTCGAATGTTGATGTGTACTTGAATTGCAATAATTTATTAACTATTATTAGTTTTAACTTAGTTATTAACTATTTTGAATACACTAGGGTGGCCCTTACCTGTAGAACTCGATTTTTTTTCGACGTTTTCATGCTCGAACCCTCTAAAATTTTGACGGTTGGTGAAAAAATGATAATTGTAAAATTTCAGCATGATTGAACAGTAACCCGCAATCGAGTCGTTTTCAAATTTGTACGATTTCAAACGTCGAATATGTTTGCGACCTCTTATTTTGAAAGTATCAGTGAATATTTTGTAATGAAAATATAATTCCTTTCATGTGTAATACTAGCATTTGCATTCAACTTTCAACAGTATATACAAAATTATTAAATTTTAGCGTTAAACTTGATATGTAACGTAACTGACCCACTGACAATGAGTAATGTGATTGCTGGACAACTTGGAACTGTATACAATTTGTTCAAAAGTTGGTAAATTTTCTAATAATCTTATTTGTATTAGCACTTATAAGAAATTTCTTTTAATAGTTATAACAATATTCTTTATTGAAATTTAAGTTATATCTTATAACGTTATTGTATCTTATACATGTATGTATTGAACAGATTAGTCTATTATTAAATTGTACGTAGTTTTTAATATATATTCTGTGTTCAATTCATGCTGCATATGGTTACTTAATTGTCAAATTTAACTATTCAGTTGACTACCTCATATATTTAGTATAATAATAATGTTGCCGTTTGTTTGTTTTTATTTATTATATTTATCTTTGTTATATATTTATTTAATGTTCTCTTATACAAATCAGAAGATGTTAATAATTCAAGTCGTACAATTACTTAATTTTCAAATTTAATCATTCTGTTTACTGCCTTGTATAATTAATATAATAATAATCCTGTCAAAATTTGCCTTTCTTTATTTATTTATTTAATGTTCTCTTACACAAATCGGAGGATGCTAATAATTCGAGTCGTACAATTACTTAATTTTCAAATTTAATCATTCTATTTACTGCCTCGTGTAATTAGTATAACAGTAATCCTATCTAAATTTGTCCTCTCCTTTTTATGTACTCATTCAATTTCGTTAATCTTGAATATCAGTGACCTCCATGATGGCTCACGCGTTCATTGAAACTGTTGGACACAGAAAGAGATCAGAATCGTAATACCAGAAAGAGGGACACTTATTAAAGTTCCTTGCGGTCTGTAAATAACAGAAGACGTGAACGTGGGAATTTTAACGGCGCGAATTATTAACGTTCCGCTGTTTGCTTTTCAAATTATGTTCAAATAACGACTGCAAAGTAGACTCGAACGAGAATAAAACTCCACGAAATTTTTGTGCTTGAATTTTTACTGGGTTGTTAACCATGCAACCTGATTTATATGTGCTTGTAAAACAAGAAAATAGCTTGAAATATTTAATTTAAATAACAGTGTATTAATCTGTGCGTGAAACAAGAAAATTGCTCCAAATGTTTAATTAAATAACAGTGTATTTACCGTGTATTTTATGTACTGGAAAGTATTTTTATTTGTATTTAGAATTATAAACGTGAATTTACATACTGAATAATAGTCCGTATACTGACTATCGATAAGTCTGTGAGTGTCGAGATAAGAATTTATTTAAATTACTAGATTATTATTTAAATTATTTAAGTACTATGTAAATAATGTTCTTACAAACTACAAATTCTTGCATCTTACAAATTCTTACATATTACTATACTACAAATTAGTATAGTAATCTGTAGAGTATTTTCTTATTAACACATTGAGTGCCACTCCAATTTATAACGAAATCCCTGTCAGGCTACGCAATAAAGTAAAATCCATTAAAATTTTTCTTGGAAGGAAATATTTAAATACATTAATGATACAATACTGTAATAAACAAGAATTAAGTTTTTAAATATATTTTCGATGATCATTTAAAACAATGGAAATTTTTTAGTTTTATATCACATTTTACATTGTCAGTTATCAGGGTCTGTCACGGCCTGAATGGAAAGTTCAGTGTCTATCACTGATGACTGACGTGGCACTCAACGTGTTAAAATATAGTATGAAGCATTTTTTATAAAAATTGCTATTTGGATCACTTTTTATCTACATAATGGACAACTTCGACAGCTATAAAATCATCTGTTCTAGTTAAAATGAAAATATATATAAAATTGTTGTGATATCTTCATTAAAAACTACTACGGAATTTACATTTTGAAAAACAAATTAAACGAAGAAAAAAATGAGAACGCATTTCAGGTCGTTCGTCGAATGTTCTTTCATAAAACGTGTACACTGATAGAACTGAGAAGATTCAGGAATATCTGATAAGAAAATAAAACGCGCCAAATGACTCAGCTATCAAATACATTTCATGTCTTGCGATTCCAATTTTTTCAAGGAGGACATTGAAAACAATACCTGCGTAAAAAAAATATGAATCGTTGGGATTTTGATCATAAAATAAAAGATGAAACGGTATCGGGAATGGCTAGTAAAAAATCAAATCCTTGAACTGTGGTTCATCATATGTCTTCCATCGCATCATGTTTGCAATATCGAGATATTTTCGGAATATCTTTTTTCAGACTATTAACAAATTTCTTCTTAAAAAGTTTTATTACGAATACAATTTTTCTTTAAGTTGGAAGTACAGAAATTAATCTGAATTTACAATATTCATACAGGAAGATTCAAATACTTTAAATAAAAAATATTTATTACGTTATCATTTTGTAAATATTGTATATCAATATAATTGTTTGTGAATATTGTAAAAATTACCGAGAGTTCAATCACGTATCTTTTCTCAAAATACAAAGAATCCCATAACAAGACATTAATTTTTTTTTTGTAAAAGAATCTAATAATCCTTCAAACTGTAAATATTTAAAAAGCAGTATCTCAGTTTGCGGGACAGACCGCCGCCCCTCTGTTTTTGTTCGCCGAAGATGACAAGAAAAATTTATAAATTACCTCGAAAGAAGACGATCAATCTCCCCGGGGCAAAAATCTATTTTCGCGATGTTATTTCGCGCGTGAAGAATAAGCGCGATTTTAACAAGGCAGATCATTAAGGTTTTCTAATTGCGACGGATGTTCGGGGTTTGCTGTTCGAGCTTCCTCGAGGAGTTGCTTCGATAAATTACTCGGCTTCTTTCTTCCGTTGCGGCGATTCGACACGCAAGCAAGTAGAATCGCATTGTGATGCTCAGTTTGTATAAATTACTCAGAACTTTGGTGGATTTGAAGTAATAATAAACGCAGTTTAAGATCGACCTTATATGAAAAAACGGAGAACTTTATTCTGTTAAACATAGATTTTGCAATAGTTATGTGCGTGTCGAACTGAGAGTGAGTTGGGTACAAGAAAATGGGGATATTTGTAGGTTTCAAAGAGTAATTGAAAAATAATATTTAATTGTACGTGTTTTGTATGAGCGCGATTTTTCTTTTTCTTCCTGACATTTTATATGATTGCAATTTTTCTTCTTATTCAAGTTTCAAAAATTCAAATTTTCAAATATTCTAATATTCAAGTATTCAAGTATTAAGATTTTCAAATTTTTAAATATTCAAGTATTCAAATCTTCAAATATTCAAGTATTCAATTTTTCAAATACTCAAATATTCAAGTATTCAAATATTTAAGTATACAAATATTCAAGTATTAAAATATTCAAGTATTCAAATATTAAAATATTCAAGTATTCAAGTATTCAAATATTCAAGTATTCAAGTATTCAAATATTCAAATATTCAAATATTCAAGTATTCAATTTTTCAAGTATTCAATTTTTCAAGTATTCAAGTATTCAAGTATTCAAATATTCAAGTATTCAAATATTCAAGTATTCAAATATTCAAATATTCAAGTATTCAATTTTTCAAGTATTCAAATATTAAAATATTCAAGTATTCAAATATTCAAGTATTCAAATATTCAAGTATTCAATTTTTCAGATATTTAAATATTTAAGTATTCAAACTTCCTTTTCAGATGATATTAATAACACCCAAAAAATAAAGTTTTATTTCAGTAATGCTCTTTTATCTTAAAGGTAGATTATGACAACAAAGATATTTAAATATTAAACTATTATTTAATGTTAGGATTTGATATAATCGAAAAAGAAAACAGAACTATTGTAAATTATAATAAAATGCAAAGAGATAATATTATAGGAAGATACCATACTGAAAAGAAACCGTTTTTCAATTAAAATCACGTTCGTACACGCGAAGCGATACAACGGGAAAAGAACGCGGGAAGATAAGAGAAAAGTGCAACATCGAAAACCTAACAAAGCTAAACTTATTCTTCACAATGCTCCTAATCCAATGGCTCATATGGGCTGAATAACTGTTCATTTAAAATCGAATAAAAAGTATAAAAATGATAAATTACAGTGTTTTCAAATAATCTATGTCGAATTTTGTTGCTCTGTATTGAATAATGTCTTCTACACATTATTTTCGCAAATTAAATTGTCAATAGAAAAACTTGATCGATACTGGTTACTTATCGCTTCTTATCAAATTTAGAAAAAATAATTTTTACACACAAAACGAAAATTAACAAACGAACATAATACACAAAACGGCAGTTGCGATCTTGTCAGAAAAGATCCGTCCATTTCCATTCGAACAATGCTCGCCAGCGGTGTGTTGAAATAAGAATCAGACTGAAGTAAAGGGTCGTTTAGAAAACCCGCGATAGTCTGCATTGTTTTCAGATCCACGTGTGTACGAACTGATTCTCGCAGCTCGTGAATCGGGGCCAAAGTGTGCGGACTGTTGGCATGCAATGAAGCAGAAATAGCTCTCTTTCTCTCGTTTATCGATGCTTATGCACCTAGTGTTCACATACCTCGAATCTTCTTCCTTTTCTTTTCGTTCGAGTACTGGATGCTTCTGCGGACAATAAAGTGCCGCGAGATGAAAGCGGGCAAGTATTTACGGAATGTTGAGTATACTGATGTTATACTACTTGCAATGCAACATCGATGGACTTACGAGTAGTTTCGCTATTACGGATTAATTTTTGGGCGCGAGCTTTCTTTGATATTTGAGGATGCCAGTAGGAGAGATGGAATTTCAGGGAGATAGAAAAATAATACTTTATGGGGAGTGGTTGTTTTGTACGGTGAAGCAAGAATTTTGGTGAATGGATTTTTGGAACGATATAAAATTAATTCTCAAATTTCCAAATTGAAGGATTATTCATGCATTTTCACTTTATTCATACGTCTTATTAAAAAATGAACCAATAAATTAATAAATATAAAAATATAAGTAGTTGTACATTATCGTGAACGGCGATAATTAAACATGAAGGAAAGTCAACTTAAAAACGGAAGTTACACACATGCGCCTCTAGGAGGAGCAAACCTTATTTCACAAATTCTGCAATTTCTTAATTTATGCATTTCTGAATTTCCATATTCCTAGCTGCTCAAAATATTTGATTCCCCAATTTCTAGAAGCTTAGAGTCTTAAATTCCCCTATTTCTAGAACCTAAATTTGAAAATTCCCCAACTTCTAAAAGACTAAATTTCCAATTTCCCCAATTTCTGGAAGTTTAGAGCATCAAAATCACCTATTTCTAGAAGTCTAAATTTTAAAATGCCCCAACTTCCAAAATCCCGAATTTGTAACTCCCCAATTTCTAAAAGTTTAGAGTTTCAAATTCCCCAATTTCTAGAAGTATAAATTTAAAAATTCCCCAACTTCTAAAAGGTTAAATTTTAAACTTCCTAAATTTCTGGAAGCTTAGAGTCTCAAATTCCCCAAATTTCTAGAAACCTAAATTTTCAAATTCCCCAAATTTCTAGAAACCTAAATTTTCAAATTCCCAACTCGTAAAAGCGTAAATTTTCAAATTCCCCAATTTCTAGAAGCTTAGAGTTTCAAATTCCCCAATTTCTGGAAACCTAAATTTTCAAATTCCCCAAATTACTAGAAACCTAAATTTTCAAATTCCCCAATTTTTAGAAATCTAAATTTTTAAATTCCCCCAATTTCTAGAAACCTAAATTTTCAGATTATTTTTAAACAAAAATTCCATATTTTGTAATTATAACCGATGGAAGAAACCGGACATTCCTATAGCATTATTATTGTATTATAAAAAAAAGAGAAACAATTTTTGTTGAGCCACCGTGCACCCACAATTTGATACCAAAATTGCCCACATAAGTCAAAGTACCCATATCCATATAAAGACACATCTGCAGCTACTTTTGATAAATTTATCGCGAGCATAAAAAATGAAAGGTTCGCACGTGATACAACACAGATGATCAGGGGTAAGCAGCGGAGAGCAAGAGTCTAAAAGCGCATGGAACCTCGAATATCGGCTACAATGGATCCCAGAAGTGCAAACACGTGCCCATATAAACGTCAGAATGCACGTTGCAAGTCCCGACGATGACGAGGCGAGCAAAGGGTGCATTCTTTGTTGACGGATCCGTCCTCGAACGCATGAGACCGAGTGGCTACGGCCGAGAAACGCATGTTTCGTCGAACGGATTATTTTCGTCCCGACAAAAAGAGCGTTGCGACGCCAGAAAATAGTGAACGGGGGAATGCAGGAGGGAGGTTTTCTCGATGCTGGAACGTCGAAGATGCGAAGTACCAGGTGCACGTTCGTCCCCGTGATCTTTGATTTTTCCTCGGGTAGCAGATGGTGCAGTCAAAGAGGCCAGGATCGTTGACTCCGTTCTAGTTGAATGGAAACAGGAAAGCTACGAGGACAGGGTATTAAGGGATTGGAAGGAATTCATTGAAATCGTGAGACGAGTTTCGGTGATGCAAATGTGTACCGGCACCGGGTTGCTTTAGGAAATGAGGATGTGCTGCTATTGTATTCTTGTGTTCGAAACTTTGCCAGATAATATTACGTATAAACTGCTAACAATGATAACATTGCGGAACACAACTGTTTCTCACGTATCCGAAATCGAGATTTATGTATTTAGATCGTATTTATGAGAGAATAACACGAACTTTGTTGATTTGGATTACCTTCACTTTTGAGGGACTCAACGCTGAAACTACCGAATCGGTCGAGTTTAGTTACCGGTCGAAATAAGTTACGAGTTCCTTATTTTAAGTTATGAAATTTGTTGAGGTATTGTTGAAATCTGTGTTGATTTTTATCGACATAAAGAATTAATGTGTATATTAGTTTATATGTATTGTAAGAATGGCTTAAATTTAACACACAAATTAATTCAAGAACTTTTAGAAAACACAACTATCCTTTATTCATGATTAATCCAGATTGTGTTAATCTTTGTTCTTTAAACAAAATCTTAACCGTTTGAGCCGATCACAGTTTTCAACGCAAATTACAAATGATTCATGCAAGTGGCTTTACACAGGCTTCAAACACAGATGTCTTTACACAGACCTTCAAACGACTTACAATACTATATTTTTAATTTTGTGTAAGTGTGCCTACGCTGGTAGGTTCAGTATTAACAAAAACACTATTTCAAAACAATCCTGTATGTTGGATAATCAGATTATCCTTAAGTCCATTGCTTCTTTCCAAATGGATCAGAAAAATAAGAGCACTTTCATACTTTTTATATAAAAATCAATTAAAGAGAGAAAGAAAACTTGTATACAAGATTGATAATTACAGCAAAATTGATTCGCAACTAATTTGACTATTTTCTTTTTGTTTCAGGTAAGTTATTGATCTTCCCATAGACGAATTTGAAGGATTATAATGGAATAAACTCAAGCTGTTCCTAACCATAAGTATTTATTACATAATTAACGTCGCATGTATAGCTTTAAAATATCAAATATCTTCTCTAAAAATCTAGTTAAATTGAACAATTCATTTGGTAGAAACAAATCGTTGCTACCAACAGTTTGTGATAATAAAAGCATCAAGCATCGTCCGAGCTCACTCAATTTAATCGAATTTATTTAATTCGTCATTCGTTATTCTACATCCACGTACATTTCGTTCGTTTTTCGTAAATAATTAATTTAACTGAATTTGCAGCGTCGGCGACACATAATCAACATGGGGGTAAACATGTAAATAATAGTGTTAGGACTTAGAGTACAATACCATAGCGAGAGAATTGGACCTCGATCCGAATTTCTATCGATACAATAGCCTAATCGATACAATAGCCTGACCTAACCATTTTTTCTGGACATTATAGGCTCAAATCAATAGGTTCCCGTAACAGCAATAACAGCTAAACAGCAATAACATCTGACTCAGAACTCTTAATCTTAGTAGAGTCCTTTATTTGCAGTTTCTATTCGTGTCGAGGCTCGGTTTTATTACTTGCTACTTTTTGGCGAACCGCATACTCAGTTTTTCATTTCCACTCGAATTCGTGTACAACATAGAAATCGGGAACTGTTTCCCTCAGCTTTGTTCGTAAAAATTGTACGCCACACGGGGCCTTCATCTTGTGAAATAAGTAATTGAAAAGGTAGACATGAAATAGACCGAGGTTGTTCACTTCGGAACATCGGATTCATAGTTGTTCGCTTTAGATCCACATGGGATATGGACACGCAGTCGTTCAGTTTGGAACATCATTAAAAATATGTAAGAAGTATATATCGGTTATACAATTATTCAAGCTACCACTTATAAATATGAGGACTTGAACGATGCAACGCAAATGCATAGTACAAAGTATATTCTGTAAATGTTATTTGAAAACGTTGAATTAACGACAATTACATAGAAATCATATTAAGTGTAATATCCTTGATGTTGCCAGGGTTAAAATTATGAGCTAGTTTTACTTTTCGCAGCTGTTCCTTACTTTCACAAATTTAATTTTCTACCAAAAGTTCAGATCATTGAAAATATAAGTTGATATATTTACTGAACATATTGTGTGATCAGTAGTTATAAAATTTGTGAAATAATCGAAAAGATAGACACGAAATAGAGGTTGTTCACTTCGGAACATCGGATATATAGACACGTTTACTTCAGAACAACATTCAGTCGTTCAGTTTGGAACATCGTTAAAAATAAGTAGAAAGCACTTGTGGGTGTTATACAATTGTTCAAGCTACAGTCCACTTATAAATATTAGGACTTCAAAGGATATGAAGCTTCTGCCGTTTAATCGTCGCTAAATTGACGCTGCAACGCAACATAATCACGGCAATCTGATAAAGTTATATGTGACATATCCGAGTTGGATTAATTTCATCGTTCTAGTTCGCACCTGTGACAACGCACAGGACATGGTCGGTGCAAAGACCCGACATTATTCCTCTCTTCCGTTGATCTTTGATCTAGATCCTGGCTAGTAAGGCAGCCGGGAATCGCGATGGCGTCCTCGAGTTTATTTTACTTTGTGCTCTCTCGACGCTTTGTGCCTTTGCCCCGCAACTACTCCGGCAACGATAACGAAATTGTACAGCAACGTAATGCGGCTCAAATTGTCCGCTAGCTACGTTTTGGTAATTTCATGGCTACGGGCTTTATCAGAGGTCTGCCTGCGTCGCTTTATCGAGAAAAGGGGATCGAAGTTGAAGGGCAGCTGCGTTGCGTTCAACAATTATCACCATCGATTAACAGCCACTAAAAATAAGCTGCGGAAATGTGGGTGCCATTAGCTAATTTTACCGGTTTACTGGGGGCAAACTGACGATTAATTATTCTATCAGTTTTTTGGCTGATGTCGACGGTAATTAAGATCAATACGATTAGAGCATCAAAGATATGTGGCATATAGGGTAAATAGAAAAGAATGTGAGACTCCGGATTTGATTAGATACGAAGAATTATGAGGTGGGGAAATTTGTGCTGGATTTGTTATTCGTTTATCGATGCCTGAGAAAAATATTGGTTATGTGAACATGTTTTTATTTTTATCAAGCCATTTGTACATACAAAGGTAGAGTCGATATGTGATTCAACATTTTCAAGCATTTTGTGTAAAAAATATAATTATCTTAGTTGTCCAGAAATGTGTTTCTCGTGTGTTAAATAAATTGCAGACGGTAATATAAATAATATTCATTAGAATTTTCCTATTTCATAGCAATAAGTGTTTTCGACGTAACGATTTAAACGATCAATCTTTTATCTAAAGTTACCAGGTGATTTTCATGTTTTTGCAGCTGATCATCCGGTGAGTGCTTTTATCGAGATAACAAACATTTCGTTTTGTAGACGTGACAGGAAGCGGTATATTTCCGTTTCTTGGTTTAATCTCCGGTTTCGCATTTGGTACCTTCCACGAAAAGGGAACACAGACGATGCCGGAACTCGTTTCGCTTCCTGCTGTTGTCGCCTTTTCCTTCAATAACACCATCCCTGTTATCCTAGAAATTTTCCTTGATTCTCGATTGTAATTAAACGACTGTATCGACTTTTGTGTCAACCTGCCACAGGGATTTTAATATAAGTTTATGGGCAAACGTGGTACAAATTAGTGAATGTTATTTCTACGAAGACAGTTACGGATAGTTTCGTAATTTGAAAGTTCGTTAATTATCGCGTTCTTGATTTTGAATTTTCTACGTTTCGAAATTTCCAACTTTCTGAATTGCCAAATATGTAAATATTCAAAGTTCCAAATTTTCAAACTTCTAAATTGGCAAATTTCCAAATATGTATTCAAAGTTTGAAAGTTTCGAAATTTTTTATTAATTAGATTTTCGATGAGAACGAGATTTCTGATTAATTAGATTTTCAAATTAACGAATTTCTATGCTTCTAGATTAAACAATTTTTAATTTGTCCAACCCTGCTATAACTTATTTAACCTAAACCCGATTTAACATATTTATTTCCATAATGACAATCAGTAATCAATACATCAAATGTCCATTAACGGAACAATAAAAAAATCTGGAAAGGTAGCAAAATTTAAGCTACCATACTCTTTGTCACATTCAAAACTGAAATAACTAAATTTAACACTTGTAACCCTAATAATCTTGTACCTAATTCGTAATCAAATCTTGTGCTTCGAATCAATACACCACAAATACAGCTTCAAATCAATACACACGTACTTTTTTAATGAAATTATTTCAGATTTTCGGCATTTCATAATTTACCATTCCAACCACAAAATATAATTACACTATAATATGCCATTTCAGCAACCCTTGAACTGCATAAAAATATATCCATTTTTACGATGTCAGTCAAGATTAGTTAAGGACATCGTAGAAAATAGATTTTCAATTATATAAATAAATAATTAACAGAGATTGTATTTCGTATTTAATATTCAGCTGTTATTAAAGCGAAGAGCAAACATTGGATTACTTCAGAATGGCAATTTCGGCTGTAATTATCTTTGAATCAGACAATATTGTGCAGAAGTACAGGCACCGGGTTGGCACGATTATCTCAACCCCACAGCCGAGGCTGGAACTTAAGAATTCTTTGCATTAATAGAAGTTTTTAGCCAGGATTCAGAGTCCAGGACTACCTCAGCCTCCACTAAAAGGAAACTTTCTTCAGCATTTGTACATACTATGAATGTGGGATAAAATCTTGTTTTAATTGTTTGTTCTTGATTGGACTAGAATAAGCTCTGCAATTACATTATCACGCTTAGTAAATTGGTTTATTTCTTTTTCGGTTATTTTGCTTCGATATAACTTTTCTGTAGTTACTTGAATCTTTAACGATATCTTTAATTTAATAATATTATCTACATTATCTATGTAGTAATGAGATAATATTATCTGTATAACTGTAGTATAGTAATGTGAAGTGTATATTACTATGTAGCTGTAGTATAGTAATATTAACTATATGTTGTATAGTAATGTTAACTATATGTTACTATCATATAGTAATATTAATTATACATTACTATACAGCATGCTAATGATTATTCGTTGTTCATTGAGATAGAAAAAAATAGTATAATTTACATACTTGTTAAATGGAAATTAAAATTGGAATTTTTATGATTTCGAAGTTAATAAAATCTCGGTGAAGTCTACTATAACTAGAATTATTTGAAATTGATGTTTTTATTACCATTTTTACCAGTTATCAATACCTGAAAAATATAATTAAATATTTTATAAGAAAAGCTACAGCGAATTTAAAATAACATTATCATAATATACTACATTATAATTGATATAATTAGTCAAAGAATTATTACAACCAAATAGAAATATGTAAAGCTATACCTATACAATAGCAGAAAAAATGAAAAGACCATATAAAAATAGAAAAAAAAATATTTTTTACGATGGGACTTGAACACGTGTCAGAATAATTTAAGAATCCGTCTCTACCATCTTCACTACAATATAAACTTGAAAAATGTTATATCATTCACTTCTTACAGCGTATTAAATATTACATATCCTCCGAAATAATTCATATTCATAAAAACAATGTCTCTTCATTTTTCTAGACTCGTCAGAAAAAGCTTGATCAAAATAAGTGATTCAACTACCGTGACATACTGCACAAACTAGAAAATATCTATAATTCATCGCGAGTGAAAAATTATACACATTTTCCCGCATTATCTTGGAACCAGTTATTTTTTCACGGTTATATTCATCATTCTTCTATTCTTCAACGAGTTTCACGAATCAATATTGTTTGCCTATAATTCGACAACAGTATGTTCGTTTCGGTTCGCGGAAATATTGAATAGAAATTTCCGTGAGTTCTGCTGGCAAAAAATGCTTGCCAGTTCATTCGATGTTCATTTAAAATTCAAATGCTCTAAAGTTCGTTCTCCGTCTCGCCGCCCCGTTGGTTCCACGTGAATGGAAAAATCACGAGGCATGTTTCGATGTTGAGAATCCAGCGCGTTACGCTCCATTATGGCCGGTCAAAAAAATTTGTTTACACGGTAATCGAATTCTTTCCCGTGGCCGGTGCTTGTTTCGCGAATCACGCATGGAAATTTCAGAGTTACCAGGTTCGTTCCAGTTGGGTATCGTTACCGAAACGACGTCGCTTTGATTGTCTATTGAAATTTGTGCCGATCGTTTGCTGCGGACCTTCGACTGGCTATTTGCAGCCAAACTGACTCCCGATTTCGAACAACATTTATGCGAATGCACGCGAATCCAATGAAATTGAATACCCTATAGTTTTAACCCATTCGCTGCCAACTATTCTCGTAGTAAGAGCCTGTTCCAAAACTGCCGACTACAAGATATCTCGTAGTTTGCGGTACAAGTTTAGATTACAGTTGATTAGCAAATATGTTTATTGCCGTTTGAGTTAGGAATTATTAGAAAGGATGAATGAAAATTTTATGTGTGTATGTACTGTATATTATACTGTAGATGTACTGTATATATACTATATATGTACTGTAATATATCTGTATACATACTGTAAATTTTCTCTGTAACTTATTATTATATTTCGTAAAATTTCATGTTTTCTTGAAAATAAAATCTTGGCCAGAGCAAGACGTTATTTGCCTGGCAGTGAATGGCTTAAACCCTGCTGGAATTACGGGGAGTATTTAACACCCTCAGAGGCAATCTAACGACGTAATTAGGTTGACAATTAAATGTGCAATTTTTTTATTTGTTTATCGTTATTTAAAGTTTTGAAGCAAATAATAAAATTATTCTAGGGATAATTGTCTAAATAATTTCAATAATATGATGTTTAAGTATAAGTCGATTAATAAATTTATTTAAAATAACATTGAATAGAGAAACTGAAGTAATTATTAATAATATCATAAGAGTAAAATTATGGGAAGCTATTAAATTATCTGCATATGGCAAATTACAGTTGTGATTTTCAATAAAAATTTATATAATTTTATATTTGAAGTTTAAATTCAATGCACTAATCTGCCATATTAAATTTGATTAATTAATATAATAATCTATTTATATATTTTTTAGTGTTTTTTTTTTTTTTTGTCTTGATTTGTTATACTGCTCTACTTTTTTAGTTAAAACAAAATGTTTTGCATTTTCTGAGATATTCATGAGGAAACAGTAATAAAGTACATTTTTTTTAAGGTATATGTAGTATAATATTATGAGTTTGCAATATATTTTCTTTTCACTCAATTTTTGTAAAGATATGTGTACATGTTACAGTGTTGTACAATTTTTGAAAATCATTAACCATGTTTAATATAAATAAGTTTATTCACTGTTTTTAAAGAAACTGTACTTATATATGATATTATACATTTTCAACGTTATGCAATGATTAAAAAGTACATTCTTAATATACACAAATGTGTTCACTGTTCTTAATGAATTTTTAAAAAATACATTCATAATATAAACCGATGTATTTACTATTATTAACGAAAGTATATTATAATATCATAAATTGGCATTTTTATACAATTTTTTTTAAATTAATTCGTAATATAAACTTTACTCACATTTTCTTACTGTACCACTTAAAAGTATTTTCCAAATATATTTCAAATTTGCGATATTATAGTTCTTCATAAAGAAACGATCTAAATAAAACTTGCTTTCACCTTAATATTATTCGTGAAAATTGAAAAATGCAAAAATTCCAAAAATTGTTCGGAACTGAAGAAGTCATGCAACCAAAGGTGAATATTACTATTATTTTCCTTTTTGCCACAGAAAATCAAGAATCATAGAACTACAATTCATCAATTAATTCATTTCGAATTGGATCGTTTAACATTCGCTGTAACAGAAGCTCGCTATTAAAAGTTTATCGACAGATAGTGCGTTTCTAAACGCGAACACGCACACGCAGGTTAGCGAACAGGGTGTTTCTCGAATTGGAAACTGCTATCGGTGGAATTGAAAAAAAGCACCGGAAGCGAAATAGCGAACCGATCGAAAATTTCTTCTCGTCCACCGAAACAACGAGATTGTGACCTGAAATTACGAGCTGGAATTAATTAATAACCGATATGCCGAAAAGATCGGGTTGACCGGATTTATACCGGAGGCAAATAATTCCTTTTTTTTTTAGGGAAAAATGTTACTTTTTTATTGCCTCTAACGCGTTTTCCATATCATCGTGTTAATTTGTTTCTGCCTCGATGAACGGAGACACGATATTAAAAAATGTCGGAAATTGCCAGCGAACGAGTGCTCGTGTCATGGTTTCATGTTTTCTTGCTGTGTTTATTTAACTTTTATATATGCGTTTATACATATATAATTACATAATATATGTGTGTCATATAATTATACAATATGTATGTATATTTTGGTAACTTAGAATTTTGAAATTTTAAAATTTTTTATTTTTCATAATATCTATAAATTTAGACATTCTTAAACTTACGAATTTAAGAATTTAAAAATATAGTAAGATTTAGAAACTTGTAAGAGCAGAAATTTGTATTTTCTAAATTGTCAAACTTACAAATTCTGAAATTTAGGAATTCAGAAATTTGAGAATATGGAAATTTAAATTTTCCAAGTTGTCAAACTTACGAATTCTGAAATTTAGGAATTCAGAAATTTGAGAGTACGGAAATTTAAATTTTCCAAGTTGTCAAACTTACGAATTCAGAAATTTAGGAATTTAGAAATTTGAGAGTATGGAAATTTGAATTTATAGAATTTCAAGCTTCTAAATTTAATAATTTAGAAATTTAAAAATTTGGGAGTATGGAAATTAAAATTTTCAAATGTTTCAAATTTCCAAGTTTAGAAATCTAGGATTTTGAAATTTAGAAGCATGGAAATTTGAATTTTCCAGGATTTCAACCTCCCAAATTTAACAATCCCGAAATTTAAAAATTTGAGGACAGAGATTACCCTTTACCTCCTCGTACTCGTTAATAAATGAGTATAAATATCGAACAAAATATAACACAAAAAGACTATAAATCAGCTTTGAAATCACGGTACAAGAAACCTGATAAATTCTCCGGCTAATAAAATTGAATTCCAGTAACATAAAACACCGAAGCACGAAATTAATGAACGAAACATAAAATAGAATCGAATGAAATTAAATAAAATTCAAATGTATCACCGAGAGAATAATTTGTTATAAAAACATCCATCATAAATGCAGAAAATAATGGAATTATAACATGAATTTATTAAATTACCTGCAATATAACCTCCAAAGTTACTTTTCAACATTGCTGTTTCCATCTTCCCTGTAGGTGATCGATCACCTTCACTTCACTTTATTTCGCTTCGTACGTTTCCTATCCTGCTTCACAACAGTGTTTACACTTTAGTTCAGGTACACAAATTTGTTTGCTCTTACTCTTATTCTTTGTACTTTTGTTCCTGACATTTCAACATTTTCTACCTCAAAACCTTTGTGTACATTCGTTTTGCCTTTCTCCTTTCTTTTCTTTTTTTCTGTCTTTTCTATATTTTTCTTATACAGTTTTAACGTGTTCTAGTTTCTTTCGCGTTGTTTTATATTCTGTTGACATTGTTTTAAACACGGGTGGAAAATTTTCAACTCGTTCAAATTTAATATTATGCTAATATAATATTTTATTTGGAATTTTGTTAAGATCATTTATATTTTTCAATTTTGTTTTTTGATATTGGGATGGTGAAAATGAATTAGAAAATTATGTTTAACAGTTTTATTTTTACAATTTCTTTATTCATATGGAATGTTGCGTTCGTAATTTTAGAATTTCATACAGTCTGAAAAAATTTACATTTAAAATTTAAAAAAATGTAAATTTTTTCGGTAATATAATAAACTTTTTGAATCATGTATTTGGTTTCTGTTAAATACTTATGACAATAAAATTCATATTATAACATTTATATGTAATATAATCTAATTTTTATATTGTTCTTGTATTTATGTAAGTTCCATATTATTTTTACTCTTGTGAAGTTTTTATATTTAATTTTATATTATTTTCATTCTTATGTATTTTTTATATATTTCATAAATTTAAATTTTCTTATACGCTCATAATGTGTAATATGCTTTGTTATGATATTTTTTAAAATCGATAAGACATTGTAAATTATTATATATACATTCACAGAAAATTTTTTTATTGTACTGCATGTTCGTATTATTTTTTGCCTTTCCATTATTTATTTTATGGTGTTAGATTAAAAACGGAAGAAACATGAAGTCTCATTTCAAAAGTACCCAAAACTTGTTTATTTCGAGCAACATTACGTAAAAGAAATAATTATGAAACTCCACAAAAAGTATTTATGAATCAACGTAAAATTTTCTGTATTCACTTATAATTATTGTTAAATGCAAAAACTAAATCTTGTCAGCAAAGTCATCTAAGAACGTATTGAGTAACCATTGTTATTTTTCCACACACATTATTATGTATATACATACATTTTTCTCTATTTCTCTAATTTCCTCAGCGAGAACAAGTGAAAAAGTCACCCGTCCATCTAAATTGATATAAATTACTTAAAAAAAGGGTGTATCATAATTTCAAACGTTACATAATTATTTTTCATTATTTTCCTCCTGTGTTGGAACCTAGTTTCCCACTTTCGACTAAAATTACCCGGGAGAGACAAAAAATTTCGGTTCACCGTACCTCAATTTCCTTCCCGTCTGCTTTACATTTATTAAATTTCACAAATTATCGTCCATTTGAATTTTCCACCCTATTCTTATTCAATCTACGAATTTCCACGTCTTGGATTCTCCGTTTACTCTTTTTCTCTCGCTCTTCTTTTTCCGACACTTTTTCCACGCTCCCTTCATTACTCGGCTACGTTATTTTACCTGTCCACCCTGTCAACTGTTCCTTCTAGCCACTTTTCTATTTCGCTCGACGCGTTTAATCGCGACGCATCACACGGACAAATTTCGGCTCGTTAAGCTGCAGAATTAACTGCGGTAGCGACGTCGTAGTCGCCGGTTACCGTCGCGACGCTCTCATAATGGAGGGGATATCCTTCGACCAGCGACGCTTTAATTTAACAGGAGCTTTTTTTCTTCACGCCTGCCATGTGACTTGTCACACGTTCCTTGTACAAGCATCAGGTTCCCAGTTTTCGCACCTGGAGAAGACAAGACCAGCCTTTGTTACGGTTATTTTTATTATGGAATAAAATTTAATGAAACACGTATTGGACATGGATCCAAAATAACAGTACTCCTTTATCATTTAAATTATGAACTTTATTTAACACGTTGAGTACCACGCGAATTCTTAAGGAAATTCCATTCAGGCCACGCAATAAGTAATGGAAAGAAATATTTAAATTCATTAATAATACGATCCTGCAATAAATAAAAATTAAGTCAATTTTAAATAAATTTTCAGTAATTACTTATAATAATATAAGTTTTTTAGTTTTACATCATATTTTACACTGCCAGCCACCGGTGGTTGATGCGTCCTAAACGAAAAAGTTCAGTGTCCGCCACCGGTGGCTGACGCGGTCTAAACGGAAAGTCTGGTGTCAGCCACCGATGGCTGACGTGGTGCTCAACATGTTAAGGCTCGGAAGGACGTCTTGACTCTTTCAATACTTTGTGAAAAGTGAAGCGAAGATCCCCAAAAAGGAAATCTGGTTCACTTAAAGAAAAGAGTTCAATGTTGAACTTACAACAGAATTTCTTAAAATATCTAGTTGATTTGTCGTACCAATATTCCCTATAAATTTTCTGCAGGGGAAACGTACAGGCCAATCTAATAACGGTATGTTATTTTCAGCAAACCATTTTAATATACGTGCAGATTTATGAGCCGATGCATTATCCTGCATGAAAATTGAATTTTCGTTGCGGCGCTCTATCCAGTACGGCTTTAAATAATTTTCTAATGTATCGGGATAATTGTTACTGTTCATTATGTGAGAAATAAATAATATAAAACTTTTTGCACGAATGGAGAAACACGTTCGAACTGTAACCGAGCCAGCAACAAAGTTACGTTTCGAAAAATATTTCACATCGACTGGGAATTAAAACCATCTAGATTGAAAAAAATTTGCTTTTTTGGATCGAATTTTATTTGGTCACTAAATATAACCTACAGAAAACGAACTGTAACTTCTAAACGTTTGTTTCTTGTAAAATAAATATTTGACTGGCAAGGATGAAATTTGTAGTTAATAATATTAACTTTAACAGTACTTTAACAACTCTGTTTGAAGAAATTGTAGACTAAAAAATATTAAAAACTTTTTTAAAAATAAATTTCGTAGAAAATTAATGTAAACGATAATTTGCAATATGCCTCATCGTTTGAAGAAAGTTATTGATCAAGAAGTTACATGTAAAAATTTAATATAAAAATTTTCTCATATTTTGAAGCAAATATTGGAGAAACGTTATTTTGTCCAAATTTTAAAGCAACGTTAAAATTAGACATTGTTTTACTTGATAAGTGTTGAACAAATAAAATTAAACTAAATAAAATTGATACTATTGTTAACTAAACACAGTGCCAAAGTATTGCACCTAACGATTTACGTTATAAACAAGATCATAGTGCAAAAAAATAAAAATTTGCTGTTTTATCATTAATCAACGTATCCAGATAGATTATCAAATGTTGTGTATATACAATGGTACATGTACACTGCTGAGTTAGAGAAAGTTCCTCGCACAAAACTTGACACAATTGCAAAGTTAACGGAAGTGTGGACTTTTCGTGCAGGCAATCAAGATCTGGGTTTCAATCTAGTTATACTACTTGTCTCGTTAATCCCAGTAGATTTATTTTCTAA
Source organism: Megachile willughbiella (assembly GCA_945859595.2). Lineage (NCBI taxonomy): Eukaryota > Metazoa > Arthropoda > Insecta > Hymenoptera > Megachilidae > Megachile > Megachile willughbiella. The sequence goes on from OX243800.1 coordinate 12,696,901, forward strand.
ATATTGAATGCGTTCGTTAACGACGCGAAATGAAGTTTAAACGCAAAATCTGTGTAATAATAACGTGAAGAAGATGAAGACGAACAAGCAGGCGAAGATGAAGAGTTCAGCACGTAATGAACTATGTTTTGAAGTTCCTTCATTAAGTCGTACTAATAGCGTTTACCTAATTATAATCTTGCTTTTGCTTTTTCTACTTTCTTTTATAAATAAAGTGGCAGTAAACGATTTAACTAATCTGTATTTAGTATCTGTCGAATTGCTGATGGAAAATTTATTATCTGATGAATAAATTAATTTTGTTTCGACAGATTCAACTCGAAGATAAGACTCCAAAATTTTACGATTAGTAGATTAACTATTAAGTTTGTTAACAAATTAAGTAACGCAAGTTTAATTTGTTAGACAAATTCGGAAATTCAAAGATTTTTAATTCTGTAATTTTTGACAGAAGTTGAGTTTTATTTTGCGATAAAACAATCGCTGTTAAACAGGTCAATTCTCTCTATTTATCCTACAGAAATCTTAAAATGTTAGAAAAAATTCTGCGAATATGACGAAAGTTTCACGCATTACAGTTTCTATTTTACGGTTGTAACATTTGCATGCTCCCTGTTTTCTGATACGGGTTGCATTCGCGACAACTATGATAAAATTGCGCCGTGCTTTCAGCTCGGATTCTGGCTCGCTGGATAATTCATGAGGATCAGAAGTTCATTGTTCGTGTAAATTCGCCCGTTATAATTCGGTAGACACGGTAGTTGATAAAACATTGCCGTTTGAGAGACCGTCATGGAGGTTTGTTTCGAATTGAATGAACGACTTTGGCCGACAGCAGATAGATAAATTTTCGAAAAACAATTGTAGGAGATTAAATGGAAAGGAAATAAGCTTCAAACTTTTCGTTTACAATTAGCATTCTTCGAATATTTTCTTTATTTGAACCTCCTGTTTTTCGTTAAAAAGATTTCTTTAATCTTTAATCTAATTTTTTGATAATAGATGTTGCATTATATATTCATTTCTTTTGCTACTATTATTGTGGGACAAGTTGAATTCATCAACTGCTACTCTTGTTATGAGACAGAGTGAATAATACTTTGTAACTGGTGTGTTAACAAGTTTCTTTCATTAATAGGATAATGATCTAAACAGTTCAAGGATTTTAAAACGTTACAGAGTTATCGAATTTTTTCACAACTGAAGGTAAATTAACTTTTAAGTTACTTATGAATTGTTCTGTAAAATTTGTTTGAATTAACAGCCATTGGAAATAATTTCCTGGGAATTGTAATTATCGTGGCAGCAACACGTTTAAAACGATCGTTATGAGATTGTCCGCGATGAAATTGTGATTTAATAATAATTTGGAAGTGATAGTTATGCATACTTTGCTAATGATATCATTTTGAGTATCAGTCGGTAAAGGGGTACCGAACAGAATAATCCAACGTTAGTTAGTTTCTAGTTTAGTTGAAGTTGCAGTATTGAGGTAATCCTCTAGAACTTTGCATAATTTTGCAACTGTGGTTATTAAAACTCCCTGTAACAATAATAGTTCGTTAATTGACATTGCCTGCTCTACTAAAACTCCTCGTTCGATCCAACGATGCATGAAAACTTGAAATAAGTAATTATGTTAAACTATTCTTATGACTGTAAAGCCTTCAAGCATTGGAAATTAAATTTGAACTTGTGATTCGGTAAAATGGTACTTGAAATAATGACGCCCGGAAGGCATTTATGGAATCAAATTAAAAAATTTTAACACATTTTTTAGTGATCCGAGTATACTCGTCGAAGGTTGTTTAGGTTGTCGCGACTTTAGGCTGTCGGGATTTTACCTGTCAGGATTTTATCTGTCAGGATTTTATCTGTCGGGATTTTATCTGTCGGGATTTTGGGATATCGTGGTTATAGCTATTGGGATTATGTGTGTTGGAATTTTGGTGGTCAGAATTTTGAGTTGTCGGGATTATAGCTGTCAGGATTTTGGCTGTCGGGATTTTAGGTGGTTGTGACTTGGACTGTCGAGATTATGTGTATTGGAATTTTAGCGGTCGGGATTTTGGATTGCCGGGATCATAGCTGTCATGATTGTGGCGATCGGGATTTTAGATTGCCGGGATCATAGCTGTCAGGATTTTGGTTTTCGGGATTTTAGACGGTTGTGACTTTGGGCTGTCGGGATTTTCGCTATCGAGATTATGTGTGTTGGAATTTTTGATTATCGGGAACATAGTTGCCAGAATTTAGGCTGTCGCAATTTTAGGTTGTCGGGATTTCGGCTGTCATGATTATAGCTATCGGGATTATGTGTGTTCGAATTTTGGTTGATGAGATTATAGCTGTCAGGATATTGGCTACCGGGATTTTAGGTTGTCAAAATATTAGTGTAAGTAAACGGGGAACTCAAGTCAATGTGATCTTCTTAGATGGCTGTCTTTTGTTGATGAACGGTTGACGATTGGAGTGAAAAAGAAAGGTGTTGAAAATTACAGTTTCTCTGAAGAGAGTAAAAGAGCAGTTTCATTAATATATATAAAGTTTTCATAAATTAATACTAAAAACCCTTGTTTACAAATGTGTTCAAAACCCTTGTTAAATTGTGTTAACAGTTCCTGTGCAAAGTTTTTCATTAAATATTTAGTTAAATCTTACATTAGGTCATCGGGATTTTAGCTGTCGGAATCATCAGCTGTTGGGATTTTGGGTACCACCGCTATAATTTCATAGTCAAGTGTAGTTCACTAGTTCATCACTTATTCCAAATTCCAGCAAAAAGTTTGGTGACCTCTACCACTATCACACCAAAAAATTCCCCATTCACGCTACCAATGATACATCTTCAACAATCGTTTCCAGCAACTCCGCCCACGGCAATATAACGAGAGCCAACCATAAATAAGCTGGAACCAACCTCGAAAGAAACAAAGCTGTCGATCCGCGGATCTCGAAAGTTTAATCGGCGAAATCTTAATTAGAGAGTGCATTTATTAGGGTGGAACTCGCGACTGGTCCTCTCTTTACATTGCATCGGTTGGCGCAAAGAAGATACCGGCGGACCAGTTTTGTTCGCGTGCGAAACGAATGCCTGCAGTACCTCGTGTGCAGATAACGAGGTTGGCAATTATTAGCAAAAGGCGGAGCCTCGAAGTAAAAACAAAATACAAAGGGAAAGAGGAAAAGTGGTCGCTCAGGGCCAAAGTCTTGGCAATAATTTTTAACGAATACCTTTTTCAACCTCGGCACCAACTGCGAGGAAACAAAGGGCGGAGTCGCGATTTCGATCGAGCACACCCTGTTGGCGATTTTTTTTGCGGATTTATTTTCACTCGTTTTTCGACCAATCGGAATTCAAGGGGATTTGTGCAGTGAACGATTTGGGTGCAACAGTCGGTTCGTGATTAATTTAGGTCTCTTAAATATTGCAGGGGAGATTTGATTATGTAGGTAAATTTCAATAGATTCTTGAAGTGTTGGGCTTTTTCTTTTCGTTTGTTAAATACAGTGTTTTATTGTACAGCTAAATTGTATAAATTTGTGTAATTATACTGTTAGTTGAATGTTGGAAATCACTGGCTTTTGGCACCTTGAGTTTATCATAGTGTTTAAAATATATGTTTCTGGGAATTTATTTCTGAGCGGCTAAAATACTGTCTTCGATAAAAATTTTCAATAAACTTGGAGACATATCTTCCTTTCTGGATTTTTTCTTACGAAACACATGTGGTTGGCAATAATATATCAGTGTGTGTACGACAATGTACCATACAAATTATTTTCTTTAACATAAATTACGAATTATAGTATAATATAATTGTAGTGTAGACTACGATACAGTCTCTAAGTAATGTATAGATAAATAATTATTTAAACATCGTGTTATCTGAATATTAATACGAGTTTGTATAATGTATTTTTTCTACCATTTTCTGTTGTGAATAAAATTAATTCCATTATACGTATTCCGTCTTAAAATTAGTAAAAAAATCTAACTTCTTTTATTCCTATCAGTTTTTGCAACTAAATTAGGTGTTCAGTATTTACACATCGCATTATCAGTTTATACCATATGTATAATAAATGCATTTTTTCTACCACCTTCTGTTGTGAATAAAATTAATTCCATGATATGTATTCTATCCGAAAATTATTAAAACAAATGAAGGTTTATTCATTTCCGTCACCTGCTTGAACTAATTGGGTTGTTGTGTGTGTCCCAACAAATGTTAATAAATAAATTACAGCAATTTTACACATGGTCTAATGTCACCGTAAAATTAAAGATTAATGGGTCTATGGCAGTGGAGCTGGTATCAAAAAGCTCTGCATAATTTCGAAATATATCCCTGTTGTACATTTTGAAATTCCCAGTTGATCACTCTACATGTGTATACATATATTTCCATGTATGAAATATGAAACATGTAATTCAAACCTCTCATTCATGGCTCCAATGCTAATATGTATCTTATGCGTCCGATGGATGTAATCACAGAAAGAAATGAATTGCGTTCAAACAAAAACGTTGATAAAACAAATTGGTTGAATATTAAATGTTCAAACAGTTAATGACAAATTATAGAGATTAAGTTATTATTCTACATGGAGGTTTAAATTTTCCAGATGTGAAATGAATGCAATTTGTATCGTTATAGAATTAAATAAATATTATTCGTAGTTATAAGTATAATTATTTTGTAAATGCTTTTTAAATATTTAATTATAATATTCATATATAAAATAAATGACTGTTCTTTTTTTTTTTGGTGATTTGAGAGTTGGAGGTTTTCAGGAATTTGAGGATTTGAGAATTTTGGGATTTGTGAATTTGGGGGGTTGAAAATTGGGGGATCTAAGAATTTGACATTTCAGATTTGGAGATTTAAGAATTTTCAAGATTTCAGAATTTGGAGATATGAAAATTTGAAGTTTTGACAATTTGGGGATCTGAGAATTTGGAGATGTGACAGTTTTAGCATTTGTGAATTTGGGAGTTTGAGAATTAGAGAATTTTCAAGTTTCCAATATCCACTAAATTTTTACTAGCAAGAATACATGAAATTTATTTTTTAAGCATAAAAATGCTGATTCATATGAAGTCTGGTAATTGATCGGTCTAGCTTTGTTTTATCAATTAATTATATATTTTGTTGAATTGCTGAAATAATGAATCATTTTTATTTCATCGGAAATAATTGAAAGTTCACCGAGCCCTTTGAGATTTTTCATTCGGCTTACATCTCAGTTCTGCAAACAAACATTTGTATGGTTGAATTCGTTTGAGGTTTGTGAAGAACAATTTGTAATGATACGGTAAAGCGTTGCTACTACATCAGCAGATTTATTTACCAGCTAATTAGAACAGAAGCACAGGTTGCCTGTGAAAGGAATATTTTTCAGCTTTAAAATAATTCCTTTCGTGTTTAAAATTCGCTTTGCTAAATTTGTTTCAATCGAATAAGATAATATTAATTTACAGGGCAGGTATTTCAAAAAATAATTTTAACGTTAAACCGATGAAATATATAAAATTTAACAATAAACCGTAGGATTTAACAATATTTCGGAATTTTACACTGCAACGGTCCGAAAGCTGTGTGTGTTACAAAACAATGTGATTCGGAATGAAAATCAATTTCGCAATAAATTGCTCAAATTATTTTACCACCGTAATTGTTTAACACGTTGCATTAAAACGTACAAAACGGTGCGAAATTTTAAAATTCCGTGCAAAATGTAAATACGTGTTTAAGCATCTCGTTATTTTCTTTTTTTGCAAATAAAAATTGCACGCGCAGTTCCGCGAACAAAAAGCATACACGAAAACTTAGTGGCTGTCGGGAAAAGTTTAAAATAAATAGCGTAAAATGTTACTTCGAAAGGAAGGAACAGAAAGGCAGGAAAATGTTATTTTAATTTATCAGGTCGAATATCAAATAAGGAAGAATGGAAATTCTTGAAGATAGAGATCGTGGAAGGATAAGAAGTAAAGATAATATTTTTCACTTTAATACAAGACAAACACGAGACGAAATTCTAATGTTTATTGAAAGTATGGGAATCTTTTATAATGGATAAAAGTTCAAGAAACTACGGCTGAAAATTAAGGATTAACCATAAAGTGAAACGGCACTCTACCTTTTTAACATAAGGCATTTTACATTATTAATAAAGAACTATTGGAAGATTTTAGTAAGAATACATTCCCTGAGGTAATTTTTCGTGATCTCTTCAAACCGTCGCCATTTTATGCATATCTTATAGTTTTTCCAATATGGCGACTTTTTCGTAGAGCAGGGATCGGCAACCTGCGGTTCAGTAGATTCATACTTGTGGCTCTTAAATAGTTTAATAGTACATATTGAAAAATTAACTACAATATTGCAATTGCCAAACAAATATAATAATCCTGCGCACACATCAAAATAGCGGCAGATCGCATGCATGTAAACCTAGCTTTAGCTAACCTTGCTCTCCACACTCACCGACGCCACACTCAAAACCTAAAAGTGTTTCCGCTTTCTTTAATACGTTGACTTATATGTTCTGTTACTACGCAAAATAGAATGTTTTGATTTCACAATCAATACATGTTTCTCAGCAGATATTATATTACTTTTTCTAATACATACCGATGTATGTACTTATATTTGGCTCTTCAAAAAAATAATTTATCACATTGGGAGAAAAATGGCTCTTAACTCCAGAAAGGTTGCCGACCCCTGTCCTAGAGGAACTTGGAAATATACAAATTTCATTTTGATTAATTGATGTGTAGGGTTAACGGACTTGCATATTGAGTCATTGGGTGGAACTTTTAGTTGTACTTTAAGAGTCCATCGGTGTTTTTGCAAAATCCAATATGGCGGATCGTCAACGACATTCGCAACGATCTGTTAGAGAAATATGAAACTGTAAAAAACTGCATTTCCGTCAGATTTTGAGGTTATGTGTCCAACCAAATCGTATTATTGTAATTGTTTCATGTTTCGTGTGAGAACGCAATGATTACCTTTCATGTATAAGATCATGTTCGAATTTGCGTCAGTAAGGTAACAAGACGAAAAAAGTAAAAATTTCGTGATATACGCCGTCGTCTAATAAATAATAAATACGTAATAAAATATGTAACAATTAATAAGTGAGTAATAAAATACGTAATAAATAATAATAAATACGAGGTAAATACATAGCATTTGTATTTGTGAATTAATTTACAGCGCGCCGTATTTTTGTTGTCTATTTTTGGCGATTTTGAGCTAAACAAGCATCGTGTAGACTTATTTTTGTTTCTATTGCAATGAACGAGCTAGAGGGTCGCCGCGCGTCGTTAGTCTAATTGCACCACTAATTAATTATTACCAATAAACGCGACGTGTTTCAGAAAACGTGTTTCAGCGGACGACGAACGAAGAACACGGTAGAGTATTTATAAAACGTTTAAATTGGACACCACGCACGTGTTTGCTTCTTTATGGGAAAAATTGTATCGCTGGGAGACGAATTTGTATCATACTGGAGTAATTTTTGAAACTTCTTCAAACAATGTGAAACTTTAGTATATTTAGCATTTCTTGTTTTTGTTTGTTTAAAAATGTTTTTATTTAAAATAATTTCGAGTATTAGATAATGAAATGTAAATGAACATGTAATTTTCTATTTCTTTATGTTCTACTTGCTAATTAGGTTTATAAATCACCGAATTTATAATTTAATTTATGATACAAGTTTTTTTAAAATTTCGAATCGAAACATAATACAATGCTGTCTTAATATAAACCAATGCTAAAAGTGTACAAAGTGCAGTTTTTGATCAGTAAAAACAGCTTATCCCTAAGTCACGTGATTCTTTTCATTCGAAATGAAAGTGACAATTCATTTCTTACAGCAGGACATGTTTCACCAGGGGACATCACTTGTACACGTAAAAGCACTCGAAAGCTCTTCGCCCGGGTTTTCTTATATTTGTTCCTGACAGTAGTTCTACTTAATTGCCGTGCACTTAATCTCTGTCTGCTTATTAAGGACGACTAAAATTTATCTTCTACGTATATTAATTCAAGTAACATTTCAAGCTTTTAAAAATTTGAGTATCTTTTTTGTTATTAGATTTCAAAAAAGGCTTTTGTACTAATATTATAATATTTTCATTCATTTAAATATTACTAGTAATTAAAATATTCTTGTACGTTATATATTTATTATTAGATATAATTGTCTGCTTTATTCCTAGGTTTTTATATCACTAAATCCCTAGATCTTTATATTTGCAGATTTTTGTATTCCTGTATCTTTAATCTCTTTTCTCTGTTTCACCAGATTTCTGATTTGATTGTTGTTATATACTAGGATTTTTGTATACCTAAATTTCTACGTTCTCAAATTTCTGTATTCTCAAATTTGTATATTTCACGTAATTAAAATGTGAAAAAAATTTACCATATTGCAAGTGCGTCACAAGAATAGCTCGTCACTATAATACAAGTGATTACGGCGAGTAAAATTTACTTTTATTTTACTTATTTATTTTGTAAGAGGTAAACCAAAAAAATAAGAAGATTTAAGTATTTTAAATAATGTCAAGATTTAATAATTTTAAAAATACATGAGTGAGTGGCGAAATCACAATACTTATTTATAACAAAAGTCCTCGCAACTAACTCACATGATTGCTGTATGAACGCTCGCCCAAAACAACCGCATAGATACCCAAACACACATGTCACACATCACATTCATACTCAAAATAAAAGATACACATTCATGTTCATACAAAAATGTTTACAATTCAAAATTTATATGAAATGACTATTACGATATTTAATACACAATGACATATCTAGATGATATTACTTAAAATATCAGTGATATTCACGATTTTAAAAACGAACATGTCAGACATGAAATGTCTCAACATAAGATTCATTAGAATCGGATAGTAATTACGAAATACTGTATTAATCGTGAAATACTGTATTTAGTTAGGCAGCTGTGTAAGTACACATGTCAACAAAGAAACGAAGTGAGGTATAGTTACTCGACACTTTTTATAGTGCCATCAATCACGTTAGCGACACCAGGAACACTGACACACTTTCAGCGTTATAACATGGCTTGGCGAGTATGCGTGATAAATATAACGACCCATAAATCAATCTTCCGCGCTATTAACGCGAACTTGTTCGTTCATTATTTCCATATTTTATCCCTTTATCCGCGCATGTTCGCGTTCCATACCGCGGTACTATTCATACCGCTTCAACATTAAAACCTTCAATCACCCCACAATTGCATCTGCACGCAATCCACATCGAATTTGTCCCGCCCGGAAACCAGTTTGCAATTAGCGAAAAATCCGGACGGAGGTAATTGGAACGAACTTTTCATACGCAACCCAGTTTCCGATACTTCGTCAAACCCGATATTTGGAAGAACAATAATTTCGGAAGGAACGTGCCGTTAGGGGATAAAAGACGCGGAAGGAAAATACCGAACGACCGCCATTCGAGGTACAGTGACATCCATTTTGTCCGTGTTATTCGAGAGATGCACAATGTTATCTCTGCTGAACGGAAATGGCCAACGACTTCGAGGGGAATTGATGCTGAAGAAAATAATTTCGACGATGGGGTGAAACAATAAACAGGGTGCTTTTATTAACGGTTTAACTGCGGGCGTGGTTTATAAACCACATGCTAAAATTAGTGTGTATAAACAAGTTAATTTTTGTTAATATCAAATAGCTGTAGTTTATGTACCACTAAAAATAAAGAGATTAGATTAAAATTACATTAAGATTAAATTAAAACTTATTTTCATTTTACAAAAAATATCTGTTAAAGGGTTAAAACCTCAACATATGAGTTCTTTTCAAGTTGTGTCATAAGTAGATATTTATTGATGCAATGTTGAAACAGGTGATGGAAGGTTGAATGTTGGGTATATTTTGTATGTAACCCTTGATGGTGGAGATTATAATTAAATTGTAAATGGTTTATAAATATTTAATTATAATATTTATAAACGGAATGAATGAGTCTGTTTCTTGGAGATGTGAGAGTTCAAGGGTTTGAGAATTTGAGGTCTTGAGAATTTTGGGATTTAAGAATTTTGAGATTCGAGAATTTGGAGATTTGAGTATTTGGAGATATAAAAATTTGAAGATTTGGCAATTTGGGGATCTGAGAATTTTGGGATTTGTGAATTCAGGGGTTTGATAATTAGAGGGTTTGAGGATTTGGAGGTTTGAGAATTTTGGAATTTGTGAATTTGGAGTTTTGAGAATATGAAGATTTAAGACTTTGGGGATTTGTGAACTTGGGGACTTAAGAATTTTGGGATGTGTGTATTTGCAGGTTCGAGAATTAGAGGATATGAGAATTTTTAAATTAAAAAATTTGAAATTATGAGAATTTGCAAATTTGCAGTTTGAAAATTTTAGTATTTGAGAATTTGGAAAAGGGAATATTTGAAAATTTAACAACTGTTAGTTTATAACTTCGGAAATTGGAAAAGTTATTTGAAAATCTTGGATTTCGAATTTGAAGATTTGTAAATTTTTTACTTTGAACATACAAAAATTTGGTCTTACAGAAAATTGGAAATTTGAAGTTAAACTCGTTTTAAATTCAAACATTTTTTTAGTGGGAATTTTGTGGATGAGAATTTAAGAATTTAAGAATTTATCAATTCGAAAATTTGAGAATCTTGAAATTCCAAATTTGGAAGCTTGGAAACTTGTGTATTTGGAAGTTTGGAAATTAGAGAATTTATGTTAAATTGCTCGAGAAAAATTCCTAGAACCGCCCCTAGTTACATTTGTCTCAGTTTCTCGAACGAAACATCTTAGATTTGTCTTTTCTCTCTCGGTGCTTTTCTCTTGCATTTTTATTTTCTTTTTTAGTACTCACTTTTCTTCTTCATAAACTTCTCCAATTTATCCATGCTTAACTTTTTTATCTTGAGCTTTCGTTTATTCTGTAATTTCTGACCCTTTCATCTTTAAATTTTTCTTCTGCTTTTCTCTTATTGTTACATTTCCTTCCTCATTACTTTTGTCATCCAGTTTTTCTTCCTGCTTTTTCTCTGAAATCTTTCCTGTCCTGTGCTTAATGTTAGCTACTTTTTTCCGACATCCACTACTTCCAACTCATCGTCGTATTTTGTATAATTTAACTCTATTTTTCGTTTCTCCGTCTACATTTTTATTCTCTCCTTTTTATTTATCACATTTCCAGTTTCTTCTCTTTTGCACTCTCCACAATTCCTCACTTTTCGTTCCTCGCTTTATTCGACTCACGTTTCTTAATCTTTCTCCAATTTCTTATTTATCTTGCTCGCTGCACGAACAGAAAGATGCAAACAAAGTTACAAACAGGAAGGTTCCTTATCCATTTCCTTTAATACCAGAGATGACATAAAAGAACGGTGCATATTTATGAATACAAATGACGACTCGGCACAATAAATATAAAGAACGAATATAATATCATTGTGCAAGGTAAATTATGCAATAAATAACGTTTTCGATTGAAACCCTATTTCAAAGGGTCTGTTTCATTTATTATATTTTGCTTCATTAGAGAAGTATGAAAAATGAGTCATTTATTTTAAAAGTGGGGCGAGTCCATTTTTGAAAAGAATGAAGATAATAATAACAATAGATTCACAATACGATATTTGTATCTGTAGGCAATTTACTGTGAAAATAATTGAAATTTCCTAATATTTCAACAATGGGTTAGGTGATTAGTGTTGGAAAATTTATTTTGGAAATGGTGCAAGTTCTTAGGTTTAAATTATTTTTATTTAAAGTAATTAATTTTTATTTAAATTATTATTTTTATTTTTAGTATTTAATATTTTGCAGCTTTGGTCAATTTTAGCACTAAAATACTGTAAAAACTAGAAATTGTATAATATTGGTGCATAACCTCAATATGAGCGAGGATCTGTATGTACTACCGTGATAAAAAAAGAAGGTGAATTTTTCATTTAAGCTTCGCGGGTACTGTAAAATCGTGAAATTATTTTTTGTGTGGATTAATAGTACAGTCTTTGATATCTTTGCATAGTTTTATGTCAATATATTCAATTGCTGCAGAGTTACACGTGTTTTTGTAAACATAGAAAAGTGAGTTTTTCGATTTTTATCATGTCTGATTTTGTTGAGCAAAGAATTTGCATCAAATTTTGTTTACGAAATGAATATTCTGCCGCGGAAACATTGTGGATGTTGCAGAGGGCCTTTGGTGACAAGGCTGTGTCGCAAAAAAATATTTACAAGTGGTGCAAACATTTCAAAAAAGGTCGAGTCCGAGTTCAAGACAAATAGCGCTCCGGACGAACCGTCAACATGTACTGATGAATGCCACGCGAAGGAAATCAAAGATTTAGTGCTTGGAAATCGTCGATTGACAATTAGAGATCTTGTTGATGCTGCGGACAGCTCATTTGGATCAACCGAAACCATTTTAACAGATGTTTTGTGCCTCAAACTCGTCAATTCCGCGTGGGACGACACTGCGCCGTCCCACACTGCATTGGTTCTTCGAGAATATTTCACTAAAAAATCGACCCATATCATTCCACAACCACAGTATTCGCCTGATTTAGCACCGTGCGACTTCTGGCTGTTTAACAAACTCAAAAGACCGCGTCTGGGACACCTTTTCGAATCGACTGATGAGATAAAAGCCAAATCGAAGAAATTATTGAAGGCCATCCCGGAAAAGGACTTGTTTGACTGTTTCGACGATTGGAAAAAACGTTGGCATAAGTGTATTGTGTCTGTTGGGGAATACTTTGAAAGTGATGAGATCGATTTAGAGGAATAAATAAAGGTTTTTCATTTTATAAACAAATTCACCTTACTTTTTGATCACAGTAGTATGTATATCATTGCTGATTTCTATTATACGCAAGTTCTACTTCAGTTTCTAGTACTCAACAAAATCGACGTTCTTGTTTCAGTATCAGTGCCCTTAACAATTTTGTTATTTGAAAATTTATTACAAATTGTGGTTTAGTTTATTAAAAGAAATATGACTCAGAATGATTTCAACGAATATAATAACCGCATCTGAAAGTGAAGCTGGCAGATAATAACACAATAAAAATACTTTCCTGGGTAATAACGCTGCTTTAAAAATCATTTTAATAGACGAAAGAGTAAATGAAATACAACCAACTAATTATTGGAGGATCATTGGAATAAGTGTGTTGAAGTAGAGGGAGATTATATTGAATAAAGAAAATAATTTCATTAAAAAATACACATTCTTTCATTTTTGCTTTCAAAACTTTTCAACCAACCTGTATTTTGTTCTTTCGGTTTGCAAATTATCGCAAACAAAAACTGCAATTTCGAATAGTTTTCATTGACTACACTCGACTCCATTACACAGCCACGTTCTTCGCCATTTAAAAATGTTTCATCTAGCACACATTTCGCATACAAACGCTGTTTATTTCCGGCGAATGCTCGCATGCTTCTTTCTCTTTTAATGATCAAGAAACGTTGTTTGTTCCGATAAAGGTTCAAAGGGATCCGTTCGTAATTAAGTTTTAAATTGAAATTAAGTATTGCCTCGGGAAGAACCGCAGGCCTCTGTAAAAACATTCGAGCTCTTTTTCGAATGTTTGTTAAGGTTCCATCGATTTTTCCCACCGTACGATGGTGCTTCCTTCTTTTACCCTTTGAAACCCTTCAGAACTCTTGACCCATTTATGCAACCGGTATTCATGGTATGCCGCAAATATTTACATAATGTTTCGCAGCTCTTCATATTTTTAAAGAGCACAACTTTGTGCAGTTCCTCTTTCTGCGAAATCCTTGCCTGCTATAAATTATTTCCCTCTCTCTTTAGCCATCTTTCTTTGCTCGCGTTTCATTTCTTTCCACGGTCATGCATCTTTCTGCGTGAGCATATCCAATGAAACACAGACGGATTTTTATCGTTTGTTTATTAAATGGCGAACCTGAGGAAACCGACAGCTAATAATTTTTCGTTCTAGTTAAAGTGAATCGTAGTGGATTTTTGATTGCCTACTGGATCGTTACCCTTCATCGAACTGTATTTGCGGAAAACCATTGACATTTTTTAGTTACAAGTTCTCTTTCTTTCTGGTTCAGAGTCGTGATTGGAAAGAATTCTTATCATTACGAAATTTTTTTGGAAATTTGATTTTTGCACGAATGTGTGTCGCAGCGTTAGCAGTAGTGACGATTAAACGACGTATCATTAGGATTCCCAATGCGTGAATATAAGTGGACTGTATCTAAGAAATAAATGACTGCGGACGACTAGAGTTTATTTTGCTATGTACTTGATGACTTGAGAGTCTCTCCGAAGATTTTTTACATTTCACAAAAGCATGGAGTGGAGGTACAATTTTCGTGACATCGCTGAGAGAAAACAGTTTCTAATTTTCTATTGGTTTAGCTAAAATTCGAGTGGAGATGGAAATACAAGTGACGTATGAAGTGGGTGGTTTCTCCAAAGTGACCATAGCAAGTGAAACGCAATACCTCGACATGTATAGAAAACTGCAAATAAAAGACTCTGCTGCTAAGGTTAAGGGTTCTGACCAGATGTAACAATAAACTAAAAAATATTTGCTAGAATGTAATCCTTGGGTCTTATCGCTGCTACGGATAAAGAATTGATTTGAAACTACGAATGTAAAGGAATGAAAATCTGTTAAACTATTGTATCGCTAAAAACTTTTACTCGAATCCTGTATTATGCATTCTGCAACCTAAAAATTGATGACTTGAATTCTTGTTAGTATCGAAAAATGTTAAATTTGATGACTAAATTCCTTTTCATAACTTAAAACCCCGAGTTTCCCTGTTTGCTGCTTCGACATAAAATTTTCTGCTCCAATCGTTTCTGTTCATCTCTTGGTGCAATTACCAGTTGCTTGTAACAGGAATATACATATGAAGCAAACAGCTTTCTGGTAATATTGCTATTTCCACATTCATCATGGTATCTTCTTGTCACAGTGGTGTAAACACTTCTAGTAGACACGTAGGTAGGCAGTTTAGCCTGTTGCAGAATGTAGAAACAGGTTGCGATACGTGCATGGAAACGTGCCTTTATGTTACCCTCAGAAACGGGTGTTCTGATGCACACAAGTGGTATCCCCTGTTCATGTATCGTCGAGGAGATTCCACATAGAAATTCCTCGTGTAATATCACAGTTCTCTGTGCACCGTGGCTGATTTCCTTTTCGTGAATTAACCATCTCCGTCTGATAGGAATTGTTGGTAAACGTATCCCTTTGCCTTTGCGATGAGGAACATTCACTTAGTCTCTGTTATTCGCTGTATTGTGCATCCTCTTGCATCGTAGATAACAGTCGGATCAAGATTAGACTAATTCGGCTAATTCTACGACGACCTTTATTCGTTTCGTTTTATTTATATAGAACTTTCTTAATCCTCCAATGTCCAAATTGTTAAATTTGGAAATTCCCAAATTCTAAAATTTTCAAGCTCGCAAATTTTCCAATTTCGAAATTCTCAAACCTTCAAATCTTCAAAGAAATTTGAAAATTTCTTCATTCTTGAGTCAGTAAATGCTAAAATTTCTCAATTTTGAAGTCTCTCGATTTCTAAATTGCCAACTTTCCAAAACCATGAATTTCCAAATCGCCGAACTTTTAACGTTTAAAAATCCCTTTTTTTTTTAGTAAAACTGTATGATAGTATTACTCATCAATTTCTATAAATTCAACTTTTTTCATAAAGTGTAAATTTTATTATATAATTCCATTTATAAATATAAAACAAGCCTATACCTGTCGTATAATTAATTGTTTAATCATTGCAGGAATATCCTCCGCCCTTATGAAAGCCTCAGGCGATCGATGTACATCTGTATACATATTGTCAATATTTCAGAATTCTCAACATGCATTGACCATACTGTAACATTGTCAATACAATATTGTCAGTACTGCCAATATTTATTGACATACGCGATGTACCACAAGACATTCAATATTTATTGACAGTGCATGTGGTTTCTGAACTGAACGAGAATATATTACTATTTTTATTTTAGATTTAGCGTTTAAAATTATATAGCAATATAAAGAAGAATTTAAATGTTACAGTTTTTATCAATCTTCTTCATCAATACTTAAAGATATATAGTCAATAATAAATGAATAAAAATAAATAATCAATAATGAGTAAAAATAAATAATTAATAATAAATAACAATTAAATGTACATCTTTCCATAATGATATTGGCTACGTATTGCATATCAATTATTGAGAACCCCGAAATTTTTACAATGTACCGTTCTCCGGATACTTTGTATAGGTTCAAATCAATAGGTTCCCGTGACAGCAATAACAACTAAGGTTTCGCAAATCAAGGTTTAAATTTCTTGTTGTGAAATTCACTACATTTAAATTTTAATAAGAATACTATTTCAAATTATGTAGAGATTAACGATGATTGCATATGAAAGAAATTAAAAATTAAAAGAGTACAAAAATACAAAGAATGTAGAAAAATTAAAAAATAAGTAGGAAAATAGAAAAATGGCAGAATAGCAGAGTAGTAAACTTGAAAAATAGACAACAAAATCTCAAAGCAGCAAAATAATAAAATGAACTAATCACAATAATTTTCTATCACTCAAAAAGGCCGTCTTATAATGAAACACTATCAACATCAGCCCGATACGAATATGTCACAAAACCGTCTCGACACAAAACAACCCTCACCTCCAACATTAAGAAGAAAATCACAAAGAAGTCTCTTCATTATCATTCCTAAACTTGCTCAAACTACCCTAAAACACAATGAAGTAGAAACTGGGTACAACCCACGTGTTTCGCTAACTTTAGCCTCCGGATACTTGCTGATCATTCAGATAAGCATGCCTGTAGGAACAAAAGCACAACGTCGTTCTGCTGTGCGAAATAGAACACCGATCAACTTTATCGTTGATTCACGTCTCACAATATATACCCCATTCCAAAATTCCCCTTCGTTCGCAGTTTGCTACTTTTCCATCTGTATTTGTTAGGTCTTAGAACATAGTAAGATCTCGAACCAAGTTTCTATCAATACAATAATATTTTTTAGTTTCTTTGGACACTATGTATAGGTTCAAATCAATAGGTTTCCCTGACAATAATAAAATCTGAGTCGTTGCATCCTATCGAGTATTTTTAGTTCATTCACACCTGACTCAGAACCCTTAATCTTAGTAGTAGAATCCTTTATTTGCAGTTTCTATTCGTGTCGAGGCTCGGTTTTATTACTTGCCACTTTTTGGGGAACCGCATACTCAGTTTTTCATTTCCATCCGAATTTGTGTACCCAATAGAAATCAGGAACTATTTCCCTCAGTCTTGTTCGTAAAAATTGTACGCCACATGGAGCCTTCATCTTGTGAAATAAGTAATCGAAAAGGTAGACATGAAATAGACCGAGGTTGTTCACTTCGGAACATCGGATACATAGTTGTTTGCTTCGGATCCACATGGGATACATATAAACACACAGTCGTTCAGTTTGGAACATCATTAAAAATATGTAAGAAGTACATATCGGTTATACAATTATTCAAACTACCACTTATAAATATGAGGACTTGAACGATGCAACGCAAATGCATAGTACAAAGTATATTCTGTAAATGTTATTTGAAAACGTTGAATTAACGACAATTACATAGAAATCTTATTAAGTGTAATATCCTTGATGTTGCCAGGGTTAAAATTATGAGCTAGTTTTACTTTTCGCAGCTGTTCCTTACTTTCACAAATTTAATTTTCTACCAAAAGTTCAGATCATTGAAAATATAAGTTGATATATTTACTCAACATATTGTGTGATCAGTAGTTATAAAATTTGTGAAATAATCGAAAAGATAGACACGAAATAGAGGTTGTTCACTTCGGAACATCGGATATATAGACACGTTCACTTCAGAACATTCATAAAATGGTCATCAGAAAAGCACATGTGGGTGTTATACAATTATTTAAGCTACCATCCACTTATAAATATTAGAACCTTAAGCGATATGTAGTTTCCTGCGTCGTTTAATCGTCGCTAAATATTACCAATGCTGCGATGTACATACCCATATAAATCTGAATATTGAACAGAACGCTAAAGTTATCCACTACTGACGCATAGTTAACAACGCCATAATACGATCGACATAATTGCAACGAAGTACCGAAACAAAAAATGATATCGTTCACAAAAGTCCAGACATCACTTTCACGATACAGTACTTCATTACAGGCTACGAGCCTGCCAGTTTCTTTCACTCCATAGACTTAATTGGCGAGTTCTCGGTTCGAGAGCAAAGATCCAGACAAAGACGTCTCTGTTAAGGCTTATGCAGCTGTGTTCCGCATTTATTCCTCGTCTTACAACGCCGCCATGCAAAAACGTATCGTGTATTTCCGATTTCACACGATCTCGTTTTTTCAACGAAACAATCTCATTTTTTGAACGAAACAATCGTACCGAATTTCGCCAGCGACTACCTGGAATTACAGAATGCATTGAACTTTAATTGCACGTGTTACATTGCGTCGATTATACAGCCCGATTATTCCGCGGGAATTCGACGATATTCCGGTTCAATTGGCTGCTCGAATGTTTACACCAGTTTGCATATTTCACTGTGAAACTCGCGGATTTACTTGTTAATCCGTTTACCGTTTGTTTATTGTCATTAAAGCTTCTATTTCTGCGTCAGCTGCCCAGATTAGCGGTAAAAATCGCATGATACTTTGCTGATATATGCAGATCCTGCTAAATGTTTCATTTAACGTTTTATTAAAAGTTCGATGTTTCTCGGACATTTAGCAAGTATTAACGAACATTATGGGACACTAACTAATATTAATGAACATTATTGAACATTATCGTACATTAATGAACATTAATAAACATTAACGAACATTAACGTACATGAACAAACATGAACGAATATTAACGTGTGTTAACGAACATTGACGAACACTTACGAACATTAACGAACATCGAAGAACATTAATTAAATTGATTTCTTGACTAAATTTCCTATACTATCAACTTCTATGTATTCTACATTCTCAGTTCTGTACTATGCCACTTTTCCAGCTGTCCTATATTTCGCACAAGTTTCGTTATTCTCAAATGTCCCACAAAATTATTTCATTCATAAAAGAGTCCAAACGTGACCACACTATAACGTCCCCCATAACATTTTTTCCTAAATAAATTGTAAATTTTGTTGACAGCTGCTAATAAATGCATAACGATGGTAAGCAACAATGACTGTCAGTCGTAATAGTATCGTAGACAGATCGTTTGAGTCGTCATAGTGGAAAATGACGTATTACCGTGGCACCGCAATAAGCAATTTGCTCGCTGAAACACGTATTTCCAACGTACTTTGCCCACCCACACTCGGACACGACCGCGATCCACTTAGAGATATGCACAAAGCCATAACGAACAGCGTGCAGACTGATATTTAGAGGAATTTCCGGCATCTTCGCTGTTAAAAACTCGTTATTAACACGTCTTAATCGTATGAAACCTTGTTTTTATTATTATGTCTAAGATTAGGTGCGCTCCAAATCTTTGTACTGTTATTTTGTGGAGTACCAATTATAGTATAGTCTTGATATATGGCTATTTAGTACGGTTTATGGTACATTCCTTTATATGGCGTACTCAGCAAGTTTCTTCACATGTACTTTTCGTGTGTAACACTCCCTTATTGTCGAAAGATTTAGAGATTTTATATTTAAAGGTCTTTAAGTTTTAAAATATTTAGACTTAATTTTTATAATCATAGATTTATAATCATGAAATTTGAGAATTAGAACTATAGAAATTTTAGGATTTAAGGACTATTTCTAAAGTGCATTTAGAATCTGAAATTCTTTGGAAGCTAAAAACCAAATTTTAAACAAGAAGGCTTTTAACTTTCGAATTTAGAAATTTAGATATTCTAAATTATTAAATTTCTAAATTTAAAAACTTCTGAATTTAGTAATTTAAAAATTTATGGATGTAGAAATTTTCCTGGTTAATAAAATAAAAATGTCTAATTTTTTAATTTCCCATAATCCCACTCATGGCCATATAATAAAATATTTAAATTTTCTGTAATGCCACCCATAGCCATATAGTAAATATTTTGAATTTGAATGGCCATACAGTCAAATATTCAAATTTCCTATAATCTCGTTCACGGCCATATAATGAGACTTCCACAAAAATTGCATAATTTAAACTAATCGATAAATAGTTATAAATTCAGGGACGTTCATATTGAAAGACGTATTCGAATCGAAAAATAAGTTCAGTAAGAAGACATAAATCTTCAGAAGCGTTCAGAAGACCTAATCCATTTAATCTCTCGATGAAAAATCGTTCCATCGTGATGTTCGTTCCGCTTATCGCATTATTATTCCTTATCCCAGAATCATGTGTGTATGTGCGTGCTTTTCTATGTGTGCATGTCTTTTCTTGGACGCTTTCCAAGGTTTCATCGACGCCATGACTTATGGTGGCATTTCTCGTTTTCCTTCAACCAAGGAAACGAATACACATTGAATTCCGATACAGTATATTTATTCATCCATCCTGGCTTTCGTATTGACATTCGGTGATATGTAAAATAATGCACGAGATACAAAATAATATAGAATCTACAGGTGAATTGCATGAGCAATGGAAGTAGATCCAATTTCGTTTTTTGATTAAAAATTTCCTGCTTCGGTTTCCGATAGAAATAATTTTTATGCATAAATTGAATGTTGGTATTGTATGGTTGTTGCAATAAATTGATTTTATAATTTAAACAATTTTTGAAGCATGATGTTTATGGTATCAAATAAATTAAATTTGTGATATCGATGTCTTATAATTTCAATTTCGAAATATGTTGAAATTTATATATTAAAATGTGTTTTTCATAAAATATTATATTTTCTTGTTATTACAATAGTTCGGTTTAATATTAATATTATTCTTTGATGATATTGATTATTTGAATTTTGAATGCTGAAGTATTTTAAAATTCAAATATTGAACTATTATATATTAAAATTTGAATATTGAAATATGTTAATATTTGAATGTTGAAATATGATACAATTTAAATAAGGAAATATATTAAAATTTGAATGTTGAAATATATTAAAATCTGAATATTGAAACATGCTAAACTCTGATTTCTCAAATATGGTAAAATAAAAATTTTGAACTGTATTAAAATTTGAATGTAGCTAATTGTATAGAAAGAATGGAAATTTTGCACATCGCAAATATTTATTGCTATTAAACATGATTTAATATACTTCTAAAATTACATACTTCCGTTAGCCATTCATCTCTTTCCCGCTACTATTTTGCTGGGTGATAGTAATTGAATACGACACAAAAATGCCAGCACTTTTTAAACTTTGTGAAAAATTCAGATTATTACATTCTCTCCTCTTTGTCCTCGCGTTCGACGAACCCTCCATCACAAAAAATAATAAAAACTATACGACATGTCCTGTAACGACTACCTTTTTCATGTTTGTAACAATTTGTCCAATTTGCGTCATCCACTTCGCAGTATTGGGCAGAAATTGTATAAAATAGCAAACAAACTTTATTGAGTCGTCATTTCTGAATGAAAAATAAATTAATTAAATTCACGTAATATGATCACGAACGAATGAATCAGAATTATTTTTCATTTTTTAACCGTTATATGAAATTTTTATACAGAAAAGATAAATAAATCTTTGGCTAACGTTGTCGTATTTGTCTGAAAAGAATTTACATTAAAATGGATCTAAAATTTGTAGAAAAGTATTTCTTCGTTTTGTGTATCTGTAATCTGTATTTCTTTATCTTAAATAATATTGTGTATTTGCAAAAAATTACTATTTCTAAATAAGATTTCTAGGTCAGACTTTTAATCTTAACTTTGACTTCTGACTCGTGACTCACAGTTCCTCTTTTGTAAATCAAATTTTTAATACACTTGACGTTTAGGTCCAATTATAATTTGCATATGCAGGTTTTGCTGAATACAAAATGGACAAAATATTTTTGACATCTTTGTTTTAATACCCCAACTGTGTCTGACGCACCTGACAAATTAATAGATACAATACACATCAGTAGAAATTTTAACTTTCTTCACTAGTTTTAACATTGTAACTCGACATTAAAATCAATAAAGTTATCATAGGTATACCAAGGTTCGTTGAATGCAAAACTGACATAATATTTTTGACATCTTTGTTTTAATACCCCAACTGTGAGCAGCTCTGTCTGACGCACCTGACAAATAAATAGATACAATACACATCAGTAGATATTTTAACTTTCTTCACTAGTTTTAACATTGTAACTAGACATTAAAATCAATAAAGTTATCATAGGTATACCAAGGTTCGTTGAATGCAAAACTGACATAATATTTTTGACATCTTTGTTTTAATACCCCAACTGTGAGCAGCTCTGTCTGACACACCTAACAAATCAATAGATACAATACACATCAGTAGACATTTTAACTTTCTTCACTTGTTTTAACATTGTATCAGTGGATATCAAAATCAATAAAATCGTCATAGTTATACCAGGTATATTGTTTACGTTAATGTTGAATTAAGATCTTCGCTTAGTACTTTTTACAACGGTAGATACCGCCATTTTCCATTTCAACCACTCGTCTTCCACAAATGGCGGCGAGTTTAAACAACATACAGGAAGCTCCTCGATTCTCTTTCCCTATCCCCCATCTATCTCTCTCCGTGTTCGAATCAGTCGCGCAATTTTTCATCGCTGTAAAAACAAAGCGTTCTTAAAACGAGGCGATTCGCGGCGTTCACCCCGTTCGCTCGTCTTTCATAAATCTCGCAGCTGTTTCGTCGCCCTTTGTTTTCTTAGCTAAGTCAAGAGCCGTGTTCACGGAGTTCGCTTTGGATTCCTTTCTAAAATCGACCTCCTTCGTCCGAGGACGAAAATGTCCATACGCCTTGCATCGAACGATTTAAAACAATTCGAAGCGTGTGATCCGCCTCTCGCGAGTATTTTCTCGCTCCGCCTAAGATAGTTCTCGTGTTTCTGTTGCGACGAAAGAGACGGACGGGTGTCACCTTCCGAACAGAATGTAATTGCGTTCCCGTGTAATAGCTTACGATAGATTATTCATTTGTCGCAGGAATCGTCGCCCTAGAAAATCGGCTCGACGATCAGACAAAGTAGGATTGCGTAGAACGCTCAAATTCGGGATCAGAACTCGCGTGGCTGCCCGAAATTGTGTGTGGTGTACGTGACATGTGCTATCCATCAATCGAAACATTTGACAAGGTTTGGCAGGAGATGAAGTGCGTGGCAGACGTTTGGGGTGGATTAAGGATAATTTCTTTTGACGATGTACAGCAAGCTTGGGGCAAAGTAACAAAAATGACGGTGAATTGTTTCAAGTACCTTCAATTATTCTTATTTTAGAAGTAGTACGGAAATGGAGATTTTATGTTACAGTAATTTTCAAATAGTGTATGACAGGCTTGGATGAAAATAAAGAATAACAAGTAATTATTTTAACTGGCTTTAATTATCTTCATTTTGGAAGGTATATAATAGTAATATTATTTTCTCTACAGTTAGAATAAATTGCTTTCACATAATGTTACGAATAAATAAAGAATAACAAGCAATAAATTATTTCAACTAGGTTTAATCATTTTCAGTTCAGAAGTTATGTAGAAAAAGTAATTTTAATTTGAATGAAGTTCAAGTAATATACAGAATGAAATGATAAGTAATATGATATGTATATAGAAGGCTTTGAAAGATTATGTTATTTTACTTGAACGAATCTGATGAAATTTACAGTGAATTCACTAAGAAGTATTTCAGAAATTACGTGAAATGAAAATTTATTCAAATATGAAGTAAATAATTTATAATGAAATAATATAATCTGAAGAAAAATAATTTTATGGTGAAATAAATTAATACACAACTTTTCTTGTTTCTGACAATTTTTAAATTTAGAAGTTCAGAAATTTGGGAATTTGCAGATTTCAATATTTGAGTATTTATGGATTGAGGGATTTGAGTCCTTGGCAATTTCGGAATTTCAGAAATTGATGGTATTGGATATTTTGAAATTTAAAACCTTAGCAAATATGCAAATTTATAAATTTATTAGTATGGAAATTTGAAGATATCCGAATTTATAAACTTATGAAAGGAATTCGAAAAGTTGTAAATTAATAAATCTATTAATTTGAGAATAATAAGATTTATAAATTTAAAAATTAAGAGACTTATGAATTAAATTTTTAGCCCAAAAGTTCTGAAACCGGATAGTTTAGCATTCACAAATTTGGAACCACGAAGTAACCTACATACTATCAAGTTTCCGTACGTGTCCAAAGGAATCCTACACCTCACAGAACCACTGATCGTGATGGAGTAAGGTGACTACCATCATCTGGTACAAAAACAAACGAGTGAAAATTATCCCGAAACATGATCTTCGCCCACGCGTCGGCTCACCCGAGATTCATCATGCTCGAAACCGCAGAGAAGCCGCAATTACTCTCAATCAAGATAAAAGGGATAACGAACCAGGTCGCGGTATCCCCGAATTTAATCGGTCATTATCCATTCGTTAATAACATCTCGTGTCTTTCGATGAATACCCGCGTTACACTCGCCATTAAACCTCTCCGCGTAATTGCACCGTTTCCGGCTGCGCAGTTCCGCTCAAACGCCCGACGAAATACCCGCAAGCGTGCAAAGCGTTTGTCCCGTCACGCGGATAATACGAAAGTTCGCGTTTTGGTTAACGTTTACGTTTTCGGGATGGGTTGCTCTCGCGGTGTGGCGTTCACGAGATTAAACCCGTTCTCGAATAATCTTAACCCTGGCCTTTTCCTCAACATTATAGGCGAGAGACACCCATATACTCCTTGAATAATATTAGCGAACTCCGCGGGAACTGGTTACGCCAATGTCTTTGTTGGTCTTCGAATAACTGCGGGTTACTCGTGCTTGGAATTTCTAACTGGCTGTCGACAGAGGCGACGACAGTGTCGTTTTCCAAGAGAATGGCATAACTTTCAGTGTTTTAGAAGCAAGGAGAACGATAATTGCAGTTACTTGCTGAGGTTTGAAAAGGAGCCTTGGGGTTGTGTAAATATGATCAGTGAAAGTGTGGACGGCCAAACGTTGTCGATGTATGGTATCTACCTTAGACAACCCACAAATTGGCGCGTAGGAGGCTGACCCAGGCTGACTACGGCCCCAGATGGTCAGAATAGAAAAATGGACACCTCACACGTATTTTCGGCGGCATTGGCTCGAGCAGTCACACACAATTAGGCCAAAAATGACAGTCGGCAAACGTCTCGAGAGTGAGATAGTGCGAATTGCGTAATGCAGTTGTCATTATTCTTATTTGCCGATATGTCACGATGGAATTCACGGTGGGGTAGGCGGAGCGAGTGGCTTCTTTTACTCTGGGTCAACCTACGCGACAACTCCTGGGTTGTCTACAGTAGGTGTTTGGGTCTGCTACGAATATTGCAACGTGGAGTTTGACTAAATTGCGTTGATTGTTTGCGTTAATATGGTCAGAAAATTTACAATCTCGAGTTAGAAAAGTTGGACATTACGGAAATACGGGGATTTTCAATTTCTGGGTAATTGAACTTCGGAATTTAAGAATGTGGGAATTTTCAAATTAGGGTATTTAGAGAATTCGTAAATTTTGTGATTCGGAGATTCGGTAGTTTTGGAATTTGGGAATTTTTGGATACTATGAATCGATCTCCTACGCGCCAATTCCCGGCAGTATGTTTGTGATACTCAACAAAATATTGAATATTTTTCCTATCGTAGACATACAAATCTATGATATTCTATTGAATATCTCAGGCATTTCGATAAAAGCACTACGACAAAATTTTGTCATATAAAATTTGAAATCAGTCATTTTGAGGTCTAATATTAACCCTTTGCACTTTGAAGCAACTCTAAAATTTTCTATTTGAAAAGTTTTGAAATTATTGTTTTTTATTATCAATTACTACCCTTTTCTGTCACATGTGTAACACTTGCTATTCTGTATAACACATGTCCGTCACATGTTATTCTATTGAACCAAGTGGCGTGTGAGTTAAAAGTGAGTTCGACACGTTTATGCAAGTGGTCTCACAAGATAAATATTTTCCAGCATATTTATATTTAAGATGACTAAATACTTGTAAATATAATTAAGTATTCGGTACCAATATTTCGACTATTTAAATTTGTTTTCCAAGATCCTTCGCACAACCTATTCTGAGTATACATTGAAATGAACTTTCTGTTTATAGAAAACACGGCTTGCACATAAAAGCATTCAACTTTATTAAAAAAATTTGATACAAAGTTTCTGTGGTACCCATTTACGAACACAGCAAAGTTCCGAACCATTTTCAAACACGTATCTTCATTATCGCATATAATCAACGAACATTTTAATGATATGTTTTCTCTTTCGATTTTCATATTAACGCATTACAAAAGCAATCAATCGCTGGCGGCGATAAAATCGCATCTCGCTATTAATTTACCGAGTTGTGAAGATTGATGTAGGTGCATAATAGCTTGTTGATTAATTATTTGCTCGCTGAATGACGCAACCTTTGATTATTTGAACGGAAAACCATTCCTTCGGGTGACGGTTCTAAACAAATTTCAGAGTGGAGCTATTGCAAATTTGTGAGTTCTATTTTGGGCTATGATAGAAACTAAAATAATTTAATTCTTCAATTATTTGAAGATATATTAATGATATAAAATTATGTCATTGTGAAATGAAACAGAATGAAATAAATTTTTAAATGTTTAATTTACAAGTTTTTTAAGTCTTTCACTTAAAAAGTTGATGTGAGGTTGATAGTATGTTAAAGAGGAATATAAAATAATACAAAAGATAGCTTACTTATTAACAGGTAATTCTACTCTATTATTATAATTTATTACTATAATTTATTAATTTATTACTACTATTTATTATAATAATATATATTTAATTACGATTATAATAAAATATAACTGTGCTTCGTTATTTTGTTATTGTTTAATTTTTAGTTCAATTTGATACTTTAATTCTTCATTAATTGCACTATAAGATTATACAATTACTACAAAAAAAAAGAATATAATTATTATAACTGATACCTTAGAGCATAGTTTCATAAATTCACTTCAGAAGAAAGAAAGGACTACAACTTGAATTCACCAAAATCTCTTCGTACAATTACTGAAGTGCACTATTTATACTATCAATTATAAATTACGATGAAATATTTTGAATATGAATTGTCTTTCAAACAAAGTTGACAGAAAATAGCTGCGATTCTAAAATAAATCAGACAGTTTTTAATTAAAGTATAAATATTAAACAAGTAACAATTCGACGAAAATGTTATTGCATTTTATTGTACACTTGTTTGAAAGCATGATTTAATTAGTTTGCATTCGTCTGTACCTTATAATACATCATAGAATACTTTTCGGAGCAACGCAGTACCGTCTCTACTTTTCAGTGGAACAACTCAATAATTTCCATTCTTCGCGCAACGCGCATTCATCAGTATTAATAATTCGTCGCTATTGAACGTATTGAATCGAAATCACAATCCGCGTTAATTATTATCGCAGTCCATTCTGCCTTTCGATAATCAATATTGTGTGGAGAATAACACAACAGCGCCATTTCCTGCAATAACGTTATCGTCTCATTATGATCCAAAGAGACACTTCAAAGGCACACGCAAAATTTTTATCTTACAAAACCGCCATAAAAATTAATAGGACACGTAATTGGATTGGATAAAGATCGGCAAAGTATTCACAAATGGTGTATGTTTAGTATTATTATCTGGGAGATAAAAATCTGTGCAAAATTGGTAATATTTTGTTGTGACGTTTAAATTCTTGTATCAATTTAAATTGTCGTATCAGTCGTATATTATTAAGAACTTATCAAATTGCAAACATACGTAATAACTGCTTAGGACTATGAACAATGAATGGAATAAAATATTATGAATTTGAGGTTCGTTAAAAATAAAAATACTACCTAATCAACTTTTCAACTGTTTCAGTTACCATGAGCAAGTAGAAATGACACTTATTGTCATTATTTATTAACAATTTATAGAAGTGTACGTTCTGAAATACATTCTACTTTGAGTAATAGTTTTGAAAACTGTAAACGTTAGTCATCACAATCAAAAGATAAATCTTACCGAAATTAATGTGTCTCAACTTGCAATTCAAGTTCAATTATAATATTATAATTATAGTATTATATGTTAGTTCTGAGACATGAAATAAATCATACGATGGTTTAATTTTACCCGGAAAGTGAATATCGTTTTTTCAGCTAATGCAGTTCAAGTTTGCGAACAGTGATTCAACCACATGATTTCGTACTCTAGTTTTATTAGAATTAACGACGGCCATTATCAAGGAGCCTCAGCGTCTGCCATTACCAGCTCTGTTTCGTTTCAGCGGTATTCAACCGTGCGCTAATACTTTTTAACTACGCATTCTTTTTCGCTACACTCGCAAAACCTTTCCAAACCTCGTCGCGGTTCTTAACGTGGCGGAAAAATGGCAAACGTAAGGAATAAAGTGACTGAAAAACGGCGTATGCGGGTCGAGAGCGTGCTACGAAGCGAAAACATTTTACAGCGGCACGTCGAGAGACGTTTTACAGTGACAGGAACTCTTAGCTTTCGACGCGTTTCTTCTCGCGAAGAGGCCGGAAGTGCCTCTCACCATAAAGCTCGTCATCCTTGTCGATCGATTTTCTCTCGTTCGAAAAATATCGTGGATTGGTGGAATTGTGCTTCGGTCCTGAGTACCAATTCCGAATGTCCATTGTATTTGTCTACTGCGTTGGAACGCTAAGGAGATTTATCGTGGTCAAAAGGAAACGACTTGAAAACTCCTCATGCTTTCTTTCAATCACATTTGTGATTTCTAGAATTGCAGGCTATCTCACAGCTTAACGACTTTGGATAAATTCAATGGTAGATAAAAGGTCAGTTGCATGACTTGCAAGAGCACAGTGCTGTAGTTCTACACTTTCAGATTTTTAATTCACTTCGGAAAAAATACGTTCTTTCTGCTATTTAAACTTTCACTCTTAGGTATCTAACAGGTGTACAATTTTGAAGCACTATAAAAAAATCACGAGTAAAATATGTCTTTATGAAACTTATAGAAATATACCATGAGGACATGATAGGAATGTCCAGAAAGTATAAATATAATATAATATACAAAAAATAATATAATACTTGCATAAAATAGGGTATAGCATCTGTATTTTCTATCTACCCAATTAGTTAAATAAAGTATGCGATTACAGGAGTTGAAAGCTTCAAACAGCACAAAAGATTCACTTAGGATACCCGTAATTAGAATGAAAATGGGTGACCAGTCAATACTTTATTAGCACAAAGACTTCCTCACATCACGCTATGATATCAATATCTCTTCCATTCAATCTCGACGTTCCCTTTTTCGCATGTCATCCCTTCGAGCTGAAAAGACTGAAACACACCTCCGTCAAGACGTTCATTCACCCCTAACCTTATAGACTGCTCCCTTAACTTTGACCCTAAATCCCTGACAGCGAGAAAGAGGCGAGAAAATTGCTGGAACAAACACAGCCGTACATTAATTCGAAGGTAAAACAAAGAGACTAGCACGGAGTCGAGATGAAGATCGCAAATACGTAGAGAGCAAGGGTCGCGTAAAGCCGGCTGCTCTGCACGTTCCTTAATTCCTTATCAAGCAGTAAGTGGAACTGATTAAACAGATTTTGTCGTCTGTCGCGGACGTTCAGACCTGCCGGGGGAATTAAGTTGAATTACATTTGTAGCAGTAGCCGGTGTCACCTGAAAAGAGCTCTAGCATCGGATAGAGACGTGTAAAGAAGAGAAGAAAGCGGGTGTAGCGTTACGAGTGAAAGAAGCTGCCACGTCCCGACGGAGATTAATTAAATTGTTTTTAAAGCAGCCCGTTTGTGCAGACGCTCCTATGAATATTAATGCTAATTAATTAGCCCGACGAATTGGAGGAACCTCCTGCTGCCTTCACCAGGGATTCTGAATATTGAATTGAACGGTTTACCTTTTTCAGAGTTTCAGAATCGACGTTTGAAATTTATATTGAAATTTATATACTCCTGAAAATATTCTTCCAGGAGTATGCTAAACGTTTAGAACGATTTAATGACTATTTTATAATAAACAAGTTTATTGAGCAACCTATGGGTCATGCTGTTTCGAGATTCAATTTCAATGTACTGTTCGATAATTCCCTGCGTATGACACTGTGGATGTGAGAATGAGGATAAATGCGTACATTCTTCATAATTTGTTCGTATCCGTGACACACGTGGTGTATGGATTTAGGAATCGTATATGTGTCATGTGCGCGAATATGGAGCACTCCTAATAGAGAATTATAGAACGACTGTTTTGCATAGAACACATTAGCTCTAAATATTTCTTCATCGAACCGAAATTTCGAGCCTATGGAGATTACTGCTTCTCATCTGCTTCTGATTTTGTGTAATTTTGCACCGACTGATTTTATGGCATCATTATACGTATAACGGTTGCTCTTGGGTTATTTTGTGATCGAAACTCGTCAAACTTGCGCCACGTTCATTAATTTTCTTTGAATATTGTATTAAATTACTATGGTAGCTCGTTACATAATATCGTGATTGAAACTTGTAAAGAAGCAATATCAGAACTTCACTGTAATCCATTGTTTGCTGTGATTAATATTCAGCCATTTTGTATTGAGAGCGTTAATGAGACGGTTATGCAGTCTTTTTTATCAAATTTACGCTTTGGATTGATATAATGCCATTTCATTATATTTTTATTTTTATCAAATTTTGTTGGGCTTTTCATGTTTCAAAATTAAGCATATGAGGTGTTTGAAAGACGTAACTAGTATGTCGTTATAATTATGTTGAAAATATGTTACATAAAATAACATACTACATGCAATACAGTGTTATCTGCACGTAATATATTACAATATAATACAGTACATTATAATCAATTAGAGAAAATAATACATAAAAATCTTGGATATTGTCAAACATAAATGGATAACAAGTTTCGTTATGAATGAAATTATTAAAAATATATTACATTTTTTGGAATTACAAGTTTTATTGTAACTTTCTAAAATGTACAAAATGTGCAGTATTATATCGTTTCTTTTTATATGCATTTTTAAATTAATGTCTGTATCCTCATTTTCTTATTGCCGAGTAATAATCTAAATTGACAACAATAAAATAAAACAGCAACTTTTTAGTAGAATATTATTTTAAATTACAATGATACCTAAAACAAAGTAACAGTAGTCGATCACCAAACTAAGCGAAAAGTTAATAAATAATTTTTAGCAAAACTAGATAATTTTTAGCAAAACAGTAAAATATTTTACTATTCAAATTTTTATATTATTTCACCTATTTATATTATTGCATACTATTTATAAAAATAGTATCTTATTTCAATTTATTGCATAGTTCTGTTATTATACAACTTAATCTTATTTTACAGTTTCATATCTCAGGCGAAATTGCAAAACTGCTGATCGTGCCGAAACAATGTTCTCATCAACGCCAGTTATTCAGGAGTCAATTAATAACGGAGCCACTCGCTTAATCGATAGGTTGTAACTCGAGTAATTTCCAGTAATCATTCCATTAAAATGATTATACCATGCCGTTAGCGAATGATGGTTCCTTGCAAGAACCTCGTATCTATTCATCGCATCTGAACAATCCGGCGATCGCTATAACATGTAATCCACTTCTCGCCTGAATCTCGTTCGCCTATCTGTTCCTTCGTTCGCTCGTATTCCCACGGCGAATTCGAAAGCACAGCTTGCAATGTACTTTTCGCTTGGGAGAGGAAGAAATTCGTCGAAGAAGTTTTCTTGGCACACGGCCGAAAATCTGCTCGCCGCATGAAACTCGTGCAACTGTAGTCATATTTACGTGCGTACTTTTCGTCATTCCAAACGGCTTTCGGTGAGAAGATGACTGTCAACGTTAAACTCCATTCTTCATTTATAGGTGTACGTTTCGTTAACTCTTTGAGGTACAATATTTAAAAAAAAATACTAAAGTTAGAATTAAACTGTAAATAAACTGAAACCTAATTAATTTTATTAACCCCTTGCACTATTTTGACGAGTCCAACTCGTGACGCATGGCTGTTATTAATTTTATTCGAATTTTTAATACGCAGTTTGGAGTTCAAGTCCAATAATTTACATAGTCAACGATTGCATAATACCAAATTGACATAACATTTTAACTTTCGCTGTTTGCTTTAATATTGTCGTGGTTAGTTCTGACTGACGTACCTGACAAGTAAATCATAGTGCAAAAGGTCAAATTAAAATATTATCTCACTATGCATAACAAGTTGGTTGTTAATTTTATCTGTTATGTTATATTTATTATTTAACAATCTTTGAATGTTCGTAATAGTTTCAAGTGAAGAACACGATGTGAAAACTGATTGATTGATTCATTTGCTGTCGGTGTAGATTTGCTGGTGATCCCTCTTTTCTAAGTGGACAAAATTGATTTCCATGACTGTCCTAGTTTAGCAGAACCTGTTAGTTATAGTGGATGTATACGAAAATCTGATATGTCTGTCATAGCAAACGATAAACTTGTTACGCAGGAATTACAAATTTTTGACATAGAATTTCTAGTTTGAGAACTTTTTTGACGGTGAAAAAGCTGCACTGAAATCCGCGACTAAAAGTAAAATATAATTACAACTGAAAACTAAAATATTGGGGAATAAATAATTTATTCGTTCTATGAGTTTAACTAATTTCGTGAACGATTCTTCGCATTCGAATAGTATTATCACCTACTTTCAGGAATAACAAGATATGCTACAAATATCAAACGAATCACACTTCCCGGCAAAGCATCAAATTTTCATGCGAATTCGTGGATGGATGTTCTCAAACTGGAGGCGAGAAAAATGTAATTCTACATTTCCACTAGACAGTTGTCGTTTTCGATAGCAATATCACTCGACCGGCAATTTTATTCTGGAGCCAAGCACCAAGTTCGCGGGACAAACGGTGATATTGCTGAAAGAGATAAAAGAGAAGTAAAACCGCGAGCTGTGTTTCTGGCGACTGGTGTCGACGAAAGAATCTAGTCGAGCGAATATTGCGTTCGAAACTTTCGACTAATATTCCGGAAATATTGAAACTTGCACAGAAAGTTGTGCGGATCGTGCGAACCTTGTTAATTCGAGCTTGAGCAGAGTACTTTGATGCGTTAGCCAGTGAGCTGAGATCGTATACGTGTCGCAGCGTTGGCAATATTTAGCGACGATTAAACAACTCGAGGAACTTCATATCGTTTGATATCCTAATATTTATAAGTAGCTTGAATAATTACGTAACCGATATGTGCTTCTTACCTATTTTTAATGATGTTCCAAACTGAACGACTACGTGTCTATACATATGTATCCGATGTTCCGAAGCGAACAACGTATCTGTGTATCTGATGTTACGAAGTGAACAACCTCGGTCTATTTCATGTCTACCTTTTCAATTACTTATTTCACAAGATAAAGGCTCTGTGTAGTGTACAATTTTTACGAACAAGACTGAGGGAAATAGTTCCTGATTTCTATTGGGTACACAAATTCGGGTGGAAATGAAAAACTGAGTATGCGGTTCCCCAAAAAGTAGCAAGTAATAAAACCGAGCCTCGACACGAATAGAAACTATAAATAAAGGACTCTACTACTAAGATTAATGGTTCTGAGTCAGGTGTGAATGAACTAAAAATACTCGATAGGATGCAACGACTCAAATTTTATTGTTGTCACGGAAACCTATTGATTTGAACCTATACATAGTGTCCAAAAAAACTAAAAAATATTATTGTATTGATAGAAACTTGGTTCGAGATCTTACTATGTTCTAAGACCTAACAAATACAGATGGAAAAGTAGCAAACTGCGAACGAAGGGGAATTTTGGAATGGGGTATATATTGTGAGACGTGAATCAACGATAAAGTTGATCGGTGTTCTATTTCGCACAGCAGTACGACGTTGTGCTTTTGTTCCTACAGGCATGCTTATCTGAATGATCAGCAAGTATCAGGAGGCTAAAGTTAGCGAAACACGTGGATTGTACCCAGTTTCTACTTCATTGTGTTTTAGGGTACTTTGAGCAAGTTTAGGAATGATAATGAAGAGACTTCTTTGTGATTTTCTTCTTAATGTTGGAGGTGAGGATTGTTTTGTGTCGAGACGGTTTTGTGACATATTCGTATCGGGCTGATGTTGATAGTGTTTCATTATAAGACGGCCTTTTTGAGTGATAGAAAATTATTGTGATTAGTTCATTTTATTATTTTGCTGCTTTTGGGATTTTGTTGTCTATTTTTCAAGTTTACTACTCTGCTATTCTGCTATTTTTCTATTTTCCTACTTATTTTTTAATTTTTCTACATTCTTTGTATTTTTGTACTCTTTTAATTTTTAATTTCTTTCATATGCAATCATCGTTAATCTCTACATAATTTGAAATAGTATTCTTATTAAAATTTAAATGTAGTGAATTTCACAACAAGAAATTCAAACCTTGATTTGCGAAACCTTTTGACGAAAGATGTCAACGCAAAGTGTCTGATTTTCGAGTCATACTATATTCCTGCAGTGTAACATTTTAAAGATAGTGCCAGGAAGGGTAAGCAAAATCCATGAAAATTGACGAAGTTATAAAGATTTAAAGTATGTTCCTCAATGCACGCTTCGCAAACGAAATTTTCTCAAGGCCCCATTTTCAAAGCGCGTGACTAAAATATCTTAAAAAGCACTGAATCGATTTATTTCAAACTTCGTAGATCTGTTTTGGAAATTGAAGTTTTTGCCGGGAGGTTCTCTCCTTTCCTGATCTAATTGAGTGCTGTACAAATATTATTTTTTAATACTAACTGTATTATGTTAGTTATTTCTCATTTACTAAATTTCAAAATTATCTAAATTCTATTGCCAGAAATATTAGAAGAATTGCTAGAAATATTTATAGAAAGTTATTAATTCGACTGGTACTTGGATTGATATGAAAATGTTATTTGGTAGACTATAAAAAATAATTTTGTAGCCGAAGGATTGAAACTCGTATATCTAATTGCCAATTATTTATTTTACTGCCACACTATAATTTATAAGTGAAACAATTATCATAAGTTTGGTTAGTTATTTAAATATAATATTAATCATTACATCAGGTTCCTATTTAAGTATAATTTTAGTCGTAACATGAGGAACATGTTTAAATATAATATTAATCGCCACATTAAGTGCACATCTGAATATATTATTCATGGTATCAGATACTTATTCAAATATAATATTAATCATAACACTTAATACTATTAAAATCTATCTTTTCCGTCAAATTGATTACAAGACCATATCTTGAGTGATACCAATTATTGTGACTACTACATTATTTCATTTATTAATTGTATATAAGACAAGTTGTAGACATCCATATTTTACACTAATAACTTTTGCATGAAATGCTGAACAATTGAAAAGTCAATGTCAATACTGAACACTATAAGACATTAAACTATAATTCAAAATTTTCTGGCGCATTATGAAAGCAAGGTATTACCACGTAAATAATCCAACTTTCTGTTCCGGAAATGGGTAAATCGTTTCGCGGTTGTAATTGATTTCCGCCAAAGTTTATAATTGCGGAATACCATTCATTTAGCAGTCGGTTTCAATTTATGCGAAGCTAATTTATTGAATGGTGTACGCAAATTTCCGTGGAACGTGCAATAGAGATCGTAGAAATTCAATCATGAATATAAATTGTCGTAATGTTGTCAAAATATTTCCATGTGTCCTGAATCGGAACACGAAATTAATAGTTGTTTATTGCATTCGCTTAAATGGCTTACGCTATCATATATTCTTTTTATTGCATACAACGTTTAATACTACTCTTTATTATTGAAAATACTCGACAAAATTTTGTTCTTTTATGTATGTAAAATAATCTTCACATATGTGTTCATTGACATTAGGGTTTATTTTAGAAATTATTGTCTATTTTTTCGCTTTGACCTGGGTAATGTGAAGTCGTGTTCCAGAGGTGTCATAAATAAATTTTTGCAAGGATTTTGATCTGACGGTATTTCCCTGGTGTTGCCAAACATATGTTCACTATAGCGACAAATTTCGACACCCCCACCCCGAGGATGTACGAGGCTATGGGCAGTGGAAGGGGATGATATGGAATTTAAAAAATTAGAAAACTGTGTTTGAGACCTCACCTTCGTACATCAAGAAGAGGGAGTGAATCCAAGGGTCAACGATTTTTGGCGAACAACGACAGAATTAGAAAAAAAAAACCTTGAGAGAAACAGCTTAGAACCAATAACCACTTAGTTAAAGTTAGCAGTGTTTTTTATTCCCAAATCATTTGGTCTTTCGACTTACACGAAGTTGCAATATTTCAGAGGTCTCGAACAATCAGAGTTCGAGTTCTGAACAGCAGGGGATTTAATAGCAGAAAATAAATACAGTGGATAATTAATGGGACTCCAGGTTTTACAAAATATATTAAAATAAATTGGTACCGTTAGAACGATCGCGTCGTACCATTAGCTAGATTATCCGAATCGTCCACTTGGACACTGGAATAGAAAAGTTAACTTTCGTTCTAACTCGTTACACCGTACGGGTTCAACACGACCCAAGAACGGGACGCAGAAAGTTTCATTCCGAAACATTTCCCATTGCTATACTCCCTGCTTTGCCTCCAAGCAGTTAATATCGATAAAACGTTTGATATATTCTATTTATGTGATTGTTTCGTGATTTATGATAAAATGGTTCTGTAGTATTAATGTATTTTTGATAATCGAATACTTTAGCACTTTGTTGTTTCATTATTTTACTATCATTGTCTCTTTCACAATTTTTAACATTTATTTTACTGATTATATTTTACTTGATTTGGACTGGAAATATCTTGCAGCATACTGCTGCTTAAATATTTTGTTTCATCGTACCATATAAACATATTTTGTTATTAAATCCACTTCTTAATGCAACGAAAAAAACTCAGAGATCTTAATGTCGCAGAAGTGCAAGTATCATTGTGTTTGTGGGTATATTTCCTTTTCATCTCAGGTACGTTGAAACAGTATCCTTATTTCAACTAAATTTGCAACTATAACAACTGAAGAAACAACAGAGTACCTTTGAAAAGTTTATAGAGATTAATATCTATAAAAGTATCAAACAATAACAGTATAAAAAATGTATACAACAAAATCTTCAATTCTTCTTCAAGGCTATCTTCATACAGTTACAACTTGCATTATAATCATAATATTAGTCAAATATTAGTCAATACATCATAATATCAGTCAAATAACAATTAATGATAGTACATATATTAAATTCTACGTATTTTATGTATTTGTATGATGCAACTAGTCTCCCAAAATTTTTAAAATTTATATATGTTTTATTTTAAAAAAAAGCGTTTGGTAACTCCCATTGAAAGACCTCAAAATTACAGTAAATTAAGACTAAATTCAAAACTGAAGGGATACTAAGGGTTGTAAAATTAAACTCTAAATTATTTCAAGATAATACTAAAATTAATATTAAATATTTATAAGTAATTTATTTAACATTTTGACTGCCAAGTCACCCATATGTGGGTGGCACTTCAGTTACCATACAGATTTACCACCTATGTTATTATAAATTTATCTTCCTACCTAATTGAAAATACTCGTATTAACTGCTTGTAACTACGAAAACTAAATATAAGAAAATATTGTACGAATATTTGGTAAGATTTGTTAAAAATGAAAAATACTACTTAATGCAATTTTCAGCTTCTTCAGTGTGGCAGTCCATGAGTTAATACTTATAAATCATCCTTAATGTTTACAAATGATCCTTAATATATAAGATGTAATTCGTCGAATTGGAAATAATTTATGCAGAATTATTTGAAACGGGTGCACGTCAGTTTTTGTACAAAGTGAAATCCAGCTCTTTGAAGATCGTTTAAGAGGAAACTTCTGAACTTTGTTTCTGTATATTGCCGTTTATACGGAAGGCAATTTCGAGCTGGATTTTCGAATGCCAAAGACAAAGAGGAAGCTTTAACTCCGGCAAAGAGATTGACGATCCCGTGCCGGGCCATCGAGTACAGAAAAGTTGGCATCGTTTCTAGATTTCGGTTGTTCCAACGAAAGGCTGGTTGAGTTCGTACGGTTCGCCTCGTAAGCAACTCGAACGACACGTCTTCCGGTTTCCGTTACGTGCAATTGATCGGATTTCATTGTCGTACAAAAAGCAGTATCCGTGATTTCGTAATCTCGAGGTTTCTCTGCGATGATTTCATACATTTAAACGTACATTTGATTGTTACGTTCATAATATTTTATTTCAATTAAAATCCTCTTACAAATTTTAATTTAACGAAATTAATACTACTTTTGTAATAACTTTAATTTTATAAAATTTATACTACTTTCATAATAATTTTAATATTTTATTTTATTATAAGTTTCATTTTTCCCTTAATAATATATAATAAAAATGAATTTATTGCGGATTATAAATAAACTGAAGTAACCAGATTCATACTCAAATAATAATCCTATTATTCTTTTGTGTATTCATAAAATTTTACTTCAGTTAAAGGCCCCTGCAAAATTTTAATTTAATAAAATTAATACTACTTCCATAATAATTTTAATTTAATAAATTCAGTACTACTTTCCGAATAATTTCAATTTTTTATTATATTATAAATTTCATCCTTCCTTTCTAAGTTTTTAATAACATATAATATCAAATAATTTATTACTGTTTATAAATAAACTAATGATTATTAGAATAATTCTATCATACTTTTAATCTTCATAAAATTTTATTTCAATTGAAATTCTCTACAAAATTTTAATTCAATAAAATTAATGCTACTTTCATAATAATTTTAATTATTTACTTTATTATAAAGATAACAAATAAGAATAAAGTCATATAATGATAAAGAATAATGAATCTAGTACTTTTAATAGGTCACAATATGAAATACCTGTTTCATGAAGAAAGAATGTGTTATTTTTACGTGTTCATTGTGATACGTAATATTTGCTTCTGTCTGGAGAAATTTATTTTATTTGTAGTAATTTCGTTTTGTCATTGTAACGTTACTGTCTGCTCATTATAAATTCCCTCGCATTACAACACGTGTCCCAGGTAATGTCAGCGAGCTGAAATTGAAATAAAACATCGGGTGACGTATTTCGTGAAAAATAATTTCATTTGCAACGCGTCACTCCGACGTCAGCGTTTTTAATTACGCTAACGTTAAATTGATATTAAAAATCCTTGTGACATACATCGTCCTCGAAATTGTCATTTACACTTTTGCCTGAAATTAAATTGGGAATTAATTTTTTAAATGAGCACACCTCGCGGGTATTATAACTCCCCGTGCAAGCTATTATCACAAACAAACTTTGCCAATTTCGTTCATTAATAAATTACGACTGCATTTTCGTTGTTTCCACTTCGTGAGTCAACGTCGACGCATTGAGTTACAACTTTTCGAAAATAAATTGCGTTGCTGCTGTATAAAAGGCTTTATCAAATGTTTATGAAAGAGAAATTCCACTGTTTTGTGCTTAACTCGATAAAACGTTAAAAATTCTTTTGTTATAATACAGCAACAGAACATTGTTCAGGTAATTGTGGACTTTTCAGCACGGTTTAATGAAAAGTGGTAACATTAATACTGTAAATAGTACTTGAGGTCTGAAACCTAACTAGTACAGTTTGCTATTAGTTAACATTCATCTTTCACAAAAGCAGAACATTAATTTCAGATAATTATATTCTCAGTACTCTTAACGCTAAATCTGCGCATAAACCACACTTACTTCGAAATTAAAAATGAATAAACAAATGATAAAACATAAATTAATATGCATATTAATTCTTCTTCTCAAAGCTCACCCTTGATTAGAAAAGAAAGTCCCTAAAAGAATTTTTAGCAACAAAAACCTAGTTGCCCCCTCCCTCGTCTCTCTCAAAGCCCCCTTTTGATAGTTTTTATTAAATATCTCGGAAAGTATTGACTTTACAAGAAAACGTTTCGAACAAAAAATGAAGCGTTTAAAAAGCTCTAAAAAAAAGGTTATGTATATTTTTGACGTAAACTTATTATTTCCATTATCACGAAGAATGAAAGTATTTTTTTTATCTAAATTTTCAAAGTTTTTATTATGTATCTCGGAGAAAATTAGCGTATAAACTAGGTATAGAAAGTGCGTGTAGAGAACAAACACACACACGGGAGGAGTGCAAGGGGAGTCCATTAACAGTGGTGCCCTCGACAGAAGGCAATTTGACTCGCACCGAGTTATTTTAGGTCATAACAGCCAAAATATTAGGTTTACGTTAAAAATGTATACAATCCTCTTTGTAGAGCTTCATATGAGCTTTATTTCTTGTTTGAAACTTTTTTCTCTAAAATCAATATTTTCGGATAAATTTAGTGAGAACTGAAAAACTCTGAAAGGAAGCTAAACAGCAACCGAGGCTTTGTAGCTAAAAATATTTTTAGGGACCTTCTTCTCTAATTAAGGGTGAGCTTTGGTTATAATTTCGGCGCGATCGGAGGTTTCAAATCACCTTGAAAAATTTTATAATTGAAAATAAAAGAACTAGAACGGTTATTTGATTGGTCTGGCAATTACAGTGTTAACGTGTGCGATAACGCAGAATCGACGGAATCAATAGAAATCCTCTTCTTCGACTTTTAATCTCCGTGAACCTGATCAAACAGTTTGGGCGTGTTGATATCAAGCCAGTAGACATTTACACCGACGTTCAACATCCCTCCGATCGAAGGGATGTTAACGCTAATCCGTCTGTAAGCTTTCGTTTCGAATACCCCTTGAAGCTCGGATTAACCGGCGGACAAATTAACTCGGGCTAACTTTATCCGTTCGTTTGATTGATCACGGAGTAGAACTTCTGAGAAAATTCGTAGCGCGTTGTTTAATCACCGCGACGAAATCACAACTCGTTGAAGTGGAGCTGGAATTTCGCTCATTAGCCGGTTTTCCACGCTTTGACAACGAGCTCCTTCCGCTTTTAGACCCTCGCCTTCCGCTTGTTACGCCGCTGTTTCTTGATTCGTTCAGTCAACAATTTTCCGAAGTTTCTTCGTTGTTGCTTTTTTCCTCTATATGGAATCGTTGTTCTTCCTAATTAAACAGGCTGTCGTACTGTGCTGACTTACCGTCGGTTCTTCTTTCGTTTCTTGGTGTTTTGTTTAGGAACGGAATTAACGGGGCGAACTCTGACACGACGGTTTAATTGAATCTCTGTAATTATAAGGAGACTATGAGCGTAATGACGCGATTTCTAAGGTGTGCTATTATGCTTAATTATTGATATTGTTTCGTTTGGTAGTCCAAGGGAGGGTTGAAGCTGTGCTGAACTGTCTTTGAATTAGAGTTGGGTAATTTTATATTTCCTTTGTTTAATCATTGTATGACTGCTTGTAATGATTAGTAACTGATTTGTTTATAACTTCTTTCATTGGTTAATAATTATTTTATGACTGTTTTTATTGATTAGTGATTATTTTATGACTTGTTTCATTATCTAGTAATTATTCTATGACCAGTTTCATTGGTTAAATTTTTATTGATTAATGATTGATTATTTTATTAATTATGACTTTTACAAAATTAAGGATTTTCATTAATTAATAATTATTTTATGACTGCTTTTATTCATTACTAATTATTTTTTGACTGCTTTTATTCATTACTAATTATTTTTTGACTATTTTCATTGATTAGTAATTATTAAAAGTTATCATGGTACTCATAATTATTAATAAGTTACTTATTCTTGCAATAAATTGATAATAAATCACATATTCTACAATCGTTTATTATTTCTCAGTATTATTCTGTAATCATAATTTATAATCGTTGAACGAATTAATATTTATTTATCATCTCTTTTTAATAAAATTTTTCAATAAATTTGGATTTTCCAAAAAATATTCAGGATCGTTCTAACTATTGTAACTCTAAATATCTGAATTAATTATAACCAGAAACATGTCAGAATCATAATGATAATAATAAATTAATTATCTCCACCGCAGGGAGTTGCCTTTATGACTCCGGTTATTAATTAATTGTTACGATAGCTGATTTATTTAATAATTGAAATTATGAATTGCGAATATGAGTTCGCGTTAGTTATAGGTATGAATTATTCAAAAAATTCATTGCTCCATTTTTATCAAAATATCAATATAAAATGACATGAAATGTATTGTAATTTGTAGCAAGGTTGAAATATTACTTTGTTTTTTAATTGAAATTTATAGAATTTAATAATAATAATTTATGTTTAATTCATACATTAAAATACATTTTTTTAACGAATCAACACTGTAAAATCCCCAAGAGATGAGAAATTAAAAATGAAAAGTTAAATATATGCACACAGAAAAATTCCATTATATTTATCGATCTGTGTCAAACAATTTACACGATAAATCTAATTGTTTTATATTTCACTAAACTTGATTTTGTAAGACTTACATTTGACTAGCTACATTTCTGTTACGATGGTTGCAAAACTACTCCAATGCATCCACGCACAACGTATTCACGAATAAAACAACAGACACTCTATAATGCAACACAGTATCTCTATATAATATGAATCACTTATAGGGCTCTATTAAAGTTGATTACAATTTCATTTTATAACTTCTTTATTAAAACATAGTAACAGAGTACCCATTTTTTGACTGCGCAAATAAATTTTTAGTTTGATGAAATACGTGCATTTATTTCTTTCAGTCTCGCGTGGTCCATGTTAAACTTTTTAAAAAATTCCAACAGTGTTCTCGTCTAGTATTAAAAAAAAGAAATGAAATTCCTTTACACAATTTATTACATCAAAGAGGAATGCAGTAACATCCGCACGTGGTTATAGAGTTATATTGAGATTCTTTTGAAATTTTAAAAAGTACGTTAGAACATACAAAACTGACATGTACGTACACATTGTATTATAAAACTTGATTTCGTTCGAATTTTTATTTTTATTTCACTTACCGATATGGTTCAGTGCTGTGAAATATTGACGTATATTAATATACATATATCTATTGTAATATTCGATTATTATAGTATTTTATTATTTTATCATTTTACTATTCTTGTCTTTTTTATTCTTTTTACCATTTGGTTATTTCAGCATTTGTC
Organism: Megachile willughbiella; assembly: GCA_945859595.2. NCBI lineage: Eukaryota > Metazoa > Arthropoda > Insecta > Hymenoptera > Megachilidae > Megachile > Megachile willughbiella. The sequence goes on from OX243800.1 coordinate 12,740,362, forward strand.
ATACTATTATTTATTATTTATTTCGCTATTCTAATATTTTGCAATTTCACTATTGTACTATTTCTTTACTTTATTGTTGTACTTGAGCAGAAGTGTTTTCCTACTTGCAATGTGTAAATAATACACGGCTAGCATAAATTATTCATTCGTTTTGAGAAGGGTGTATTTTCAAAAGTATTACACCTACACACATGAACGATGTATGAAAAGAACCAGAATTGAACATATTGAACGTTTAGAGAGGGTCTATAAACTTGGTGAGTTTGTGGTTCTTTTCATATATCTTTCATATGTGTGCGTATAATACTTTTAAAGATACAACCTTTTCAAAACGAATGAATTTATGTTAGCACAATACGAATGTATAGAATACATTGCTTTCTTGATCAGAGTCTGTATAATCATATTCACGCGTCATATAACCATTTATTTTATCGCAACGCATTATGTACCACTGTAAAGTCACCACATACCATCATGTTAACGACAAGATTTCAATAACGCTGCACATGAATTTTTCCTCCGTTGTCAATTTCCAACAATCTCCATAGCTCCATCGGTGGCAATATAACGATAACCTACTATAGGTTATTCTGCATTCAGTGTTAGTCATCGATACTGAGATACCAGTGGCTCGCTCGACTTGTACGTGACCATAAAATGCTCGTTTTACATCGACAATAAATTCTTTGGCTCCGGAAAGAGAAAAACGATCGAAGTCTCGGCCACGAACGCACAAAAATTGTTAAAATCTGTACCGAAAGAACTTCAATTTATTCTTTCGTGTTGTTATAATTCGACTTTGGACGAGTTGTTTATTTTCAAAGTGGGGCGTGTCCATTTTATATTTAAAAGTTTGCGTTTCTATAAATTTAAAAATATTGGTTAACACTGACACATAAATTTTTGCATTTTACTTTAATTTAATTAATGAAAATTTCTATAATGTGTTTATTATCCAAAAATTGCTCGCTAAAAAGAGTAGAGGTTTTATTATATACAAAGGTACTTGTCTTACTTTCAATATTAATTAATAACTCGTAAATTAAACGGATATTTCAGTTATTCTTTTTCTTAATTACATCGAATCTTTTTCACCCGAACTGTCTTCATATTCGGATCCTGACTTCAAGATTCTTTTATCAGCAATTCTCATGAACATAATAAAAGTAATAAGGAACCTGGTATTAAATTTAATCTGCAGAGTAGATTAAATAAAGAAATACCGAAGATAAAATAATAGTATATTTACGTACAAAAAATGGGTACATTTAATTAACTAATTTGAAAATACTATAAATATAATTATTCTTAATTACTTCCATCATTTCAGTATTGATTTAAGCAACTGATGAGTTTAATTTTAAATCATTCTACTGTAATCGAGTTTTGAACGGTGTAATATTTGCGAATTGTGTTATATACTTGTGCAATGCTTGCATAAACTCCGAGCAATTTTATATTTATAAAATATTTATTCTCATTATATAATTTTATAATATTTGTAATATCATACATATTTATGTGTGAGGAGCGAAACTGATTTGTACTCTGTTACAAAATACATTTTAATAATTTCTGCCTTAAATAAATCTATTTCTAATAATTTAGATGTAATTTGTGATTCATTTTTCCTTGAATACACTACATATTCATTATTTTAGTCAATTTCAATACAAAATACGTGTCTGTACATTTACTACCGTCTTTCTTCGTGGCAATAATAAAACCTGGTAGATCGTAATTACGTATCTTTCCATCACTGACTGCTATTATGTTTCTCTCTCGATACATGTTATTTTGCGAACCATGAATATTGTTCTTTAGATTGTTTAATGAGAATTTTCTGCTCCCAACTGGAAATGCTTTTTAGTGGAGGCAAAATGAACAGCGAAGTATATTTGAATTTATTGAAAGAACAGATAATAAATATGCAGAACAGATTTTTATTTCTGATGGTTCAGAAAGAAACAATGGCAGTAATTGTCGAAAAATATCACATCCGTTTGACTACTCATTACGGACGAGCTAATTTGGATCAAATGATAAACATACTTTCACATGACGTAATTCTTTCTATATCTTTCAATTAATATTAGACCTCAAAATGACTGATTTCAAATTTTATATGACAAAATTTTGTCGTAGTGCTTTTAGTGAAATGCCTGAGATATTCAATAGAATATCATAGATTTGTATGTCTACGATAGGAAAAATATTCAATATTTTGTTAAGTATCAGAAACATACTGCCAACCCGGGAATTGGCGCGTAGGAGATCGATTCATAGTATCCAAAAATTCCCAAATTCCAAAACTACCGAATCTCCGAATCACAAAATTTACGAATTCTCTAAATACCCTAATTTGAAAATTCCCACATTCTTAAATTCCGAAGTTCAATTACCCAGAAATTGAAAATCCCCGTATTTCCGTAATGTCCAACTTTTCTAACTCGAGATTGTAAATTTTCTGACCATATTAACGCAAACAATCAACGCAATTTAGTCAAACTTCACGTTGCAATATTCGTAGCAGACCCAAACACCTACTGTAGACAACCCAGGAGTTGTCGCGTAAGTTGACCCAGAGTAAAAGAAGCCACTCGCTCTGCCTATCCCCACCGTGAATTCCATCGTGACATATCGGCAAATAAGAATAATGACAACTGCATCACGCAATTCGCACTATCTCACTCTCGAGACGTTTGCCGACTGTCATTTTTGGCCTAATTGTGTGTGACTGCTCGAGCCAATGCCGCCGAAAATATGTGTGAGATTTCCATTTTTCTATTCTGACCAATTGGTACCGTAGTCCTTCCAAACTCAGCCTCCTACGCGCCAATTCCTGGGTTGGATACAGTATGTCGCACTTGCTAAGTAAATAGCCGTGCAATGAATTCATTGCTATGTAATGTTTGCACCATTTGCAACAATTTGAAAAATTCAGACTTTCTCTTAGAGAAATTACCCTCATTTCGACCGGCAGTGTGTTTTCCTGCTGGAATAGAATTTTCGATTGTTCCAAAGCCTCAGCTCCGCCCGTGAAAATAGACAGGACGCGCTTAAAATAAGAGGTCAGCTAGCAGGGAACTGAAATCCAGTTGGAAAATACGCTCGCGATAAATGTACCGCCTACGTATTTACATCTTTCTGGGCAGTTTTATGGATGCACGAAAACAGAAATACTCTGGACCGTTGGTTTTTGTCCGAGATAAACGTCCTGTTTTCTAGGGTGGTCCTGCAGTTCAGATTACTTTGTAAATAATAGCTCGATACGTTGGTTTTTCGATATTATTGAATGTTACATTTTGCAATATTTGCTTTTGTAACAATGTTACTAATTGCCTTGTTTTTTGGCGGTTTTTAACACGATTGCTCCAGTGATACAGTTGGAAATTTGATTTAGTAGCATTTTTATTTTTAACGAGTTCTGTCTAGTACTCTCACGGTATCTTTTTATAGTTCAGATTGGAAAGTTGGAAAATTAGAAATTTGGAAGTATTGCAATTAAGGAATTTTGGCATTTGGTAATTTAGAATATTAGAATTTTAGAAAATTAAAAGATTAGGAAGCTAGGATATTAGGAAATTATGATATTAGGATATTAGGGAATTAGGAAATTGGAAAATTAGGAATTTTCAAATTTGGAAACTTTGGAATTTGAAAGTTTTGCAATTCAACAATGTGGAAATTTAGAAGTTTGAGAACTTCGGAATTCGAAAGTTTAAAAATTTAAGAATTTCGAAATTCATAAGTTTGAAATTTTCAGAACGTTGACTTTTCAATATGGATATGTATTAAACTTGTCAATTTTCAGTTTAAAAATTTAACAAATTGGCAATTTAGATATCAGAGAATTTAACAAATTGAATATTTATAACTTCATATTTCTAGAAATTCGATAATTTAATAATTCGACGAATTTGGAGACTGTTTAGAATTTCACGGATTTAATAATTCGACAAATTTGAGACTTGAAATTTTGAAATTGAGTATTTAAAGTTACGAGCATCAACTGCTATGATCAGCCCTAGGATGTCCAATTTGAACCCACTTACCCAAACTGCTAAAATTTGTTGCAACATATAACTAGAAATAACGAGAAACATAACACACTCTCACTGAAATTGTTTTCTGAATTGATTCCGTCATGTTACGGAACACACGTAATAGAGTTTGGCGGGTAAAGGGTTAACGTGAATGCGCGTAGTTTGAATGGCGTGACGGGAGGGTTGCCATTAGAGTGGCTCGATCAGCAAACTCGCATGATGCAGGGTCGCGGTGCATTGTAATCGTAGCGGATCTTGTACCCACGCAGTGCACCAATGTTCCCGTTTTACAATGGCTACACAGTGTAAGATACTTTTGTCCATGGCGGTCGCTTGTTCAAAGGCTTGCTTCCGAGAGTTCCAATGAATCAGCACGCAAAATGGAAATCGATCGCATCGATCTTTCGCGAGCATATTCCGCTGGGAGATGGAAAAATTCTGGGAATGGGGAATTGTGCGTCCAGTGAGTTATGAAAGTGGACGAGTATTTGCAGAGTGGATGTCTAACTGGTGAAATATCATTCGGGTTCGTGACGAAGATTGAGTAGATGAGGGTCATCGTCGACCTGTGTAACGTTTGTGAAATATTCGTTTAGAAAACTGACGGCTAACTGTGCTGGAAAACGTCATTCGTGTATGCAGAACGATAGGTTCATTCCTTAATTGTGCAATTTTTTTATTGCTGCAGTTATGAACTTCGTGATGGAGTAATTTTCAAATTTTATTTTTCAATTTTCAATATTTGCAAATTCTGTAGTTCTTTAAGTCATTGATATTGTAATTTACAGATCTCTAGGTTTTTTAAATTCCTAAATTTCTTATTTGCTAATTTCTGGATTCTACTGTTAAAAATTTTCGAATTTCAAACTTTGCGAATTCTCGGTTTCTCGGGGTTCCGAATTCTCCAATTTTTCCATTTTCCCGAATTTCTCAAACTCCTTAAGTATCTCAAATTTTTCAAATATCTCAAATTTCTCAAGTTTCTCAAATTTCTTAAACGTCTCAAACTATTCAAATTTCTCAAATTTCCAAAAAATTCTCAAATTTTTCAGATCTCTCAAATGTTTCTAATTTTTCAAGTTTCTCAAACTTCAAATTTTTCAAACGTCTCAAACTGTACAAATTTTTCGAATTTCTCAAACTTCCCAAACAACTAAAGTTTCCTAAATTTCTCAAACTTTTCAAATTTCCCAAACTTATACTTCTTAAATTTTGTTGGTCTCTCAAATTTCTCAAAGATCCTGAAGTTCTCAAACTTCTCAAATTTTTCAAACTTCTGAAACTGTATATTTTTCAGATTACTTAAACTTTTCAAGCGTGTCAAATTCCTCAAACATCTCAAATTTCTCAAAATTTCCAAACTAGTCAAACTTCTCAAATTTTTCAGATCTCTCAAACTTGTCATACTTCCTGAACTTCTTAAATTTCTTAAATTTTGTAAACTTCTCAAACTTGGCAAATTTTTCAGATTACTCAAACTTCTTAAATTTCTCAAATTTCCAAATTTTCTAATTTTTAAATTCACAAGTTCCTAATCTTCCAAATTTCCCAATGTCTAAATTCACAAATCTCTAGATTCCTAATTTCCTAACAATTTAAATTTCAAATTTTCAGAATCTGAACAACATACAGTTGTTTTAAAGGTCGTGTACAGCATTGCCCATAAATTCTTCCGAACACTAGATCTGTCAACCACTAACTTAAAACTCGATTATTACATACAATATTTCATATCACATAAACGAACTAATCTAAAATACATAGATTATTAATTTAGATATAATCTAGATATAATAATAACATAGATTATTAAGATATAATTTAAAAGTAATAGTATATAATTTTGTATAATAATTTTGTAAAAATAAAGTATGAGATAAACGATTTAAAAATTCTCGAAGCATAAATTTGTTCGTCGTATAAAAATTTGTTGATGCAAATAAAGTATAAGACAAACGATTTAAAAATTTCTAAAGCTCTTTATTCGTCGTATAACAATTTTTTGTTCCAAATACAGTATGAAATAAACGATTTAAAAATGACTGAAGCATAAATTTTGTCGTCTCTCAGCGACAAATTTTAAATGCTGACTCGAAAATTTGTTATACAAGAATACATGTACGTACATATTCCTGTTATGTATCCGTACATTGAATGTATGGGTTTCTATCACTTGGAAACAAATATTGAAGCAGTTTTTCAACATGAAAATTGAAACTTTTAAAATGGAGAAAAATTGCAATTGGACGTGTGCGCGTCGCTTTTATCCATTTTTCCCGAGCTTTTATTATTATGTATGAATCGGAGGAAAGAACGGAACGCTTGGCATAAGAGGATCCTTTAAGAGGAAATAAAGGTAGAGAGAAATGAATTCCTTTGTACGAATGTTTAAAGTTCTCAAAAATATGAAAATTGCAAACCACGGTAGTGGGTACTCACCGAGCCTGTCGTAAAAAAAGAATACAAATATACCGTGTTAAAGGAGTGCCTGGAGAAAATAAAAAAGGTGTATAATACGTCAAAAATTTCATTTTTCAGTAGCGAAGCTTTATTACGGCGGAGATAAAAATAACCTTTAAAAAATGGGATAAGAAATTTATTCACGAAAATTAGCAATTATTTGTTCCATAAGGAAATTGTAAATGGCTGAACTGTGTTTGAATTTTTAATGAATTTCTATAAAGAATAACTTGTTTATATGGTAATTTAAAAATGAATACATTTGTATGCAGTTTCGTGAATTTCAAAAATTGAGAATTTAAGGTAAAGAAAATGAAATTTATTTTTATTTTGGTATAAAAATTGTTGCCTGTAAATATGTTCGTGTCTGCATTTTTAATTTATTCATGTATGTAAGCAATTTCTGTTAAATTTGACTCGTTAAAAAGTTGCTTAAAAATCTTTGACAATTTTCGTAGGAATATTTTCTTGAATTTTTGTAATTTATAAAAATTGACTGCAGATAAAATTAAATTTCTTATTTTTATTCTATGTTCTTGTTACTTGTGAATATACTTGAATTTGGATTTTTAATTTATTTATGCAAACAAATTCTGAATAAGTTAATTGGGTTAAACAGCAGTTTAAAAGTTAAGAAATTGTTGCAAATTTTCTTACGAATATTTTCGTCGATTTTCATGCAAATTTATGGAAATTAACTACGGGCTAAATGAAATTATTATCCTTGAGATACAAATTTTTATTCGTAAATGAACTTGCAACATTTTTAATTATTTTGTAAAATAAAAATATTTTGATAAAATTTAATTATTTTGTTCTGAAAAAACATGTTTAAATAGTATCATAAAAATGAACACATTTTTACTAATTTCCACATAATGTTTTCACAAAAATTCCTGAAAATTAAGCAAAATAAAATTATTTTAATTGAAACAAAACTTGGTACTTTTAAATATACTTGTATATGCATTTACATTTATTCACATAGACAATGTCTGTTAAAATTAACTCGTAAATATAAAACTGTTGTATGTCTGCTTTGGCACTTTTAGTGTTAAATACATTTTTTCAGTAGAAATCTTATAAAACTTCATTTCCTTTAATTTTTCACTTTAATCTTTGTCCGATTTCTGTGCGAGTTCAGAGACGCATTATTCCACAAAACCGTAAGGTTTAAAGAAAAAACGAGTACCTTCCCGTGAGCATTCTCGACGCAGACACCGAAAGGGTTAAATTCGTAATATTTCACGGTAGAAACAATTTTGTTGCTGATCCACGTCGTGGCAGTATTGTATTCTACTGAAATAACAGCCACGTCGGAACCGTAATTTATTTCAACGCCGTGGCGAAATTAGAACCGTGGAACGAAATTTACTTTTCTCTTGCATAAACGAAATTACCGTTTCGGTGGGGACGAATGATAGCCAGCTGGAAGCCAGTCTGCTCTGCAACTTTGCCAATGTTTCGCGAGATAAAACGTGGAACGATCGAAGCGATCCAGGCATCGTCGACCGGATGTTCCTCGAAGAGCACTTGTCTGGTCGCGTGAATTATCGAGTTCGCTACTTCGAGTGCGATCCATCGATTCCCCGTCCCCGAAAACCCCCGGAAATTTCCCGTGTCTCCTATCCCTTTCATGTGGTCTCCTACTTATCGACAGAGCAATCAGAAAATTTCCATCGCCTCTGCTCGGTGATAGCAGTCGATTAGAACCATCGCGCCTCTGGAATTCCAACACAGGTTCTAGATAATTTAACGCATAGTTTTAATCGTTTTCGATGCTTTGTTTACCCAGTTTCGTGCACTGGTTTGAGAAAATTATTCGTGATTATACAAATTGATTTATTAGTGATTATTTGCATACTTTGTTGAATAAATATGCGAATTCTTTTTATTTTAATTTATCTGAGATTTCGAAAATTATGACCAGTTAGGGTGGCTCAGACTTGATTTACTAGTGATGCTTTTGACTTTGTTGCATAAATATACGAACCTCTTTTATTTTCATTAATCTGAGATTTCGAAAATTATGGCCATTTAGGGTGGTTCAGAAAAGACTTTTTTTAAATTGTAATTAAAAGTCTATATGTTAAGAAAATGATATACCGACGGAAAATTGCTTTGTGACCTCATAATTAACAATTTTTTTAGCTCAAATTTTCAGAGGATTTCTTTTACACCATATACTAACTTTTTAGAGAGTGAGGAAGAAAAAAGATGATAATTTTTTTGAGCCACCCTAATAACCAGTATTCTTTAAATACTAAGTCGTAGAGTACAAACGAATTATACAACAAAAAGATTGACGTATTAACATAAATGTTCAGTCAATAAAAACTGTTTTTACGATTACTGAACATAATCTTCGACTTAATAAATATGGAACCGTTAAAAAAAACCTGTGCTCCTACCATCATGAATCGTGTCGAAAGTTTGATTTAGCATAGTACTTACAAGATTTATTTCGCTACTTCACCATTATGCTAAGAAGAATCTGGTGAATGTAAATGAAATGCGAGTTTAAAATGAAATGTATATTCTAAATCTTGATTATGCCATTTCATTAAATGTAAAATTGATAAATTTCTGTCGCTAACAAAAGTTTCTTTTCTCTGTTCTTTTTCATGTTCTCCCCGGACCTCGTTCTCTCTCTGTATGGCCGTTTCGACGATTTCGGCGATGCTGATGGCCACGATGACGACACCCTAACATTCCGCATGGCAACAACGATACGCTGATTAACTTTGGTGATGGTGGGCCATGCTAACGCGTCGTGGCGATGGTGACCGCAATTCCTGGTACACCGTGGTGACGGTGACAATGACACGATAATAAATCATGGCGATGGTGACCGCACTGGCATGCTAACAAACCGCCCGCATGGTGACCACATGATACACTAACATTTTGTTGTACACCTTGTTGGGTCAACGACTTAATTGCTCACATTACATAATCCCTTTGATCGCTTTTAATTAAACATCACATGATTACCTATGGCTCGCTCCATTCTCAATTATTCTAATCTAATTTCATTCGATATTCTGTTTGATGTCGTTATTTTTATGCCACTTTCTTGCTATTTATTTGTATTTTTGTATTATTATTTACTTTATTCTGGGAAATGCAAAATGTTGAAATATTCTTATTGATTTATGTTTCGCCATTTCTTTGATCACTTTTAATTAAATATCGTAATTACCTGTGACTCATTTCTTTCTGGTTATTTCAATTTGATTCAATATTCTGTTTATTTCGTGACACTATTTTTATCTGTTGTTTTTGGTACAAATATATATTTTATACCCAAAATGCAAAACATATTCGTATCTTAATATAATTTATTATATTATTTATAAAATATTCAAATGAATTTGTTAATGTTCATTGTGATGTCGATTATGAAATACTGAAACGTGTATATTAATACGTCATTTATAAAATATTCGCAATTGTTTTTCTATCCGTTAAAAAATATTCGAATTTGCTTATTCATATGTTATTTATCCTATTATTTATGAAATATTAAAACACACGTATTAATATATTTCAACGATACACATAAAACAATCTACCACGTTTATTAAAATTTTATTTACGAACCTGTTCATTTATAATTTCAACACATATTGTCATCTTTCTACATAACTCGGTTTTACCATCCGAAACATTATTATCGTAATAACAATAATGTTTAATCATCGCATTAAACGGAACTGTATATTCCGATCGCATTTGTTGCCACTCCTTTCACGTGTCATTTTCCGTGCATCTCTTCCATTATTTTGAAAACGTCCATTATTTTCATTAATTTAATCCACAAATCCCATCATATCGGACAATCCCATTCATTAACATTACCTTCCTCTTTGCTGACGCATCTTCGATGCCCATCGAAAATGATGGTTCACGTCTCTGAAACTGACCGATGGTCAACGACGTACCTCAAAATGATCATCGTTGCGTTTTCCGGTGTTTGCAATGAATGTCACCCTGTCTCGACGATCGTTCCGTTCTTACCCTGATGGATTTCCAACGAAAACACCGCAACTGTTGCGGTTTCGCGCGCAAACTCGTCGCCGAATTCCGCAAATGTGGCCCTCGGTGTTCGGCTCTTGTTCCCCTGTATTTCTCGTGTAAACGAAACGACACCACTTTCGCGGGTGTCATCGATACATCGACCAATCCTCGATTGATCCACTCGTTAATTACCGCCAATCCCTCGGAACCGATCACCATTGCGGTGACACCGTTACGGTTCGATCGATCCTGTGTCTCCCGTTTCCTTCGCTCTATCCGTGCCTATAAATCGATCACCCTTTGCTGTTCCCTTTCGTTGCATCCACCTTTCGTTTTCCCCTTTCATTTTTCCCATTTTCTCCCTCTTTTTTTTCAATCGATTCCATATACTTTGATATCGGAACACCGTTGCGGTCGTGTGCGATTTATCGAATTACGAATTTCTTGCGAATTTAATATCTTTGTCTTGCCCCGAACGGTTTGGCTTTTGTGACATTTGATTTATCCTTTATTCGATCCTGCGCTTTTTGTTTCTGATTCGCGCGCCTTTGTTTCACGAACTTTTTCATTGTTCCGATGAAATTTTTGCCCCGTTTGAACGGTCCGCAATTCGATATTGTTGGATGAATTGTTCGATGTTGCTTTGTACGGTGTTAATCATTTGTTCTGCTTTTATTTAATTTATTTGAACTGTCATTTACTTTGTGTACTTATTTTGTTACTTGTTACTTACTTTACTTGTTTATTTTATTTATTATTCGCTTTATTTATTTATTTTGTTACTTTTCATTTACTTTATTTATTTACTTCGTTGTTTGTTATTTACATTTTTATTTATTATTTCTTTGTATTGATATATCATTTATTGCTGATGTCACTTCTATTCTTTATTATTTATTTTATCTATTTATTTTGTTTATTCATTTTGCTATTTTTCATAAATACTTTACTCAAATACTTCATAATGAAAATATTACGTAATCCAATTACCTACTTGCTTTATACACATCGCTATCAATCAAATTTTAATGCAAATTTCACCCACTACTTTCATCCGACAAATTTCCCATAATTATGTCCGAATGTCTACTAATTTTGACTGCATGGTTCACGTGCCTCGACCATGTTTCACGTTTGATGATCGTGGTTTTAACTGGACAGCCTTGTTATCAGGCACCCTGAAGACCTATCAGCGTGCAGCCTGCGATGAAGAGTCGATGACGTTGAAGTGTCCACCAGGTACCACGATATCTGTTGCCTTGGCTCAATATGGCAGAACCGGGGCAAATGGCACGGGCAGGTGCGGCTCACCCGATCCATCCCTGTTGCTTGGTGATAAACAGACAGATCAAACTTGCGTTTGGCCACAATCGCTACAGGTGTGTGTTTTAAAAGTATCTTTTACAATCTTTTAATTGTGAATCATCTATATAGGAATTTACGAATATGTTTTTATTCATATATTCACATGTACGAATATATTTTTATTCATATTTTCACATATAGGAATATATTTCTAATCATGTGGTCTGCCACATGCATTGAGATTGTAATTGGAGTAGGATTGATTATTTGATATGTATTCGACTGATGTAGGAATTCAATTAGTTTAGATGTTTGAGACCATCGGAATTTTGAGGTTTGAGGATTTGCAATGTTGGGAATGAGGAGGATTTGATTTTGAATTAAATTTTATTTAATTGGAAAATTTAGTCACCTGTTTGTGCTGTGTACAAAGATTGTAATATAGGTGAAAATTTGCAACTTAAAATGATCAATTATCAATTATAAACCCCAAACGACATATATAGGAAAGATAAAAATAAATAAACAATTAAGAGGAACATAATATCTCGAACAAAATCGATTACAAAAATTGAGTGTCTATAGAACGATTAAAATTGATGAAAAAGTATTAAATAATTTAGCAGCATAAAATGTTTGCCCGAATGAATGCGTTAATATTGACGTAAATAATTATTTACACAATGAAATATTGTTTATTACTATATGCTATTATAAAAAGCTGTTCATTGTTATAAAGATTGTGTAATTATATAAGTACTTTATTTTTATTGATTTTATTACTCAATATTGATTATTGATTTTATTATTTAGTGTTGATTATTGATTTTATTACTTAGTTTTGATTATTGATTTTATTACACATCGTTGTTTAATATTTTCCAAAAATGTTGTGGGTTCTATCGACAAAAATTTTAACCAGAAGCTGAATTGCTTTAAAATATTTCGCTCGAACAGTTTTCATCTCGGTTTAGTGCTAAAAGAGATTATCATCGATAAAAATCAAAAGCTTCTGATGCATGAATACCCTTTTCACTCATTGTATGTTCAAGAGTTTGAAAACGATCATTGCGCGTACAGTGGGTGTTTACGGTCCATATTCACCGTACATAGAGAAAATAATGATTTTACGCGGAAATATAAATCGAAAATATGGAACAATATTATTTTACTCCGTATTTATAAATTTTTTCAATCAAAGTAGTACAGTTTTACAATATTTATTTATTATGAAATCACGAATTTGCAGAAAGTTATGAAATTATGAATTTTTAAAAAGTTATGAAATTATGAATTTTCACAAAATTCTGAAAGTTGATTTAAACAGAATAATCGAAGGTTGCAAATAATCGTGTCAATTAAATTATTGCAATCTAAGGACACTCGATTATACGCAGCACGTTAATTTCTCTGAAGATGGTGAATTTTGTCTGTACAAAGTTTATAAATAAACAGTGACTACAACAGAAGGAAAATACACTCAATTTCGAAGTCTGACAAATTCGTGTCACAGTTCTGCACTTGGATACCGTAAATTCTGCTTTTCGATGTATTGATTAAAGCACACAGAATTATTTACATCGCAAATAATGAGGTACACATTATTATCCATGAATATCCTTTGTCTTTCTACAATTACAGTCATGCTTTTATTACTTCTCATTTAATTTATCTCTGCACTTTGTTGCTTCATACATTAATATATGTACGTTTATCTTTATGTTATATCGTTTGGCCTCTTCTGTTCTGTTGTAAACATAGAACTAGCTATTTTGAGCTCAGAAATTAAATATTGGTATTAAAATTAGATATTTGTTAAACATTATATACTTTTTCAATGCATAATAGCTCCCTTTAGATCTGCATAATATAAATGGTATAACATAAATTTTACTGTGAATTTTAAAACCTTGTTAATGAAATAGTATTTCATTGCTTTATATTTTTCGAGTAAACTTATGAAAGGCTTCCACATCCGATCATTTTGACCTTAACATATGTAGTCAAGGTCACCTGAGCAAGGTTAATATTTAGAAGGTTAAGGTAAGAAGTTTAAAGTCATTGACAATTGTATGTTAAAAAGTTATTAATATAGTATATACTAATGATTACATTTTCATTATTAATATGTACTAATATCAATTATTACATTATCACTACGAATATAAATAAATATTAATTAAATGATAATTGACATTATCATTCCGATATAGTACAGTAATACTATTACATTGCCACCGTCACGCAACTACGATGCTAAATCGATACTAACATCAATCAAACTCATGTTCTCGAAGCAACTTTATAGCAAAGTACATAGAATCTAAACCCGATCGATGTACCGCTTTTGTGAACAACGTACTAAAGCATCGTGCGTTGGATTATTGCTTTCGTGAGTTCCGTATATTACTTGCTGTAACTTGCTAATTAACACTTGAAGCTACCAAGTTTAAGTGGCACTTAAGCATTACAATATCGATCTAAAATTAAGTTTATCTTTTGCGGATGTTTCCTGGCAGCAAACAGGTTTGACCACAAAAAGGATGTTCAAAGAGTGTGAGTGTAGTTTTAGAAACATGGCTAAGGAATGATAAAAAGGTGCACATGAAACAAATATCGTATGGACTGATGGATTCATTGATCGTTCGATTGACAGACCGATAGATTAATAGATCTATAGATTGGTAGATTGGTCGACTGGTGGATTGATAGATTCGACGATTGGGAGATTAGGATATCGATAGATCGATAGATCGATAGATAACAGATTGATACATAGACAGATTCACAGATTGATAGATTTATAAATTTCTAGTGTCATAGATTCATAGATTGACAGTTGACAAATTCCTAGATTCCTAGATTCATAGATGCAGAATTTCATAGATTAATGAATTGATAGATTAATATATTCATAGATTGATAGATTGCTAGATTGCTAGATTGATAGATTAACATATTGACAGACTGATAGATTGATAGATTGATAGATTAACATATTGACAGACTGATAGATTGATAGATTGACAAATTGATAGATTGACAAATTGATAGATTGATGGATTGATAGATTGATAGATTAACATATTGACAGACTGATAGATTGATAGATTGACAAATTGATAGATTAATGGATTGATAGATTGATAGATTGATAGATTGATAGATTGATAGATTGATAGATTGATAGATTCGTAGATTCATAGATTCATATCTTAACATATTGACAGATCGACAGATTGATAGGTTTATAGATTTATAGATTGATAGATTTCTAACTTTCTTGAGTTTAAAATTTGAAAGTTTATAAATTATAGAATTTCCAAATTGATTTAAATATATAATATACAGTTGATGTGTGTTATGTTGTAGCAACAATAGTTTTCAGAATATCTTTAATATTATAACAGTGCGATTGTAATTTTATAACTGCTGTTTTAACATAATCATTGAATACGTATACCGTAATGATAAGTTGCATCATTTCATTGCGGTTAGTGGGGACAACCGAATTACTCAGCTTTAATCGTTTCTCACTTTGCCCGACGAAGCTCGCAATTGCCACAGAATTTTCTGAAATTTCCTGGAAATGAGCTCTCAGCTTTCGACACCTTGCAAGTCGCTTCTTCGTTTCAGCGTTTCATTCGCGGTCGAAATGAAACCAGAATCATGATTGCTTACGCGTTTCCACTCCACTCGATATAAGAGCCAGCCTGCGAATCTCGTCTAACCAGACTTTACTAAAAGAGCAAATTTTTTCATTCCACTTTCGCACTTGAAAGTCATTTCAGTTAATCAGAAACTATCGTTTTTTCTCTATTTCCCTGTGAAAATCGAGCAATTTTCTTAAGCAGACAGAATCATTTTCGCGTTGTTTTATTTATTGGCGATCAGCAACGTGAACGAAATTTTCAAGTTCTGCAATTGCAAAATTTCTCGCAAAATTGCGTTTATTTACTGTGAAAAGTTAGTAATTTAGAAAATTGAAGTTTTGAAAATATACAGATATGGAGGAAGGGTGAGTAACATCTTAAATTAAAATTTTTATTTAAATTAAATTTTGTTAAATTTAAATTACGTGTTTATTAAATTTTAATTTTAATTTTGATTGAAATTAAATTTCAATTTTATCTTAAATTCAATTTTATTAATTTTCAATTTCAATTTTATCTTAAATTAAGTTTTATCAAATTTCAATTTCAATTTTATCTAAAATTAAGTTTCATCAAATTTCAATTTCAATTGTCATTTAAATTCAATTTTATCAAACTAAAATTTAAATTTAAAAAAAGAGAAATTTTTGTTGAGCTATACTAACATATACTTAGCAGTAAATCACGGTGAGATTTTTCGTGTATGTGTATAGTATTCAGAGGGTTAATTAAAACTACGGGGTTTAATGATCACAGCAATCGACGTCCGACAATCAATCAGTCAATAAATCCAGTGTTCGATATAAATTCGAGTTCATTTCGCGCAATCTAATCCGCTGCAGTTTTCACAAAATTTCAACATGGAGGATCTGTTCAATCGAATAACCTCTTACGTCCCATGGTGCACACGACGATAATAAGTTATCGATGAAGCTACAATGGGAACTCTGGTGGTTATATCCAGTGGGCTAGGAAAGAGGTACGAGGATTTCGTATTGATTTCGTATTTCGCGTTTCCACTCCTCCGGAAAGGAACCATTGTGGCATGGTCCTTGCCACGGCACCGCGAAAATAAAATAACTTCTTTTATTCAACCAATGATCTCGTAGTCGTTGTTGGCTTCCGTCTTTCTTCACGGACCTTTTATCCATTCGTTGCTTCCCGTGGTCGTTTTGTTTTCTCTGGTCGACTTTAAACTTGCTAGCCAGAAGACATTTCACTGTTCTTATCTTACACGTAAGTGAACCGACCTTCTTACTTTCTTTTTTCCCTGTAAATCTTACGTATCGCGATGAACCGTTGAGCAGAATTTAACATCTGTTAGTTATGGAGTTTGGGAAGGTCAGGATGTAAAAATTTACACTTCTGTTCGCAGCTGTTTAATAATTAAATGTGATATTCTGATATAATTGCATACAGTATTTTTGTACAATTCGATGCAATATTTTAATTTAGTTAAATGCAATATTTTACTAAAACTGCAATGGTTTTGTATAGTTAAATACAATATTTTACTGCAGTTATATACAATATTTTTTTATAATCGAATACTTTACCTTTTTCATAATGTTTATTAACCAATTATAGAAATGTATTGCAAAATTAGTTATTAAATACATAATTTTATTCAGCAGCAAAATATATGTGTGTGCAGTGTATCCTCATTAAAATTGTATGTTTATGAATACTTCTATTGATCAATTGCAAAATGAGTTACACACCAACGTGAAGTCATTTTGAATAAAGGCGGAAAATCACCTCCAAATACATTTTGATGCTTAGCTGATGTGTAATTATAGTTTATTCAATATTATTCATCGTACCGGTTATGTTAGAATTTCTTTTTCTCTTTCAATATATGAAATCCTACAGTACCCTCAGAACTCCATAATCAACAGAATTGTACATAAATAACCTCATATTTTTATTCATCACACTATAAAAAATGTACCAAATGCTCTTCTACACCATTTTATATCACAAGTATAAATTTAAACATTTTTCCAATATTCGAAAGCCTACATTACCGATCATAGTACGCCATCAAGAGAAGTATACATGAATAAATCCATTAAAAATTTCAATACTGTTTATTTATTCATCATAGTACAAAAAATGTTCCTAATGCTCGACCACAGCATTTTACATCACAAGTATGAATTTAAACACTGTTTCAATATTCGAAAACCTACATTATCGGTCATAGTACAATTCTTCATCAACAGAACTATACATAAACCCACTAAAAATCGCAATACTATTTCTTTATTCATCACACTACAAAATATGTACCAAATTCTCCTCCACACCATTTTATATCACAAGTATGAATTTAAACATTCTCTTCCAACATTCGAAAGCCTACACTACCAGTCATCGTACAATACTTCATCATCAAGAGAACTATCCATAAATAAACCCATTAAAAATTTCAATATTATTTCTTTATTCATCATACCAGAAAAAGAGTATAAAATTGTTTTGAAACAGTACATCACTAATACGCTCTCAAACATATGTAATATGCATGTAAAAATGTTCCTCCGTGCTTCCTCTCGATTTCTTAGTATAATGTGATTGCCCTGACGACTCGAGGAGCAACGATCATGCTCATTTACCTTTTTCCACGGGGCTTATCGGAAATGGAATATGAAAACGTTGCGGCAAACTGGAGATCCGAGAGAGGAACACGGTCCTCGAACGCGTGGCACGGCGCCAAATACGCTCATTATTTTGATTGCCATGATAAAATTTATTATTCCAGCGCGTGGTAACTGCGGAAACGTCATCTAGATTTATCGAAGCGCAGCTAACCGTAGCACGAAACAATTTCGTCGTTCTATTCGCCGGAGTTTTATTAAGTAAACGCGATCTCATCCTGGCGACGGCGAGTATTTAAACGTGGACATCCACAGGGAGATTACGAGCTGCAATTTCGTAGTACTTAGAACGTTAATGTGGTCTGCGACCGTTATGAAATTAAAAGCTTGAGAGTGTGCTTTGGTAGATTTCTTACTGATTTCGATGAGTGTCGGAAAACGAAATGTTAATTTTTAGGAACGTAGGAAGAATTTGGAGATTAAGGGGTAACACCACTCTAGAGCCAGAAAAAGAGACCTAAATTTGACAATTTATTTTGGAAGTATGACAAGGTGAAAAGAATTTCTTTTCAGAGGGTTTATTTAACACATATTGAAGTACGAAAAATAATTTTTTTTTTGTCATTTTCGTTCAAAATGGG
Source organism: Megachile willughbiella (assembly GCA_945859595.2). Lineage (NCBI taxonomy): Eukaryota > Metazoa > Arthropoda > Insecta > Hymenoptera > Megachilidae > Megachile > Megachile willughbiella. The sequence goes on from OX243800.1 coordinate 12,759,090, forward strand.
GGCGACAGAGCCCATCGGTGGAAACAGCTTTTGTAGAAACACCGCCACGGGAGGACGGATTTCTCGTCATGTGTGACATTTGGAATAAAAAATAAAAAAAATTTATAATCTATATACAATTGGCCTTGGTAGTACGTAGGGGTTTTTTGTTTAATCAATTTTGGTAAAAGTTATGCATGTTTTAAGAAATGAAACGTCGTTTTGCATGAAAAATGTGCATTGAATTGTTTATAAAAAAAAAAGTTTACATTCAATCAAAAAACGGCTACGTACTACCATGGAGGATATTGTTGTGAAGCTACTGTAAAAATTTCAATTCGATCCATACAATAGTCACTGAGAAATCCGTCCTCCCAGTATGACAAAAGTGGTTTCGAGAAAAACGCGTTTAAAGTTTTATGAACATTTTAATCCTTCAATTTCTTGTTTACCTCTAATCTGCGATTTCTGCACTATACATTTGGCCATCCAGGTCGATGTTCGCCTATTCCTCTACCTTCCTCTACAACCGTTTGTTTTGTAGGTAACAGATGTACTTATTATTTTAAATGGTAAAAGTAATACAAAAGCCATGAATCGCAGCACGCCGCGTAAGTACTCAGTGCGCGCTCTAAGAAGCTGCGGCAAAATTGATAATTGACTCTTTTAAAAATTGTTTTCCACTATAAATCAAATGGCATTCTGTTTCTATGACCCAAAAGCATCGTTTAAGCCAAAAAAGAAAAAATCGACTTTTTGAAAATCCTAGTGGTGTTACCCCTTAATTTCGATGCCGTTATTGTATGGAGAGAGAAAGGTATCGAAGTGTTATGTTTATGTTTGAGCTTCTTTTAAGTTTCTTTTGGGGAATAATTTTTCTTTTTTAAAGTTAACGCTGTTTTTAAGCGTCGTTTTAAAGTAAAGGTACATTCTGTGTTAAGCGATTGGGTTCAACAATTTAGATCAAAGTTGTTAAGAAATGGAAATATTGAACACTGGAGTCTTGGACGTAAATTTTTTAATTTTTAAGGTCCTGCATTCATAACATTCTAGATTTCTAAAGTTTTTAGTTTTTAAGCTTTTTTAAGGTCCTACATTTATAACATTCTAAATTCCTAAATTTAAAAAATGTTAAATTACTTACTAAATTTGTAAGTTCCTGAATTTCTAAATTTCTTAAATTCTCATATCTCGTAATTCTTGAAATTCTTCAAATCTCTTAACTCTCCGAATACCTCGAATATCCTTGAAATATTCAAATTTCTAAAATTTACCAGATTTTACAAATTTTCTACATTGTTAAAATTACTAAATTTCTCAGTTTCGAACTCTTTATATGTACTCATCCTTAAATTTCCAAATTTTTAAACTTTCAAATTACAAAATTACAAAATTTCAAAATTTCTGAATTTATAAATTTATTAATTCCCAAATTCCCAAATTCCTAAATTCGTAATTTCCTAAATTTCCAAATTCCTAAATTTCTAAATTCCCAAATTCCCAAATTTCTAAATTCCTAAATTTCCTAAATTCTCAAATCTCCAAATTTTCCATGTGGTAAAATTTCCAAATTTCACAATTTTTTTAAATATCAAAATTCCCGTGTTTCCAAAGTTTTGGAATTCGCAAATTCCCAAATCTCCAATTCCCGAAAATCCCAAGTTTTCAAATTCCCTAATTCCTCAATTCCCGCATTCTCTAATTCTCAAATCCCCTAGTTCTCATAAATTGAAATGTCCACATTCTCGAATTCGCAAATTTCTGAAACATCAGATTTCCGAACTTTCTAAATCCTCAAATTTCCAACTGTTCCACGATTTAAAGTTCCCAACTTCTCATACTTGCCAAGTTGTAATATCCCCAAATTCCCAAATCTTCCAAGTCTTATCCCAAACTGCCAAATTTTGCAACGTTCCAAATCTTCAAATCCCTGAATGTCCGTACTTCTGAATTCCCAAATCTACAAACTGCGAACCAACAAATAACGAAAATTCTCCTGTTTACAACACCAAATCCCCAGGAAACTACTCCAAACTCACCAACATGCTATTTTCGCTTCTGAAATTGCTTCACATTCACTTTGAACGTTTTTTTCTCATTTTAATAAACACATTGTGTACCTTCCTTTCTATAACCATATTGAATATCTTCCTTAAAATCTTTAGAAATAAATCCCGTAAACGTCCTTCGTTGAAATTAAACTGTTACTATCCTTTCCTTTAGAAACTGATCACCCTTTAAAATCAGTTACATCCCGCTATCACGATTCTACCATCAATAGAACGTTCCATTTCGTCGGAAAAATTTCTCAATGTTCCGTTAATTAAAACGAAATAATTCGTGGCCGCTCGTGTTCCACCTTTTATCGCCTTAATCTCTTGTCGATATCTATAATAGCCTTCGGCACGTCGTTTCCCCGTGGAAACGCTTTTTATCGAGAAGTCTCGCGTGTTTTCGACCCGAGTGAACGAGATTTGGCAAACTTTCAACATTCTCTTTCGAAACGACGAAATCACTCGACAAACGTGTAAGTTTGGCTTCTTAATCGCTAACGACCGACACGAACTTCCTTCAGTCTCAAAGGAGTTCGTCGAGTGGCCGTCTTTGTGACCTGTTTGCTCATGTAAATCAATTTTGTTGGTCGCGATCAAAAAATCAAATTAATTGGGTGCTCGACCCGTCACGTTGATCGAGAACGCGAAAATTAAGCCACCTACATTTCGGTTACTTTTGTCTGTTTGGAACAGAAATGCGTATTTTGATCAATTTAAGGGTGGTTGCGTATTGTGATTACTTTAAAGGTTTTGAAACCTTTCGAAATTTGTATGACTTTGATTATAAATTATATATGATGGAGATGTAGTGTTCCGATAAATATTTCAGAATTTTTGGTTTCATTTAGCTTGCTACAAGAGTCATTTAATAATTGCGGTAGGCGATGACAAATTGTTGGCTATTTTTGAATATGTGGACTACATGGTAACTGATACGTGGATTTTAGTGAAATGCATCATTTATTAGACATCCAACAGTTGACACTTGGTTTTCGACATATTAACACTAGATTTACGGACGTTTGATGATCACTTATATTTCAATTTGAACTGAAGTAAAAAAATAAATAAATTGGGGATGATATGTGAACTGCCTATGACAGAGGTCGGCAACCTGCGGCTCAGTACAATCATACTTGTGGCTCTTGAGTAGTTTAATAGTACATATTGAAAAATTAACTGCAATATTGCAATTGCCAAACAAATATAATAATCCTGCGCACACATCAAAATGCGCGGCAGATCGCATGCATGTAAACCTAGCTTTAGCTAACCTTGCTCTCCACACTCACCGACGCCACACTCAAAACCAAAAAGTGTTTCCGTTTTCTTTAATACGTTGACTTATATGTTCTGTTACTATGCAAAATAGAATGTTTTGATTTCACAATCAATACATGTTTCACAGCAGATAATGGTTATATTATTTTTTCTAATAATATTATCGATGTATGTACTTATATTTGGCTCTTTAAAAAAATAATTTATCATATCGGAAAAAATGGCTCTTAACTGTAGAAAGGTTGCTGACCCCTGTTCTAGGGTAAGGGGTTAACCGAAATTAAGTGATCATTTTCTTTTAAAGTTTCTAATTTATAGCGACGTTTTATATTTTCTGCTATATCAGTAAAAGATAGATACTTCAAGCTGTCAATTGACGAAGAAAATGAATGTGCAATTTATTCAAAAATTATATTTCTTGTGAATATGACTAAACTAATGCTTTGCTTAATGTACACAAGTAAAATTTGCCAATTTCCAAACTGTGCATAGGATGCACATTCGCAATTCTCTCGTAGACTACACGAAATGAAAACTGAACCCCTCAAAGAAACACCTGCACATCTTACCGGTACTTTAACTATCTGAGCCTTAGTAAATTACTTTTCAAAGAACATTCAAAGAGCGCGTGCATTAGTTATTAAGTTCATTAGAAGTTCCGAGTTTCTTAGAACAATGGTGTATAGCACCATTTGCAGTAGCTTCACAATTGCATTTAGGACTTTATTAATGAACTCAGTCTCTAATCGGACTTTATTAGCGAATTCACTGTTCCACTAGTATTTCATTTATTCTGTATACATATTGTAATTCACAAATGAAGTTTGTTCGTACGTTTGCAAGTAACAAAGTTTGTCATATCTGAGCCATTTATTTTGAAAATGGCCTAAGTCTATTTGTCAGTTGTGTGTTAACTGTAGTAACATGCACTTGTTACAAGAGTATACTCTGATCTAACAAGGTCACTGATTTAAGTTCATTTATAAGTTGTTTGTTAAAAATACGAATGATAGAACGGCCGTTCGATCGTCCATAAAATGGCAATTATACACCGTGATAAATTACCTCCGGGCAATATTCTATTCCAAACCCGACATACTTGAAATCCTGACATTTCTTTGCTATTGTAGATGAAACAATGCCTCAAGCAGAAAATTCGTTTGCAAAAATTGATTAATCGATTTTCGGATGCGAAACGTTGCGTCTGAATGATAGAACAATTTGAACTCTGTTCAGATTGAGCCATTTATTTTGCAAGTGACCTATCAGTTGTTTGTTAACTGCAGTAACATGTATCACTTGATATCAACTTTCATAAAAAACATTTTGCAATTAAGAATATTCAGAGTATACATTTTCAACATAATTGTTCAACATAATTATTTTCGTTAAACACGATGTTCGAACCAAATGAATGCCGTTCTGCCACGATTAAGTAGATATCGACATACATACGTGGACACGCGCGATTTTACGTTTTCTTTCAGAAAAATTTTAAAAAGGAGATACGAAAATTAAGCATCTATTATTTTCGAGTTATTACTTGTGGATGTTTTGCAAAACTTTTGAAATTTTTGCTGAAATTTAAGATGTGAGCCATTTGAAGTTGGCCTAAGTCCATTTGTCAGTTTAACTGTAGTAGCTTGATGTTAAGTGTCATAAAAAACCTTTTGTGGTTAAGTATATTCAGCGTATAATTTTGGTCACATTAACTTCATTGTAGCGCAAACTCTTAAATATTTCAATTTAAACATAAATGGGCTTAGGCCACTTTCAAAATAAACTAAACTATTCTTAACTACAGAAACTGTTGAATATAATATTAATTATTCAATTTAACTATTGTTAAGCTTTGAAATGAAACCAAATAAAGTACTGAATAAAGCTGGTTTCAACTGCTAAACTGTTTCTATATATGCGTTACAATTGATATGTCAGTTGATACGGTATTTTTCATTGCAAATTATCCATGGAATACACTAGTACAATATTGACTTTCTCCGTCAGGAGAGTCGGTGCAAAAGCGGATGATCGTTGAGCTCGCTTTCCGTTTTGATCCGAGCATTAAGGGCAAACGTGTGCAGTAAATGCTACACGTAACCAGAAACCATCCGTTCGACCCTTATTTCATACACCACCGACCATTTTGAGCCCCGTTTCGAGGAAAAATAAAGCTTTTACAGCGTTGAAAGTGTGCGATTATTGGCATTATTCAGAACCTTATCGGAAAAGGAAAAAAAAACGTGGCTCGATTCGCAAGGCTATAAAAGAAGCTGGATAAAGTTTAAGGATGAAATATTGGATCAATAGCAATTTTAGAATCGTTCTATCGAAAGTTTATACGTGTTCGCACTTGTTTTCCATTTTATTTGGGTCAATTGGTGTTTATGGCGGCAGAAAATCTTGATTTATTCGCCCCTTTTTTTATACAAATATAACTGTTCTGTGTTGGATGGTTAATTTTGAATCTAGTGTATCGAGTTTGGCGTTTCTTGATGCATTTTTTGTTGATATAATGTGTAAATTTTGTGATAAAATATGTACAAGGTTTGTGCAAATATTTTATATTTTATGGTAGAATGATGATAATCATCTGCGACTCGTGACTTAATTACATGTGCTGGCATTTAATGTGTTCATTACGTTATGTCATGTGATTACATACATGTGGAATTTATTATTTTATTAATAGTGTAAGCGTGCAGCTATGATTATATGATATTTTCGACCCATTACCGAATCCCATCCTCACAGTAGTGATTCAATAAATTATCAAGGTAAATTTGCTTTTCCTGCATTATATGTTTATGTATGAAAAAAACATCGGAAGTCACAGCTTGTGTGTTTTAATTATAATATCTGTAAAACTTAACAAATTTAAGACTTTTTAATTATTTAATTTGTAAATTTGAAAGTTTGTAATGTCGAGAGTTTCTGAATCTGAGAATTCGAAACCTTATAAATTTGCAAATTCGGTTATTTAAATAATAATTTGAATAATTTGTAACTTTAAAATGTCTAATATTTCTAAATTATTAAATTTGATAATTTATGATTCGAAAACTGTCTTGATTTGAAAAAATGAATGCATAAAAAATATTGAGTTACTCCTTTTTGTAAACTCAACATACAATCACACAAAGTTTAACTCGTTTATTTTTAATTAAATTGTGTCATAAACTAATTATTTTATTGATGGGATTAAATACTTGAAAATAAAAGTATCGTAACTGAAACCTTCTTGCTAGAAGTTTATTACGAGCGTTTAAAGTTTAAATTGAGGAAATCGAAAATCTGCAAAGTTCGAATTCACAGAAAGATTGAATTCTTTTCTTACATTTTTTCTCGCCCCGATATCGCTGCTATTTCGTATCTTTCCATTCAGCTGAAATATATTTCGCCGATTGCGCGATACAAATATGATCGTAAACCACGATAAAGGAAAAAGGGTTCTCGAGGACTCGATATATGGACGAAATCGAAATTCTTCAATGAACATACGTTTCTTTGTTGGCGTTTTCCTTCGATAAGCGAGCTACATTCGAAAGAATTTCATTGTTATTTAGATGTTTAAATAAAGTACAGTAGTTCCATTGTACTAGATCTATAAATAGGACAAACCTAATCTTTTTCTATAAATATTTTAAATACGCGTAAACATATGTCTATTACACATCTCACGTAATTTTTGTGAACGTTGTTACATTTCTGCATCATTCATATTCATTTGTATTTCTCATTTCTAGATACATTTATAATTTGTATTTCACATATGTGGATATATTCGTACATACTTGTATTTCACACATCATATACATATATATGTATGTTACACATTTCTATATGTATATATTCATATGCATTTATGTTTTACATATTTGCGTACATTTATATATATTTATATTTCACATATGTGGATATTATTCTTACATACTTGTAGCTCACACATCATACATATGTACATGTAGATTTCACATTTCTATACATATATATGCATACATTTATATATATTTATATTACACATACTTGTACATATTCACATATGTTTATATTTCATATTTCTGCATACATTCCCATACATTTATATTCCACATTTCTGCATCATTCATATGTATATATTTATACGTCACATATCGTCACATAATGTACATATACTGCATACGTCTACCTATGTTCATACATCTTTATACATTACACATCTGCATATTTCAATACATTTTAAGTACGAAACATCCGCAGTCAACAAAGAGCTAATATCCATTCCACAAAGAAACTTTCAGTTAAATAACAGTTGCACTAACGAGCAAACTTGTATGAAGAAAAGTATTCGAATAACAGTCCTGAATCTTCATAAAATAAATTGCTTTCAATAAGCTCAAGAATTTGAAAATGCACCAAAACTGACGAAAATACGTCGACTAATTATGCTACCGGCACAGACTAGAACGCAACGGGAAAAAAAAAGACCAGAAAAGCGGCATGATAGAAAATTCCTTAATGCGCGTTTTCAGCGAGGACAATGGTCCCTCAGGCTCGATTCAACGAAAGTAATCTCATTATGCAATAATGAAACCCGTGTAGCGTAATTTCGAACTACAATACATCCTATTCATCGGCTGAAAGGAAGCACGTCTCCAATTTTTCGAACATCACCGTGTCACGGAGAATAACTTTTGGTTTCGTTGGACACGCAAAGGCCGGCCAACGGATGGACAAAACTTTTTATCGTACGACGTTCGCCATTTTCGTTCGAGCTGCAATTTAATGTCGGCCAAAGGGAACTTTTCTTTCAAAGCGCAATTTCGTCTCCTTTCTTCGGATGAAACGTCTTCTGTCGAACGAACGGGATGAACGTAAGAATAGATGAATCGCTGATGCGATTAGGCGCCATTTCCACGTGGTAATTCGTTTCGCGATTGATTGGACGGGAAAGAATTTCAGTAACGACCGACGGGAATATCTTTCCTTGATCAAAGTATAATTGTTTCAGAAAGTTAATTGCGCGAATGCGGGTACCAGTAATTATCTCGTTACATAGCTCGTTTCAATTGATAATGTTCGATTTTGCAGGATTTTTGCGCGTTGAATATCAATTTGAAGGTCTTTTGGGGAAGTTTGATGTTTAATGGAATGTGATGTAATTAGAGTTTTGATCGTACATGTTAAATTATGTTGAATAATCTTGCAGTTATACAGGGTGAGTCAAAATTATGTGAACACTATTTGAAAACATTTACTCAGAGTTTTCGTTAGACGGAGTCTCAACCTGACCACCAGCACGATTAATGCATTCAGACCAACGTTCAACAGTACAATTTAGTGCCAGAACACATATTTCTGGAGAAATATTGGATATCACACCTTTTATTCTGTTCTTCAGTTCTTCGAAGTCTCTCACTTTTATACGATTGTTCACATAATTTTGATTCAACCTGTATAAGTCGTATTTATTTGATGATTGATAGGAATAGAATTATTGAATATAGTAATTTTGCGAAATTTTGGAAATTAATAGTGCTTGGAATGGTTTGGCACTTGGATGGATTATTGATTGATTATTGCTGGTTTTGCGTTAATTGACTAATGAGGTTGGCATTAATTAATTAATTTAGAAATTTAGGAGTTTAGGAATTGTAGGAATTTTAGGAATTTAAGGATTTAGGTATTTAGAGATTTAGAGATTTGGAGATTTAAATTTCTGACTTACTAAATTTCCAATTCTGCAAATTCCAAAATCTGCAAATTTTCAATTTTCTAAATTTCTGGATCCTGAAATTGTCAAATGTCAATTAAGCTTGGGATTGTAGATAATGGATGAACAGCGTCGGTGACCAAAGCTGGTGCTCGTTTATTTCCAAAGCACCGTTTTTATCAACTTCGTGCATCGAGTGCGATTCTGTGGAACGAAGCCACGTGATAACTCGTGATCACGATAAATCGACGCGTGCAATCACGTACAACACGATTCTAGCTTACCGTTTATCGTTAAATTCCGGTAACAACTTGCAGATTTTCCGTGCCTGAAATTGCTGCTAGATCGAAGTCTTTCGATAATGTGGAAGATCGAGATAGTATGGAAATCTTCTCCTAAGAGTCGATGTGTTCATCTTGAAAAGGAATCTAGAGTAAAGACGATATGCTAGTTTCGTAATTTGATAATTTAGAAAATTGGGTATTTGGGAATTGTACATTTTGGAATTTGATAATTTGGAAATTTGGAATTTCGGAATATTGAAACTTAGGAAGTTACGATTTTTTCAATGTAGGAATTTGGAAAGTTCGGAATTTGAACATTTTTTAACTTGGGACTTTCAGAATTTCAGAACTTCGGAATTTGGAAATTTAGAAATTTAAAAGTTTAGAAATTTGGAAATTTAGGACATAAAAATTTAGAAACTTGGTAATTTCATAATTTAATGATTTTATAATTTCATAATTTGAAAATTTGGCAACTGGAAAGTTGGTAAATTAGTAAATTGGTAAATTGGTAAATTGGTAAATTGGCAATTTAGTAAATTTCTAAATTTGTGAATTAGTACGCTTGTAAATTGGTAAATTGCGAAAGCGATAAATTGAGAAATTTATGCATTGGAAAATTTTTAAACTAGAAAATTGGTAAATTAGTAAATTGTTAAATTGGAAATCTCATATATTGGTAAATTGGTAATTTGGTAATTTGAAAATTTGATAATTTTGAAATTTGGGAATTTTGATATTTCGAACTTAAATACAATAGAAGTTCAAAAATATATTTTTCTAGTTCGAAATTTGAAATATTCTTAATTTGAGAATTTGGTTTAGGAATTTAGTACTCTAAAGTTTTACTATTCAAAAATTTGTGAATCTTCGAATTCTCGAATTTAGGATTTCCAGTATTTGACAATTTCGTAATGACCAAATTAAAAAATTCGTAACATTTGAAATCACCAAATTCATCGAATAATTGACTAACTTGTATACTAGTCTTACGCTCCTGATTAAATTACTCGGACAAATGAAGTGACTCTGTTGAAAACTCCATGGTACCCCGATCAGGGTATTCCAGAGTGATTTTCCTAACTCGTTCTGTGCACCTGTGTCTCGCAATGCTTGCAATGATATCCTGTTTCCGGAATGGCAGAGAAACGTATCGTTAACCGAGAAACTAATGGACCACGGGCTAAGCGTTCGAGCGTGTAAGGGTGTTCCAGGACGAAGAGGGTGTTCCAGGGGTGAAGGAACAGGTCGAATGGGTGCCAAATGTGTGCATCGATGTATACCGGAAATCGATTTCTCCCACGGGAGCTTTTCTCGTTCGTACGTGAAACAGGTCGACTCCAGAGGCTAGATATACTCGATAATTAAATGCGTGAAAGCAAATGTTTCGCGGCTTAGACGAATCCGCCCTTATCGAGGATAATATTTCAATGAATCGATTCGCGTATAGCCCGAATTTCGTGGGATTTTTGCGTCGGTGCACGCGGATGCACAGATACTTTTGACGATAACACTTGGTTGATTTATCGTCGTTGTTCTGGCTTTTGTTTGCTGTTAAGGATCGATTTCTATGGAAATTTGCCATTGGTAGTTCGCTGGTTGAATCACACGGAAGATGAAACATTTTGCTACGTGTTCTCGATTCCTGTTTCATCTGTTTTCGATAGCTGTTTGCTCTTATGGTTTAGTGCTGCGAACGTGACGGGGTCTCTAAATAGTGAAGTTCTCTGATTTTTTTTTTTAAATGCATATACATGTAAGAATTTCGTGACGAGAAGCAAAGAGCGGACAAAATAAAGAAGGTTGTGCAAGAGTCAGGATTTAATATTTTAAATACACTACCATCGAGAATAATAATTACAGGATTAGAAAACAATTCAAAGTTAAAAAGAAATAGATATCGAAAATCGAAACAAGTGTTTCAGAAATGTTATCGTCCGGAAATGAATTTATTATTAGCCTGTTTTCACTTTGTACGATGTTTTCGTAAGCGGTTCGAAAGGAATTGGGTTATGGCAGGGGTATAAATTGGATCGCGATCGTTCTCAATTTTTGAAGATGGCACAGATTATTTGCGAAACGAGGGTCAGTCGAATTTTCTCTAAAAACGGCATCTTAGGAATTTGAGACAATAACTCGTCGGAGCGGCGGCAATTTCGAAGGCGAATAACTTCTCGCTTCAAGGATATCGAAATCGCAAAAACCGTGATGGTAAACTGCAGCTTGATCGTTCCCTCTTCACGAGCAATTTAGTCGAAAATGAAATTTTCTTAATTAAAACTGAAATAAGCTTTCTGTTTGTTGGTGTTCTCAAACGAGTTCCTACGATTCTTCATAATCCTCCTATCTTTCTATTAAACCAATATCGGCCGGTAGATGTGCGCAGAAAAAACTACCGTATTTGAAGTTTTCAATATAAACTAAAGTACGAGAGATAATCTAAATTGAAATTTCATTCAAATTCCGTGCGATGGAATTTTTTTATTAAAAATACGAATGATAGAACGGCCGTTCGATCGTCCATAAAATGGCAATTATACACCGTGATAAATTACCCCCGGGCAATATTGTATTCCATACCCGGCAAACTCGAAATGCTGACATTTCTTTGCTATTGTAGAGCAGAAAATTCATTTGCAAAAATTGAATAATCGATTTTCGGATGCGAAACGTTGCGTCTGAATGATAGAACAATTTGAACTCTGTTAAGATTGAGCCATTTATTTTGCAAGTGACTTATCAGTTGTTTGTTAACTGCAGTAACATGTACCACTTGATATCAACTTTCATAAAAAACATTTTGCAATTAAAAATATTCAGAGTATACATTTTCAACATAATTGTTCAACATAATTATTTTCGTTACACACGATGCTCGAACCAAATGAATGCCGTTCTGCCACGATTAAGTAGATATCGACATACATACGTGGACACGCGCTTTTACGTTTTCTTTCAGCAAAATTTTAAAAAGGAGATACGAAAATTAAGCATTTATTATTTTCGAGTCATTACTTGCGGATGTTTTGCAAAACTTTTGAAATTTTTGCTGAAATTTAAGATGTGAGCCATTTGAAGTTGGCCTAAGTCCATTTGTCAATTGTTTAACTGTAGTAGCTTGATGTTAACTGTCATAAAAAACATTTTGCGGTTAAGTGTATTCAGGGTACAATTTTAGACACATTAATTTCATTGAAGCGCAAACTCTTAAATATTTCAATTTAAACATGAATGGGCTTGGGCCACTTTGGAAATAAACGGTTCAATTAACAGATTGAAATATTCCAAATTATTTTAAATATCGCCGTGTTGAAAAATGTGTACACTGTTCCGTAACTATACGTTTTTAATTGGATTTCTTCTCAAATCGAACTCTGGAATTAATAAAAATGATACTGCGAGCATAGCCAAGGGGTATTATTTTATTTGACTTTAATATCCTCTCAACTTTCCGATATGAGATATTGTCACGGAATCTCGATATGTAAATAGAATAGTAGCAAAATCACACATCACGATGAAATTTTTATCTTCTTTGCTTTGGGAGAAGTATCTCCAATAACTCTGAAATTACTTTTGAAACGAATAAATATGTACGAGGTTTTCTTTAGAAAGTGAAGAAGTTTCTTTTATACATTTTAACAGAAAATAAACGAAATATGATCTGTTTGTGTAACGTTAGTTATTGTAGTGGAAATAAATGTACTTATATATGTATACATATTTTCAATATATTCAGACACATACACAAGTACATATGTACTTGTTATATACATGTACTTGTTATGTATATGTGACAAGGATGTTTCAGGTGAATTTTGAAATTTGATATTTGAAAATGATTTTGGGGTAGTACAGTTACATTAACTTAATATTTTAGGACTAACATTAAAATTATATGAGAAACGGCAAAAAAGCAAAATAGTAATTTGAATATTTGTAATAGAGAAACTTTCAAACTTCTACATCTTGTAATTAGAAAATTTGATAATTTAAAAAATCAGAAACTTGATAGTTAGGAAATTTAATGTATTTAAGATTTTGTAGTGCAGAGATGTAAAAATTTAGGAATTTGAAAATTGATGTATTCAAAGACCGTCATAATTTAAAAATCAGATGTAATAGATTCAACAATATCAAATCACGTTAAAATAATTCAGTACGACTGAAAATACCTTACAGTGTCTACGAAACCAAAAAACATATTTGACTTACCCTATTTCCATTGTGGCGATAAATTCTACCATTATCCACCTGTACAAGAATTAACTTAAGTACTCTGTGAACCCCGCCATTCCGTTCATCACAAAAGCTTTCATTAAAAGATTAAGACTCTCGATATTCAAGAGCTAATGGCTGTCACAGTTTGCGCATAATAAGAGATAGGAAAGAAGCTTAATTTCAACCCAAGTGGAAGATAAAATCCTCTCGTGTGATTTTGCCCCTTATCTGTTTCTTTCTTCTCGTTGCATATCAAGCCTGCAGTAATCATATCGACCTACGGTTGACACCATATTAATGTCGACTAAAGGTTAAAGCACCTCCGAGACTGAATTGTTCTTCCTTCCTCGTTCACCATGCAGCTAGATTCTTCTCTTGTGTCCGCCATTGTTATCCGCAACCCTTGTTCCTGTGTTCTTTTCTTTCGTATCTTCGAACGGCACGCTCCCTCGAAAAGCGAATTAACAACGAAAAAGCCTGGATACTATTTACCGACACGTTTCACGTCGATACTCTGTGATACAATTTTTCGCTTACTAGCAAACGGACTTTGAAACTTTAAACCGTTGACCCAACAACTGTGGTATTAAATCGCGCTGCTGTAGGATTGCCGTTTGTCTGCGACCATCACAGAGATGGGACGGGGATTGCGCGTTTATTAACGAGGATGCACGGGAACTTCGATTTTTGTTGAAATTTTGTAGATTTATCGAGAACTAGGGTACAACATTTTATCTCTGTTTCTGTTTTAATCAATTGTTTCAATAACGTTGCTGACGTAACGGTCGCATTTGGTTTCAGCAAATATTGGTGGCTATCGTAGGGATTGATCAGCTTGATTTGTTTAAACGATCGCACATTCGAGCGGATTTATTTTTCATATGAACGTTTTGAAATCGGAGTTGTTTTATGGAGACAAACTTTGAATGCAGTACGTATTTTATGTTGTAGGTAAAGTGTACTTAATGTAATACTGTTGTTTATATATTGATTACTACAGTAATTTGAGTACTTCTGTAGTAATTGTAGGTTAGTTAAATCAGGTTATATGTATAAGATATGAGTGTTATATTATAAATAAAGTATTTGTTGTAATACAATACTTGCGGCTATTATATTAGTAATTTCAATATTGCTATAATAATTTTAGATTAGTCAAGTTAGGTTATATAATAACCAACTAACTTAACATAACGAAAATCTAATCTAATCTAGTCTAACATAATTTAATTTAATTCAGTCTAATGTGATGTAATTTAACCTAACACACGATCTAAGCAAAGTATAAAATATATTTCACCTTAGTCGCACTTTACGTTTTGCCAATAATATCAATATTCAAGGTTTTGTGTTCAACTTTTCTTTGGACACAAATATGGCGGTCATAAATACTATAGCATATACAACTCAATGGTGTATATACCCTGTATTAAAATATACAATTTTTGTATTAAACAGATAAACAAATTATTGAAATAAAATGATAAAAATATATAAAAATACTGTTATTTTTATTTAATGTATAAATAGAGAACTACTTTTACTAATAATGATTCCTAATTAAAAGTATCCTATTAAGTTATATTCGAGTTGTAATAATCGTATGACTCCTTTGTGTTAACATATTCATATAACGATCGCAATATTACATAAAATAAAGACATTAAAACGAACTTATGACGTTGCTAAAAGAGAAAATGAAATTTTAATAGTATCTAGCATTATTGTTAATATGCTCATTTCACGGAAATTTATCATGGAATTAATGGACAGTACATTGAAACGTACAGCTGCTACTGTTGTACAGGTAGTTCCGTATTGGGTATGGAAACACGTGTGTTTGTCAAAGAAGCATTTAATGCTTCCCTGCACATCATGTAATAATATAGCAGCCAATTATGCATTTTGGTCTAGCCATAGTGAGTTACAATGGCACTAAATATTGTCACATAATTATGCTGAAACGCGTGATTTATTTCCGGTGTGCGTATACAATATGCTTTGAATATTCCATGAAGATAATTATCTAATGGTACTTCACGCGACAAATTAGTAGAATTTCATTTTTGAAAGGATTTACTTCTCTAAACTGATATAACTGTTTAGTATCACAGATGGATGCTATTTAGTATCAATATCATTTTTATTGTTATAAAATATTTCATTATTTTTATATTTAATTATTTTGTATTTTATTTTCATACTTTATTTTGCAATATGAATTTTTATAGAAGTCGTCAGTTTTCTTAAATCGCATTAGAAATTGAAGGATTATAATACTTTGATTTTTGCTCTGACTTTAATGTTATAGTCTTATATTTTAAGATTATGCAAACAAGTTCGAAATTGTTTCCTAGTATATTTTTTCATATTCGTAAATTCTTAAATTAAGATGACATCGAATCTTATCGTAAAGTGAACGGATCTTATGAATGACGTGTTAGTACTCACTGTTGCAGACGGTGGTGGAGGTATGTCACAAGAAGAGGCAATGCAAGTTCAACACCAGTCCAAAGACCTTTCAAGGCGATCCGTGTCCTGGACTTCCGAAGTATATTGAGGTCGCCTACAAATGCCGTCCCTGTAAGTAACTATTCCTTTATTTCATATATTTTATATAGTAACACCTTGCTATCAAATGTCACACTTGTGTGTGACACCTATGTAGAACGTAATATCACACATGAATTGTGCGATAATACTTATTCAGCACATAACGTCACACATGTGTGGTGCTATAATACTTATGCAGCTCGTGACATTACATGTGTGGTGCTATAACACCTGTTCAGAACGTAACATATGTACGAGGCTACATTATATATCCAAAATATAACATTACACATGTGCGATGCTGTAATACTTATCTGAACGTAACGTCACATATGTGTAATGCTACACTATCTATCCAAAATGTAACATTACACATGTGCGGTGCTATAACACCTGTTCAGAACGTAACATATGTGTAACGCTACACTATCTATCCATAATGTAATATTACACATGTGTGGTGCTGTAATACCTATTCAAACATAACGTCACATATCTGCACATTAGATGCAGTGTTTTAATAGTATGCATATAAACCATATAATGCATTATGAAATATTAACAAATTTTGGTACATAAATTGTAAAGAGCGACTTTCCTTAAATGACGATTATAAATATATTAAAGACGACTTTAATTATTCATACAATTTTGGATTTCAATTGCGTTAATGTACTTTTAAAGCTGATCGTTTTTAAATATGACAATTTTGAATCTTGACTTGAAGAGGACTGAAATGGTTACTTAATTGTGGCCACCTTTTTCGATCACTGGTCCCATAATTAAGTTCAATAAAAGATTAAATAATTTTTTACCCAATTACTACATGCAATTCGCCTGAACTAAAAAATATTTCTCTGATATTACTTTTATAGAAAAACGAAAAATTGCTTCTTGAAATCGAAACAAACTAAAAGTTAAAATGTTTGAAAATACCTTAATTCGTTTATACGAGAACACGTTCGAGTAATGGAATCGTTCTCGTAAAATGGAAAAATACAGAATCGTAGACCGAATAGAAAAGAAAGAATATGCGTTGTTCCCCGCTTTTTCATATTCTATTCCGCTTCCTCTTTGTTCCTTTCCGCTGTTTCGAAATACGTACATTTCACTTTTTGAATTTAAAAATGTATTTCATGGTTTTCGAGATACACAAAATTCATCTTTCTATTTCTTCCTGTAATTTTCTACTGGCAGTTTTCTGTAATTTTCTACTAGAAATTCGGTACTAACAATGTTTTTTATATTATCATTCTAAAATTTTAATAAACGCACCGCTAAATAATTATAAAGACAATAGTTATTTGCAAATAATTTTTAAAAGTTTTCATAAATAACACAAAAATGCAAACTATATCAATTAAAGGTAACATCTGCAGTAATTCTTATTGTAAGCGAAACAAAGAACTTATTTTATTTTTATATGAATATACAAACAGGTACATATATGTAGAGTAAGTATATTCTAACAATCTGATTTCAAAAATGAATATATGAAACTGGGAATAGGTTAATTGTAAAAACTGTTAAAATAATAAAACATCGATTCGATAGAAATTTCTTTTGTGCTGTTTATAATAAAAGTATAAATTATGTCATTTAAAAAAATTGTTTATTCTCTATCATTTTTATGATAATTAATTTCCTATCAATTTTATATTAATTTTTACATTTCATGTATTTAAAAATGGAGCAAATCAAATTTTCTTCTAACTGAAGGTTCCTTGTTTTTATTATAAACAAGCCATTTGAGAAAAATTCATTTTTACATAAATGTATGTGAAAGGAAAGAAACTTTTATCGCGGTACAGAAAACAAACAGAATAAATGCAGCTTCCATTAAAATATGAAGATTAGTTAAGTAAAGTGCTTTCAGTAATGCGTAAAAAGATTTCTCATTCCGAAATTAATTATACACACGATCGCTTAATGCTTAATGCTTTAAAGCTGATGATTAACTTTCGTTGTATTCTCGTGCAAACGAACAGTAAAGAAGAATATTAAAGTAAATCAGTAAGCCTTTGAAACATTTGTATGGCCGTTGCATTATGTATTTTTGTGTACCGAAAGCAAACAAACGATAAAATGCAATCGTGAATTTCTAATTATTTTGTTGATCGTCAGGTCAGGAATTTGGGGATTTGAAAATTTTATAATTTAGAGATTTGTAAACTTTTATATTTACGGATTTGAAAATGAAGTATATAGTATTTGCTAATTCAAGTATTTAAGGAGTTGGAAATCGAAAATTTTCAATATTGGAAAGTGGAAATTTGGAAATTTGGGAATTTCAAAATTGAAAATTTGGGAATATGAAAATTAGAAATTTGGGAATTTGGAAATTTGTGAATTTAAGGATTTGAAAATTGGGAATTTGGAGATTTAAGAATTTGAAAATTGTAAGCTTTTAAATTAGAGAATTTGAAAATTTTAAAGTTTTAAAACTGGAAATTTGGGAATTTAAAAATTGGAAATTTAGTGATTTGAGAATTGGAAATTCAGGAATTCGAACATTTAAGAATAAAAAATTTAAACATTTGATACTTTAAGATATTTCCGAACATCTAATAATTTGCAAAATTTTCACTTTCCAGTACATTTAACTTTTTAGTAAAGACAGTTTAGAAATTTACTGTTTCCAAGATCCAGAAATTCGTAAATTTTTAAATGGACAAATCTGCAATTAAGCAAATTTGTTAATTGTAAAACATATCCTTAGTATATGCTTAGTAACGATCCTTAGTATTTAAGCTTCTGAAAATTTAATTGTTTCGCAAATGTACAGCGTTGGAACTTCAGAAATTTTTCGTTTCTCCTTCATTTGTTCATGCAAAATGAAAGAGTAGATTAAATATAACCATACTAAGAAAATATCCCCATAACCAAAATTTATTAAGCAAAAATTCTTGAATCCGTTCAGATCGTCATTTCTACGATTTCCTGCAAATTTTCCAAATTTTTTCATTCATCTAATTCACAACTCCGTCACCACAGTAGAGTTAGCAAAAAATGCAGTTGGACCTTTGTCAAAGTTGGAAAAAGCAGTGATAGAAATGGTCAAGGTGCAGTCTGAGGTGCACACATGAGCGTAGCTGGAGATCTCTCTTCGAGACCAGGTCGTTTTTCCTCGCGGCACTTATCGATGCCTTTTTACGGGGATGTCGAACATTAGCCCAGTTCAGTGACTGGCCGAGATATCGATGTAGCTCGAGGAAGATTCTTTGCTCGCGTTACAGTAAATGCGACGACGAAACGAGAAAAATTCCTGCCTGATCCGTTGATGAACATCGTCGATGGTTCATCTTTTTTGAAAAACGTATCGGGCGAATGTAACGGAAAATGAAAGGTTCTTTGACAATTTGTCGATTTGCTCCTTTGTTTTTGAGACCTGTGACTCACCGAAGGAATAATACCTAATGCGTTTAGAACTGTTCGTGTTGAAATGACCATCCTTAGACATGGCGTAATGGAGCCGTTTATTTCGAATACACGAGGGAAGTCAAAAAGTAAAGGGATTTTTTAAATTTCTCTTTTCAGAGTTTGGTAATACTGCTCGTATCGAGTGCTGAATGAGTAGTCGACAACACTTCTACTGTGTAACTCTTATTCCCGTGTTAGTCGTTTGAGTGTAGCAGATCGTCATTAGAATAAATGTCCCTTTACTTTTTGACTACTGTATTAAAAAAAAATGAAGCTAATGATAACAATGAATAAAATTTAATATATTTTCATCTGTAAGCGATCTATAGTGAAAATAATTGAAGTCCATAGGTTGAAATTATTTTTCACCGAAAATATTATTTTTGTCTTGGAGGAATATATAATTTTAACAGACGTTTTAAAATAATAGTTTCCATCAGTTCTTTTACCTTTAATAATGGCAATTCAGATGTTCAGTTTGAGTGAAATATTTTGTACAGTATTGGACGCACGTGGTGCGTCTTTGTATTGAATACATAACATAGGACGCATCTGGTGCGTCTTCGATTCCATCGAGAGACTGGTATGGAATGAATACTATGTATTCTGAGTCGTGTTGCATACATAGCATAGGAAGCATGTGAGACATATTTGAATGCATTAAATGCATACCATAGAATGCTATTGAACACTGACGGGTAGCTGGTTCCACGAATTTAAATGAGAAAATTTAAAAGTTGGAAAATTTGTGAATTCGGAAATTCGAGAATTTGATATGTCTATATTTTTATCCTACTGAATTCTTTTATTCTACTAAATGTTCAGTGCTCCAAAATTTTTAAATTTTTAAATACAAAACTTTCCTAAATTTCTGAATTTCTGAATTTTTTAATTTCTAAATCTATCAATTTCTAAATTTACAAATTTTCAAATTAACTACCAAATTTCCAGATTTCCAAGTTTGTAAGATTAAAAACATAAAAGATGCAAAATTTAAAAATCTAAAAATTGAATATATATGTACATCTCTTACAATTAATATATCACACTTATAGCGAACTCCAATTGCATTTATCCAAAGTATATTACCAAATGTAAAATAAAAATACAAGAGGTATTTCTAAACTTTTTTAAAATATATTTTAAAATATAAGATCGATTATTAGTTCCTTCATTTTCGAATTTATAATAGATTTATTGTATTATAAATTCGAGTCTATTATAAAAATGTAGCACAAAAAGATTTTGTTTACCAGATTATCCGGGCTTAGATAATTATAACTACAAATTAAACTTCATGCAATACATTCATGCAACTCTACATTCCTTTTTATATTGCACTATTGTGTGCATTCTTACTTCGCATGGACGTAAGATTAAATTCAGTTACCTTGAAATATACAGCATGGACTGACGTAGCACGTCTGACAACTTGTAAACAAGCCTTCCAAATGAAACTCGGGCGGAAATTCCAATTTCGCTAAGCGGTCACTTCCTCGCAAATTAAAATTCCATTCGCTAAAATCCGTTAACTTGTTTTACGTGGCACAATGAAATTCGTGCATTCCTGAAAACTTGCGAAATACCTCTAATCAAGTATCATAGTCAAATACCTAATCTAACAACATCTGTCATGTAATCGTAATTTTGACTTCTAACTTTTGTATAATATTATTTTTCAACTTGTCTTAATATTATGTCGAATATACAATTTAAAAATTGATCATTTCTTAACGACCATTAAATTTTCAAATATAATTTTACAATTAATATCTAGTGACATTCACCGTACTTTTGAGGGATCGTAATGTTGAGATTACGAAATGTACTAGCAGATTAAAAGATGTAATTGAAAGATTCAGTAACTTGATTCTTAATAATCTGTATTGTGTATCTGATCACAAACTTTTTATTGTCACGATCAACGTGTTGGCTTTCTTTAGCTGTTTCAATATCGTAGTTCTGAATAGTTCACTTTGTTTTGCACCTGATAAATCGATAGACATGTCAACAGAGATCAATAGACATTTTAACGTTCTTTATTTGTTTTAATATTGTACCAGTCAATAGCGCTGACTGACGCATCTGACAAATCGTGTGGCAAGGGGTGAATCCCTATCACATTTGCCTCTTCGAACAAAATAATACCCTCTGACATTTTTATCTACTATAAAAGATTCGAAGCTGTACTGCAGTAAATCGGACACCTAGAATATGTCCGTAAACTATATCTAACCAGTTACCGGATAGTAATTTGCAGAAATCAAGACTATGTTTTGTTAGATTTTAGAATGCAATATCATAGAAAGATGATCAGACCAAGTTTCTGTCGATACAATAATATGTTTTCAGTTTTCCCGGACACTTTAAGGTGTTCCACCTTACAATGAACGACGCACTTTTCAGTTGTACGAGAAAAATTTGGAAATATCGTCAACGTTACACTTTGAACACCAGATCTCTTATTCTGTGTTTACTCCTTGCACTATGATTTGTCAGGTGCGTCAGTTCTGTATTAAAACAAAAAAAAAGAATGTTAAAATGTTATGTCAATTTAGTATTATGCAATCGTTGACTATACAAACTATTGGACTTGTACTCCAAATTGCATATTAACCCCTTAACCTATAATTTTCGAGGCAATTGCGTCATTCACATCTACCTAATTATTGCACGACATTAAAATAATTAAAGAATGCTAAACTGTTACGCACATTTTACCTTCAGTGATCCTTGATACAGATCATAATTAGAGTCGGACCCAATATTGAATTGCAGTGAAAAGTCTGGTTTATCACATTCCAATTGCAGTGTGCGTCACGTATGTGGCACGTAGTTGTAGTGTAAGTTAACCCCCTCCTGTGCTTTAACGAGTCTCACTCGTGACGCATTTACAACTCAAATGTGACAAACCTTTTGAATACTCTTCAACTTAACCCCTTGCACTATGACCTATTTGTCAGGTGCGTCAGTCAGAACTAACTAAACACAGCTACAATATTAAAACGGACAAAGAATGTTGAAATGTTATGACAACATGGTATTATGCAATCGTTGAGTATGCAAATTATAATTGGACTTGAACTTCAAATTGAAGTATATTCAAAATTCGAGTACAATTGATCCCAACTGAAGTATCAGTGCGTCACGAGTCAGACTCGTCAAAATAGTGCAAGCGGTTAAAATTTCGGTCCAACTATAAGTTGCATTATCAAGGATCCCTAAATATAAAATACTCACCTTTTAATTTTCTTTGTTCGGTTTAATGTTATAGCCCTGAATAGTCTTGACTGACGCATCTGATAAATAAATGATACGGGAAAGCGTTAAAAATTCGAGTGAAATTGATCAGAACTGAAGTACCAGTCACGAGACTCGTGAAAATAGTGCAAGGGGTTAATACCAAGCAAGATATTGAAATTAGAACACCCAGTCGAGGAAACTGTATTGGTGTCAACAAACAACGAACGATTCGAGCGAACAGAATTCCCAAAGTCAGAGGAGCCAGACAAATAACGGAACCGAGCGGAAAGCGAGCAAATCGTAAAACAGTGCGGCATGTTTATTGCATGGCGAGTAAAATATGTATATTAACCGTAGGAACGCCGGCGTACGGATCTGTGCATCTACAATACGGCCGCGACAACCTGTTGCAGTAACAAGCTCGAAGTAATTTTTGCCGGAGGGCGTAGTAATTCTTTCCGTTCCGTGTTTTACGCTCCATGGATGCCCGCGCTCTCTCGCCTGTGCTCTTCAACTATAGCCACCTTGTTTTTCGCGCGAAACCTCCGCGTCTGGATGATCCCCTATTTTAGAGCACCGGTTATCTTCAAGATTTAGAGTCTTGATTAAAACGCGGCATGAATTACGGCTGGTGGAGTGAGATTGTGTGCAACCAGGTCAGATGCTGTTTGTAGTTCCGCGAATGTGGAAAACACGGTGTAATGTATTCAAAATGTTACCAAAATATGAGAAAACCTTATTTCGACCACTCACTCAGGTATAAAAAAATACAGA
Source organism: Megachile willughbiella (assembly GCA_945859595.2). NCBI lineage: Eukaryota > Metazoa > Arthropoda > Insecta > Hymenoptera > Megachilidae > Megachile > Megachile willughbiella. The sequence goes on from OX243800.1 coordinate 12,782,591, forward strand.
TCAAACTGTGTCAGGTACGATTTTTTGTCAGAGAATCAAACTTTCTTAAAATGGGTCAAAACTCACTGAAAAATTGTCAAAAGTGCTAAAAGATGGCTGAGTGGGTATCTGCGGGATAAGCGAGTTTATTCAGTATACTCGAGAATATGGTGAATGCAATATACGCTTTATAGTCTGTTAGGTATCTTATGTAACTGACGACGCACCGTGTGCGTCTTATATTGTTTATTTAGTATAGCGGAGAATACATCGAATACAATATTCGAATACAAGTCTGTTAGGTATCTAACGTAACTGATGACGTGTCAGATGCATCTTATGTTATCTATTTAATATACAGAGAATGCAGTGAATACACGGGGTGACATACTGTGGAGTTTTAATATGAGTAAAGTGTAGATAAAAATGGTGCTTTAATTTTTGCAAGTTCATTATGGGTCATTAAAAAAGTTGAATTTACAAAGAATGACAAAGAAATTTACAGATACAGAAATTTAATATCGTACAAATTTAAAGATGTGGTAATTCTATCGGAATTGAAATATTTAATTGATTGTGAACCCAGAAATTTAGAAATTTGTAATTGAATCAAATTCTTGAATTTAGCAAATTAGCAATTTAGACATTTAGATACATACAGAAGAGTTTTAAACATTGCAATTTAATAATTAGAGAACTTAGGAAAACTGTAAATCTGTAAATGTATCAATCGATCAATCGATCAATTGATCAACCTATTAATCAAACAATCGATCAATCTATCAATTTGTCAATCTGTCAATCTGTCAATATCTAAATCTATCAATATATCATTCTGCCAATCTGTCCATTTCTAAATCGATCAATCCACCGATATGTAAATTTCGAAATCTAGAAAGCTAAAAATCTAGAAATTTAGAAATTTAAAAACTTGTTGCTTTGAGAATTCAAAAGTCTAGAAATTTGATGTATTGGAAAATATAAATGTCAGAAGCTTGGAAATTTCAGTACATAAAAATATAAAAATTTGGCAACTCAAAAATTGAGGAATGTAAAGATTTCGTTATTCGAGGATTTGAAAGTTCACAGATCTTATATTTTCTAATTAAGATTAAATTCAGAATTTAAAATTTCACATTTCCCCAAATCATTAAGTATCGAATATCTGACTACTCAATTATATTAAAAAATAACTGCAGTCAACCGTAAGAAAACCTGAATTTCTAAGTCAATATTTATTTAAATAGCACATTTTACCGAACTAACGGAAATACCCGTACTATTCGGTTTTTATAGCGGGAAGAAGCGCATCACTGTAACACTGTATCACGATCGTGTTTCGAATTTTTAGTACTCTGCGAGTCATACAGAAACGTCGAAGCAGAAGAACGACGATAATCGTTCAGTTCGTCGCATCGATACAGATGAACGTATAGAAGAAAGAAGTAAAAAAAGGACACAGTCGATTAATCAAACGATGGGACAGTCGAACGAGGCATGGCCAAATCAATCGGGATCTCCTTTCCACAAGTTAGTTTCAGTTGAATCGATTGTACGAACTCGTAAAGCGACGAAAATCCACGTTACGCGCCGTAAGCGTGCAAATTACTTTTGCCAGATTAATGTCACCCCATGCTCAACACCCTGAATCACCGTTTGATTAAATAAACGACCTGGAATGGAAGTGTTGTCGTAGTCACCGCCAGCTGGACACAGAATGATTGTCGTTAGGTTTAATCATCTGACGATTAGGTTAATTATTGACCATTCTGAAAACTTCTACGGACGCAGATGTATTAAAATGTTGATATTCCGTTGTTCAAATCGTACATTTGTTAACACGTTAATACGATGACGTGTTAATGGACAAAGTGAAAACATGTACAGTAAAATACTTTGCAACTTTAATTTGTACAGTTGCAAATAATGAACTCTTAAATTTGATATTTTCATTTTATATCTTTTGTTAGTAATATGATGCTCAGAAAGTAATTTTATTATTTTACGTTTATTAAGATTATTCATTGGACAATTAATGCTCTTTAATTTGGAACTTTTTATTGTGTTTCAAGGTTTCAAAAATTAATCAAATGTTAATAGTTTTTTACTCGATTGAGCTAATTAGTAATTAATTATTGCAGTCTGTTGTAAATATAATACGTAAAACAATATACAATAAAATCCTTGCAGTTTTAAATTGTTCATTTTTGTCAAACATTATTGAGTGTCAATTTTCATAAGTAATTAATTAATTGTTAATTCATAAATATTTCATTATTGACTTTCTTCAAACAATAATCATCATTAGATAATTAATTTCGTAATTAAAAACATTTCTTACATTACGTTACTACAATTTTACACGTTTAATTATTAATAGAATAATAAAAGTTTACAAAACTTGATATAAAAATACATTCAAGCTTTACACAAATTTTTTGCAAGTTACATCAATGTCCGTTAAATTCATACCATAGCTTTTCAGAAATTTTTGTCACACCGTTCATTCGCACAAATAACCGAAAAATTCATTTCCCCTCGTCGATAAAGCTCTTCCTAAAATAAATAAAGCGAAGTCGTTTTTCCAAACCTCGCAAAGATACGAATCCCCTGAAACTGCAATATTTTTCTACCCTAAAATCGTACAGCTATTTTCCTTTCGATTCTTCTAACAAAATTTATTTTTCACCGGCTCTTTTCCCTTTTCCGTTTCAGTTACCCTGTTACGCTCGCTTTTCGCGTCGCTGACAGCTTGTCATTATTGATTTCGTGAGGTCACTTCTCCGACTTCAATATACTCGGCGATCGTATTCTACACGTGTAGAATCGCGCGTTTTCTCTATTTTTTTTGTCGGATGTATATACGCGGTCACGTTTTCCCGCGGAAATTGGGGGATGAGGGGCAACAAGTTATACGAAAAATCCATTAAAACAGTGAACGCTCGTCCCAATATAAAATAGTCAGTTTCCCATCGATCGTTCGAACACCTCAACGAAAGTTTCAAATACTTCAACTTCTTCGTGAATATTGCATCATGACTCGTCGTCTTCAAATATTATTACGATGTTGGATCTTCAAATATAATACCATAGCAAAAGGATTAAACTTCAAAATTTCAATCGATAAATTAATATACTATTTTTAGATTTTCCGGACAGTATAGGTCAGGAGTCAGCAACCTTTCTGGACTTAAAACCCATTTTTTCCGACGTGATAAATTATTTTTTTAAAGAATCAAATATAAGTACATATATCGGTATGTATTAGAAAAAATAATATAATATCTGCTGTGAAACATGTATTGATTGTGAAATCAAAACATTCTATATTGCATAGTAACAAAACATATAAGTCAACGTATTAAAGAAAACGGAAACACTTTTTGGTTTTGAGTGTAGCGTCGGTGAGTGTGGAGAGCAAGGTTAGCTAAAGCTAGGTTTACATGCATGCGATCTGCCGCGCATTTTGATGTGTGCGCAGGATTATTATATTTGTTTGGCAATTGCAATATTGCAGTTAATTTTTCAATATGTACTATTAAACTACTTAAGAGCCACAAGTATGATTCTACTGAGTCGCAGGTTGCCGACCCGTGGTATAGGTTCAAGTGCGTTTGTAATTGGCGCCTTTGTCTACACAGTGACATCTATGTGGGCCTTAGGCTTGTACTATTCTATGGCGCCATGACGCTACATCTCGCGCGTTTTTGCTGTAATAGCATAGCTTATTAAGAATACTTTTATATAACTGTTAATTATCACTATATAAAGTCTTTAACTCCAACAAGATCAATAGGTTTCTGTAGTAGCAATAACACCTACGTTACATTTATTCGGTCGTACAGTGTATTATATATTACAGTGAGAGGATCAGACCTCACTACAAGTTTTTAGAGATACAATAGTTTAACAGTTACTCGTACGTTCAGGCAGATATGTAGTTTCTCTACCCGTATCAGCAATAAGATCCAAGGAGTCATTACATCCTAACGACTAGTTTTTGATGTGTTAGTCACATCTGGTCAGAACCCTTAACCTTAGCAGTAGAGTTCTTTATTTGCAGTTCCGCATACCCAAAAGTCATACCGAACTTAGAATAAAGTTTCCTAATTCTCAATCCCTAAATTTTCCATTGTTTAAATTCTGAAATTTTCAAATCTACAAGTCGTAAACCAAACCTGAACCCTATCAAACCTACATAACTTTAATAGTAGAGTTCTTTATTTGCAGCTTTGTATCCCCACCACTCGCAAAGAACCTAAAATAAAATTTCTAAGTTTTCTAACTCACATCTCTAAATTTTCCATTGTTCAAATTCTGAAATTTCCAAAACTACAAATCTTAAACCAAATCTACCTGATCACAATAAATTCGAATCCTATATGATCTTTCAAAATAAAAATCCTAAACGAGTCCCGCAACACATCGAAATCTAAAATTGAATAACACCTACAACTGAAAAATTGAAAACTGATCGCGACCTCGTTCTTGTATCATAACTGCAAACAGTAACATCGAGCAATAACTGTTTCAAGCTGACGGTGTTCAAATACTAATGCGGTCTGTTATGTCCACATATATTCGTTAAATTCTACTACTGTTTCAAATTTAAACGTCGAACGACAGTGTTTACACGGGTATCGCTTTCAAATTAAATCGCATGGCCATCGAATCGATTCGGTGTCCGTAGTCGAGCCTCATCAATTACTAAACAACTGTACGGCCTACGCGTTGAAACAACGCTGAAATATCATCTAGAGGATTACGAAGAAAAATGAATTAGCGAAATGATGCACGTTCAACTAATGACACGATGCCGCAATAAGTGGCACGTGTGTCGCCGAATAGATTTGCGGCCGACACGTGAGGTGTCGGCTGGTTTTGGCAGACAACGTGACACGTGTAATGTGTATTTGTCTCGTTAATTCATTGCGTTTGAATTACCATGCTCTCTCTGCGTCTCCTCTTGTTTCCCTTTGTCATGATTTCTCGCAGATTGATTAATGACCTTTTAAAACCATTCTATTGGTTCCTCTGTGTACTTCGTCATTCGTATAACGTGCATGTTAATTTATGAACGGAGTTATTCATATATTCGCGGAGTTTTATTAGGAATACAAATCTTGCGTAAGTATAGATGCTCGAATTTTCAATGACATTTCTTTTCCATTAAGCATTTCTTTATTATATCTTTTATGAAGTGTTGGAAAGAATAAAATATGAAAACATTTAAATGTTATAGTGGATGTGTTAATTGCAGACAATGAATAGAAGCAACATAGTACTTCAGAAGTGATATATGTGTGTGTGTGGTTTTATAGGGATGTAATTATATTTCGAACGTATAACTTTTGTGGCGTATGTGGAGTAGTAGAGTACTGTATTTGCAGTTACCTATTAATTTCGAGGTATTGGTTTTGTTACTTGTTACAGTCATTTTTTTTAGGAAGTACCCAGACTACATACGTCACTCGGTTTTGCATTTACTCCGAATTTGTGTACCTAATAGAAATCAGGAACTGTATTCTTCAGCTTTGTTCATTAAAATTATACGCCACATAGAACCCTCATTTTGTGAGATAAACAATCGGATAGTCATGAAATACAGGTTGTTGACTTCGGAACATCGGATACATAGATACGTTGTTCACTTCAGAACAACATCGGTTACATATAGATACGCAGTCGTTCAGTTTGGAACATCATTAAAAATAGGTAGGAAGCTCATATCGGTTATGCAATTATTCAAGCTACCACTTATAAATACAGGTAACCCTCCTACAACACGGCATCTTATAACACGGTTTCGCTATAACACGATTCATAAATTGCGGGAACCCTCCTACAGCACGGCATCCTATAACACGGTTTCGCTCTGACACGATAAGAAAATTGCAAAAACCTTTGTACAACACTGTATTTCTACAGCCGCGGCGACGCTTGCCGTCTTAAAGATACAGTGTTGCAGAAAGTATTTCTTTTCATCATCGTGGCCTGAAGATAAAAGTGTCTCACGCTGCTGATCGGCTGTCTGCGTTGAGCTACGGTGTGTTAAAAAATAATTATTTCGTCTTTAAGACATTAAGTTTCAGTCCCAAGCCATGTCCGATAAAGATAAAAAAACGACGTTTAAGAGGAAATTTATTTCTTTAGAAGTAAAGATACAAATCTTGGATCGTCTTTTGAAAAGAGAAATTAGTACAAATTTATGTAGAATTAAAAAAAATATTTGTTTTTAATAAGTTTTCGGAACGTAACCCCCCTTTTTGCACTGGCTCTGGGTCTCATACAACACGGTTTCACGCAACACGGCATTTCCTAGGAACCTATCTACCGTGTTATAGGAGGGTTACCTGTATTAGAACTTGAAACGGTATGAAGTTCCCTGCGTCGTTTAATCGTCGTCAACTATTGCCAACGCAACTGCGTCACGTATGTACATACCATATATGGAACACAAGGAGAAATGTACGTGGCTCGATCAAAGTTAACGTTGAAAAAGTTTCGAACGAGGTCCATTGTCGTTTCGAGTGATCGAACATGCTCGGTATTCAGATAATTACCTTTGTATCTACGCTTTTGTGCCCTTTTTTCCACACTTTTTGACCAATTAATGCTTCAGACTGAACTTTCGTCCAAAGGAATGCTCGATATGAAAGTTTGCATACACTGAACTATACGCTTCATTGGTTCATTTCACAATAATCTATAGATCTTTTTGAATTTGTGGTATTATCTCGAAGTTATTTCTTTGAAACTCCTGAACTTTAAATTTTATGAATCTACATACCAGAGATTATATTTGTACAATATGTCTGATCGAATTATCATTTTTTAAACTCTATTTAGAAATATCGAGGTTAAAGTAACATGCTGTCAAATTTTTTAATTTAAATATCATTGAATTTATATATTTGTAAATTCACAAAATTATTAACACTTCAATCTTTTGAAGTGTTTAGACGTGTATTTGTTGTAGGTACAATTCACCTGTAATACAACACAAAATGTTGCAAAATTTATTTAAAGATTGTAGTAATCAGTTAAAATAAACATTCTTAATAATTTTAAGAATAATTAATAATTTTCTTTGCAGTAAAAGATGGATGAAATATCATTTCAGATTTGTGATTACAAATATTTATGCAATATAACTTATAAAGATATCTAAACCATATAGAACAATGTATTATTATTATTTATGTAACAATGAATTATTTGTCATAAATTCATACATAATTTCTTTTATTAACAGATATAAATGCGTGCATAATTTTATTTGTTAACACATATAAATTCATACACAAAAAATGTTTATTTTTGACTTGATAAATCAAAAAAGCAACTCTAGACAGCCCATTCGTATTACTTATTTTGCAATCTTTATATGGCCTCATTCCGAATGTAGGTTGTTCATTAAGCAAAAATGCACGAGATAGGTGAAAAATGTGCATAAAACATACATTACGAAAATCGTACGCATTCTGTAAAATACGCATAATAGAAAGTATATTTTTATAACTGCCATTTAAAAAAAAGGTCTCAATTGAAGACCCAGTTTGCTTTTTATTTTCTGTAGAAATATGTACTAGCATAGACATCATTTGCATCAATAATTAAACAGTATAGTGAAATTAACAAATTTATTAATGACTCTATGTGCATGTTTTGTTGTGCTTTTAATTAAAATTTGTTTAATTAAAACGCTCTAAATGCAAATTGTATACAATGGCTATCCAACAGTACGTCAACTCTGATTCACGTAATTACAGAGCAAATTATAATGCAGCGAGTTAATTATCGTTCGTAGTCAATACGTACAAAAGGACAACAAATTTTTTCCACGTTTTATTCGCCTCTGCTTTCGTTTATTAACTCTCTCGTTATTTTCGAGCGAAAATTAATGGACTCTTCTGTCTCTCACGCAACAGACTGCTTCATTACTTAATGAATATCGATTTTTAATAAATAAAGCAAGAAATTTATGTTCGTTTCTCAGTTGCTCGTACCTTTTCCTTCAAATTTTGAACCAGCGTCGCTGGTGAAAAAGTTAAAGAGATAACATAAATCGGTGACTCAATAAAATAGCACATAACACTTTGTCGAGGACGTAAGTGCACCCGAGAAGTCTCAAAGTGTGCCCGTGAACGTGGGGCTGGCGTGTTGAAAAGCCGCCGTAAGGGTGGCAATTTCGTGAAGAAACTACCCTAAGTAAGCAGTGATGATATCAATGAAGTTAGAGTGGCGTTTTGCTGCATCGAGTAAGTTCATTCGAGCAAGCTCAACTTCGCCTCTTCGTTAATCGAGTTATTCTTGCATTAAAAGGAAGCCTTCCTGTTTTCAAAAAAAATATCAGGATATACTATTATCAGATAGCTATATCTCCAAATACCTAGTTTCCTATATACGTCGATTGTTACTTACAATTAGTTTGATATCTATGTACGTATATATCCCTAGATATCTAGCTATCTAGATTCCCAGTTAGATCCTCAAATACGTAAATTGTTAGATACCTAGATCCTGAAATATCTACGTCGCCAGATTTTGGATCTCTAGTTACATATATTAGTAAATACCTAGTTGCCTAGACAGATTGATCACTAAATACCTAGATTCTCAATACCTTGACCCCTAAATGCCTAGATCCTCAATACCTAGATTCCCAAGTACCTAGACTCAGATATTCAGATTTTCAAATACCTATATCTTAATATATCTAGGTTGTCAAATACCTAGACCCCCCAATACCTAAACTCAGATATCTAGATCTTCAAATACCTATATCCCTATATATCTAGGTTCTCAAATACCTAGACTCAGATATCTAGGTTTTTAAATACCTATACAGGGTGTTACCTGTAACGCTACTCACAATTTTTCTCCCACTTACAGCCACCTTACAAAAAAAAGTTTAGAATAATATTTGCAAGGTGTGAAGTGCACAATAGATACTAGTAAAGCAAATTTCGAAAACAGTTTGTTTTCTTGGCAAAGTCAAGGTCACCTTGGGTTTTTTAAATAGGAACATACATTTTTTTTTATTCATAGCTTTAGAGAACATCGAGACGAATTCAAAACATATATTACATGATATTTTTATTAACATATTACTCGATTTACAGAAGTGGAAATGCGAGGTACAAGAGCGGAATATTGCCTGATGGAAGGTGGAATGCATTTGAACATGTAATTAAATAAAGTCTATTTTTCTTTCATTCTAGTCGTGTGTTTACATTCAGTAATCTCTTTGGAATCAAATAATGGTTACACTACCAAAGTCAAAAGCTAAGTACTTCACATTTCCACTCCTGTAAATCGAAAAATATGTTAATAAAAATATCATGTAATATGTGTTTTGAATTCGTCTCGATCCCCTCTAAAGCTATGAATAAAAAAAAATGTATGTTCCTATTTAAAAAACCCAAGGTGACCTTGACTTTGCCAAGAAAACAAACTGTTTTCGAAATTTGCTTTACTAATATCTATTGTGCACTTCATACTCTACAAATATTGTTCTAAACTTTTTTTTATAAGGTGGCTACAACTGGGTGAAAAATCGTGAGTAGCGTTACAGGTAACACCCTGTATTCCCATATATCTAGGTTGTTAAATACCTAGATTTGGATATCTAGATTTTCAAATACCTATATCCCCATATGTCTAGACCCCCAAATATCTAGACTTAGATATCTAGATTTTCAAATACCTATATCCCCATATATCTAGGTTCTCAAATACCTAGACCTCTAAATACCTAGACTCAGATATCTAGATTTTTATATACCTATATCCCCATATATCTAGGTTCCCAAACACCTAGACCCCTAGACCTCCAAATATCTGGACCTCCAGATACCTAGACCGTCAAATATCTAGATCTCAAGGTACCTACATTTCCAGATACTTAGATTCCTAAATACTTATGTTCCCAAATACCTAAATTTTCTGATACTTAAATCTTCAGATACCAAGATACTCAGATACCTAGATCGCCACATTCTTAAATTCCAAGATATCCAGATATTCAGTTAATTATATTTCCAGATTTCCATACCTAATGTTCTAAATTCCTATTTCACATACCTAAATTCTAAAATTACTTTATTAGTGAATCACTAGATATCTACATTCCTAGGTACCTAGATTATCAAGACTTTAATCAGAATAAATCTAGAATAGCCAAATACCCATCTTAGTTATCTACAAAATTTCTAAATTCTAGATTGTGACACTTCCAAATTCACATTTTCATATATCTCCACATTCTCAAACTTCAAAGTCTCTCTTTAGTGACCTTCGACTAAATCTGTAGATCAGTAGATACATTGCCACATCCCTAGATACTCTAAACATTATCAAATTTCTAGATTTGCTTCAATAAATAATTGCCTTGTTGCAAATTTTAATTTTAATTTTACTTCGGCATTAATGCGATACGATTATGCTGAATGGCAAGTGAATGAAAATTATGAAACTTCAGAACATATAAATATCGAGAGAATGCCTCGTTAATTATATTTGCATAAATGATTTGACGATCTGCATATACGTTCGAAATTGATGAACTTTAGCAAGAATTATTATGCAGGTACGATAGCAACATACTAACGTGTCTGAAACACGCAACGACGTTTAATATGTATAACGCATAGTTCCATGAAATTTTGCATGCAGAAAAGCGTAGCACAGTTTGAACACCGAAGATAATCATTTTATTTATGATACAGTCGCACAGTTTATCGAAATCCGTACCAAATATCAGCTTCCTATCCCCAGGTTATAGCTGCAATTTATCCTCTTTATTGCACGTTGTTATTAGATTTATCTGAACAGCTTATAATATCATATTGTAATCATTCATTACGAAAACTCCTCTGTTCGAATTTAAAGCGTTTACTACCAAACTGCTGCATATCAACTGATTTTTCATAGAGAAAATCGAGAATTTTTATTTGGAAAAGCTGCAACTTTTATCTGGAATTTGTGTTTATAATATTGAACATTTCTATGTAAAATTTGTATTTAGAAAATTTCGAGTTTTTCTCAAGAATTTTTATTTCGAAAATTATAAATTATTATTTAGAATTTTCATTTGAAAATTACAAATTTTTATTTAAAGTTTTTATTGAAAAAATCTAGAATTTTAATCTGGAAATTTCATTTAAAATATCTGAAATGTATAACTTGAATTTTTATTTAGAATATCTAGAATTTTTATTTGAACAGCCTCGAATTTTTATCTAGGATTTTTGTTTGAACAGTAGAATTTTTGTCGAGAATTTTTATTTGGAATACCTAAAATTTGTATCTAGAATTGTTACTTTAAATTTTTCGCTTTATAGTTTATAAATGTTTTGTCAGCAAATTTTACCAAAATTATGAAATAATAAATAATTTCGTTTCACATTCGCACAAAAAAATATGAGTGTCATAAAACAGTGTAAAATCTGATTTTTATAGGAAATAAAAATACTAAAATAAGCAAAAGAAAGCATGAAATTTTTTGTATTTTTAAATATAGTTTAACAAAGCAGTAATTGAACTTCTGATATTTAATTTTGCTAACACAGTTTTGGAGTCGATTTTCAATTAACGCGCTGATTGCCCGCCATTTTGTACGAAGAATGATGTATTGTTCAATCAGTTATTCTCATCGAATTTCAAGCTTGAAACTGATATATCTATCGCGTTATTTTGACAATTTAATATCATCAAAATGTGTTAAATCCTTTCTATTCTAATATTTGTTTATTACTCTTCAGCATCATATTTTATCAGAATTAATATTCCATCAATTTTATCGGGTTATGCAGGATTTCTAACTTTGCGCTAATTTTCATCTATAATGGTATCGGAATACTCGCAACGGACAGAATTTCGATTATCCGTGCATTAATCATCCATAAATTGATTCTCCGACGATGCATTGTCATGAACGAGAAATTCTTGCCTCTAAGACAGAGAAACTGTCGCGTGTTTACGTTGAATGATTTTGATATCTCTATATTCGGAAGCTTTGTACTGATAACACATAGGAGTAGCCTAGTTAGAGTAAATTCCATCTGACTGGATACATTATTACCAGAACAATCTGTTTCCAAGTTTACTCTAATAATCGATATTCTCAGATATTAGGTTGACATTAGCTTCTTGTCAAAATTCTATGTTCTAACATTGAGTTTAATACACTATATATTTGCTGTTGTGGATTTGTCAATTACATCAATTGCTTTAGATTTAACTCTGTAGATATTCTAGTAAAAAATAATAAAATGAGAAATAAGTAAGGTAAAGTGAGAAATAAATGGAATGAATGAGAAAATGGGGAAGGAGAAGATGCAAAAGAAAGAATGAATTAAGATTGAAACTAATAATACTAGGAAATTAAGAAAAAATAACAGTGGAACTAATAATGACAAATGATGATATGGACAAGACGATAGTAAAGTAACAAAAATAATAGAAAAGTAATAATAGCAATAGGAAGAATCTCAACAATAATTGCAACAGTAATCACTGTGACAATGAGAGTTATGAGACGAACAGTGAAGATAATAGCAGTAATTACAATTACAGCAATAACAACGACATTCACGACAAAAATGGCATCTTTGTCGTAGCAAAGATTGAAAAAAAACAGTTGTCAGATAGCTATTTATTTAGTAAAAATTAATTTAAATTAAAATTTATACTTGAACATTCCTTTATTTGTAAATATTTTATATATTTTTATTAATATTTGTGGAATGTCATATAGCTTTTGTATTGTTAAAACTATTACTATATATATCATTAGTAAAAAATTATTAAAAAATTAGCGTTGCTGTATGCAAAAATTTAGTCTTTGAAGACAAAAGAAAATAAATGATAAGTATAGTAACAAATTAATTAATATAGTAAATCTTAGTACATACAAAATCAGTGAATTTATAATTAATTAGCACGATGTTGAACAATTGAAACATATCATATCACATGTAATCATAAAACTGATCGTAACAATTGATACATCGATCCTGGAACAATCCATCAAATAATTAAATATTCTCATATCATTTGATGTAATATTAGTTGTGAAATCTACAGAAATCAATGCGATTCATCAAATTTGGGATCTCGTGACAACTGATGCGTTCACTCTGTAACAATAATTACTGATGAAACAATTCCATTTAATCGAATTAATTCCTGTACATTCTACACTGTGCGTATACAGTATTGTACGTAATTTAATTCACCAAAAACGAACGATCAATATATCTTTTGATAAAACTGATGTCTAAAATTATTTATGACTTTTCAAAAAATACATAAATTTCGCTATGTCATCAATTACAATTTTAGATACATAAACGTCATATCATCTACAATTCCAATTTAATATACTAATTTCATTCTACTTGATTTAATTTTAGTTCAATTTAATTTTAATTTAATTTAATTTAATTTAATCTAATTTAATTTAATTCCATTTCATTTCAAATGGATTATTAATAAGCGATTGAAAAAATTTGTTCGTACCGGCGAAAGAATCGAATACGAAATTATTTCTAAAATTGACGAGATAATCAATATTCATCAAATATCGATCTCCATCCCTGAATTTGTCTGAGAAATTCGCGTTTCGCTGTAATTCACGCAGGAATTCAATGGAATATGTGAATGGTTCATCGACCCCTGGCAAGAACAGGTGAAAATTCAAGGAATTCCTCGAACGTGGTATCGCAGATCGCGAAGAGACGATTGCGGTAGCAAAAACGTGTTATAGGCAGCTGAAGAAGACGTCTGATCTGATTAGATTCGTTGAAATTCTCAGATACTGCGAACTGTGAACGAGACAACGGAGATTTTACCGAGATGCATGGCTTCTCGTAAAAACCGTCCCGGTTTATTTCGATGTTTGTCTCCTCGTCGGATACGTAGTCTCGTTTCGATGCGATGCGTGGAAACTTATCGTACCATATACGGAATGTCTCTTATAACGTGAGCTTTAAGGACAGTCGTTACTTGTAGTCTTTAACTATTCGTAATTTAATCGAGCCATTTATTTTGAATGTGACCTAAGTCCATTTATTAGTTGATCGTTAACTGTAGTGACATGTACCACTTTATGTTAACTATGAAATTTTGCAGTTAAATGTATTCAGAGTATACGATCATTTTGGACATATAAATTGTCGTAGTTATTTGAAAAATTGACTTTGAAAATGACCTAAGTTCATCGTTGGTAAGAGGACGCACATTATTCACTTAATTGCTATTATTTTAATAGGCATTGTAAGTTTTACTCTCTTTGATACCGTCATTGATAGCTACCAAAATTATTGAATGAGCTCGTGCTTCAGAAAAATAGGAGTTTATAACATTTTCTGTACCGGATAAGAACTTTTCATATCCTACACTTCATATTACAAAAATAAATGAATGCAAATCATAGAATTATGAAATTACTTTGTTTCTAAATTGTATTGGTTATAAATTCGATTTATATAGAATAATTACATAATATATGATGTGACAATCATATATAATTGTATACATAGAATGTGAATTATGGATCACCATGTGTGTTATTAATATTTCAGGGGTTTTAACATTTTAGTATTTTCAAGATTTTAATATTGAAATATTTCAATATTGAAAATTGAGAAATGTTTTAGTATTGAAAATTGAGAAATGTTTTAGTATTGAAAATTGAGAAATAGCCGAGTGTATCAAACACTCAGGCAGCGGCAGTACAGATACATTTATTATATTCACTCCTGAAAACAAAAGGAAATTTGACTTAATAAGAATTTCTTGTTTGTTACAGATGAATTCAGAAGCAAAGTTGCTTGCGAGAATGATGTCATCAATCTTGCTTGTCATCCCGGACAGAGGGTTGCCATTTTCAGTGCATCATTTGGTAGAACAGAATACGAATCTCTTCAGTGTCCCCAGCCGCATGACGTGAAGGAAGAAAGTGAGTATATGACAATAATTGCGGTCATTAAATAAGCTTCGATATATATCAAACACTATTTTATTATCACAAAAAGTACTTAACCTACAGATACTAAAATTAACAAGACCAAAGGTAACGAATACACGGAAAAATGTTTGAAAATTAAAAAATAATATAAAAATTCTACCAAAATATTAAAGGTTGCTATTATATTAGGAAATACTTAAAATTTATGCAAGGACTTTAAGGGTGGCAGCCAGAATGCAAGATCTTAATAAACACAGTTAGAAAACTTAATGTTGCGATTACAAATTCTCTGTCTTATAATACAAGTATATCTTCTCGCTTCTGGTACTCATGCCACATGAAAAGAGCGGATTACCTAACCTTCTCCTATTTACATACACGTTTCATAATAGGATTATCCTCACGCTCCACCAGACATTCTTAGTGATTATACGTATCCTCGAGTACGTTGCGAACTCGTTAACTTGGTAACACTTTCAGTGAGCTGTACGAATTTGTAAACATCGAATGCGACAATGTATAACTATAACAACAGAAACATAGTACTCCCAACAAAAACCTTCCAGTCCAGAAATTCTAATTTTAATAAGACTTTGTTATAAAGAGCACTCAACTATCAGAGAGCTATATTTTATCTGAAATTTGATTAGGAAATCATGTCTTAAGATTTGCCCTATTTTGCATTATTTTGTTCTACAATTCGAACGATGACGAGTGTGATTTGATGACAGAATAATATGAAAAAGTTGCAATAATAATTATTTTTTCTAACAAGAAGTTTATTAATTATTTTAATATAGTAAAGTGAAAAAATGTTTATAAATGCAATAGGTATTTTTCGAGTAATTTTTACCGTGACTCCATTTTGTGAATACTTTCCGTTTTTAAACTTCCTCTTCTTTTTAACGCTGTATTTACGAACGATCAATACTCTCATACATTTAAAACCACAGATGAAGCTCAGTGCGGATGAAAAATACCTCGTCAAGTTGGTCAAAAAAGAGACAAAACAATGCTTTGTACTCGTACACGCGCGATGCGGAATTGTCAAATATGGCATTATTACTCATGGACTGATGAAGTTGACGTTTCCATTAAGCGAGATAAAACGGTCACAGTCACGCTTTAATCCGTCATGCAATTTTTGATCTGACAAATGATCCGTGTTATCTTTCACGAGCTAAAGGAAAAAATATGTTTGATGAAACGGTGGAATATTCTAAACTGATCGATTTCAATTGATTACAGCGTGCATCACGCCACACGCGACGGAAACCGTGATGAATATGTGCCATGGGAAACGACGTTGCTCCGTGGTGGCAAACAGTTCGACATTTGGTGAACCTTGCAGCCCGGAAAGCAGAACTTACTTGAAAGTCGTCTACACCTGCGGTGAGTTTCAATTTATTCAATATTTATTTTAATAGTTTTAATAAAAGACACAAGTTTTGAAAGAGATATTCTAATAGCTTGAGATATTCCTAAGTGTACGAAGATTCCTATGTGGACATGTTAATTGCTCCTGTATTTCATGAGTGGAAAAAGTTCATGCAATATATTTACTGCAAGTTTTATGAGAATTAAGATATTCTAAACTGTAAATACGTTGACGAACGAACTTACTGTATTTGATGTTAAAGGTAATGTAGATTCTGGTTATATGGCCCTAATAGAGGGTTACGTTACTTTTATTTAATTTGTGAAAAGAGTCATATGGAACTGATTGATAATGCTTAAAATAAGGAATATACACTCCTAGGTTGTCTACAGTAGGTGTTTGAGTAGGCTACGAATATTGCAACGTGGAGTTCGACTAAATTGCGTTGATTGTTTGCGTTAGGATGGTCAGAAATTTTACAATCTCGAGTTGGAATAGTTAGACATTACGGAAATTCGGGGATTTTTAGTTTCTGGGAAATTGTACTTCGGAATTTAAGAATGTGGGGATTTTAAAGTTAAGATATTTGGAGAATTCGTAAATTTTGTGATTCAGAGATTCGATAGAATTTGGGAATTTTTTGATACTCTCCTCCTACACGCCAATTCCTGGGTTGTCTACATTCATAGATAGTGGAAAATATTTTGTATTATATCTGATCTACTATATTAATTTTTACTAAGCGCATATAGGGTAATCTTCATCAAGCTACAGTAATGAAATGTACATTTATTTTTTTGTTTCTGTTACTGAAAATGAAACCATTCTCTCTAATGAATATACCAATACCCAATGTAAAATGTGTTCATCGTTCAAAAATGTTACATCACATAAATTCACCTTTGTACGAAATTAATAACTTCATAAACTACTACTACTTTCATATTACTCCATACTACTTTCCGATATTATTCTATATTAATTACAAATGTTGTTCAATAGTTACAATCCTGAAAATATCGCTTGAAGTCAAACCGATTCACGAACAACTGAATAGACGAGATAACTTTTCAATGCAGGGGATTGCGGTCGTACTAAAACTAATGACTACTGAATCAAAAATCTTTGATCTACCTTGTCGGTTATTGTTTTCAGCGCACGAAATCGATAGACGAAAGTAATAACGCATTCCGTTGGCAATCACCGCGGATATTTGGATCGCATTTGAACATTTTTCGCGAGTGATCAATGGAGCGAAACGTTTGTTTTCGAGAAATGCTCGGCATCCTCTGATTTCTGATGAAATCGTTTGCCAGCAACCGTTTCTCGCTACGGCATAAATCGCTGCGTATTTTTAATACATATAAGTGAAAACAGTTTAATTTCTTTCTGGTTGATAAACGATGTTTACGAACAGTTTCGCGTAAAAAATTATTTTATATGCCACGATAGGAACATACATCATTTTTACCGATTTGATTCTTCGGCTGTGGATCTCTCTGAAAGAAACATTACCTTTTTGTGGTACTATATTTTTATTATTAGTATATAGTTTGCATTATACAAAATTAGGAAACGTTATAAACAGTTCTGAATATTTATTCGATTTATTTAGTTTGGTAAAGTAGTGAATTTGATTAAACAGTTTACCAAGTGTATATGTACACATTTTGAGTATAGTCCTGACCAATTAAGGTTAGTTTAGTGAATTCATACAACAGTAAAATTTTGTTATTTAATTCTGCATCGATATAGCTGTATAACTGAAACTTGAATGTACACTAATAAACAATTTCTCATAAATATTCTGAATAACCTAAAAGGAAACTATATGGTATATTAAAATCACGTTAAATAAATAAACAACCTAAATAAGGATTAATGGATATGTGAGATAGTTCTATAAGTATCATAATTTCACAAGTTTTCCTTATTGTAAATCACTTAATCAAATAAATCACTTAAGTCACTTAATAATCATTTAGTCATATAAATCACTTCATCGACAAAACTGAAATTTCAAATTTCAAGATACTAAATTTCTAGATTCCTATATTATGAAGTTCGCAAGTTCCCAAATTGCCAAATTTCCAGATTCGTAAATTCTTAATTTCTAAATTTCCAAACTTCAAAATTGCAAATTCCTTATATCCTTAAATTTCCTAAGTCAACTTTCCAATTTCCAAATCCACAAATTTTTAAATTCTTAGATTCAAAAACTCCTATACCTCTAATTTCTCATGTTGCGAAACAGCTAAAGTACCAAATTTCCAGAGTTCCAAAATTTGAAATTAGGAAACCTTTAAAATAAAAAATTCTTAAATTTTTAAATTGCTAATTTTTTAAACTTCCAAATCCCGAAATTATTTCATTTCTAAATTCTTAAATTCCCATATTCCTCAATATCAAAATTGCTGAATTTTTAAGTTCCTATATTCTCAAATTATCCAATTCACAACTTCCTAAATTCCCACATTCCCAAATCTTCATGTTCTCATATCCAGAAATTTCCAAATCTTCAAATCCCAAATTTCCCAAATTCCCAAAATTTTCAAAATCCCAAATCTCCAAATTTCTATATCCAGAAATCCCCAATTCCCCAAATTTCCATATGCCCAAATTCCCAAATCTCCAAGTTCTCATATCCAGAAATCCTCAAATCTCCATATACCCAATTCCCTAAATTTCTAAATTCGCAAATTCCCAAATCTCCAGGTTCCCATACCTAGAAAGCCCCAAATCTCCAGGTTCCCATACCTAGAAATCCCCAAAACCCCAAATTTTCAAATTCCTAAATTTAAAAATCTCGAAGTTCTCATATCCAGAAATCCCCAAATCTCCAAATCCCCAATTCCCAAATTTCCAAATTCGCAAATTCCCAAATCTCCAGCTTCCCATACCTAGAAATCTCCAAATCCCCAAATTTTCAAATTTTTAAATTCCAAATCTCCAAGTTCTCATATCCAGAAATCCCCAAATCTCCAAATCCCCAATTCCCCAAATTTCCAAATTCGCAAATTCCCAAATCTCCAGGTTCCCATACTAGAAATCCCCAAATCCCCAAATTTTCAAATTCCTAAATTCCAAATCTCCAAGTACTCATATCCAGAAATCCCCAAATCTTCAATTCCCCAAATCCTCAAATCCCCAAATCCCCAAATTTCCAAATTCCCAAGTCTCCAAGTTCCCATATCCAGAAATCCCCAAATCCTCAAATTTCCAAATTCCGAAATCATTAAATTTCCAAGTCCCTAATTCTCCAAATTCCTAAATTTCTAAATCTTCAAATTACGAAGTATCGAATTTCTAAACCCTCAAATTTCCCAAATCCCATATTTCAATATCCCCGAATTCCAAAGTCCTACACATCCCGAAAAACTTTCTCTCGCCCCGATTTTTACCCAGCTCTCACTATATCGCCTAACCCGAATAACGGCGTTCATCCTAGACAAATCGGACTCGTTGTTTGTTTCGTGATCAAATATCGACGTAGGAAATAATCTCACCAGATACGTGAGGGTAGAGACACCATCTCAATTTGTGGTTAGTCGGACTAACGAGCAAACAACAAAGCGGTCACCATGGACTCGGGAAGTTCGCGTTAATGCCGCCGATTGACCCAAAAAGCTTCGCTGCCGATTGACGCGAACCGTGCCTCACGAGAAGTCCCGTTGATAGCTTTTCACTCCGGATAGCTCGTTTCTGTACTTAATGGCTAGTCAGTTCGGACGAAAGGACCAGCTTAATAGCCATTGTTTGAAGCGGTGGCAGTGAATAATGATTGGTCGTATTCCGTTCTGCCGATGCTAACTGAAGGTTACCGATCGAATTCCTGGATTTTCCTTTCGGTAGAATGAAATTGCTTCTTTGCATTTCGATTTTCCGTTCGTATTGGATTTCTCGATGAATTTCATCAATCTTTTTGGGCCAACGAAGTTCGATATCCATCGCGTTTATTGGGTATAACTTTTGAACCCTTTAATTCCTGCAGCTCTCAATTTTCAAGTCCTCCACTTCTCAAAGTTTTGAATTCCTGATCGTCCATACCTTGAAATTTTCTAGATCCTCAAGTGTGCAAAAGTCTTCTAGTTCTCGAATACCTAATTTTTTAGAATCGTGTATTTTTAGATAATTTCTAAGTTTCCAAATGCCAGACATTAAAATATTGCAAAATTCCTGAATTTCTAAATCTCACAATCCCCAAATTTCTTGTTCTCCAAGTTTCAATATTACAATGACAAGTTCAAAACATTCGAAAAGTGCATAAAATGAATTACTGTCACGATATTTAAGAAACTTCGTCAATAATATAATTAATTACAAAATGCTGTAATCCTAACACATGAAAATTTTGGAATCCTATTATTATACCGTAGTGGCAACAGAATTCTACCAGCAGATTAATCGTGTTTTTATTAGCCTTTTAAATTCCTATTTTGAACCACCCTGTATCGCGTCTTATATTTACATAAAATAAACAATAATGTACGCGGTTGAAACTACCATTATAGCCAATAGGTACTAAAAACAACCCCATACGTAGCCGCCGGTGAAGAAAAGAAACTGTATACAAAGAGTAGCGAGAATGGTGGATCGAGGGGCAATTTCGTAATCTTGGTTCCTGCGAAGCGTGAAATTTTCAGAAACAGCTCGCTATCTACCCATGGGCCACTAACGATCCCCCGAGTTGTATCGTGCACGGTCTAGCCGATGCATTTGCGGGAAAAATTCCAGAATAATGATACTACTCGGCGTTTAACGACCGGCAACCCCCGTTCAACCAAAAAGAATCGTGCGCAGGGCATCGAGCGTACACTCGAACGCAAATCTCCTTAATATCTTTCTAAATCGCCACATTTCTTTCCCCTTAAATCCTTAGATTTCCATAGTCTTAGATCGCCAAACCTCTAAAATCTCGTATCTTTAGATCTTCAAATACCTCTGTAGATTCTTAAATATCCAAAGGGTATAACCTTATCCGGTTATTGACGCTACCCTTATCCGGTGATACCCTTAAGGGGGCCAAAAGTGCATTTAGACCAAATTAATCAATGAACATATCAGCTAATAGACCGTTCAAACGAAATCATTTTTACCCAGTATCAAGCCGCTACCCCTACTTGAAGGGTGGTTACAGGACGATACGCAATTTATAGTTTAAGCTTTATATCTTTTGTTGTGCCGTACGGAAAAATTTGAAAAAAAAAATCAGGAATATTCTGCAGTATGGCATACGTGTTTGTGAATTTTTAGAAAATTCTGAAAGTTTATAAATATTTCTTTTAATAGAAATTATCAAGGGACCACATTTATATTTTTACAGTAGACGTGCTTTGCCATGATTATTAATATGTAATTTTTTCTGTAGATCTGTATAGTAGCTGTTCTGTGTAGATCCTCAAATCTCAGTGTCTTCAAGTACCTAGACCCTAAAATTACTATGTTCTCATATTTGTGGATCCTCAAATCCTAGAGTCTGCAAGTTCTTAGATCTTCAAACTCCTATATTCCAATATTTATGGACTTCAAATCCCAAAGTCTCTAAATTCCTAGATTCTCATAGTTGTAGATTTTCAAATCTCAGAGTCTTGAAGACTCTATATCTTCAAAATTCTGTATTCAAATATCCATAGCTCTCTCAAATACCAGAATCCCCAAATCCCCGATCTTCAAACTCCTATATTCCAATATTTGTAGATCCTCAAATTCCAGAGTCTTCAAGTCACTAGACCCTAAAATTACTATGTTCTCATATTTGTGGATCCTCAAATCGTAGAGTCTGCAAGTTCTTAGATCTTCAAACTCCTATATTCCAATATTTATGGACTTCAAATCCCAAAGTCTCTAAATTCCTAGATTCTCATAGTTGTAGATTTTCAAATCTCAGAGTCTTGAAGACTCTATATCTTCAAAATTCTGTATTCAAATATCCATAGCTCTCTCAAATACCAGAATCCCCAAATCCCCGATCTTCAAACTCCTGTATTCCAATATTTGTAGATCCTCAAATTCCAGAGTCTTCAAGTCACTAGACCCTAAAATTGCTATGTTCCCATATTTGTGTATCCTCAAATCCTAGAGTCTGCAAGTTCTTAGATCTTCAAACTCCTATATTCCAATATTTATGGACTTCAAATCCCAAAGTCTCTAAATTCCTAGATTCTCATATCTGTAGATTTTCAAATCTCAGAGTCTTGAAGACTCTATATCTTCAAAATTCTGTATTCAAATATTTATAGCTCTCTCAAATACCAGAATCCTCAAAACCCAGATCTTTAAATTCCTATATTCCCGTAGATTCTGAAATCCGAGCGTCTCCAAGTCCCTAAGTCTTCAAACTCCTGAATCCCAATATCCGTAAACCTCCCAAAGTCCCCAAATCCCTAATCTCCAAATTCGTATATTCGCATATCCCTCGACCCCCAAATCCCAGCGTCTGCAAGTCCCTAATTTTTCAAACTCCTGAATTCCAATATCCGTAAATCTCCCCATCCTAATGTTCCCAAATCCTTGATTTCTAAATTCGTATATTCGCATATTTCTGGACCCCCAAATCTCAGAGTCTCCAAGTCCTAGTTGTTCAAACTCCTGATTTCCAATATCCTCCCAAAGTCCCCAAATCCCTAATTTCTAAATTCGTATATTCGCATATCCCTCGACTCCCAAATTCCAAAGTCTCCAAATTCCTACGTTCTCAAATTCTCAACCCATTCCCAAATGTTGAAATCTCGGCAAATCCCTAAAAATGAAGTAACGAAAAGCATCTTTCTTCTCGGTTGCCACATTTTTCGTAAGGCAACCAGAGTTACTCTTCGCTGCACAATGCAGTGTAACAAGCAAAGCTTCGTCCACATGCAACGCGAACTTATTCTCATTGTGTTTGCGACGGGGGAAATCGAGACACAGATTCCAACACACCCTCTTACCGATCCACTCTTCTTTCTTTACTTCGTTCCCAAACTGGGTTGAGTCCAGATTCACCCGCGGACACTTTTAATGGCACTCGTCGCAACATTGTCGCGAAGTAACGACCGGTTGCTTGCCGAGTATAAACTTGGCAAGTTTATGGCAACCAGATGGGATCGGCCGCGAAACGAGGAAAAACGGAGTATCGTTAGACCGTTTCCTGTTTTTTCGTCGTTCCATGGAATGCGAAATTGGCATGCGAAACACGCGGTACTGGGAGTTCGTTAATTGGCGAAGAATAGAATGCAATCGGAAAGGATACCTGTGCACAATCGCGTGCATCTATCTTTGAACAGAAAAATATATCTGAACTTTTTGGATTCTCCTATTTTACGAATTTTAACGTTGTTCAAGTTAAAAGTTTGAAAATATTCGAGTTAGCGGATTTTCAAGATGGAAAGTGTTCCAAGTTTGCAAAGTTAATTTTTATGTCTGTAAATATAAATTTCTGAATTTGCAAAGTATTCAAGTCTTAAATTCTCAGTTTCGTTTACTTATGAGGTTTTCAAATTTTCAAAGCTTCAAATTACCAAGATTATAAATCCTGCGATTTTTCAATTTTCAAATTCCTACATTTCATAGTCTCTAAACTCTCAGGTATTTAAATTTATAAATTTTTAAACAAATTGTTACAAATTTCCATATCCGAAATTTTCAAATTTAAAATGCACCGATTCCTAAATTTCCAAATATTTAAATTCCTATATGTGAGTTTGAAAATATTTAAATTCCCAAATTTCCTAAGTTCCTGAATTCTCAAACTATCAAATTCTAATTTCCAAATTTTTCTAAATCACGTCCAATAATGTAACTCTCCAAACTTTCAATTATGTCATGAATTTCCCTGACAAATCTCATTAAATTTCAGTTCTAGTAAGACAATGCTAAATAGAATCCAACTTAAAAATAATTGAGAATCAATATGATTCATGAAAATGATCAATTTGTAGTTGTTTTTCTTGCCTAAAGCATACACCACGTATACGTAATTTCATTGTGTAATTCAAATGACATGTAAATCTTGAAAGTAGCATAAGTGCGTGACAGGCTACACTGACACGCTTGGTAGGTTCATACTAATTGAATAAGAAAGAAAGGAAGTTAAAGAGCGGAATGAATCACATGATGAATGCAAATAATGGCAGGCATCTGATTGCATATTAATGGCACGTGATATCTACGACTAAAGCAATCAAGACATAACGTCAGTTAGGCTGATGCAATATTAATCACGGTTTTCACTTAGCTGCAAGTAGTCGACGTATCTGTTTCAGATCGGCGTACTAAGTCGCCGTCGCGTCGTCTCCTTTCTTGCCACCAGTTTTGCGCGAGGATACGAGACAGTATGATTAATTACAATCACTTATGCAAATTGTTCAGGGTAACGTGAGAGTCTCAAGTATTACGTACAATAAATGCTATCGTAAATTGATTGCATCAAGAATTTTATTTATATTGTACTTTGGAAATTTACAAGTATTTGTGGTTTCGAAAATTTGCAAATTAGAACGTTTCTGAATTTTAGAAAATTTTACTTCGGAAATTTGTAAATTTGAAAACTTTGAGGTTTGTGAATTTCAACTTTTGAGCATTTGAGTGATCATAAATTGATTGAATCCTGAATTCTACTTATGCTTTGGAAATTAATTAAATTTACAAGTATTTGTAGTTTCAACAATTTGAAAATTTTATAAACTGTAAATTGGAAATTTTTAACGTTTCTGAATTTTAGAAAATATCACTTTGGAAATTTGGAAATTTGAAAACTTTGAGGTTTGAGAATTTGAGCATTTGTAAACATGTGTGATAACAAATTCGACATAAATACATATCCATAAAATTCTAAATTCATAAATTTAAAATTTGGAAATTCATCAATTTTAAAATTGTTAATTTCTACGTTTCTAAATCTCCTGATGTATGATTTCGAATTTGTATAATTATTCAATACGAAAATTTCCGAATATCAAAATTTAGATATACATTTCTACATCTGAAAATGAAAAAGATTCCATATTCTTGCCACTGACAGATGCACATAATTTCAATGTGAATACCTATCTAACCTAATCTTATACCTAATGGGATATGCAAATATCCTATCGAAAACACAGAAAACCCTAAAAGAAAACATTTTGAAATTACAAAATTTCCATAAAAATTCGTAAACATGTTAAACCGAAATACGAACTCCTATTATCGTATTGGCAATCAGCAACAGCCAAAGTCACGTTCGTATTACAAATCCAGTGTCCGTGCAATCCTTAACATTTTGGATCGCACAATTTCGCCGTTCCTTAATAGATCACGCGAATTTTCATTCGTAAATTGTGCACGTGTGCCTGCGTGGTACCGCGACAATTACCGATGCATTAGAAAACAGGTGGTTAGCGTGTTGCATTTATCGACGCGTTCGTATGCAGGGTCCAGCTTCTGGCCGCGAAACAGGACTCGTTAGTCAATGGTCCTAGCTGCGTCCATTATGGGTGTTCTCTCTCATGAAACGGGAAAAATGGGCGAAAAAAATGAAGAAGAAAGAATTCGTTGGGTACTCTAATTCAACAGCGAACGATGCACGTTCCCATGATGTATGTAGCTTTTTCTGTCGGCGAGGAAAATATGCGCATACGCTCAGCCGACGAAAAAGCTGCCGGAATAATAAGCGTACACGCCACGGGACGAATATTCCGCTGCACGAGATCGAATTTTCCTGTCCCCAGACGGTTTTTATCTGTGCAAGCTTTTTCGAAAAACAGCCATGCTGTCTAGAATGACGGCTTTCTTGTACGTGCTACGTGACACGATTAGGGGAACTTTCCTAGCACCGATGTTCGGTTGCATATTTCACATACTTTCAATTCGTTTCTTCAAAGGAGATGAAATGGATGGTCGTTTGACACGTGTCGTGTGTGGTTAGGTTAGGTTATTTATGTTAGGGTATATTAATTCGTTTCTTCAGAGGAGATGAAATGGACGATCGTTTGACACTTGTCGTGTGTGGTTAGATTAGGTTATTTATGTTAGGGTATATTAATTGGTTTCTTCAAAGGAGATGAAATGGACGATCGTTTGACGTGTCATGTGTGTCATGATCAATTATTGCAATTGATTATTGAAAGAAATTCGATGCATGGGTATCTATTTTATCTTCTAGTTTTCTTGGTCGAATACGTGCTCTTATTATTATACGTATTATTACGACCTTTTTTAGTATTATATTTTTGTGTTAGTATTGTCTCTTTGTTAATGTTTTTATTTACTTTTTTATTTTTTGCACGGTGCACTGTTTTTTTGCAAACTAAATGGGTTTGTCTCTTGGTTCTCGAGAGAATGTTTTATACGGGAATTTTTGTCTATTGTTCTATCTATTAAGTTTTGTTTGTTGTCATCATCTTCGTTTTTCAGCAAAAATGGACTTGCCCCACTTTCAAAATAAACGGCTCATACGTGTATTTGTAACTTCTACAGCAGATATTTTATGTCGTGTCGATACTGTTTTTCCAATGTCTGTTCGACATTTATATTCTTCCGTCGTTGCAGTTGTACTTGCAGAATACTTAATTAGTCCTTTTTATCCAACAGGTGCAATAGTGATTTTACAATGTAACAGACTGAATGAACAAAAGTAACTTTAAAATATAAAGTTTATATTTTAAATATAGGTAGTGTTTTGAAAACCTGTCGAGGGCTACAAGAAAAAAGAATTTAAATATAAAATTTATATTTTAAAGTTACTTTTGTTCATTGAGCCTATTAAATAGATAAACTTGCTTATTTTATAAATATGATTTCACATTTCCAGACTTGATTATTTTGTATCTCTAAATCCTAAATTACTAAACTTTTAGACAATTTGAAAAATTTGAAGATTCGTTCGAAAGTCGTGCAATGACCACATCACAAAATAATAACCTGTGCTTATATTCAGGTACGCAGATAGTTTGGGTTTCAATTCCATATTCGAAGTTGTTCGAATGGTACTCATAAGACCCAGGTCCATTCGACTTCATCGGGCGAGTGCAATCGCGAAGCTCGACGAAATCAAACGTAATTCCTATTCCAACAACGACTGCCGTTGCGGAGTGTGTTGCTCTCTTCGAGCTGTTGCGAACGTTGGACCACCATTGACCCGTAATAATTACGAAGCGATCTCAAAGTCTAATTGGATTCGCATGAATTATCCGCGTACATCAAAGTACTCTGCGGTATAACGCGCGATGGTTTGACACACTGAATGCAAAGCTTTATTAAATACGTGGCTACTAGGCGTTCAACAGCAATTAAGCGACCGGAGACAATAATCCTCTGAGTAGCTCGCGATGTATAGTGTTATCAAGTATCTCAGCAATTTCGTTAATTGTCATTTTATCAAATAATATTTCAATCTTCTCTCTGCAATCAACTGCAATAGTGTCCTGTGAGTGCTCCATATGACGTATCTTTAAAGTTCGATCCCACTTCGATAATTAAATCGACAATCTCCCAAATCCCCAATCTTCCAAATTGTAGAATTCTAGTATCCTCAAACTCCAATACTTTTTAATCTCCCAAATCTACAGTCTCCTACATTGTAGAATTATAATGTTTTCAAATTCCAAAATTTCTCAATTTCTATTAGAATTACGCAGTATTTGATCACGACTGAAAATAAGCAAATGGATGTTAATCCAAACACAGTTCCAAGATTTATTAAAATAATATTATAATACAATAAATCGATATGAACGATGGCAATAACACGATAAAACAGTATTTCAGGACGGTGTTCACATTTATATAATGTAATGAAAGAACTGTCTTTTGTTAATCGATTAATGTACCGAGTTTATGTGCGACAATTTGTTATATTCTCAACAATCTCCAAAATCCCCAATCTATCAAATTATAGAATCCTAATGTTTTCAAATTCCCTAATCCCCAATCTCTCAAATTGAACAATTCTAATGTTTGTAAACTCTAAAATCCTCAATTTCCCAAAACTTCAATCTCCCAATTGTAGAATTCTAATGTCCTCAAACTCCAATATTTTTTAATCTCCCAAAACCCCAGTCTCCTAAATTGTAGAATTCTAATGTTTCCAAATTTCCAAATTTCTAAATCTCCCAAATTATTAAATTCTCATGTTTTTAAACTACCAAATTCTCAGTCTTCCAAATTGTACAGTTCTAGTGTTTGTAAACTCTAAAATCCTCAATTTCCCAAATTCCCAGTCTCTTAAATTGTAGAATTCTAATTTTTTCAAATTCCAAAATTTCTCAATCTCCCAAATTATAGAATCCTAATGTTTTCAAACTCCCTAATCCCCAATCTCTCAAATTGAACAATTCTAATGTTTGTAAACTCTAAAATCCTCAATTTCCTAAATTTTCAATCTCCCATATTGTCGAATTCTAATGTTTTCAAATTCTAAAATTTTTCAATCTCCTAAATCCTCAACCTCTCAAATTATAGAATTCTAATATTTCCAAACTCTAAAATTTCAGTTTTCTACAATTTAGAAATACCAGCTCCTAAAATTCTGTACTTCCAAAGTTCCAAAAATACCGAAATCCCAGAATTTAAAAATTCTGAAACTCCTAAAATCGAAAGCTTCAAAATGCCAAACTTCCGTATAACGATACATTGTACATTTGAAGCCTCGATATAATTTTTGTCGAGTAAATTGATTCCGCTCGTACGAGCGGTGAACGTTTCCATCGCTTATCCTACGAGTTAATGTCTCGAAATGAGCGACACAAGTGGAGAACCGCGTAAAATATTTCGTTGTCTACGTAACCGCGTACAGTCCGTGAGATAAGAGAAAATTTATGCGACGCGTTAGACGCGGTATGAAGGAAAGTTTATTCGTGAATCAGGAACACGGCGCATCCTTTTCCACTTCATTTGTCCTCGTTAAGTTTTCTCGATGACGTGTCCCGAGGAAACGAAGCGGCAGCAAAAATGGGAGAATAAGCGAAAAACGAAGAACGATGTGACAGAGTGAAGAAAAATGAGAGCTGTGAGATCTGTCCAGAAAGTTTCTTCAATTTCTTATGGATTATCGGATCAATATTGTTTCGGCGCTTTTAGTCAGCAACTTTTAAGATCTTATGTAATAAATTGCTTGCGCGCGACTTTAAGTGTCGCTAATTGTGGAAACTAGGAGATACTGTTAACGATGAGATACTTTTTCTAACGCAGAATAGGATTTTTATTATAAGAAACAATAAAGAGAAATACTGAAACATATTATATTTCAACGATAAAAATAGTACCGTTTAAATGAAAAAAAAAAGAACACATAACTAGTTTAGGATAGGATAGGATTAGAATAGGACTTTTATTATAAGAAACAATAAAGAGAAATACTGAAACATATTATATTTCAACGATAAAAATAGTACCTGTACGTTTAAATGAAAAAAATAACACGTAACTAGCTTCGAGCATTTCTTTGGTATGTGGTTCATTTATCTATTTCCAATTACAGTTATGACATGTATAGTCACCCTTGATACAGTTTTTACATTTCTTTCTCATTCCTACAGTTATACAGGGTGTTACCTGTAACGCTACTCACGATTTTTCTCCTACTTGCAGCCACCTTACAAAAAAAATTTTTCAATAATATTTGTAGGGTATGAAGTGCACAATAAAAGTTAGCAAAGCAAATTTCGAAAACAATTTGTTTTCTTGACAAAGTCAAGGTCACCTAGGGTTTTTTAAATAGGAACATATATTTTTTTTTATTCATAGCTTTAGAGAACATCGAGACGAATTCAAAACATATATTACATGATATTTTTATTAACATATTACTCGATTTACAGAAGTGGAAATGCGAGGTAAAAGAGCGGAATTATTGCCTGATGGAAGGTGGAATGCATTTTGAACATGTAATTAAATAAAGTTTATTTTTCTTTCATTTTAGTCGTGTGTTTACATTCAGTAATCTCTTTGGAATCAAATAATGGTTACACTACCAAAGTCAAAAGCTAAGTACTTCACATTTCCACTTCTGTAAATCGAAAAATATGTTAATAAAAATATCATGTAATATGTGTTTTGAATTCGTCTCGATGCCCTCTAAAGCTATGAATAAAAAAAATATATGTTCCTATTTAAAAAACCCAAGGTGACCTTGACTTTGCAAAGAAAACAAACTGTTTTCGAAATTTGCTTTGCTAACATTTATTGTGCACTTCATACCCTACAAATATTATTCTGAGCTTTTTTTTGTAAGGTGGCTGCAAGTGGGAAAAAAATCGTGAGTAGCGTTACAAGTAACACCCTGTATGTTACTTCGCACAACTGGGTTGCCAAAACAGAAGTCTTGTAACAAACTATACATGATTTATTGAAATTCACTATAGGAACTTGTAAAGATATCTAAGAATGCTCTAACAAGATTGCTTCTACCCTTTGGCTTATAACGTACGTCAGACTCATGACGTACGTTATAGTTCATATTTGACAAACCTAAATCGTATTTGCATAAAGATGGAGTTTTGAGTTCGGTACGAATTGTTAAATGTATAATTGAAATCCAAAATATATTTAAAATCGCTAAATCCAAAATATACCTAACATTCTAAAGTTCTTTCTTTAACGCTGCAGTAATAATTAGCTCTGGCGCCACTGTCGAAAAACTTGTAGGTTAAGGGGTTAATACGAATACTTCAACTATGAGTATTAACAAGAAAGTCGATGTGGTAGAAGTTTGAGTGATCTGAATTAGAAATTCAATTACCATCGCATGATTTATATTATGGCTCAGTATCGAACCAAACAGATAAGCAACTATGAAAAATAAGTTGTCTAAAAACGTTTGTAATAGCTGGAAAAATTACTGATATTTTAACAAATTATTTGTGTATAACTTGCATCTCTACTTTAATAAAAAAGTAAACGAATTTCACCTCATTCGCGTGCACACGTGACACGTTCTAGCGTGCGTGTTCTCGTCAGCGTCCACTCTAATAACTTTATCAATAATTAATGCGTTCCCAATACGCTTTATCAGACACCACGTCACCGATATAGGAGTTGTTCAGAAAAAAAGCGAAAAGAAAAGGTGTCGCTAGTAAAAAAAAAAGGAGAGCAGGAAACAAAGTGGCACGTTACCAAGAAGAATGGGGAAAAACCGATGCGGAGGGAAGTTTCTCGAATAAAAGACAAGGCCGAGTATCGTGGCTGACCGTAATTCCTTTGTGTTTACTATCCGTGATAACGGAATAGGACGCCTGTCCAACGAAACACAGCATTCAGAAATCACAGAAAACATTGTCCGTTTCCAGTTCATGCTTGTTCCACGTCGTTTGCAGATTCAGCTGCTTTTAGTTTGAGGAATTTTACTCGGTACTGAAACTGCTGATCCTTATTATCGATATTTTATTAAATATCTTATTAAAAAAAGGCTCGGTTTAATTCACGTTCGCTTTGATCACTTATTTTGTTTCTTTTAAGGGATGCAGAATATTAGACTTTTGGCAAGCAGTTGGAAGTTAGTATTTTGATTTTTAACAAACCTTACCAAATATTTGCACAGTATCTGATATTTATTACTCATAATACGAGTATTTGTAATTAGATAAATTTTCGAATCTTCAGTAT
The DNA here is from genome assembly GCA_945859595.2 of Megachile willughbiella. Lineage (NCBI taxonomy): Eukaryota > Metazoa > Arthropoda > Insecta > Hymenoptera > Megachilidae > Megachile > Megachile willughbiella. The sequence continues at coordinate 12,814,480 of OX243800.1, forward strand.
TTCTGTTTGGACAAATTCTTGATGGTTTAGGACAAGGGTCGGCAACCTTTCTGGAGTTAACAGCCATCTTTTTCCCGATGTGATATTTTTTTAAAGAGCCAAATATACATACAACAGTATGTATTAGAAAAGATAATATAATATCTGCTGTGAAACATGTATTGATTGTGAAATCAAAACATTCTATTTTGCGTAGTAACAGAACATATAAGTCAACGTATTAAAGAAAACGGAAAAGTTTTTGGTTTTGAGTGTCGTGTCGGTGAATGTGGAGAGCAAGGTTAGCTAAAGCTAGGATTACATGCATGCGATCTGCCGCGCATTTTGATGTGTGCGCAGGATTATTATATTTGTTTGGCAATTGCAATATTGCAGTTAATTTTTCAATATGTACTATTAAACTACTCAAGAGCCACAAGTATGATTCTACTGAGCCGCAGGGTGCCGACCTCTGGTGTAGGAAATATTTGTCAGGAAATTTGAACGTGATACTAAAAGATTCTTGAATTGTTTTTAGCTGTTATAGTACTAAAGGTACTAAAAATAGTAGAAAGTAGTCCGTTGAAAGTCCTCATTTCTCGACACTATAAAACTGAACGACTTCAGAATTTTTGGAGAGGTGAAAAATGTTTTACGAAAAATTTGAAAAATATCATCTATCTAAAGAAATAGATCTAATACTCTTGATGTATTATCTCAAATCTGCAAGAGTTAATAAATGGTCCTATGTGTGTATATGTTAATTCATTATTATAAAAATAGCTGTGCACACTCTATGCATTATTTTAGATAATATCGATCTGCCTGCTAGCAGTAACTATGTAGCTTAATTATCATTCCAAACGATCATCGAGTTTTAATAATCGAATTAATCAAGAGGTACGTTTCCACTTGATCACTAAATTAATTAACTGAAACTAGCTGCCGTTTCTGTTGTACGTCCGATTATTTCGGATTTCTCCGAGCCATTTCCATGAAATGATGTCGAGCTGCCATGATTCTTCTAAAATCCTTTGCCCATTTTATTATAGTTACCTCGTAATTTTTATTTTATAATCCGACAGCTTTTTTAACTTTTGCATTTTCTTTTTTACGAACTGGGCGAAATTAACGTCGTGGTTCGACCTCGTATTTTCAGTCAACTGAAAATGATACGCGTGCAGTACCATTTTTTATGCGATATGAGACCGCGTATAATTTCGGGGAAAATAATGACGTTCCGGGGATATTTATAAATTTTCATATAAAGTAGTTCCATTTCGTCGTAAAGTGCTTGGAAATGCTGAAGCATCGTCTCCTGTCGTCGCCAGGACCTCCATGTGAATATTCACGGGTGTAAAAGGATTTGCGGAGGATAAATTTATGTTTCATTCCTAAGAACAGTGGTATACTTGACAACCGTGGTATACTTCACCCTCTCGTAAAGTGTATAGCTGCGGGACAGTGTTTTGTGTTACATTGAAATTGCTTTTAAGTATTTGGCGCAGTAAAATACTGAAAAATTTTAACTTTCCAAATTCATAACAGAAAGACGAACCTTTAATTAATATTAGATTATAACAATAAATTGTACTGTGTTTAAATTGTATCAGATCTGGAAGATGTAGCTGAGTGATTGTATTTTGTTACATTGAAGTTGCTTATAAAAGGTACAGTAGAATGCTTTAGTTTATCAAGAAAAGATAAATTTTACAGGAACTTTGGATATGATCATTTAAGACATAATTGCACATGATTTATTATTAAATGAACGAATTGTAATTTTTATAACGGAGCACAATATTTGTATATACAATTTAATTTTATTTAGGTTATTCTCTTCATCGCATTATTTTTTAAAATCGAAAATGTGATATAAAGTGTTTTAAAATTTTGAGGCAAGATATTTTCTTGCAACAATCTTCTAACCTCAAAATTGCAAACAAAATAATTTTGTATGTATATTCGCTCATATATGTATATATGTGATATACTTTTATTTGTATTGCGTAGAATCTCTCCATCACATTACATATCTTCCAAAATCGGAAATGTGATAGGAAATATTTTCATCTTTTTTTGAGAAAAAAAATGCTTTTCGTTTATTAATGAAATAAGCTCTGATGCAGTATTTATTTTTGGTATATCTACGTTTTTTGAAAACATTCGATATATTTTATTGTTTTGGTAATAATTCATTAGTATATCAATGATATTTGTACGTTGTCAAGTATTGATTTTTCTTTACCCGTGTCTGAGTCTAATAAAGAATCATTCAATTTATAGTCACTAATATTTCTTGTTTTGTTTGCTTCAGATTTTTTGCAATCCTCCAGTATTCATATTTCACCCAGATGATATTATAAAACATCATTTGTGACATGTTACCATCACCTATCCATGTGACACGAAAGTCATAAAGCTATATTACGCAAAAACAACAAAATTATTATTTACAGGTAATAATGATAAAAATAATTGTGATGTATGTTTTCAGAATTATTATGTTTCTTAAAATAATGGAAAATTGAGAGAAATCGTAATATTTGTACATAAATTACTATTTATATTTGATATTTTAAATCTTTAAAAACACTCATACTAATTTGAGAAGCAACTGCAAATTATATTGAAGAAATTTTCAAATTTGGAAACTTAGGAACTGAATTTAGAAATACTTAACTCTTTTCACAATAAATGAATGAAATGTTTACAGAACAAAATATGATATTTAGAAAGCTAAAGGGTTTTATAATTATCAATTCTGAAACTTCATATCTTCTTAGAGTGGCCTTAAACTTTCAAAGTAAATTTTTCAGCTATCAAAATAACTGCGAAAATTGAAGTATCCAAAATTCTCGCATACTCTGAATATACTTAACCGCAAAATATTTTACGACAGTTATCAAGCTACTACAATTAACACTTTAATGGCCGCCTACGTAGTGAAACGTCGTCAAGGCCCGGCAATATTTTTGAAGAATTAATTTAAAAAAACTTTATGTAAATTCACGAAACAATTCAACGTGTGCGAACATATAAAACAAACGAAAACAACAACTATGACAAATTTAATATTTTTCTTTGCGCAATAATTATTCTACACCTAAGTTCATCAATCGTCATACACATGGTGTGTGAGCGGCCATTAAAGTGTTAACAAACAACTGACAAATGGACTCAGCCCACCTTCAAAATAAATAGCTCACATCTTTTTCACCAAAAATTTCCAAAGTTTTGCAAAACTTACACATTTACAAGTAAAGAATCGAAAATAATAAATGCTTAATTTTCGGATCTCCTTTCTATCGATTTGGATATAACCCGCGTCCAGGAATGTCGTGGCAAAAATTTTGCTGAAAAGAGAAAACGTAAAATCGCGCGTGGCCGCGTATCTATGTCGATATCTACTTAATCGTAGCAGAACAGCATTCATTTGGTTCGAGCATCGCGTTTAACGAAGTGCCAATACGAGAACCAGTGATCCTCCCAATCATGTTTTGACACGGAGAACCGTGTCAATCACTGGCATAGTAGAAAGTCAAGCGTCAAACAGCGACGTGCAGCTAATTAGGGAACCAAGAGCCGATTCGATAGCCCACCACGTGATCATGGACATTCCTGATGTGATAGTTATTTAATGATCGATTATTAGGATTAGTACAGTGCAGGGTTATGAACGTACATTGTACTGTTGTAATTGTTTTGTGCATTCGTAGTGACATGGTGATCTTAGAAAAACTTTAATCCGAAATTTTGAAGTTTGAATGTAGAAAAAGAATGGATATACAGATACTTATTTCTGTTTATGGTACTTTAGATTTTGTTGATAGGTGTTTAGAGATTTGGACGTCTTAAATTTTCAGATGGTCAGTTTGTCAAATGTTCACACTTTCGAATTTTTTAATTTTCATATTTTCAAATTTTTAAAGCTTCATACTTTCAAATTTATAAATCTTCGCACTTTCAAATTTATAAATCTTGACACTTTTAAATTTATAAATTTTCCTTGTTTCAAATTTGTTCAAATTTTAGAATTTTATGAATTTGGAAATGCGGAAACTTAGAAATGTAAGAGTTGAGTTTGGAATGTTTGGATATTTAGAAATTTTGGGGAATTTATATATTTGAAAATTTAGAAGTGAAAATATTTGGCAGTGTAAAATAAAAATTTATAAATTTTTTTGAAATTTGAAAATTTAGTGGGTAACAAGTTCAGAAAGTTTGACAGTTCTGTATTTTATTAATTAAGTAATTCAGTAATTTGATTATTTGATTATTTAATCATTCGTTCATTTCATTATTCGATTCGAGTAATTGATAATTTGATTATTTGGTAATTTAATCATACAGGAATTTGTGAATTTCTAAATTTAGAAATATTTCAAAATTTTTGACAAAATTGCAAAAATAAATATTTCGAAATGACACATTCTTCAGTGACAAGAGCTGTTTGAGAGCTTTCCGAAGGATCTCATGTTCTGATTTCGGAATTGCTTCTTGGCACGGAATAAAACGGAAGAATATCCGTTTTATTTCCTCCGTTCTCGTTTCTCCCCCTCGCACGGATAAACTTATTCCCGTATTCACATCGGTACCTCTTATCGAGCTTATTTCCAGTTCATGTTTTCTCGTTTTTATTTTTTATACATACCCATATGATATCAGTTTGGATTCGTGTTCTTGATCGATTGACAAGGGAAAATTATTGACTATTTATCCTCTTTTCCTGATGTACATATTTTTTAAATAAATAGTACGTGATTATTAACTACTTAAAACATATTAACATGATTTTTATGAAATTTAACAAATTTTAATCTGTCCTTTTGTTTTTAAGGACAAACTGTTGAAGTATACGCTTGATTTTCTATGCCTAAAGAATTTCAAGGTTTGACTTTTACTGTTAAAGAAATTCTTTAATTTATTTTATCATATCTAAAATTTCATTTAAAGCACGTAAATAAGATATTACGATAAATTATATTAAAATTTATTAAACTATTAATAAATTTATAACTTCTAGTAATGGATGTAATTGAATTGGTACAATTACAGTAAGTAATTTTCTTGCGATTTAGTATGACGTTGTTATACATTGTACAAAAGAAATTATAATTCAACCATTTTTATTGCAAATATAACGTGTGGAACTCTATTTCTACGTCTAACTATATTTTCATGTGTTTTTGTACATAAAATATATGAATCCCTTTAAAACAAAGTTTGCAAATGATCGTAGATAATGTGTCGAAACACAACAGTACTAAAATTGATTTTATATTTTAGTTATGTAAATAAAGTAATAAAGATTTTCTACTTTAAAGTAGTTTTTCTACTTTAACATCATATCACAGTGCTACGAAATTGAAAGGTTCGTACAAATAATAGTGAAATAATCGTTGTTGACAAAAGAGCGAGGGTCAATTCTGCAGCCTCACAGCCAAGCTCCGCCATTTGCAAAAATAATTTCAGAAATGGCGTCTCATGGTATTCGAAAGAGGGAAACAGGAAATTCAGATGGCCGAGACAGGTGGACTCGGTTCTGGTTTTTCCGATTTCCATTTTAAAGAGTGGATTACACGGTACACGGTCGTCTCATGAAACATTGATGAACTAATCCCCTTCAGGGATTGACCGTACGTTCTGATTTTCAATCTTTGCTGTGGTGCATCCTCCAAACGAATAAATAAGGTTATCTTGATTATCTTCATATAATTATGAATTACATGAGGTCATCCTTGCAAGTTTGCGGATAACTCTAATTTTACTGGAACGAAGGAATATATCGTCGAATAAAAATTAGATCGAACGAATTATTCGGGATAACTTAAAAGTTCGATCGAAATATTACAATTTTCTTGGCGGACGATTTTTATGTAGAAGTACATTCAATTCGTTAGGAAAATTATTTGGTAACTTTATGGATTTGAAGTTAAGATTTTTAATTTTATTGGTAACGAACTTGCAACTTAAAATATCGTTTAATTATATTTATGAGAAAATATTGTTGTGTAATTATATTTAAGAGAAAATATAGTTGACTAATTATAGTTGTCACAATATTTTTGTCACATTGCCAGTTAGTTACAAGCAAAATTTTTGCAGTAATTACTGATCCGTTCATGTTTTATAAATATTTTACAATTGATTTTTTCTAAAGCACAGACTATAGAAACACTGATTGTTCTCTTTTATTATTTTCCTGTCCATTTTTGAAAATAGCAATTTTACAGTTTTTATACAATTTGAAGAACTTTTCCATAACTGAGCATAGTTTGCATAATTTCAGTAGCTTGTTAATTTGCTAGACAATTTTTATATAATTTTAATAGCTTTTTAGTAACCAGACAATTTTTATATAATTTCAATAGCTTTTTAGTAACTAAACAATTTTTATATAATTTTAATAGCTTTTCAGCAATCGGACAATTTTTATATAATTTCAATAGCTTTTTAGTAACTAAACAATTTTTTTATAATTTTAATAGCTTTTCAGCAATCAGACAATTTTTATATAATTTCAGTAGCTTTTTAATAACTAGGAAATATTACATAATTTTAGTCTCCTTTTATTGACTATACAATTATATAATTTCAATAGCTTTTCAGAAACTCAACAATGTTTACTGTTTAACCATTTTTCAATAATTTCGTTATTTTCACATATTTAATTAGCTGTAGAAATGAAATGCTTTCAATGGTTAAGGTTTCACGACTAATTACCAGTAAAAATTGATTAAGTATCAGACAAACATGTTGCCAGTGCTATTTTCAACTGTACCGGAGTATCATGGTACATTATTGCGCCGGCACAAGTAATTGCTACCATTGTGGTACCACGTGCGCTAATTACAGGTATTGTTACACGCCGTGCACTAGTTTACAAAGAGCGAATCGTTGTTTACTCGTTCAACATGACGGTAACAGCGTATCAATTTTATCCGCAAGAATTAGAATTTCATTCTATCATCCCGATTTCTGTTAAATTCAATCAATTACTACAATCCATTAAAATACGCTTTCGATCATTCGTTAATTTATAGAAAATTGAAGAGTAGATGAAAATATCATGTGACATTTTTAAAAATTGTATTTTTGTTTTAATAATATTTATTCAATAGCGTTATATATTTCTAATATGATATTGTTATATCTTAAAATTTTCAATATAGTATCTTTAATAAAATAGTAGTTTTTTTTTTAATAAAATTATTTTATTAAACAACAATTTGAAAAGAGTATTTTTTAACTGAGACAATATTTTACATGCAAAGTATAAATATACACATACAATTAATAGAGGTAAATAATAATGGAGAAATAATAATTTTAAAAGAGTTCATCTAACTTCTCAACTAAAAATGTTTAGAGTTACTTTACCTTTAGCTTTCGAGTACTAAGGTTTAATATACTTACAATTAGTCTTTGAATGTCATTCTAATAATTGATACAATAAAAATATTATGCGATTTTTATTATATGAAACATCACTATGAAAAAAAGAAACTTACTCGGTATCACTCTAAAATAAAGTAAAATAAAGCAGAGTCATTAACTTTGAAAACTTGTTCCTTCTGACTTGAATTTTCTTCAGGTCACAGCCATATACTGAATTTCTTTTTGCTGTACTTCCATAATACTATTACCAGAATATTACTATTACTATTACTATTACTAGTAATATATCTTTCTATTTAAAAAATATTGAAGATGACCTAAGTTACCTAATATGTAACCTTATGTTCTAAAATAAAAAGTCCTCGAAAACTTGAAGATAACGAAAAGAAATTATTTATGACACTGCATAAAAAAATGTCCTTGCATGTCCTACCACCTATAATCACGTCAAATTATTGCGAAAGTAATTATTACAGTTATTAAACAACTAGTACTTCAACAATTTTTTTTGCGTTCCATATTCCACACGAGTAACTAGAACGTGAAACTGTAGAATGTGATTTTAATTACTCTTAAACGTTATTTGCGTTAACATGCTAATGACGACATAGAACTCGCAAACGTCGTTAAACTTTGGCGGAAAGTTTGCTGAAGACGTTCCCGCTCGAAATATGAGGAACAAAATCCAGCGAAGACGATGTCCTTTAATTGATGCACGATGACGAGGAACAAAGACATTAATTTGGAAACTTGTCGCGATGAAATGTACATTGATGGAGAACGTTAAGAACCGTCGTAGTTATATTTACGCGTGAAAATTCACTATTTACACGTACAATATTGTATAGCTCCGCCGGAAGGATTCGTACTTCCGAGTTTCGTTTGTCGATCAAGCCCTTTTGTCAGCGACTGCAAATAGAACCAAATGGCTGTTTGACCTAAGTTCATTTATCACCCCGTTTAAAGCCGTATGAAACCTGTGCACGGTGATATTGATGCAGCGTGCATAGACATAATCATGCAGTTCACTAGTTTTGTTCGTCATCAATTTTGAATGTTCAATAACTGACGAGCTTTCAGCGAACATTTAAAATGATTTCGAAATTCACATGTAGCGTATAAAGGGAATTATAAATTATTGAAGGGTGAAATTATTAGTTATAGAGCAGGATTTATTTACGGGATAAGCCCCACTTTAACTGGCTATTAGACATGTATTTCTGATCATGGTTAATCTGACTGGTGTAATAAATTAATAAAAGGTAATGAATTAACTGGATTAATCTTTTCCAGAAGTTCTTGATCTTTCTTTTGAAGTTTACTTAAACATCGGCTTCTAGGTTTGACAGACAATTATCTGTCTTCAGTCAAATTATGCAGTAATACTAGTTCAGTCACATTAGTCGAATAAACCCACTGCTACCTTTGACTAAGTGTTTACTGACTCTAAGCTGTTTTAATAATTTTATCTCCTGAAACGCAGTTTTCTAATTTTTTTAAAATCTATTCCAAGTCAAGAACCTTGCGTACATTTATTTCTGAAATACTGAGGAACCTCTGGAACCCCGGGCTCAAGTGACAAAACAACAGCTGATTTTTAAAATCCTTACCACATATTGTAGGCCGGTCTGTTGAGCTAACTAAAGGAAGAAACTAATTTATAAATGTTTCCAATATTCGACCGCATCCCAAGGTTGCTATCCTAGCCGACGCAGTGGAATTACAGAAACCTGTTTACGTACAAGCCAAGTAAAATAGCTTTTCAATGAGTTCTCGTGAATCGTCGTCGATGATGATCGTTTACGTTCGCTAATTAGAACCGTACTAATGACACAGCATTGTTTGCGTGGAATAACACAACATGGTAAGAATAATGTAGAACTGCTTGGGGCGGTTCTAACTGGTCCTCGGTTTGCCATGAACTATACGTTGAAATGTGAAATGTTACGCATTGTTCCAACAGGAGAAACTAGTATTTCCTCGGTGGCTAGCCGACTAATTTGTCAGCTGGGTCTGAATGTAAGTCGGATTCTAAATCCTGCTCCAAGCTTTAGCCTCTTAAACGCATCTCGTTGGCTGCCATGATGGAAATGAGCGCTGCAGAATATTACAATACGTGATATTGCAACATATGTAATATTGTAATATTACATTATTTAGAATATTGTACATCAAATTTTGAATCGAATTACCTTACTGTTTAAAGTCAATAGTACAATTTCATTTCTTTCTTTATTTTATCATTGGAAATATTTATTCATCATTAGCAGGCTGATTGTCAACGATTAATATTGGGGTGGGGAATAAGTTCGTAGCGTTTTTATATTTTTTTTTGTCTTACAACGATTTTTTTGCTGTTTGACAAAGTGTATAATATTCATTCGATAGAGCTCTTTCTACTCTACAAAACTGTGCTAATCGTTTTTTTGAGTAACTTAATTTTTTATTACTTTTGAGGCTTAGAAATGGAATATCCAAGAGGTAAAAAGCAACATTTTCGACACCTGCTCTTCTTCGTAATTCGATGTCAAAATCGCCATTTTTGAACTTTGCAAACCATTTCCGTACTGTAGAGTTGTCTATGACACCTTCCCCGTATACGTTGCAAATGTCCCGGGCTGCTTCAACAGCTTTTTGGCCTCGATGAAAAGCGAAAAAGAGCAGGTGTCGAAAATGTTGCTTTTTACCTCCTGGATATTCCATTTCTAAGCCTCAAAAGTAATAAAAAATTAAATTACTCAAAAAAACGATTAGTACAGTTTTATTGAGAAGAAAGAGCTCTATCGAATGAATATTATACACTTTGACAAACAGCAAAAAAATCGTTGTAAAACAAGGAAAATATAAAAACGCTACGAACTTATTCCCCAACCTAATATTTAATATTACAATAATTGAATATTATAAAATTTATCATGAGTTTTGGTCAGAGTAAAAATTCTTGAAAAGCTTTGGATATTGAAAAATATGTCAGTAAATTTTAACAATATTCAATACAGAGTAAATAAAGGTACGCATTCGTTAAATTAAACGAACTCTGTATACAATTTATGTTCAATATTTATTTACAATTGATTGCATCAAACATCCGCAACAATATTGACAAGCAATTATTTATAAAACACCGAGCAAACAAAGTAGCTATAATCGATTCGATATCTAAATAAACGACTAAATTAATAGAAAGTTAAAATGATCGAAATGAAAATTAGTGTACAGTGGTTTAAATTTGTAAGAGCCGAAGAATACGTAATATGCTCTGAAACGGAATAATCAAACGACCCAATTTCGTCCGAAAGTTGACTTTTCCAATAGTCCGCGGTAAGTACGAAAATTTTTGGCAATCTGCACGATAAGCTGTCCCCTTTTTCCATGAAACTAAAACGAATTCCAACGGTCACGCGACTAACCATGGAACGTTTGGTTCGCGAGTGAGTAATCCAGGTCATATGGAATAATTTCAGAGCGAATCGAGTAAACTGCGCTCGATTGAATTTAAGGAGATCAACGAACTGTTTGAGATGCGCGAAACTATTCAAGCTGGCTCGCGCCGTTTCCGGATTATTCGGAATCTGCCGATCGAACATTTCCTTTTGCTCGTGATGCAAAATAACTATCGGGTGAATTGTTCGATTCATGTGGTATTACGTCGCTGGTATTAGATCGTCTTAAACCCTAGATTTATGGATATTAACCACTTCTATGTCAATTGAAATATAAATAAATATCGTATTGTACAATTGTCTTAGCGAAGGTACATTTCAAAGGTTCTTCATTTTCGTTGTTTAAAATGAGAACGTCCGTCGTTCTGACGGGTTCCATAAATCTGGTGTGGATGTTACTTGAATCTTCCCATATTTTGAGATAAAAGATATGCAAAAATGGGGAATAATTTTTGTTGCGCTAAAAATATTTGAATAAAGATTTTTAAATACGAAAATTTACTGTGAAAGTGATGTCATGTATCCCTGGATTTCTGTATTATTAGATTATATCGGATTTCCAAATTTCTAAATTTCTTTTATTATTATTACTCGTAGAATTTGAACGAAATCATGTTGTAAGATCTCTAGAACTGTTGACTCTAAGGTGGCTAAACTTTTTGATTCAAAAATCTCTAGATCTGCTTATATCTACTGTATATCTGCCTATATTTTGATCTCTATATCCTAGAATTACTATACTTTCAGATTCCTGTATCCAGAAATCCCAATATTTCCAGATTCCTACATCTTTCTATTCTTGGATGCAAAAATTCCTATATTTCAAAATTCTATTAAAATTCTTGTGTTTCCATCTATATTCCTGTATTACTGTATTCCAAATCTCTGTGTTTTCAGATTTCTACATCTCAATATTACTATATCGTAAATCCTTATATCCCCAGATTTCTGTGTTCTCAGATATTTATATCTTAAGGATCTCAAAATCGGCCAAATCTTATATTCTCAGATCTTTGCATGCTGACATCTTCATATCTCCAGGATCTCAATATCGCCAAATCCCTACAGACCCAGATCTCTAAGTTTCCAGATTTCTACATAAACCCAGATTATATATCCTGAAATTTATATATCTTCAGCTTTATCTCTAAAGCTCTATATTTCCATATCCCAATATCGCTACATTGCATATTTCTGCATCCCTAATATACCTAAATCTCTATTTTCACATCACAATATTGCCTGATCTCTAAATTTCTATATTTTCATACCCCTATATCCCTAAATTAGTATATTTCTACATCCTTAATAGACCTAAATCTCTATTTTCACATCCCCATATCCCAACATCCCTAAGACCCTATATTCGCAAATCCCTATATTCCCAAATTCTTACATCCCCAAATCTCTATATTCCCATATATCCCCAAATCCCTATATCGCCAAATCCCTATTTCTCGAAATCCCAAAATCCTTATATCCAAAAATTCTTATATTCCAAAATCCCTTTATCCCCAAATCCCTATGTCCTCAAATCCCTATATCTCCAAATCCCAAAATCCCTATATCCCCAAATCCCTATATCGCCAAATCCCTATTTCTCCAAATCCCAAAATCCCTATATCCAAAAATTCTTATATTCCAAAATCCCTTTATCCCCAAATCCCTATGTCCTCAAATCCCTATATCTCCAAATCCCAAAATCCCTATATCCAAAAATTCTTATATTCCAAAATCCCTTTATCCCCAAATCCCTATGTCCTCAAATCCCTATATCTCCAAATCCCAAAATCCCTATATCCCAAAATTCCTATATCCCAAAATCCCTATATTCCAAAATTCCTATATACTAAAATCCCTTTATCCCCAAATCCCTATATTCCGAAATCCCTATATTCTCAAATCCCTATATCTCCAAATCCCAAAATCCCTGTATCCCCAAATCCCTACATCCTCAAATCTCTTGTATATCCCCAAATCCCAATATTCTCCTATCCTTTCACATCTCCAAATTCCTATATTTCTATATTTTGATATCTTCAGGTCTCTATATTTCATATATCCCTAAGTCCTTAGACTCCTATATTTCCTGTCAACCTAATTCTCGAGACTCCTATGTTTCTTGTACCCATAGGTGTCTAGATCTCTATATTTCTAATTACCGATCCCATATATTCCACGTTTCTAAAACAAAGTTGTTACAAAAATAATAAATAATTTCTAATTTATATATAGTCGGATGAAATGTGACCCATTGCTCATATCTTCTTTTAATCAAAATTTTGGTCTCAATATCTTTCATTACAATTTTATTCATTATACTCGAATAATTTCGTTGTATCTGTCCAAAATCAACTTCGTTGAATGTTCAACTTCGCTCACAAACAACGCAAGTATCATAGCCGAAAAGATGTTGTATGCAAAATTTAATCGTTCGATAGTAAGTAAATTTAACATAACGAGGAATAAACATATCGTTAAACAGTAATGAGTGGATGGTAAATATTACTTAGTTCGTGATATTTGACACTGTTTGACGATTAAATAATCAACCGTTAATGCGAATATTAATTTCGAAGTAGAGACACGGGAATAAATATTGACGTTGTTGGTGATTATTCGCGATCAGTATTCATCATTTATTTATTTGTTCGCGGGCTTTTGTCGATTGTATTTATAAATTTCAGTCCGCTGTTTGAGTTGTTTAATTAATTTATACGGGAAGGTTCATTGAAATTAATATCATTAAACCGGTATTGATTATCGTTGGTAGAAATATGGAATACCTGTTTTGTTTTCGTTGAATAATGTGATGAATATGCGTTATGTACCATGGAAATGTCGGTGTGTTTGTTTACTATGTGCCGTGAATTCGTTCGAGGACTTACTTATTCAACGCACAATAATGCGAAATATGAAAGGTAGACACGACAGAGTGTTATTTGTTATTTCAACATTTTCAATTCGCAATTGTTGCGTGGGAAAAGTGCAGCAAATTTGGGATACCGCTGATAAATTACTTTTAAACCACCGGCAATTTGAAATACCGAAATTTCTGCAAATTTATTGATATTTTCTAATTTGTTGCACCGCAAACAGCATAAATATCATGTTAATGACGTATGCAGATTATAAATTTCATATTTTCGACTCTGCAGAGAAATTAAACCGAATTTGCTTTGCAAAAGGTTTTCGCTGCAATTTTGATTAAAACATTCAATCATTTTTTCTACTAATAATTGTTTTTCTAATGTAGAACAAATGTCTTCTACTTTAAAATAAATCATTTGCATATTATTTGTGTAATTTCCCGTTAACGTCTCGAGAATACAAAATCTTAGCTTTCAACATGTTGCTAATTTAGTATATCGTAAATTTATGTAATTTGAGATATTCCAAAGCGAACGCTTTTGTTTTATGGGTAAGGTAACGTCAAAAGAAGAGAACAGTGAATGCAGTATGTCATGTGTAAAATATGGTTATGGCTGCAGAACAACTACTGCAAATAAGTCTTATAATTGATATCTACCTTGTCTTGATGTCTAATTATCATCAGAAGACAAAATAATTCCACTTGCCTTTTAATTTTATAAAATAAAGACAAATTGAAATAGAGGTTTGCTTCGTAACGAAAATGTTACGTCATTTTTTAATTAGGTTACGTCATTTAATTCATTTTTATTTTTTTAATTAAGTTTTACATTATGCACTTATTGTGTACTTATTCACCTTTGTTTGCGTTGGTATTTGCTATAATTTTTTATTTCGGTTGAACTGGTATGTCCAGTATGCTACACTTTCACAATTTCAGATTTGTAGACTTTGATATCTGAGTCTGCCGAAATATTCTTTTGTACAAGTATGTGTAACATTGTATAAGTATGTGTGAAATATGTGTATATGTGAAAACGAGCATGAAACAATTTACACGAGTACAACCATCCATGTCGTTTCGGACCAATCGTTTTACGACATGAAGAGGATCCATAAAACATGTGGGCTCACCAATCCTTGACTTCCATCACGGCATCTAAAATACATCTCCAGATTGGCCCAGAATTTACTAGCTTTTCTTGTATCGTCCTGTTATGTTGCACAATTCATATTAGAGTCATGTATAAAAAAAAGTTAAACGAAACTTTCTTCATATTCTCTAAAAATTGGCGATTTTTATCATTCATAAACCTGAAAGTCTAAATTCAAAAATCTCGAATTCAGTTTCAAACGTAATAAATATTAACATGTTGTTCGGTAAAAATTACCTTTAAAATATACCGTGAAACGTGATATAGTACATTATTCTGTGATTTGTTATTCTAAAATATTCAACGAATTTCAACGAACTGAGCAATAAATTTCGACGGACCGACAAATGGGATACTGTAGGTGCTTAAAGGGGTGTCACTAGACACGATCAGCCGAATTAATAACGATGTTGGAAAGTCAAATGGTTTTTTGTACAAGGTGAAGGACAACAGGGTGGCGACAAATCTGTAGATATTTGATATAGGTTCAATTACTTTTCAGCCTAACTTCCCACATCCCTTTGATTTATAGCTTTTGCGCGATTGATACATGAGGTTTTCGTGATCTGTATCAAGATCCTCCTCTTTTATGTAAATGGGTTTTTTGTCTCGCGCTCAGGGATTTCTAGAGCTCTCGTACTTTTTGTGTTGGGTTTTGTTGTACCAACTGAGATTGGTATTATATCACAGAGCTTTGCGATAGTAATTCAAAGTACAGAGGTATATGAATACTAAAATTTACCAATTTATTAGTTTTCAAATTTACTAACTTACAAGTTTAAAATTAAAAAATTTACAAGTATACAAATTTGCAAGTTAAAAAATTTACAAATTTACAAGTTAAAAAATTTACAAATTTACAAGTAAAAAAATTTACAAATTTGCAAGTTAAAAAATTTACAAATTTACAAGTTTTTTAAGTTTATAAATTTACTAGTCAGAATATTTGCAAATGTACAAGTTTACAAGTTTGCAAATTTAAAAATCTACAAAGTTATTAATTTATGCATTTACAAGTTTTTAAGTTCATAATCAATAGTGAATCTATAGAATTCACAGAATAAACAACTGAAGTATCCATTTAATTAACAATTAATCCATCAAATTTGAAAGAGAGGAAAGTTCATTTGTTTATCAGGAACCCTCTATTCTCTTTAACCACCTCGTCAAAAGCTATTGATTAACAAACATACATTATTGAACCCCAGATAATACAAACAGTCTGTCCATTATAACTTACCAATATTTTTAAATTTACTGAAATACACAGCCTTAAATATCTCGCAACAAGACAAAATGGACTTGCCCCACTTTCAAAATAAACGGCTCATACATAATCATAGTCCGCTGTTACAAGCAACATTCATTATCTTATTGCATTAATGGCAACAAACACGTACACTTCATATATCAAATTAGCGAGCAGCGTCCACAAATAATTACGACGCGAACGAATGGGATTTATTTTATTTTCTGTACACAGTTCATTTGTTTAAACTTCGTTAAGCGTGCAATATCCAACAACGAGAGGAACGTGGTTTCGTTGAATTCGCAAACGGCTCGTATTAATTCTTAAAATCGCGTCATTTATTCAATCCTCGACGAATACAACGTATTCCAAAGCTCGTTCGTTGAAATTTACGAAAGCGGCTAAGGAATTATCACCCGGACTCGTAGTTTGCGCGTCCGATCGAAATTTATAGAGGACCTCCCATCGGTTCGCCCATCGCCCAAGGTAAATGTTTTCCGTGCTTTTCGACCCCCTGCTGGCTGGAAAATATTCACAAGCTTCTTGTTATGGAAAATACGTCGTTGTTTACGGAATACATAGCTCAAGAAGAGAACAAACTCGAGAATATTTTGGATCTTGCCTGTTTACTCGCCGTAATTTATGCCTTAACCCTTAACTTTTCTGCGGTAACATCTCTTCATTTTGTCTTAGGTCCCGTCTTATTTATACGATCTTCGAGCTTATTCAAGATGTTATTTATACAATTTGAAAGTGGTCTAAGACCATTTGTTAACTGTAGTAACATAACTTTATGTTAATTGTCAGATGAAATATTTTGCAGTTAAGTATATTTAGAGTATACAATAATTTTCTGACATTTTATGGTTATTTTAATAAAAAAAGTTGAAAAATCGAGGCCTAACCGTGGCCTAAGTTATACTTAACTGTATGAAGGAAATTTTCGTATTTTGTATTACAGTATTACATCTGAATCAGAATTTTGAAACTTTTCAATTTCGAATTTTTCCGCCTTGAATAACCCGTTGCACATGGCCACTTTCGCATCAAATGACGACTTCAATATCAGCAGTTATTGCAAATGCTACGAATTTTCCGAATATAGTTTCTTTATAGATGCAGAAGACTACCTCCTTCGAAATGGGAAAATACATACATAAAATTTCGTGGGGAGGGAAAATATCGTAGAATCCGGCAAGAGAGCATCGGTATCGATTGCGGTAAAAATCCATATTGGAACACATCGGGTGGAATTGTAGTTTCGGTTCAAAGCATCCGTTCAAACTTTTTGTTTGTTTCTCTGGTCCTAAATACACTAAATCTTTTAACTGTGTCGTTACAAATTGCTACGGTAGCTTCCTTTGAAATTATTCGTTGATACAGATTACGTACTGATGTTGCTACAAGTTTACTTCCAGAAATTGCATGTTTAACATGTGTACATCATTGTCGAATTACATTTTCGAGCTAATTACGTTTGTGTGTGCACTGAATACCTTACGCTGAGAACGTAACATACATTTCAAATGTAGGGTTCATTCTAATTTTGTCAGTATGGCTGAATTTTGTACATATATTGATGTTAAGAAGTCTCAAATTATGTGTATTGATTTTTTTAATAACTTGATTTGGTGTTGATTTTTGGACACTTGTGAAACAATTGTATTTATTTTGGACAACATGTTAAACAATTATTGTTATTGTTATTATTAAACAGTTATGATATTAATTTTGGATAATTATTATTAAATTGTATTTTAAATGAATGTAAAATTATTGGCATGAAAGCTTGAATATTTTTATTTTCTGAAATTTCTAAATTTTTTAATTTTCATATAAAGTATTATCAATATACATCATATAAATTTGAAAATATTCAATAAAGAATTAAAATTAATTCTTTCATTTAAGAACCCTAATTAGAAGACAAGGTCTACTTGTTGATTAGAGAAAATCCTATACAAATTTGATTTTTGTCCTTAATTGGAAAGCTTGTGTTGTGAAGTGACAGTTAATGATTGATCAAAATTCGCTTATTTTTTAAGTCAACAAGTTTGAATTAAAAAATAAACTTATAAAATGACCAACCAAAGATCATTTTAATTGTGGATAAAGTTAAGTATAATTTTCAAGAACAAAAGTCTAGTTAAGAACCTCTTGAATTATTCATTAACTTTCAGTCGTCAACTGAACCTGTTCCTAATTGAGGATAATAATCTAAACGGATTTCGAATTGAAAATAAATTTTGTGAAATTAAATAAAAGTTATTTCAACATTTGAAGAATTATTAATAAATTATTTACTTTTGGGGAATTGTTATTGTAATTAAGTTTTATTTTCTAATTTAACAAGCTCGAATAAAAAATTAACAAATAAAAATTAAATTAAATTTTGAAGAATGAAGTTAAATATAGTTGTTAAGGTTCGAAGACAGTTTCAATTATTTATTAACTCCCAATCGTTAATTAAAACTTGTGCTAGAAAATAAGAATTTAATCGAAGTTTTAATTAATAATGAAGCTTGTCAAATTAAAAAATAGAAGATAACTTCGATCAGCAATTAAGTTTTAACTTCCAATTAAAAATTCAATACATTCACTTATTAGCTCAAGGAAGTCTCGAATTAAACATCGATTATTAATTACTGCCCATTTTAATAAAAAACGTAATTAATTACTTAAAATTCTGTTCGTATAATGAGATCCCAGTTACGAGAATAACTGTACCTTAAAAATTTTATGATATTCGCAAACTTATACAATTCGATAGAAAGTTAGCGACGTGTATCTAATTTACCAGGTTGACCGTAAATCGAATAAGATGGAAGCTATAGTTGTTCTGGTACTTTGGTAAATCGAAATGGAACTCGGATTTTCCTTTCTTGCAACTTAGAAAGAACGTTCCATATACGATGCGAACGCATTACTCGAAGAGCTGCGGCGAAAAGTATTATCGAGGAAGCGAATTCGAGAGCAACCATGTTCTGTATTCATACGGGAGAGCTACCCTAACCTGTCCTTCCCTTCGGTCGCGCGATAAATTCGCCTCTGTTGACGCGGGAATTGAATTTCCTGTAGCGTAGCCGACGGCCATGACCGAAAGTCGAACGAATTTTTCGTTCTGTGGCCGGGACTGAGGATACAACGAATAGACGTTCTCGATAAAACGTTCACCGAATGGGAATCCTTAACATTTGAATGCACTAAACGAAATTCGTGCCTCTCGCGATATAAGTTTTTTAAAAACACCGGAACTGTTTGGCTAACAGCTACATTAATATTTGGACATCCTGTGTTTTTTGTTTTGCGCAAGTTAAGCTATTAACCTACAGTTTTTTGGACGGTTGGGTTAGCGAAACGTAACTACTACAACTACTATTCGAACGTAATTATTACAATGTTAAAAAAATAAAGAAGCTTAAAATGTTAGACACATTTTGCACTTAGCGATCCTTGATTGTGCAGATTGCAATTAGAATTGAACTAGAAATTCAGTTGCAGTGAAAATACAAGTCACATCTACAATAGTTGTCACAGTCATACTAGTTTGTCACATCTAGTTGTCACAGTCATACTAGTTTGTCAGATTCGTACTGTTGTGTGCTTCGCAAGTAGGTTACGATATTATAGGGAAAGAGGTTAATCAGATATCTTACAGGAAGATGAATCGTTGCTTAAAAATATATCTTTTTTTGGTTTATTAAAAATACTGCTTAATCAAATTTTCAACTGCCTCAGTATGGCGCTGAAATTAATAATTTAATGGCAAATAGTATGAAATCTTGATTTACATCCTCATTAATAACGTTTTCTCGTATTCTGACCCATCTCTGTCACTGCATACATATTTAATCGTCCTCTACATATCGTACCTGAGTGATTTTATCAATACTACACGTTTACGTTAAGTGATTGAAACCACGATGCCACGAATGGAATTTTGAGTGCGATAGAATCATAATTACCGTCGAGCGGACGCCCCAAATTACTAATAATTAACTTTGTCCATAATTAGTCCGATTCGCCGTTGCTGTGGATGTTATATTCCGTGTAATCTCAACGCGTTAATATTAACTCTGTTCAGTGATAATCCTCGTCTCATTGACCAAATTTTCACCGTGATTTTCTGCGAAATTGCTTTCGGCACGTTATTTTTCAGCGCGTTGGAAAGGGAGAACGTGGTCAGAGAGGAACAATAACGAGGAGAGCAATGTGTCGTCGTGAGGAGATCGCTTTCCTTCACACATAAATCTTCAGCGTCTCCGCTTTGCTCTTCTTTTCCGCGCTCGTTCGGTCGTCTTGAAAGACCACTCAGCACCGAGCGTAACACGGTATTCTTCAATTTAATTGCCACCCTGCCGGCTCGCTAATTATCTACTCCCTGTTTATTTCCTTTATCGTCCACGAATCCCCACTCACGCGAATGTGAGACGCTGACAGGAAAAGCTCCTGAAGAATCTAATGAGACTTTGCGTGTTCATCATTTTATTACCAATTTTTCTAATGTGGTTAGCTTCGTAGATGACGCTTAATAAAGAGATAATTTTAATTCGAAGTATTTTTAGTTCAATAGTTTGGTTGCTTAATTTTAGTAGTAATGTACTTTATTTGTAGTTTCCTGTTCATATCGAGGCATTGTTCGGTTTTATTATTATATAAGGCCATTCTTTGGGGAAAAGACCCAACTGGGGAATTGTTTGGGTGGGCAGACTTATGAATAAAATATATCTATATTAAAAAAATGCATTTCTATTAAAATGATACAGTGATTAATAATCACTGATCAGACTGAAATTTCGAAATTGTCTCTGCATATTTTTGCATAAAATTTTTGGCCAAAATGTGTCTTCAAATTCTATTATCAAATTCTAATATGTCCTCTTCAAGTTCTAATATGGCCTCTACAAATTCTAATGCAAGATTTATGTCAAAAAAAAATATTCTTATACAATATTCTCTTCAAATTCTTATACAAAATTTATATCCAAGATAACACATTCTCTTTAATAAATAAAATAATTGCTTTTAAAAGCGTTGATCGGATTGACAAACAATTTATAATAATTACGAACAGCGATTGTAAAGTGCATCGCCCTTTATTTATTTAGAAATTAAACCATTTATCTGGTTACATAAATGGAGAGCGTATAAACCGACTTTTGTGGTGTATGTGGTGTAGCAGAATACTTTATTTGCAGTTACCTATTAATTTCGAGGTATTGGTTTCGTTACTTGCTACGGTCATTTTTTAGGGAGTACCCAGACCACATACGTCACTCGGTTTTGCATTTCCTCTGAATTTGTGTACTCAGTAGAAATCATGAACTGTATTCTTCAACCTTGTTCGTAAAAATTATACGCTCACACCGAGCCTCCATCTTGTAAAATAAGAAATCGGATAGACACGAAATAGAGGTTGTTCACTTCAGAAAAATCGGATACATGTAGACACGTAGTCGTTCAATTTGGAACGTCATTAGAAATAGGTAGGAAGCACATATCGGTTGTGCAATTATTCAAGCTACCACTGATAAATATTAGGACTTGAAGCGATATGAAGTTCCCTATATCGTTTAATCGTCACTTATTATTGCCAACGATGTAAATGCATAGCACAAAGTATATTTTGTAAATGTTATTTGAAAACGTTGAATAAACGGCAATTATATAGAAATCTCATAGATTGTAATGACCTTGATGTTTCCAGGGTTAAAATTATGAGCTAGTTTTACTTCTCGCAGCTGTTCCTTACTTTCACAAATTTAATTTTCTACCAAAAGTTCAGATCATTGAAAATATAAGTTGATATATTTACTCTACATACTGTGTGATCAGTAGTTATAAAACTTGTGAAATAAGCAATCGAGAAGATAGACACGAAATGGACCGAGGTTCACTTCGGAACTTCGGATACATAGACACGTTCGCTTTGGATCTCGGATACATATAGATAGATACATATAGCACTCGTTCAATTTGGAACATCATTAAAAATAGGTAGGATGCACAAGTTATGCAATTATTTAAGCTACCACTTATAAATATTAGGACTTGAAACGATTGAAGTTCCTCGCATCGTTTAATCGTCGCTAGCAATTGCCGAGGCCACGACGCATGTACAAGCATATATCGTAGGTAAAGCGAAGAACTCGGTTACACGGTTTCGCACAATTTCCTGGCGTGAAGTCCCTTTGCCGGATGAATGAAAAGACCGGCAATGATTCGTTTACCAAGGCAGCTCGTTAAAGCTCGCTCGCTTGCTCGAAGCTCATCCTGCCTTCCATTCGACGCCTATGGTCGCAGTAACTGGAGCTGCTCGTTGAAACGGGTGCAACAAATCGACCGTGTGTGTTCATGCGGGTGTATACGTGTATATCTATGCGTGCGTGCGTGTAGATATCCGTACGTAGGTGTATGTGGGTGTACGCGCGTGCGGATTTCGTTCACATGGTTGGGCAATGTACGGTTCAGTCGCAGTGTTCGAGCTGATCAAAGTGGTAGCATACCTGACCACCTATTGCCAGTTAGCTGTATCGCCATACGCGTCAATAAAAAATGCTCGACCTCATTGTTCGATTGCCTGATTGATACTGTTCACTTCGTATTTGATTTCGGGACAATTCTTTTTGGAAACAAACGATTCAATCGGATTTTATGACCTACTTGCAGGTTCATCCATCGTTGTTTGAGTTTGGTATTCGTGAAGATTTATAAACCTAGAGATTATTGTACTTAATTAGATTTAGAGAATATAGTCGAATTATTTTGTTTGGTTGCACTTATATTGTTTCCGTTGGTAAACGGCATTGAGTAGTATTATACAATGTATAAAACTATACATATATTCGTAATACATTTTTATACAGTAAAAGTGCTTCCAATAAACTTTACTGCAATATCTTGTAGCTGCGGTTGTTTACATTTTTTCGTACACATCTTTGACATTTTTTTTTCCTGATTGCTTTTTTAATAGATGATGCGAGGTACACTACATGCACGTGCTGTATCGGCAAAAAATAAAAAAAGCTTTGTAAATGGAATAACATAAAAGGTGTTTCATGTTTGCTTACCCTCAGGGTTCAATTTATACGTGGAATTTTTTTTATCCAGCATTGCAGGTTCCTCTAAATATTTGACTTTTTAAACGAAACAATAACTCGGTCGAGATTTAATCTGAACAAATAAATACCGTGATTTAAATCGCACAACACAATATGTCATAAACTTTGTTCAACTGTTTACTAGAAACGAATTGAATTTTTCTTTATTCGCGATAATAGAACTGAGAATTGAAGCTCTTTGTTTATATTTTCGTCTTTCGTTAAGTAAAATGTAGTATTAAATCCTGCATTTTGTTTTCCTTTTTAAATACCGTTCTTGTTATTTTATAAATACCAAAATATTTGACTGAAACTGCAGTTATTTTTCGCAAATATTTCGAAACCATGATTTTTCATTCGTATTTAGCACAAAATGTGGTAAAACAACGATATATTAATTTAATTATTATTTAATATTTGAAATACAGATTTTAAATAAAATTCCGTAATATTCGATGCAATTGGATATTTCATAATATTCGCTAAATTCGATATTCAGTAATTAGGTTTATAAAATGTCTTTTTTTTATGATAGAATGTTAAAAATAATTTTTTGAAAATTTAACACATCTCATGAAAGTAATATTAATTAAAATTTCTATAGGCCCTCCCCATGTAATTTCTCCTCATGATTATGTAATCAAGAAAAGATTCTATGCAAAAAATATTAACAAATGTGAAGTATTATTTTTTCACGCCGATCTCTGTTTTTGAGAAAATTAAAGTTCATTACAATACGTATTAGTATATTAAAAACAGCATAAAGAATAGTAATGGAAAAAGTTTTGTAATACTAACGTTTATTAATTTATAACAGCTATTGGTTTTTAAACTATTAAAAAGTGTAAAAATTTTTTACAAGTATTTTGAAGTATCTTCTAATTTTTTCTGACAAGGAAATCATATACGACAAAATTTTACATTACATGTTGTTTTCACTTTTTCATCTTAAATATACCATTAATTCTGCAACACTCTCTATATATATTTTTATAAAATCACATAAATCAACGCTTTTATAATACTAACAGACATATGTGACATACGCGTTGATATTAAAAATATACAAGAATTTTGATAATGCGCATATGTCCGTCATACCCATCGCGTATTGACTTAAATCGTGACGTACATACGCGATGTATCCGCTTAAGAGACTAAGCTTTTAAACGTCGCTTAATTCGTGTGATATCCCCTTATTCAATTTTCTCATTTGATCAATTTACGCCAGATGACGAACGATAGCGGAATAATTCGCCATTATTTGAGAGATAATCTCACGTACTCTTTGGCGTGGATTAGTTGAACATTTCGTTCAGAACCCCATTATCCATAGCAGGCTTCCTCCTGGTATAATTTTTAATAAAAGTTCCGCCAACGCTGAACAGTTCTTATGTTTGCGTAACCTTTCTGAAACGTGAAATTAATTTTTTCGCCAGTTTTCACTGGGTATTACCGAATTCATATTCATGGAGGTAAATTGCTGGAAAATTCAAAGTCGTTGCTTTAAAAAATTGTTTTCATACCTTCCTGTGGTTTTTAAAATGGACGTCGCTGTTGCGCGGAGATTTTATTATAATACTTTTTGCTTATTTACGGTTTAGTCTTGTATTACATCTCGATTCTGTTATTTTATTATTCTACTATTTCATTTTACTGTCCCGTTTTTTAATATTCTAATATTTGACTGTTTTATTAATTTATTTTATATTATTCTACTATTTCTCGTACCTCTGTTCTATTTTCTACTATTCCACTATTTTACTACTTTAGTACTTTACTACTTTACTATTTTACTATTTTACTATTTCACTATTTCACTATTTTACTATTTTATAATTTTTCATTTTTCCAATTATCAATTTTACTATTTAACTATTTCGCTATTTCACAATTTCACAATTTCACAATTTTACAATTTTACAATTTTACAATTTTACAATTCTGCAATTCTACTATTCTACTATTTTACTATTTTCTTTTGGATATTTAGTTATTTGCTCTTGGATATGTATTGTAGAATTATACAAATTTAAAAATATATGGGTCAGATAAAGTAAAAATTACAAAATTTGAGATATTGGAAACTATGGAGGTTCAGCAATGTAAATGTTTTGGAAAATTAGGGATAACTTTAGAGGCTTGTAAGTTTAAACATAGAAAAATTGGTGAACGCCGAAATTTAGAAATGAGCCGTTTATTTTGAAAGTAGTCTAAGTACATTTATGTTTAAATTGAGATATTTAACAGTTTGCGTTTCAGTGAAATTAAAAATATATGTATTGGATACTAATGTATCACACTGAAGTTTGTCTAATCGTAAGACAGTTAAATTTACAATTCCTATTAAAATAATAGCAATTATTAAGTGAACACGTGTCTCCTTACCAGGAATGGATTTAAGCCACTTTCAAAGTCAATTTTTCAACTATTAAAATAACTGCGAAAATTCATGTGTCCAAAATTATTGTATACTCTGAATATGTGTAACAGCTTAATTGATGATTAATTTGTCAGGTACGTCAGTCAGAAATAACTAATACGGCCACAATATAAAAACAGACAAAGAATTCAAAGTCAATTTGTCAAACTGAAGCGTATTGAAAATTTGTGTAAAATTGTTCACAACTGAAATACGAGTGCGTCACGAGTCAGACTCTGCAAATAGTGCAAAGAGTTAACATTAAGTGATATATACAGTTAACAAGAAACAATTGACAAATGGACTTGGACGACTTTCAAAATAAATGGCTCAAATCATTGTTTTCGATAAATGTTGAAGTATTCGAGTTGTAGAAGCGACGGCTATTGATTGCACGATGGCATTCACGAGCAGAAACGACCTCGGTATCGTAGTTACCCTTTCTAGGGACGCAGAACCCGTAAGGGTCGAGATACTGCAACTTATTAAAGGACCGTGAGTTGTCTCCCCTTTGAACACTGAAACGAACGCAACCGGCGTTACGTGGTAACAAGGGCTGCGTCGCCGTTCACCCCTTAAGAGCGGCGTGAAACGAGACGTGAACATTCGCTCCATCGCGTCGATTCTTGAGAAAAAAACAGCCTCAGTCGAATCACCGTGAAAAAGGTTTCTGAACTCTCCTTTGACGATGTCACGACTTTCATTTTGTTGTTGTCTCGGCCTTGGAGACTTGCACAACTTTCGAATCATTGTACTCCGGTTGAAATTTTGATCTACTTGTATTAATAAATTATCCTGTATTTTATTATTCTGCTATTGTGGTATTTTGCTATTTTACTCTTTTGATCTTCTGCTATTTTGCTACTTTGGTACTTTACTATCTAACTGCTATAGTGTTTTGCTATTTTACTATTTTACTGTTTTACTATTTCACTATTTCACAATTTTACTATTTCACTATTTCACTATTTCACTATTTCACTATTACACTATGTCGCTATTTTACTATTTTACTATTTTACTATTTCACTATTTTACTATTTCACTATTACACTATTTTACTATTTCACTATTTCATTATTTTACTATTTTACTATTTTACTATTTTACTATTTTACTATTTCACTATTACACTATGTCGCTATTTTACTATTTAACTATTTTACTATTTTACTATTTTAGTATTTTACTGTTTTACTATCTTACTGCTATAGTGTTTCGCGATTTTGCTGTTTTACTATTTTATTATTTTGCGTTTTTGCTCTTTTCCTATTTTCTTGTTTTCCTCTTTTTCTCTTATCTTCTTTTGTTATTTTACTATTTGATTATTTCATTATTCCGCTGTTGTACTATTTAGCTGTTTTGCTATTTTGCTACTTTGCTATTTAGCAATTTAGCTGTTTACCTATTTAACGACTTGGTTATCTTGCCAGTTTTCGCTTTTGCTACTTCATTATTTCGTTAAGAGATCGGGGCACGACTGTACATGATTTGAAATTGATAATGTTTTTTGCACGAGGTCGGGATGTTAACCCTTTTGGTTAATACCCGCACTGCCGCGCTTCCTTACCCCTTTTATAGCAATAAGGATAATTAACTGCACTTTTCTATTAAATTAATCTTTTATTACCCACTGTTTTTGATACAAGTGTATCTGCGAGTTAGTTGGAATTAATAGAATGAATCACAATGAGAAAACCGATTAAATAAACTGCTTGATATCATTGAACACGAACCAGAGCTCAATCACTTTTTTCTGTTATCTTAGCAACCATAGCTATCGATATCGGTGATAGTCAACTCAGCATTTGAATGGTCCGAATGTGACTACTCGCTATGGGCTGAAGTACTCTTTATGATTGTCTGAACTGAACTTGTTCTCTTTTCAGTTTCTTATAAACCAATTCACCTATCTGCCCCCGCCCAAGATAATTAGCGAATGAGCTTCAGGGAGTTGATCTAGCACGAATGTCAATGGAGGTAACCAATCTGTATGGTTTTTGACCTTTGACAAAATGTGATAGGCTAGCTTGCTCTAGCCTCTTAAACGCTGTAGACGCTTCCCTTGTATGCCCGCTGTAAATCCTGCTGCTGTGGTGCACGTGGTAACTGGTATATGGTTCAAGCCCGTTGCGTTGGGAACCCACGTTATTGAAATGTGCTTAATGAGAAGACCCCTTGATAGGTCTTATCTCTGACTTTGCGGAAAGCGCCACAGCAGGTCAGTCGAAGACAAGAGACAGAGAGTCAGAGACGGTGCAAGCCAGTTCAATGATGTACCTTTGAGTTGTTTCCGAGAATGAATGGAATTCTAATATGAGTGGACTGTAATTTTAACGTGAAACTAATTTTATTTTTATTATATTGTATTTTTCGCGATATCGCGGAACAGATAATATAATTTTTGTGAAGTGCTTGGCAATATTTTTGTACATTTTTAGTCCATACAATTTTGGAAATGCTTCCTGCAAATCTGCAGAATATTATGAATGTATAATTTGAATACTATGAATTAATAATATGAATGAATACTAAATAAATGCTATACATGAATAATGAATAAATGATACGAATAAAGGATGAATAATTGATACGAATAAATCATTTCAGTAAATTATACTACCTTTTTACAATGGTTGTATAATAAATACTAACATTAATTTTTAAAAGAATAAACATATAGTCGACGTGAAGACCACAGATTTTTAATATACAGGATGTTCCAGTCTCTTACTCCTAAACGTTATTAAGCAGTGAATACAAATATATAAATCATATGTAAATCATAAGATCCTACGTTAACATCTTTGTATTTTTGCATACGAAATACGTTGATAAAATAATGGGACATCCCATATACAAAATTATAAATACATGCAATTAATTCTTGAATTCTTGAATTAATTGCATTTACTCAAATGAAAAAGCTCTTTTTCTAACAGAAACTAAGTGTTTCCTTCTTCAAAAATTATCGAGTCATAAACTTTCTCTAACGTTGAAGGTTCGAGTCAAGGGGATGCAGCTGTGTTCCTTTGCTGTTTATTTTAACTATAGGACCCATAGGGTCTATAGACTCCTAACGAATTTTTCTTCGACGACTTTCCTTATTCTTAAGGTTCTCCTTGAACAGTAAAGACATGCCTTTCTGTGTTTCACGTTTTAAATTAAAGTTTCTTTTTAAATTATATTCAGCATATTATTTTATTTCACCGCCTATTTCCTATATCTAACAAGGAAACATATCCAAGTGTAACACACCGATTTTAATGAAACTTATGTGAAAGATACAATAGTTCTCAAAAAAATATTTGACACGTATTTTTTTATATCGGCAATCGTGCACATTGAAGGGGTCATAATAGCCCTCAGAGTTAAGGGCTGAAATCATATTTTTGGGAATATCTCAGGAATTAAAGGAGATAATTGGAATATTTTTTTTTCAACTGTTGGTCTTTCAATAAGGAATTTTTCTGCAGAAAAAAATTTTAATAAACTTTATTTGTTTAAATAATATTTTGAAAATTTATAGTTTTTGTTTAAATTTTCTTTACTAAATGTTTATTTATTTTTTTGCAACTTTGTGGATGTAAACTATGGACTAAAATAGAGGATACATGTTTTTGGAATTTGTTGTTTTTTGCAATGTTTATTAGATATATAGTTTGAAATCACCTCCTGTGATTGCCCCTAATCAGCATTTTTATTAAAAATATCATAAGTTTTACAATCTTTTACAATATTCTGAACATTATATACCTCCTCATATGCCGTTAATTGATTTTTCAATAATTATTGTAAGCATCGCAGGTATGAACGTGATGCGGTTCTAATCACCGCCGCA
Source organism: Megachile willughbiella (assembly GCA_945859595.2). Classification (NCBI taxonomy): domain Eukaryota; kingdom Metazoa; phylum Arthropoda; class Insecta; order Hymenoptera; family Megachilidae; genus Megachile; species Megachile willughbiella. The sequence goes on from OX243800.1 coordinate 12,843,940, forward strand.
AGGAACATAGCCTTTTATGATTTCAGCCCTTAACTTTGAGGGCTATTATCACCCCTTCAATGTGCACGATTGCCGATATAAAAAAATACGTGTCAAATATTTTTTTGAGAACTATCTTTCACATAAGTTTCATTAAAATCGATGTGTTACACTTGGATATGTTCCCTTGTAAGATACAAAATTTGCTATCATCGCACCCGAGCATAGTTAATTATACTATCAGTCATTTTGCACACAAACGTCAGAAAAAATAGCGCGTACGATCGCGAAACGTCTATAAAATTTCATCCACGGTTTCGTTTTATTCCAATGGATTTAATTCGGTTGTGCGTTTCGTTGAAAAATTGTCGGACTGTTTATGGCACAGAGGCGACCGGTTGGCCGGCTAATATTTTCTACATGGCCAATTTAAAATCGCGCCGTTCGAAGCTTGCGTTAACGAAGTTCGTAATTCCGAAATGTAATTAGCCAGCCGACACGAAATTTGAATCGCCGCCGAAAAGCTTGTAATCGGCCGGCTTTTATTTTGTAATCCGACAGTCAAAGAAATACAAATTCGAGTGAAATAATCTGTGCACGAGGACGAACGTAAATGTAAATCGGCGGAAATTAGCTGTGCAACTGGAAGCGACTAAAATATTTTTGATGTTACTTAGCTTTCTGTGTTAATCCGTTATTCTTGTGTTTGTTTCGTACTCTTTATATTGATTACTTCGTTTGCTCGTAATGTTTTGTTAATTCTGTTTCAGCTTAATCGCAAAACCTACAAGAAACGGGCGCAGGGAAATTTACTGTGCAATTTGTTCGGTATATTTGAATAAATAACGATTTTATAAATCGGCTTTCGCAAATTGGAAATTGCAGGTTCATGCAATGAACCTTTGATATTTATTTTAACGGATCAACCATTTTGTATTAAGGAAAATTCATGTAACGTTTGTGCAGATGTCTTCATTAAATTTATGCTTTAAATTGGGGTGATTGAGTCAGAAATATAGAAATGTTTTAAATTTGTACTTCGTTTTCTCAATTTTTTTTTTTATGAATGAATCGTTTCAACAAATTGCACTAATGTTTTTAATTTGCAAAAACATGCAAAATATTGATAGTCGAATTAATGTATTTACAAATATTATCTATGTCAACATTTAAAATAGAAATTGCGTAATCGACTTCGTGAAACAGCGACCATTTTGTATTTCACGATTCATACATCTACGTTAAAACAGCTAATATCATGTACGACGACGGTTTTACCATGATAACAACAAAGGAACAACTAATTATGACAAAGGGAATAAACGCATTCATTTCGTTTCGTTGTTCAATTACACCCAAGGCATTTTCAATTTCGCCTTTGTTGAAAACACGAGCGAAACACAAGGAGGAGCGAATAAAATACAGATGGAAATATGAAGACATTTTAATTGGATTAAATTCTTCGTTCACTGAAAAACAATAGATAATTGTGATAGAGGATCTAAATATTACAATAGTTCTTAATTACCTTCTTTAATATCTTAGAGTCTATTACAAAATTCTCTCTCTATACACGTTTTTCTGTAATTCTTCCAATTACGTGGTCTCCCTTTTGAACAGTAACATTCAGAATGAAATTTTACCCAAGCCGGGGAATAACAAAAGCAATTTGCAAATGTCAAATCCACGCACGGATATGAAAGAAAAAAATAGACACCGGCACATTCGCTATTGATCAACGTAACAACGACAGAACAAACTGCAGGAGCAGAAATTTTCATTTTCCTGTTAATAGATAGCGACAAATAAAAAGCGGACGAGAAAATCATGTAGACATCCACATCGTCGACCGACTTCGTGCCTTCCGGGTTTCAATTACAAAGTTATTACATCGAATGTTCGTCGTCCGTCTCTTGTTCTCTGTTCACGGTGAAATCATCTCTTTCTCGCATTGAAAGAGCCGAAGCTAACCGGTGTTGCTCGTCCGTGTAACAGGCTGGTTGGCCAGGTAAACTCAAATGAGTATGCAAACAACAATATCGCACCGAGTACGGCCTGGGTGAAAATAGACGCTGGAAACAGGGAGTTCTCGAAAGTTAGCTGAAACAACTGGTGGAAGCAACTTATCTGCTTACGCAGACAGGTCGGAGAACCTCCACATCCACCGGAGTCCGGCCGAACATGTAAAACTGGACACCGTATAATTCTTCATGGAAAAAGAAGAAGAAATATAGAATGGAATTTATTCATTCTTGGCTCGGTTTGAATATTCAGTGCATACCTGTACAGTTACGGCAATGTTATTTTCATATTATGTGCTCCAGTAGACGTGATATGAAATATGATTAAGTATGATTAAATGATAGATAGATAAATGATAGATTGGATGGGACGTAGATGAATATGGCCTCTGTTTCAGATATTCTTCATACAGATACAGTAGACGGGGATTTTTAATTTCTGGGAAATTGAACTTCGGAATGTGGGGATTTTGAAATTAGGATATTTGGAGAATTCGTAAATTTTGTGATTCGGAGATTCAATAGAAATTGGAACTTTTTAGACCCTGTAGATCGACCTCTTACGCGTCCATTCCTGGTTTGTCTACAGTATCTTTACGAGAAATAAAAAGAACTTCAGAGAAATTGTATCGTTATGCACTATCTTCTTTTACTTATCTGCTTAATTTACAAAATCACGTTCAATTACATAAATTCGATCAAGACTCAATGAAATATATTGCAACAGCATAGAGTGTGACAAATATACACTACCGCTCAAAAGTATCCGGACACTTGCTTTTGTTCGATAAAACATAGTTTAACTTTGTACGAAAGTTATTTAGGGCTATTATAGCAATTGTAATTATTATTATTATCTTTCTTGAGGTAGCATAACATAATAGAATTAATTTTTAAGTACAAATTATACAATGAGTGTGCGTAAGTCAAATTCCTGCCCAAAAATACGGAATCTAATGGAACGGTTTCGATGCTTAAAAGAGTCTTAATTTCTTTTTGTTTCATTTCTATGGTACAGAACGAATTCAGAGAGTTCTTCGATATGTATCAAGTGTCTGTAAACTGTTGATGAGATGTTTATGTTCTCTCAATGGAGATACGAATGGAGGTAACGCTATGCACTCGACAGCTTCGGTTTAGTTTGGCTGTAGCTTCTTTTCCATCGAGACATGAGTTCCAAACGAAAATTATCAATAGGAAAACGTTCCAGTATTCTGATTCTTGCAGAAGAAGGATATGCAGTTAGGGAAATTGAAAAAATTCCGAGATCAACAGTGCATGACACTATTAAAAAGTATGCAACTAGCAGTGGTTGCTTATAAAAAAAGAACAGGACGACCAGTGAAGACAACTAAATCCGAAGACCGATGTATTGAAACACTAAGCAAACGTAACAGACGTCTTAGAGCACCACACAGAAACAATCAGAAAATTTGTAGAAAGATTGCTGAGATTAGTGCAAGCGGTAATATCTAACCGCGGTGGATACATTGATGAATCTCGTATTTAATTGTAGTGTAATGTTGGTAAGTTCCACATACATAATTCCTAATTTCAAACGTTAAATATTTCATAAGCAACAAATAACAATCGATTGTAGTCACTGTTGTAGATACTTAAATAACTTTTATGCAGCGCAAATACATATTTCGCAGGTGTCCGGATACTTTTGAGCGGTAGTGTATTTTTCTTTATTTATTATAAGCAGCGAATAAATAAAAGTATATATATATTCAACAAATGTATTTATCTGAATTATTTATAAGATCCAGGAGAAATGAGCCACACTCGACCTAACAGTGATAAGGTTTATAGAAATTAAATATATTGTAGAAATTTGATCAGCCTATAATTACTTTCGAGAACTTTATAATTGGAAAAGATTGGAATCGAACATTTTAAAAAATGAAAGGTAATCTCTTTCCGATCTTAAATCACAATCAGGTACATTTCTCTTCATTCGAGGGAATGAAACTTCTAGTCGAAATAAAACGCTTACGCGAAACTCGACGACTTTATCGGAACGGATTTAATAAGTGGAAGCTGAGGTGAATAGGCTGGAGATGGAGAAAAGAAATGAAAATCCACGTCTCACTTTCTGCGTGACGTATTCGAAACAGGTACATTTTAGAAATCGATTTCAAAATTTTGAAATTTTAAAAGTACAGAATATGGAAATTTTCGCCGTTTTTTAAATGTGGAAGTTTTATGTTTTGATATTTAGTAATTTCGAAGATTGGAGATTTGGGGATTTGGGAAATTGGGGATTTGAGAAGTTGAGAAAGTGGGGATTTAGAAAATTGAGGATTAGGGAATTTGAGAAATTGGAAAATTCGGAAATTGGAGATTCGAAAATCTGGGAAATTGAAAACTTTGCAATCATTGGAAAATTCGAGAAATTCAAGATTTGGAATTTAAAAATTGAAAAAATATTAATGCGTCTATCGGGGATTTGAAAGCTTAGGAAATTACAGATTTGGTAATTTGGTGATGTACTAATTTGAAAATATAGAATTTTCAAATATGAAAATTTAGAAATTTAGAAATTTAGATATTTAGAAATTTAGAAATTTAAATATTTAGATATTTAAACATTTGAGAATTTGGTAATTTACTAATCTAAAAATTTAACAGTTTGCTAATTCATCAACTTAAGAACTACAAAACTCGATAAACTGAAAATATGGTAATTTGAAAACATGTGAATTTCCATATTTCTAATATTCCAAACTTCAAAAATCACAATCTAAAAATGAAAAAATTCCATCATTTAACAATCCATAATTAAAAAATGCCAAGAACAAAAAATATTTGAGAATTCCAGTATTCCTAAATAGTCAAAATTCGATAATCCGTCACACATGGAAATTTGAAATATATTTGTGATCCTTCGCGTCTCAGCAGCGACGTTCATACATGTTGGAGCAACGCTGAAAAAGGGTGACAAATACCATTTGTCGTGTAACTCATCCTCTGGTGGCACAGAAGTACCTCAAGTAGGAATATCTTAAAGCTGCCATGAATCATTTTTGAAAAGGTAGTTCTCCTTTAAGCTAAAATTCGGCGCTGAAGAAAAGATGAGATAGTAAAATGGGAAAGTTTCCAAGTTCTTACGGTGCACCCTTTTATTACGTGGATTAATTTGTCTGAAATATCGTTATGAATTTTGCATGAATATTATACGGCAAATTAATACATATGGATTTGCGATTTTAACATTTGACACATTGGAAAATTTGGAAAATGGGAAAATCGGAAAAGTGGGAATGTGGCAGAGTGGGAAATTTGGAGGATTGGGGTTTGGAAATTAGATAACTTGGAAATTAGGAAGTTGGGAAATTAAGACATGGGGAAATTGGAAATTGGGAAGTTGGCAAATTGGAAAATTGGAAAATTCAAAAATAGGCAAATTGAAAAATTGGTAAAGTGGGAAAGTTCAAAGTGGGAAACTGGGAGAGTGGGTATTTTGAAGATTGAGGTTTCGAAATTAGATAATTTGGGAATTAGGAAGTTAGGAAATTGAGAAATGAGAAATTGGAAAACTGGAAAAAGGGAAAATATGAAAATAGGAAAATTGGAAAATTAGGAAATTCAGAAATTTTGAACGAAATTTAGAATTTTGGGAATACAGCATATTTGTACATTTAAAAATTTTTTAATATTTTAGTTTAGCGTTTTTGATACTTCGAAATTTGTTAAATTTGGGAATTTAAGAATTTTTGAAAAGTTGTGAATCTGGAAACCTGAAACTGTATTAACTCATGGATTACGAAGGATAACTTCCAAACATAATTTATAAACCATAAACAATAGCACTCCATGCTGTACACGTTTAAAAGCATTTTTGAACACGAATCATGAAAAATATACTGGACGAACGAATACATGATATGTTGATTTATTTATACAGTATGCAAATGCATGATTACACTATCGTGTGTAAAAGTAATAGCCAAAAAATCGCAAGCGTCATTAACCACGTCGTGTTCAGAAGAAATAACATAGATAGGCGAGCGGGCAAATTAAACATGTAAATTAGAGGAATAAAATATCCCATTCCCTTGGTGGGTATAGTAACGATACGAGATACACAATCTGTTTTAATGCATTTTTCGCGTGCAAAGTCAGCAACGCGAATTTAAATCGTCTCGAGTGTAACTTAACGCTCATGGACGGCAGTAGTTTTAGTCGGTACGTAGTCAGACATAAAGGGAAGGGCCGCTGGAGCGTAAGGTTCACGTTGTGTTTACGTGGTAATTTAGAAATTGGGAAATTTACATATTTAATTTAGAAATTGGGAAATTTACATATTTAATTTGGAAATTGGGAAATTTATGTGGGATTTAGAAAACTGAGTAATTTGCAAATAACACTAACGTTTATGTTCCGTCGCAAACTCCGACCTTTACTGCGACGAAAGAATTTATTACAGGGTTTGAGTGGTTCGACGCGTAGACCACCGTCATTACCTATATACCTCGAAATACGGATCACCGAGGACCCCTTTTGTTTAGTAAGTCCCGTTCGGACCGGTCCCAACGTCACCGTGAACTTGCCATAAATCGGCTAACGACGATACATTATTTTTCTCGGTCTTTCAAAAACAAGGATAGATTTTTCTTGACCATCACCCAATGACGTGAGAGGGTGTTCGGGCGAATTTTTATACATCGAAGAACAGTCAGTCGTTGAATCTTGTGCGGGTCGGATCGAGAGTACAACCTTCGAATGTCGCGAAATAACAAATAACCTCCGTGTATCGCGAAATAACATGCAAACTCCATGCATCATGGAGTTACGTAAAATATCCAGTGCAGGGTGGATTCCAAATAAAATCATAACACTATTCGAGCGGGACCCTGCACTCCTCGATTAGGCCAGTGTAGGGTGGTAAAGAACGCAAACACAACATTATCTGAGTGGGACCCTACACTCCTCAGATAAGCCAATGTAGGGTGGTAAAGATCGTACAACATAACATTATCCGTGTAGGACCCTACACTCCTCGGATAAGCCAATGTAGGGTGGTAAAGATCGTACAACATAACATTATCCGAGTGGGACCCTACACTCCTCGAATAAATCATCGTCGACAATCCTACGCAATGTAGATTGTAACACAAACGCATTAGCATTTGAGTGAGACCTTGTGCTCCTCAAATCTACAATCAAACATACTCAATCACACGAACACATTTTCACTGTCTAATCACGACAAATACATATCTAAAAAGGGTTTTTTATGCCGCAAGGCTTTTTCCCTCAAATCATATTACTCGAGCCAATAAATTATTATTGATTTTTCTAATTAATTTTTTATTAACCCTCCTCCTCATCCATCTTTTAACATTATTTTGAAACACGAAATTTCTCCATGTTGGAAAGATTTCGACGAAACAGTTTATATTTGTCGGAAATCGTTACAGAAATAATTATAACACGTCTTCTCTGTCGAATTCTTTACAAAACAAAAGCCCTCTTCTGTCCCGCTCCGTTCTATTTATAACATCTCAGATGTTACACATACATTCATTCATGCACATAATCTATCGCACTCATTTCCTATTGTAAGAGCGAGCGGACAATAGTCGCAGTCGTTTTAGGGCCATCATATATCAGCGTGGATTGGGACCGAGTTGATGGTTTCCAGACCCGCTCTAACGGCAAGTTTTGTTTTCGTGTAAATGCAAAATGGGGATACGGTCCTCTTAAAACCTTCGGGAAAGCCCGAGGACGACACATATTGTTGACGAATTTTAGGGAACGAACGTGAAGAGAGAAAAACGGACGATAAAGTTATTTGTAAAACTATTCTGTGTGAAAGATAGGCATCCTTACACTATTACTTTATTTCTCTCACATCGTTTACTTCTTGTTTTTGCACACGGCACACGAAAAATACATTCATTCACGCATATAATCTGTCGCACCTACATCTCTAGCATTCTCTCTCTCACTCAGGTCATTCATTGTTTTTTGCGCACGGTACATGTCATTTCATTGAAAAATATAAACGCACGAAAAGAAACAGCTAACAGCTGACAGCTGATTTCACGATCGCTTAATGACCGCGATAATTTTAAAAATGATTCTACTACTACATTTATATATTTAATTTGGAAATTGGGAAATTTATGCATTTACAAATTTCGAATTTGGGAAATTGGGAAAGTGGAAAGTTGGAAAATTTGGAAATTTAGAAATGTAGAAATTTGGAAACTCAGTAATATGAGAATTTGGTACTTTGGGAAATTGGGATTGTTACACTTTTCTTTATATATATATATTTGTAGTTTATTAAGAATAGTACAATGGTAATTATAATTAATAAAGTATAGATGTACGGATAACACGCGTCTCGATTTGTCGGTGGCTGCGTCACGACCGTTCGCGGAAGGCTCCTGCCGGGCCTCTCCGTTTCCGAATTTGCGCGACAGGCGCGCGCGAATTTCAATTGTAACAGGATGGTGAGAAATTTGAAAATTGGGAAATTCGGATATTGGCACTTTGGGATATTGAGAAAGTGAAAAGTTGGGAAATTTGGAAATTTAGAAATGTACATATTTGGAAACTGAGTAATATGGAAATTTGGTACTTTGGGAATTAGGAAGCTGGGAAATTTGAAAATTGGGAAATCGGGATATTGGGATATTGAGATATTGGGAAGTTAGGAAATTGGGAAAGTGGATAATTTGGAAATTTGGAAATTGAGTGATATGGAAATTTGATGCTTTGGGAATTGAGAAGCTGGGAAATTTGAAAATTGGAAAATTGGAAAATTAGGAAATTGAGATATTGGGATATTGGGAAGTTAGGAAATTGGGAAAGTGGAAAGTTGGGTAATTTGGAAATGTAGAAATTTGGAAATTGAGTAATATGGAAATTTGATGGTTTGGGAATTGGGAAGTTGGGAAATTTGAAAATTGGTAAATTGAAAAATTAGAAAATTGGAAAACTTGAAAACTAGAAAACTCGAAATCTTGAAATCTTGAAAACCTGAACAGTTGAATACTTGAAAACTTAGAAAACTTAAGAACTGAGAAATTTCACAATTAATAAACTTAAAAATTCGAAAATCCGGTAATTAGTCCTATAAGAATTTGAAAATGTTAAATTGGTACATTTCGAATTTAGAAATTTTAATACGAAGAACTGAGTAGTTCTACATACGACAAAGTACCTGATGTGGAATACTCCACATGTCCCACACATCGTACTGGTCCTGACAAGGGCATTATCTATTCAAGTGATACCAACCTACTTTCCGTTGAAATACTCTTTCCCCGATCCCGAATTGTTTCTTTTGCCCTTCTCGAGTGGTCTGATTACTCTGTTTGAAACGATTTGGTAAAAGCTTTCCATGGAAGCTGTATTAAGAAAATGATCTGCTCCGTTTAATATCGCCACTTGGATTTAATGCCGCGACGCTCTTTACATCGTTACTTCAATTCAAATCGTTTGCAAAATTTCTTCGTAAAGGAAATCAATTCTTAAGTGTTCTTGAATCTTTGTTGAGTACTGTGATTGGAGAAGTCTACTTCGTTTAAAGGAAAGCTGGCCATTTAACGAGAATGAAAAAAATGTGTTTTACTGATATGCGAGCCGTTTTTGTTGAAAGTGGCCCAAGTCCATTTGTCAATTGTTTCTTGTTAACTGTTGTAACATGTACCACTTGATGTTAACTGTCATAAACAACATTCTTTGGTGAAATATATTCAGAGTATGCAACAAATCTCGACATATAAATTTTCGTAGTTATTTTGATGGTTGAAAAGTTGACTTTGAAAGTGGTCTAAGTTCAATCTATTATTAATAATATCTAAACTACGGATTTTCAAATGCCAGAGGCAGTGATGATGGTAATTACAATGAATTATTAATTAGATGATATAATTATTAATTAGTATTAATACGATATACCACCGAAACACCATGACCTCTTTAAATCCCTCCCGCATACACAAAGTGTAGACAAGCAGTAAATTGTTATGTAATTTATATAGTTAGATTTCCTGAATTGCATAAATGGTGTTTTTCAAGCGTTGTAATTAAATATAAAATAAATATTGTTTATTCAATTCAAAGCACTTTAAATCATTATCAAACGGACTTGGGCTGTTTCAAATTTTATGACAAATCTAGATGGTAATGTTGAAAGTGGCTTAAGTCCATTGTTGGTAAAAAGATACATATTACTAGCCTAACAATCGCTATTATTTAGTTATTATTTAATGTTTACGTAAAACTTATTTGTTTGTCGATTGGCGCGTTTTTGGAAATCAATTTTGGGGAACAAATTGTGTTAATAATTGTTGGTAGAAAATGACAATATTTATTTCATTGAGACACTGGAATTTAATTTAGACTCCAATTTAATTTACAATGTTACACAATTTAATTAAATTTAGTGAAATTAAACATGTGCATGGATGGGAGGGATTGCTGAAGTCAGTTAATGTATTTTAGTAGTGGGGTGTAATTGCAAGCTGAGTAATTAAATTGGTAGTTTAAAATGATCGTAATTGTATTGCATTGTGAGTCTGCTGTTTTATTTATGATATTTGTACGGACGAATAAATTTTGACTGATGCAGCAATTATATTGGTTCATGGAGTTCCTATAATAATCTTGTGCAATTTAAAATGGGGAATTTGGAAATTTGAGGAATGGGAATTTTGGAATTTGGAAATTTGGATACTTTGGAATTAAAAAATTTAAGAATTTCAAGATTTGGAGAATTTGGGCACTTCGGAATTTAAGGATTGGGTAATTTTGGCATTTGGGAATTTGAAAATTGGAAAATTAGAAAAGTTGAAGATTCAGGAATTTGGTATTTGGAAATGGGGAAATTTAAGGAATACGGAATTTTGGAATTTCTCGATGGAATTTGGAAATTTATAGATTGGTGAATTTTAGGATTTGAAGATTTGGATATCTAGGAATTTGGAAATTTAAGAATTAGGGAATTTGAATATTTTGACACTTGAGAATTTTAGGATTTGAAGATTTGGATATCTAGGAATTTGGAAATTTAAGAATTGGGGAATTTGAATATTTGGGCACTTGAGAATTTAAGGATTGGAGGATTTTGGGATTTGGGACTTTGAGAATTGGAAGATTCGAGAATTTGGGATGTGAAAATAGGGAAATTTAAGAAATAAAAAATTTTGGAATTTGTCGATGGAATTTGGGAATTTATGGATTGGTGACTTTTAGGATTTGGAAATTTGAAAATTTGCAGAGTTGAAAATTTAGAAATTTGAGAACATGAATGATACAAAATTTAACGACTTAAAAATTCAGAAATTTGCGAAATTAAGAAATGAAAAAATTTCCAAATTTTTATGCTTAATCCCTTTATAACTCAAAATCGAACATAAACGTTTAACTCGTCCCTCCACATGAATATTTATTTGAAAACAAAAAATGCTGAAAATTAGTGGTCCTAATTCGATGACCAGGGACACTGCTAGATACAACGCGACGACGTATGTGACAAATACTCGCGTGCCAAACAGAGGTTTAAACGTCTCAACGCCGTCGAAACTATTTTTTGAACCCTCATCTATTTCTCGTTGCTTCCTCGTGGCAACGTTAAGGTTGAAATTTTTGCGGCCAAGCAAAAGTGTTTTTATTCCGGTTCAGCACATAAGCCTGGCACTCAGCCAGATCTTAAAAATGCACTCGAGAGCAGCTACTCGCTTATTTGAGCCGTCGCTACCGGATTAACCGAGTCCTCTCTTAAACGTTTCGAGCTATGATTCCTTCTGGCAGGCATACGAAATTTTTCGGCTGAAATTTCATGCAGGTCCCTCCACGCGATTCGTTACACAATATCGCATTGTTCTTTCAGTCGCTAATGAGGCCACGTAAATTGATCGCGATTCGAAGCTTAATTGCATCGTTGAAAACGATCCTACCCCTTCTTTCGATTGTCTCTGTTCTCATGAAATATTTCGCTGTATTGAAAACGCCAATTCTGTTCTTGTACGATGGAGAATTTGTGTTAATTAGTACCAATCGTCGAACTTGTAGTTGATTTATTCGTCCGTGAATATTTAAAGGATGCATCGGTTCTTTTAAATGCTAACTAATTTCGCTAATTTTGGAAAAGTTTTCATGTCTTGAAAAAGTTTCTGAATATTTGCGATTATTAGAAAGGTATATGAATATTTCGTAAGCGAAAGACTTGCTTCAGATAATATTTCTAATTAATACGATATTTTAAAGGAGTTTTTATAAAAATCTTGAATTTTTCGGTGTTATTCACAGTGGTTTGTATTTTCAGTACCTAACTTCATTTTATGAAAATATAATCGTTTTGTGTAATGATTAATATTTAAATTATTATTGAAACCTTTGCATAAAAACTTCAATCCCTTACTAACTCGAAATACATTAATCTTGCACCTTACTGTTCTAATTTTATAAAATACTGAAAGAAATTCTAAATATTATTATGTTCTGTTTCATGCAATATTATAGGTTAGGTTAATGATGTACCCTTTGTGTATTCTTTTACCCCAAAAATAAACGTATACATTTTACACAACCAATGATTTAACTAATAAATTCTACAATTATAAGAATAACATAAAAGAACATTTTGGAATTGACGTGAAATTCTTTCCTTGTTCTTGAACAGTTGTAATTTTTTTATCCACACCGCCATAATTCTCTTTCCTGAGAGATGTCGATCGGTTCCCTTTCTACTAAAGTTTCTCGCGCAACTCGTAATTAATAGTTGTTTTTAAAGTTCAGGACCCTCGGTTCTCTTTATACACGCCATGACTTCCCATTAATCAATTTCTCTGGGCGACAAGTTTACTTTATTTCGCCGTGTAACACTTCGTTTTATTTACTTTACCACAATTCGAAAATTAGAACTCTTTTTTCACGAAAACCTTCCATGTAGACATTCATTTATTTATTTGTTCCAGAATGGTAATCGAAAAACCATTGTACCTTCGAGTTTAATTATTCAAATAAATATTGTTTCGGACAAACAATGCAACTCGTTCATATAACCGCTCTGATGATTTTTCTTTCATCCGTTTAATTAGATTTATTGTTCCACTCTGATTTTTTGTGCAAATTTTCGTTATTGTTTGCTTGTACGATTGCTACAGTGAAAATTGTTCGACGACGGTTGCTAATTTTGAATTTGCATTTACAAATTTTCAATTTGCTATCATTTTATTATTATTATTGCTGTTGGCACATATCAATTTTTTAGTTGAATTTATTGAATTCTTTTAATATCACTATTATTTTATTATTCATTGCCATTGTTATTTTTAGTTAAGTTTAACTAAAAGATTCAGTTAAAAAATATTTATTAAATTGATATAGTAATATTTGTGCAAATTGTTATTAACTGAATGGTGACTGTGATTCTTTCTAGTACAAAGAGTTAATATTATATTCCTTTCGCTATTTTTTATATTTTTCTATGCTTTAGTTTTGTTATGAATATTTTACGTAAAATTTCAGAATAAATACAACTGCGTATAAAATATTATTTCTATTTAAAAAATGAATTCAGTGAACGTGCATATTCCACTGTACATCTAAAAAAAAACTTAATTCCACGAATATGGTATTATTTAAACCATTTTTCTTTCTCTTCTGACATCTTTTTATATCTACATTTATAACCGAGTTGTAGTCTAGTATAGTTGCTTGAAACACCCTGCACATTATATCTCTTTCCTGCTTACACAACGTTTGTACCTTTATAAAAATGATAAAATAATATATTGTCTAGACCAGGAGTCGGCAACCTTTTTGGAGTTAAGAGCCATTTTTTCCCCGATGTGATGAATTATTTTTTTAAAGAGTCAAATATAAGTACATACATCGGTAATATGTATTAGAAAAAATAATATAACCATTATCTGCTGTGAAACATGTATTGACTGTGAAATCAACACATTCTATTTTGCGTAGTAACAGAACATATAAGTCAACGTATTAAAGAAAACGGAAACAGTTTTTGGTTTTGAGTGTGGCGTCGGTGAGTGTGGAGAGCAAGGTTAGCTAAAGCTAGGTTTACATGCATGCGATCTGCCGCGCATTTTGAGATGTGTGCGCAGGATTATTATATTTGTTTGGCAATTGCAATATTGCAGTTAATTTTTTAATATGTACTATTAAACTACTTAAGAGCCACAAGTATGATTCTACTGAGCCGCATGCGGCTCGAACGCTGCAGGTTGCCGATCCCCTGTCTAGACCAATTTGTGTATAATGTAATAACAATATATTATTTGATATTTTTCCACTTGTGGTACTTTTTGGTAACTGTTTATAACTGCATTGGTCGTATGAACCACCCTGTATACAGAATTATGATACAATAAAAATGTTACAAAAATATTAAAGCTTTCGTCAAAACGACGCATTCCAAATATAATTTTGACGATACCGGTGTTCAAAATACAATGCATTTAGCTGCCTTTGTGAAAGAGTATCCCATTTAATTTTTCGCACGGGATTTAATATAAAAATTCCGCTCGCTTATTATTCGCGGTTGTATACGTTAAAGAAATTTCAGAGGTCAGAGAAACATAACATTGTTCCGCGGTCGTAAAGCGATTTTCGGATTTTGCGCATTGAATGCAACTGATCGAACGAGCGTCAGTAAAATTCTACCGGAAACACTCGCGGCGGAAATGCTGACCGATGTGTCGGATGTGTCCTCGCGGGATTTTGCAAATATTTTTTATCGTGACAACCGGACTAACCGTTTGCTCGTATCTGCACTTTCTTTTGCTTTCTCTTCCTTTTTTTGACGGGACTGACAGCAATTTCCTGCAACTGTTGTTCTGTCAGAGCCGAACAAACAAATTTCTGAACGAAACTTCAACCAAGAACTTTCGTTTTTTCACTCCTCTAGCTTCTACCTGACGAAATGAGTGGTGTGTAGGGGATGTTTGCCTAATATACGAGTGTTCTTTCATAAACACTTTGTGAAAAAGATTTTCTGTTGAAAAATTCGGAAACTTCGAAATTTAGAAATTGAAAATTGTTTCTCAGTTCTTAAATTATTAAATCTATAAGGTTCTAAATTTTGCAGTATCTACATTTATGAATCTCCAATTTTCATATGTATGGATTTACAACTTTACACACTTCCAAATTTGGAACATTTAGAAATTTGAAAATTGACAAACTAGGGAATTAGAAAACTTAAAAATATGAACGTTTCAAGGTTTGAAAATTAGGAAGATTTGAATGTTCAAAGCATTGTATTTTCAAATTTCTAAATTTCTTAATCTTCAAATTTTTAGATTTCTAAATATTTAAATTTCTGTATTTCCAAAATTTTAAGTATATAAATTTTCAAGTTTTTAAATTTCCAAATCTCTGAATCTCCAAATCTCTAAATCTCTAAATCTCTAAATCTGTGAATCCCTAAATTACCAAACTCCCAAATATTTAAATTTCTAAATTCCTTGATCTTCAAATTGCCAAATCACTAAATCTCCAAGTCTCCAAATCTCCTAATCGCCAAATCTCCAAACTCCCAAATATCCAAATTTCTAAATTTCTTAATCTCCAAATTGCCAAATTTTTAAATTACCAAATCACTACATTTTCAAATTGCCAAATCAGTAAATCTCCAAATCTCCAAATTTTAAAATTATCAAACTCTCAAATATCTGAATTTCTAAATTTCTTATTCTCCAAATTGCCAAATCTCTAAATATTCAAACCTCCAAATTACCTACCTCTTAAATATCTAAATTCCTAACTGTCTTAATCTCCAAATCTTGACATACTAAATGTCCAAATTCCTAAATTGCTAATCACCAAATTACAAAGTTTCTTAATCTCTAATTTTCCAAATTTCTAAATCCACAAACTGAATATCTCTGCAAACCTCTCAGCTCATCACTGAACAATACTCACCATTTCTCACTGAAACACTTGATATTCCCATCACCATAACAGAAAAATACGTTAATAGATTTACACGTTACAATTCAATATACTAAAGCAGTAACAAAGTACTTGGACTTTAAAGGAAGGTACAAGATTTATTCTTCAAGATATATGCAGAGAATTCACATTGAAGCAGAAAATTCGCGTAGGTTTGCTGTTGGAAAACTAATTAGGAAAACCAACGAGAATGTTGGTGATGTCTCTTGTGAACGCTGCACATGCTTCGTGATCACCAATGAGGATGAGAAACGGTCGGTATGCAGATTTAGCGATCCCAAATTGTTCTCTGCATAGCCTGGTGACGTTTCCTGAAATTAGGAACGCATGTATGCCATCAAACGAAAGGACACTTGGTTTGCATTGTCAATGCAACGAATTTCCATCTTGCATTCAGATCTTTATATCTGATAATCAGATTCGATCATATTGAATGACTTTCTGAAAATGTCAGTGAACTAAATCTGATATAACTTTTGGGTAATGATGAATATTGTAAGATAAACAATTGAAGAACATGAATGCTTATAGTCTGAAAATACTTAATGTACTTAAGCACAAAACGTTTATTGATGGTCTTAAGTGCAGGACTACTAGTTATTAATTATAAAAAATTATGATATAGGTTTAACTCATTACTCTACAATATCATGTCACCCTCATGATGCATACTACAGATCTAATGTGCTAAACCACACTCGTATTTTCACTGCAATTGAATTTTGCGTTCAATTCTGTTTATAATCTGCATAAGATCTCTGAATGCATAATGTATCTAACATTATAACTTTATTTAGTTGTCTCAACGCAACTGTTTAGAAAATTGTAGGTTAAGGGGATAAGAGTGGATATTGTAGAAGGGGCCATATATGCCGAATGCTTGGTATGCGAGGGCTCGATTATCAAATCTTGAATGCTGAATATTTGTAAATTTATGAATTTGATATTTTTGCTTTTTATGCATTAATGAATTCGAAGATTTCAGATTATAAGTTGCAAAATAGTTTAGCTTTGAAACTTGATATTTCTGAAATATCACTGCTACATTTGAACATTCATACATCTGAATTTCTGAATTATGATATAAATCTTTAAAATTCGAAATCAACTTAAATCTGAAATTTCTGAATTTCTAAACTGGTCAATTTGGTATTTCTGATTTCCTAAATTTGATAATTGGGAATTTCTAAATTTTCAATCTCAAAATTTCAAATTTGGTAATTTAAAAGTTTGCTTATTTAATTTCCTCGCTCGAAAAAAGCTTGCATATTTAATTATTTTCTGATTAAAGTGTAGCCATGAAAGCCTTATTTTTGTTTTTTATTTCATTTTTCAACCCGCGTGTACGTAATAGTCAACCATTTTGTTTTCGCACGAGACTTGTTAATCTCCATCATTTCTCTATTTTTGTAGTTGTGTTTTGGCCACAGTGCCGCTAGTTTCACCCAGCTCGCATTCAATTACATAGCACACTAAGCTTTTCAATGTAGCGTGGATTAAAATGCGGAATTACGATAACAATAACTGTATAGCCACGATTGTGTCGTTTACGCGAATACATATTCGATAATTTGGTTTTAAGCTAACGATTATTGCGGCCATTATTTGCGAATCACATCAGTCGATTGCTATTTCGTTGCTCGTCCATTGAATGGTACTCTTTTTTTCGAGTTTAACATCAACGTTTCAATTCTTTTGATCGTAACAATAGCAATCAACGATGCTGGAACTGTTGCTTGTTTAACCTCAAATTAAAACTGCAGTGGAACGTTTGTCTTCGTTTGTTTCCACTTGCGATTTACAATCTGCGAACAAACAAATGCAATCATCTCATGTGAAATTATTTGGAGAGTTTTGTAGGAATGAATTGTTATTGTGTATTATATTTTGACATTTAATTATCGTTGATTATATTTTGTACAGAGTATTATTTAATTATAATATTTGCAGTATTTTGATTGTTTTGAAAATGTTAGAGAATTTTAGAAGATGCGATTTGATGTCAAGGGATCATTTTGTGTAAAATTTAATAATAAATACGATATTTCAGATATTTAATTATGGTGATGCATAACAATAACTATATATGGTTAAGAACATGTTTTTTTGTTTTAAGGAAAATATTAAAATCAAAATGGAACAAACCTTCCTCTTGATTTTTAGATTGTAGATTTAGAATTTCAGAAATTTAGAAATTTGACCGTTTGAAAATTTGAGAAGTCGAGAATTTGTAAATTTAGAGATTGAAAGGTTTGAGATTTAACAGTTAGTAATTGTTAGTTTAATTTATAATTAGTAATTTATTCGTTGGAATTTGTAATTAATAATTTATTAAAAATAGTAATTATTTTCGAAAATTGTAATTTATAGCAGTAATTTATTGATTTGAAAACCTTGGGCACTTGGATTTAAAAAATCGGAAATTTGAAGATTTGGAAATTGTAAAATTAGAAAAATTAAAAATTCATTTATTTGGAAATTTTGGTATTTAGAAATTTAGAAGTTCAGTAATTTGATGATTTGAAAATTTGGAAATTTTGAGATTAATATTTTCAATTTGACAATTAGTTTTGGACATTTGGAAATTTGAAAATTTCGAAATTCGGATACTTGGGAATTTAAGGAATTGACAATTTAATGACTTGGGAATTTAGGAATTTTTATATTTAAAAATTTAAGTTGACAATTTAAGAAAATAGGTATTTAGAATTTACAAACTTTAAAAATTCTTAACCTTTAAATTGAGAGGCTAAGAAGTTTGAGAACATAGAGATTAGACAATTAATAAACTTGAGTTTCCACAAACTTGTAAACTTAAAAATTTGGAAATACAAAAAATCTGAAATCTAGAAATTCGAAAAATTAAACAGTTCGAAATGTTCGAAATCTTGATCAAAATCAATATTTTTTATGTTCTTAAGTTTTTTGTCAACAGTAATTTGTACATCGACGTCAAGTCATACCTTTCTGGAACATTCTTGTCAATTATGTTAATCAGATCGGGTAGGATCGCCTGTATACTCATTTACAAGTGTATCGATGATCGATAGTGCACATTACGAGAACAACGGTACCTCTGTCTCATTTCCTTTGTTACATTATGTTCATTCCATTGGGGCATCCATAAGGATTAAACCTGCCCTTTGACAGTTGGTACATTGATAGTAAATCCGCATGGTAAAATTGTGCTGAAAATACTTCTTTTTAGGTGTTTATTAGATTATCTTCATAAGTAATTAAATTGAATTATTCTTTGAATTCTACTCCCAAAGTAATTCAATTACGTTATATTCAAATATGATTCGTAATTTAAATTTCTCGTCCGATTAAATTGTAATGTAATTCGTTATTTGGATCTCTTGTTCGATTGAATTGCAACGTGATTCTTTATTTATATTTCCCGTTCGATTAAATTGCAATGTAATTCGTAATTTAGATCTCCTGGTTGATTAAACTGCAACGTAATTTGTATTTGCGATGAAGATACAGTTACAAGATATTTGTAATGTAGAAATTAAGTACATTAAGTACGTTAAATTCTACTTATAATTTAGTATAATAATAATTTGATTTAAAATAGTGCAAAGATTTTAAATAGAAAAAATTGTTAAGTATCATTGATGAAATGGATGTAATAGTTCTTGTAATAAATGAACAAAATACGTGACAGTTAACAGTAAAATGACAGTAAACCATCGTTACAATTACAAAACATAATTACATTAAATTATGATGATCAATACAAGGGCCATCAAACCAATTTTCATTCATAATTTCATTTTTTTTGAATAATTTTTAAAAACACAATATATTGTGTTCATTTTTTAAAAACTTATTAAATCAAAATTATTTTTTAGAAACACAAATTCCTAAACTTTCAATGCCCATAAAAATATACTCACACTTTAACTAGCTATTACACTATCTTTACACATTGATCAAGTTTATCGACAGGTAATATTGTAAATATTGTCGACATATTTACAGGTCTAATAGGATAAATTAACAAGGGGTATAAATTACTGATTTACTATAACAAGTTGTGGTAATGGGTTATCGAGTAAATTAGTGCTTTCCATAAGTTAACACTAAAATTCCCAAAGCGATCGAACGACCATCTTATAAATTCCGCATTTTAATTTACAAAATCTGTTGTTTTCTTGAAGTTTGCGTTGATTTTTATCAAGTTAAAGAATCACTGTATACATTTACATACAATTTATGTTTTATCGTTTGTTTACTTATTTCATTTTTCTTTTCATAATAAATTATTCACTAGAAATTTTTACGGTAACCAAAAGATAAAGAGTATAAGGTAAAGGGTATAAAAAGGTAGTAATAGATAAAGGGAGTCATTTTTTTGTGACACCCTATATACTTTGTCCCGAAAAGGCAAATGTCCGAATAAGGATTTTTATTTAGAACCTTGCGCATGAGAACATTAGACCCGCATGGAATATGTATCTATGGTGTCGGCGGATCTTCTCTGATCTCGTATTTTCTCAGTTCCATTATCCCCGAACGTGGGGTTATAATGTATCCGGTTCGGTTAAAGCGTCGAAGCTGTGCGCCAAAGCTACCGTAGCCCATTGTGCTATCCAGCACCGCAACATTGGTGTTAAATTGCAATTATTAATCGCGGTAAGTAAACTATACGAGGCTGCTGCTTCCCTTCGTGCTCATTCCTCTTGCTAGCCTCGAGCATAGCGGTTTCGTCACCTCGTAATTTCGCGATGGCCGCCGCTGTACTTTGCAGCGAACCCTCGAGCTTCCTTCATCTTTCAACATTTTAATTGCTATTGCTTTTGTTGAACTAATTTCAAGACTATTGAATTATTCAACTATTTTTCCGATTAATTATTATTGTATTTCATTGCAAATTTCAGTGAACTGATTTTTCGTGGTATTTTTTTGTACTATAATAAATATTTGCAAGTTTGAGTTTTCAACTGATTTTTCTTACAATTGTTAGTGATGTTTAATTGCAAAGTAACGTGTGTTGAAGTAATTTTGTTATCGATGTACCACTGATGTTTAACTAAAAATAAACATGTAAATTTTTAATTGCCTTTTCTGTTTATTTACTACGCTGTTTAATTATGGAAGAAATGTGTCACTCTTTAACTAATTTGTCTATTTACTATAATATTTGCAAGTTTGAGTTTTCAACTGATTTTTCTTACAATTTTCCGTCATGTTTAATTGTAAAGAAACGGGTATTGAACTGAATTTATTGATTAACTATAATATTCAATTGCAACAAAATATGTGGATGTTGAAGCAATTTCTCTATTCATTTACCATCGATGTTTAACACTAGGTTTACGGACGTTTGATGGTCACTTATATTTAAATTTGAATTAAAGTAGAAAAATAAATAAATTGGGGATAATATGTGAACTGCCTAAGACATTGATTCTTTAGCTTGACGAAAGTTGACATATATTTTTACAAAAATTTCTTAATAAATTTTATCATTTAAAATAAGAGATCTATGATCCGCCATTTTGACGGGTTCCGTAAATCTAGTGTTAATTGCAAAGTAACGTGTGTGTTGAAGTAATTTCTATCGATGTACCACTGATGTTTAACTAAAAATAAACATGTAAATTTTTAATTGATTTTTCTATTTATTTACGTCGTTTAATTGCAGAAGTAATGTGTGGGTATTAAACTAATTTTTCTACCGATTTACCGTTACATTTGATTGCGTACAAATTTTGTTCATCAGAAATGCAAGAAAATTGTTTCAATTATTTACCTTTTTTAATTAAACTATATTTAAGAACGAAACTAACTAATTTATCTTCATGAACCCAGTCTTCTTTCTCTCAGTACTTCCCTAACTCAAATTTCGTTAAAAGGTATAAACGATTGAATTCATAACGTTAAATCAATGAAATTCCTATTTACTCTCAGTTCCATAAAATTTAAATAACTGTAACTACATTCTACTTTCATCATGATACATAACTTTATTTCCTGCATTCTAATCCCGCAGAATGGTTTAAATCTTTCTACATTTCAAACCTCACTGAAATTGATATATTTTCTGCATTTCAATTTTTCAGAGGTTACAATAAAATCACTGATATAAATAGTCCTTTTTACGTGTCATATGTAGACATTTTATATAAAAAGTATGCAATAAAGTGGATATATTTCTACAAAACCTATTACTTTGTATTCCGATGCAGTTTGCTTTATTTCAATTAGAAACATCCTTTTGATCTCAAATTTTTATGTTATTAAACATTTTTATCCAAGCTCAAGATTGATAGTTTCATTAAAAAGGAATACAATTTACATGAATGCCTTTGGACTGAGATTACCACATGAGTTACTTTACCTTAGGGTGCAGCTTGATCGCATAATAAAAGCTTAAACTGCTCTCTCGACGGAGATAACACTTATTCCGTAAGTTAAAGCATGAAATTTCGACGATGCATCTCGTGTTAGTTAAAAATAAAAAATCTTTCTTTATCGTCTCACTGAGTTCCGAAGAATTTGACATCATTACCAGACTTTTCACGAGGCTGCATATAAACTTGCAGCAACTCAAGTCTTTAAACAGTAGCGTAAAATAACCAAACCATCGATTTTATATAGAACATTTAGTTATAATGAAATTTAAACAAATTATTTCATACATCAAACTTAGTTCGAAATTATACAAACATTTTCTTGATCATTTTCTTAGTATAAACATTTTAAATATTTTTGCTATTGAATTTTAAGTAATTATTTTCGTTTCTTAAATTACACAGGTTATATTTAATTACAAGATAGATTGTGAAATGAAATATAATAATTTCCTTAAGATTTCTATAGTTTCTATATTAAACTCGATTATGTACTATGACTGAATTGTGATGATTTTGATTATTCATTTTTCAAGAAAAAAATAGAAATTTTGTATTCTGTACGTGGCGTTAAGAAAATGTTTACAATTCATTTTATTATCATTTCTATTTCATTAACATCAGCGATTGATTTATTAATGTATAATTGCGGAATAAGTGTAAAAATAAAGTAAGTTTATTATATAGCACACATTTATGAAACAAGAAATACCAGTAAAAAATTGCAATTTGATTACCTTAAAATTCCGAAATTCCTTTTCCACAGCAATTTTCACGTAAGAAAACGATTTCCCTCGGGCGCAAATGGCGGCCACGAACGCCCCTGTAATATCCTTAAAATATAAGAGTTATTTTGCAAGGCAAGAATATAATTTGCGAGGAGGACGAAAACGTTATTTGCAAGGAGACGCTCGTGTCAGAATTATCTTGGCACATTTGTCTTTACGTGTTTTGGTATTCTAAGTGCAGGCGTTTCGTTGATATACGACAGCAAAAAGAGTGTCTAAATTTCTAAAAGGGTTCTCTGCTACCCGAATTTCAGCCAGAATTTACGGACACACATGTTGCAATTGCTGCACGAAATGAAACGAAATTGCAATATTCGCTTATGAAATTTCAGAGCTAACGAAGAGGAAAAAACTGTGACGTAGATTAGAAAAACATACTACAAGAAAAGTACTGTTAAAAATTCGTTAGACTTTCAACGCGATCGTTCGGGCAATCGAAGAAGTTTAAGAATTTAAAATTTAAATTTAAAGAAGATTAAAAAGATAACGGTAGGAAAACACGAGCCAAAGTTTCAAGAAAATTTGCTACTCTTCGATATTTAAATTTTATCTTAGACCGTTGAATTTTGTCATTTTCTGTGTATAGCTATTTTATGACCGAAGATTAGGAAATTCTTTCGATAAGTGGCGACGAAATGTTCTTTAAAAGTTTCATGAAAGTTCAGTGGCTTTTTGCAGGTGAAATTTTACTTTAAATCTAAGGGGTTTTGAACTTCTAGCGAAATCACGATGTCAAAGTAGAAGATTAAGGAATTCGAAACGGCTAGAGGTTTTGGTACAAATGAGAATGTAACTTTGATGTTCCCGCAGAACTTTAGAAAGTTTGTTGCGCTTCTTCGCGCTCTGTATTTGCATAAATTCATTGAAGTTCACGAGAAAGTTCCCAGTGTAATTAACTGTTGAAAAAGTTATTAATTTCGAATGTTCCGTTATGTTTTACATGTGTTAATTTGATACATCGTAGATAAAATATATTGCACTTATCGTACATTGCAACGATGTTATTAAAAATATGTTAAATATTCAAACACTATTAATATTTCAGACGATTTTATAAACTTTGTAGAATTTTATTGTATCTGTGAAAATTTTATTTGCTATTCTCAATTTTTTGCATTTTCATCTAGGTTTTTCATTTATAATCTAAATAACATTATACTTTAAATTTCTAAATTTGAAATTTCTAAACTTGGAAGTTCATAAATTATAAAATTTCTAAACCTGAAAGTCCATCAATTTCAAAATTAAAAAATTTAATCCTCGAACGAATATTCTCCCCATATATCGCCATTGCTGCACAACAGATCACATGGCATGAAAATATAAAATTATTAAAGAAAATAAACATTTGGCGAATTGACGCGCCATAACTTGATCTCTCCCAATTTGACGTAGCAAAATGGTGGTTGATTTATGGCAGTCACGGTATACTACATTTTCTTATCAGGAATTTTCGCACGGCAGAATAATTCGAGAGGCGTTGTGCAACACGTCTACGTCAGTACAAGACACTGATTTGGTATCTACGTGCCTGTCTGGTTGAAATGCAATTGCATACACGATACCATGTATCGGTACCGCAACTCCTATATCGAAGTTGAACATTATGCTACCGGAAATAAATCGAGCTCTGTCAGTATGTTAAAACAGAATATCCTATTGGTCATATATGTACTATATATTATTACTATATTATACACTGTATGGATAAATTACAAACAAAAATACAAATTTGCAAATAATCTGCAGATTTAACCTCTTGCCACGAGGAGTCTGACTCGTGACACAGTTCAAATATGACAAATGTTTTAATACTCTTCAACTTCAAGTTTAGATCCAATTATAACGTATATAGCCAAGAATCGCTGAATATAAAATACTCATGTTTCAATTTTCTTTGTTTATTTTCATATTATAGCTACGAGCAGTTAGTTTTGACCAACATATCTGACAAGTGCATTGTAGAGCATATCTGAGCATTTAATCCCTTGCTTTGACAAGTCTGACTCGTGACTCACAGTTCAAATATGACAAACGTTACTCAAATTTTTAATACTCTTCAACTTGAAGTTTAGGTGCAATTTTAACGTATGTAACCAAGGATCGCTGAATATAAAATATCCACCTTTTAATTTTCTGCGTTTATTTTAATATTATAGCTATGGAGTTAGTTTGGACTAACACATCTGATAAATGAATGTGGAGCATATCTGAGTATTTAATCCCTTGCCTCGACGAGTCTGACTCGTGACTCACAGTTCAAATATGACAAACGTTACTCAAATTTTTAATACTCTTCAACTTGAAGTTTAGGTGCAATTTTAACGTATGTAACCAAGGATCGCTGAATATAAAATATCCACCTTTTAATTTTCTGCGTT
Source organism: Megachile willughbiella (assembly GCA_945859595.2). Classification (NCBI taxonomy): domain Eukaryota; kingdom Metazoa; phylum Arthropoda; class Insecta; order Hymenoptera; family Megachilidae; genus Megachile; species Megachile willughbiella. The sequence goes on from OX243800.1 coordinate 12,869,415, forward strand.
TATTTTAATATTATAGCTATGGAGTTAGTTTGGACTAACACATCTGACAAATGAATGTAGAGCATATCTGCACATTTGACCATTGTCTCGACGAATCTGACTCGTGACTCATAGGTCAAATATGATAAACATTAATACTCTTCGACTTGAAGTTTAATTGCTTGAATTAAAATAATAAATAATTGATCGATTTAAAAAATCGCTGAATATAAAATACTTACAGTGTTTTAACTTTCTTCGTTTATTTTAATATTATAGCTATGAAGTTAGTTTTCACTGACGCATCTGACAAGCGTATGTTAAAAGAGAAATACAAATGTACAAATAATTGATACATTAAAAAAAAAATTAAGTTACAGATAATTTAGATAATTGACAAATTGAAGAATGAGAAATTTTGTTCTTTTGCAGTGCCCCGAACAGTGCTCCGAGAACAATACGAGGGCGACGTGGAACCAGACGAGATGGACCTGATGCACGAGTTCGAGGAGGGTTTCGACAGGGCAGACTTTAGGGCAGAATTCAGTCCCAGTCCAAATCTCGAAGGACCACAACCGCAACCAAGGGATAATGTTTCCCGAAATTTCCCAACGGTCAGTTCATCCCCACCACGTGCTCGGACGAACAATGACGGTGAGTACGACATAACAGTATCGCTGTTTTTTTTCTCTTCCCGAACTTTGGTGCGGAACTGACCCCGATATGTGCCATTCGAGTTGCTTTTCACGAGCTGCGTTACGTTTCCTCGTCGCACATTGATCCCACGTCGACGGACATTCAGTTTTACGACGCAGCTAGAACGTTCTATGGAATTAATTCTCGTTCAATTGCGTTGTATTCTCCCGTAAGAAATCAGAAACGTGGCGGGAATTTTGAAAACGGTATCTTGTTAGAGTGAACAATGTAATTCGACGAGAATATTCTATGAAATTAATTCGTGTTTAATTGTGTTATATATTTTTGTAAGAAATCAGCGAAATGGCGGGAATTTTGAAATAATATTATTTCAGAGTGGGCAATGTGATTCGAAGAGAATATTTTATAGAATTAATTCATGTTTAATTATATGGTATTTTCCCATAAGAAATTAGAGAAATGGCAGGAACTTTTAAAACAGTATCATTTTAGAATTTTTAAGAATTAATAATTAAGATTGATTTAATATTCTATCATTCCTAATAATTAATTAACAGATATATATAACTACATACAATTAACACATAGAACTATACATATAACTTTGTATATAACTACATATAACCTGTTAATTTCTGTCTTAAATAATCATTGAAATGGTCATCTTTCTTGACATAAACAAATTTTAAGAAATACATTCTAATTTATAATACTTCATATTTATAATACAATTGACCTTCAAAAATGTTTAAATTCAATTTTTAGCTAAATATGAAGAAATCTTATTCTACATAAATTTTTCCCAATATATGGAATCTTCCCTTCGTTGCATATGCCATCAATATCGAAACTTTTTGTGTAATAAAATATTGAAATATGGAATGAAATTTCTTTCATTACAGCGGTCAAAATGAATGCTTTATTGTAATACTATTGAAAATATAAGCGATGTAAAAATTGCACATTAAAAAGCAATAGTATCGTGAATTCTCTTCTCGCAACATTTGATATTTGAATGTTCCGTTATTAAACCTTGCAACACAATATCATGATTAAACGAGAATCCCGTTCAGTTTATAACACAATTAGATACATAATCGTCGATAGCTAGCAGATAGTATCACATGACCGTATTATGCGAAATATGGATCGATTGGAATGTATTTTCAAGTTATTTTGATGCAACTTGTATTACACTCGAATGGTACTTATTGTCAGTTATAAAAATATTTTTCAAAATATCATAGCAATGGAATCGTCAATTTTAACTGATTTTAAATTTATATTAAATTAAAACAGTTTTTCAGAATTTAAGAAGTTGTAAATACCTAATATAATAAATTAATTTATATTTAAATGAACAATTTTAATTGCAAATAATTCGTATTACATATTTTTTACTTTTTATACATTATTCTTCGCTTTCTGTTTCGATAACCAATAAAAAATTATAGTTTGTTCCACTTGCATATTTTACTCCATTTATAATGATCACCTTCGATATAAATAGGTGTAAATAATCTTCCCTAACTATCCTATCTTTCTAAGCAGGAATTATATTTAAAATTGACGATTCCATTGGATCATGTGTTCTCTGCATTAATTTCAGCTTGCACGTTTTATGCTTGCACGTTGCATGTCAGTCTAATATGGGGTGTTCTGTAGCAATTTTCTAAAACCAATGTGCATCTAATTTCAAGTGTATACATTTTACAAAAAAAATGTAAGTTATAAAATGCAAATAATTATCAGTAAATACAGAATGATAAAATATACATTATAGAAAATACATTGTAAATGTACACTATAACACATATATTATAAATGTACATTATAAATACATATTAGAACAAAAAGTTTTCGTGTTTATTCTGTACATTCAACAAAATGAATTAGTAGTTTTCAAAACGCGTACCATAATTCATAGAAAAATTAATTCTTTTTCGAAAACTAACCCTGTTCTGAATTGTCATTTGTGATGCCACTTACCACATTCTTACCATAAATTATTCACATCTTCTTCAAAATGAGTACCTATTGTTCAAAATGAATATCTTCTTCACAATAAGTATCTAGTGTTTACAGCCTTAAATAACACATTCAATAAAATTCTCGATAATTCTACAAAAAATGATGCAAAAGAGACAAATGATATGAAAAAGTGTATCAAAACTTGAATGACATCAAAAGTACGTAAACAATTTTTCGCTATTTTAGAGTCCTGTTATTTGCAATTCTAAAAACTGCTGCAAACTTCTCTAAAAAAGGTGTCCTCCGCTCTTAAATCCCCCATTAGCCACCTTTCGGCACTTTTCACCATTTTTCCAGTGATTTTGGACCCTTTTAAAAATGTTTGATCCCCTAACAAAAAGTCGTATCACGGGTTGTACATTTGTATAAGTTGTGACGGGGTTTTATTTTGACATTCGATAAGGCAGACATTTCGCATCATAGAATCACTCATATCGACTCGCATATTCTGTCAAAGTTCAAAGCTACGATTTCTCATATAAACGATAACGGACGTCATAAACGACGTTAGCATACATTCAGTTCGAGCAACTTGTCACCGGGCACCCTGTACGTCGACCTAAGATCTCGTTGAATCTCCAGTGACACACGATTCACTGCTACGTAAACGTTCAGCAGTAACAGGCCAAAGTCGTTAACATCCAGTGCATATGCGAGCATTAATGTCCGTAAGTAATTAAGGTTAATGCAACGCCGATAGCGCGTTGCTTTATGACTTATACATATAACTCTTACGGCTGATCCCCACGGGTGCACGACTACTGTGCCTTCTGTAGTCTTGGCCAATAACGGTGGCGGTTTACCTGATGCTAATAGGAAATCGATAGCGTTGGATTTGTAAACCGAGGCACACGTCCTGTTGCGGCCACGGAAAATAGGAGTACAGATTCAACGGGCGTCGTTGCTCAAAGCGTGATACGCTTCCTGGAATCTGGTCAACGATCGGCCGCGATGGTAGCTGGATTCTAATTATGTGTACCTATTGTTAGTCGTGTATGGAATCGGACATTTAAGGAAATTCCATTTGGAAATCATTTTTACCGTAGGGAACTACGGTTCATTATTGAGATTTTTGAAAAGGTAGAGGAAGTATACCTTCGCAAGATGGATATCGGTAATATTAGTGATCATTTGCTACATTGGTAATATCGGAATATTACTGATAACATACGTCGCTGATATTGGAATGTTAACGATAATTTGATATATCGATAAGTGTTTTTGAAATAACAGTAAAATGAACTTATGTAAACTATAATTATTATATTTATAAATATATGTACCGCGAAAGGAAAAGGTCGAGCACATGTCAAGCACACGTGAGAGGTGCCTCAAACGATGAACTAAATAACATCATAATGTTAGTGTATTCGAGAGTTTGATATTCCCAAATTTTTGAACTTTAAAATTTCCAAATTTCTAAATTTAAAAATGATCAAATTTGATAATATAGACCGTCAATCACACGAATTTATTTCTCCTAGTATATTCAAAACTGTGTAATCCTCATTCTAAACTCATCTAAACAATCTCTCAAATCTTCGAATTTAGAAATTTGAGAGTTTAGAAATTTGAGAGTTTAGAAATTTGAGAATTTAGGAATTTGAGAATTTAGGAACTTGAAAATATGGAAATTTGAGAATATAGACATTTCAGAAGTTGGAAATTTGAGAGTGTAGAAATTTGAGAGTATAGAAATTTGAGAAGTTGGAAATTTGAGAGAATAGAAATTTGAGAAGTTGGAAATTTGAGAAATTGGAAATTTGAGAGTATAGAAATTTGAGAAGTTGGAAATTTGAGAGTATAGAAATTTGAGAATTTGGAAATTTGAGAGTGCAGTAATTTGAGAGTATAGAAATTTGAGAAGTTGGAAATTTGAGAGTGCAGTAATTTGAGAGTATAGAAATTTGAGAAGTTGGACATTTGAGTGTAGAAATTTGAGAGTATAGAAATTTGAGAAGTTGGAAATTTGAGAATTTGGAAATTTGAGAGTATAGAAATTTGAGAAGTTGGAAATTTGAGAGTGCAGTAATTTGAGAGTATAGAAATTTGAGAAGTTGGAAATTTGAGTGTAGAAATTTGAGAGTATAGAAATTTGAGAAGTTGGAAATTTGAGAGTGCAGTAATTTGAGAGTATAGAAATTTGAGAAGTTGTCAAATTAAAATTAATATCACAAACTGCTAATCAAGCTACTTTATCCAAATTATTCCGAATATGAAATAAAAAATAAAAGCATCTCACTTAAAGTTATTAATTTGTTGTGAAGCACATAATTGGAATAATCGTAGTTCAACTATAGTCTCCGCCTTCGCACTTTCGTCATTAAAGACACACGTATTACACCGTTCAAGTCAAACACACGCCGAGTAAATTTCAAAGAAACACTAGCAAGTGTACTTCAACGGAGGCACCTTTTCAAATTGAACAATACACGTCACGATACATAGGAATTTTTTTCCCCTAAGTACTCTCTCTCTCTCTCTCTCTCGGTTGTTTTTCGTCTCACGAGAAAAACTTTCAAGCGAGAACTTTCGTCTCAAACGATGCAAGCCTGCACATACTCGTAGCTGTATGTGCAATAATGGCCACGATGAAGCAACTCGTCGACAAAAAAGGAAAACAATTGTCGCTTTTTCATGCTTCGCTACCTTCAAGACACTTCTTTCCTCTGGCTTTTTCTTCGGGGTGAGCTAAAAACGTTGTTTCCCCGCGGTTTGATACACCCGCCAGAAGGGAACGTTTATTCCGAAACTTTTCGTGACTGTTTAATTAACAGGACTCTTAGTTAACTGGCTTCCTTCGGGTGAGATAGGGCCGTTGTTCCCAACATTCTTGTCGTGACTGCTACTTCGCTGTAATTTGCTGTGGTTCTACCTATTCTTTGCTGCAATGGAAGCTGTTTTATTTTGTCAATCTGAATCTTCTATTAGAGCACCAAGAAGATAAAGTATACAATTAGTGACATTTCGTTAAATTTTCATTTTAACTTTCACTGTGCAAATATGGTCTTTTGATAGGAAATTATGGTTAGTATTCCTTAAATACTTTCGAAAACTCGGATTAATAAAAGGAGTATATTTATGTGCACTGTAACTTTATTCGAAAGAACTAAAAGAAAGTTTTTTTAAAATTTAATGTGTATTAACTATGAAGTAATAAAGGTGGCACGCATTCATTTTACGTCGAGCCTGATCCTATTTATTTATAATAATGAAGGAAGTAAAAAGTTGTTATAATATAAATTATTACAATGAAACTGTCTCATACTATACACGTACTATATGCATATATGTGTATTGTACAAATATCTCATTTTGTATTATATGTAAGGAGACTGTTTATACTCTCATATAATGTTATTGAAAATATTTCAATACTATTGAACAATTTAATTGCTTTCTCTATTAATTTGCGATAACAGCTTGACGTGTACCTTAGCATCCTCCATATTTGTTTTGTGCATCATCCCCTTCGCGGCTCCACAGTTCCTTTTTCAAATTCAATAAAAATTGCAGAAATAGACAGCTTATAATACATACCCCAGAACTTGTCACGAAATTACACCTTACTTTCGACTTAAAATGGAAGTACATAACACTCTATTATTCTGAAAATTTCTAATTATCAGCACTCCGTAGGGGCTACGCGACGAAACTAAATCGCGATACTTGAATTTCAAAGATTCCTTTGCGAATCTGGGAAGCTTTAATTGGAATTCTATTCACTCGAATGCTTTCAGTCGCGAGTTTTGCTTTGCTTGCTTCGGATACCACTTCTCAGATTCTCGAGCAGACTGAGAAAAGTAGGTACAGGAGAAAGAAAGAAAAAAAAATGACGGCAAAACGAAAGCGATGCTTTTGTCCACGAGTTCTGGTCTTTTTATCGCGTTTAGCCACTTTCTCGTAACTCGCTTAATTTCATTTGAATACTTGAACGTGGATGGAATGAGTCTTTGGAATATCATATTAAAAAACTTTGTACTCGGTCCACTCTGCATATTATCTGCGAAACACTAATTTAATACGTTTACTTTGATGCTTTACCCGCGGATGCTTAAAACAGGTTCTACGACTCGTTCGTCGAAAATTTACTCGATATTTCGCTTAATTTGCCTCGCAACATTTGCTACGCGAAGTTGGATTTAAGTATCATTATATAAATTACCTCGACTGTTCCTCTGTCAAGGAACTTTGTCGTTCCTTGATGCGATTAACGATGTTTGCGACTTTGCTGAATGTAATATCGTCGTTAAGCACATTTCTAGCTGATTTCACAAACAGTAATGTCGTTAAGATGGTTTCATTTACGCTTCGTTTAGATGCAGATTTAGTGATTGCAAAGGGAATCGTATTATTATGTGCTCCTGTATAAATTCATATTTCATTAAATTCTAATCTTCAAATTCAGTCTTCAAATTTTCTTGATTATTCATTTTCGAATTCTTGAAGTACAAAATTGTCAAATATTATCAAATTTCGAATTTCTCTGATGTATAAAAATTACAATCCTTAAATTATCAGCTTGCAAACTTTTAAATTTATAAGACTTATATTCTTGAATTATCAAATTTTTAAATTTGTTAGTTTATTTCTAATTTTTTAAATTCTAAATTTTTTAATTACCAAATTTCTCAATTTTATAATATACAAAAATTCGTATTTTTGAATTACTAAATTTCTAACTGTTTTAATTTTTAAGCACAGACTACATTTTCGGAATAGCAAATTTCAAAATATTCTCAAATATTTTCACAATGTTATATTTATTATCCACAGTTTCATGTACCTACAATACGCGTAGATAAACGAACAAATTCTAAATATATGTGACATATTCGTATGAAAATTTAAGCGCGGCCTACATACCTAATGTGGGTGGTCAAAGCGTTAAAGCTAATAATTGTAAAGTAGATGTCCAAATTAATTTTACATCTCCAAATTAATTTTAACGTCAAACGTATTGCGTGAAATATAAAATTCATTTTGGTCAGACTGGAACCTTCTGTTGCATAAATAACAAGCAGTTCTTTCAGTTTTTGCTTCGATGTCAGGAAAGAAGATTTGGACGAACGAGGAAAAGTACAAAATTACGTAATTGCATTAGCAAGGACTCGCATATTCATGTCCCGTCTACGGTCTCTCACTAAATGTTAATTAACTTTGGCGGTAAAATAAAAGCTCTTTTCGTGACACCAGCAAGTACATTGTCAGACGGATACCACGGAAAAAAAAAGAAACATAAACCGTACTCGAGGATTAGGATCCTTAGAGTCCGTTTAAAATTTATTACCACGCTTTTTTATTGGGAAGCGTTAATTCCTTCATTGAAAAGAAGAATATTCGGAGCTTTTAGTATCTTCTTTCACGTTTGATATTTCACGATTTTATTCCCTGTTATTATTTTTCTTTTACAAAATATTTTGAACACTTTTTGCTTTGTATGTCGTTTCATTTGCACGCCGAATTTAATTTCTCAATAATTTCATTGAAATTAGAAAAAATTAGTTTAAGTTAAATTTTGTTAAAATTAAAACTATATAATAGTCTATCTTGATTATACATAGTATGGAAGGAGTAAATATATAAATATATAAATTGATAAAAAAGATAAATCCACAAATACTCCACTTATACTCCATAAATAATAAGGAGAGAGTAAGGCTACATGTCTATATAAAATAACGAAAATAAAGGAATATTGAATACAATTGACATTCGCATACAACTTAAATAAACGATGAAAAATCCGCTGAACGTCAGTGACAGAACAGTGGATCGTTTATTCCTGAATAAAGGAGCAGAAACGCACTTTGAGGGAGTGAATTCGCTGACTCAAGAAGCTTCAAGTTAATCACGATGACAAAATTGGACAGGTAGTTGGATGCGTTATATTATACACGCCTCGGCGACCAACTCATTAAAGCCACGTAACCGGAACTTGGAATAGTGCTTCGAAATCTACCGCGGAAACTTGACGAGCTTTCGTCCAAGAACGGTTTCGAGTACTGCCTATTATAGCCTATATATATTGCACTTGCTGTTACGTGATTATTCGATACAATTGCAGTCTTTTACGGTGGGTGTCAGGGTTAATTTTTTTTCAGTGAATGAAATATTTTCTGAATAGCTTTCTCGTTCTCTCTATTTATCATCTTAATTTCTTACAGTATGATTTTCAAGAAATGTAGAAATCTGAAAATTTAGGAAATTGGGAAATTGGGAATTTGAAGACGTGAGGATTTGGAGATGGTAGAGGAAATTGGAAAATATGCTGGTTCGAGAATTAACAATTGCGATAAATAAGGTAGCTTTAATATCTGCAACAAAGAAGATAATTTTGAAATTTGCAACGAAAGCAATAGCAAATTTGAGATTTGCAACGAAAAGAGCAGTAAATTTAATATTTGCAACGAAGACAATAGTAAATTTCTCATTTGCTACGATAACAATAGTAACATTTATTAACATTTGTAATTTTAATATTTAACTATAATAACAGTAGATTTAACATTTCTATCTATGATAATAGTACATTTCCCATTTGCAACAAAAACAATAATTTAATATTAACAACAAAAATAATAGTAAATTTATAATTTGCAACGAAGAGTAAAGCGTTTGATACGTGTTATGCAAAATCACTTTCTTGCAGGACGTTCTCTCATTTTATAACATGCCGTGTTATACACTGGCTCGTTCAAGATGAGAGATAAACGAATCGTAAAATGCATTATCTCGTCGTGTCGCGTTAAAGGTACGAGAGAATTAACGCGAAAAGTCAGTTCATATCGAAAATTGGGAAAGAGACTTCATTCATCTAAAAACGCGAAGTAACCGGCTGGAAAAGAAGCGAAGGAAAAAGCGAGTTGGCGTTTATTAGTCGACTGAACGAAATTGCCTTTCGTGATGCGTGTCTCTGGCATCGCTTTTAATCCAATCAAACGTCCTCAAAATCCAATTTTCTCCAGGCGCTGCCCTTTAATGCCTGTCATGTTGTGAGCTCCTAAAATTCTGCCTTCGATCTTATTAAAAATATGAAATAGCAGATCTCACGAGCAAAAATTTACCGTTGTCAACACAAGAATTAGGAGGCTGATTCAGGGAAGGACGGTCCCAATTGGTCAGAATAGCAAAATGGCTTTGAAACAATCGAAAATTCTATTCCAGCAGGAAAACACACTCCCGGTCGAAATGAGGGTCATCTCTAAGAGAAAGTCCGAACTTTACAAATTGTTGCAAATGGTGCAAACATTACAAAGCAATGAATTCATTGCGGTGCTATTTACTTAGCAAGTGCGACATACTGTATCCAACCGAGGAATTGGCGCGTAGGTTGCTGAGTTTGGAAGGACTACCGCCCCATTTGGTCAGAATAGGAAAATGGAAACCTCACATTTCCGGCGGTATATTGCCTCGGGAAGTCACACCAATTAGGCCAAAAATGTCTGTAGGCAAACGTTTCGAGAGTGAGATAGTGCGAATTGTGCGATGCAGTTGTCATTATTATTCTTATTTGCCGATATGTCACACTGGAACTCACGGTGGGGTAGGCGGAGCAACTGGCTTCTTTTACTCTGGGTCGACTTACGCGACAACTTATGGGTTGTCTACAATAGGTGTTTGGGTCTGGTACGAATATTTTTTTTTTTTTTTTTTAAATAGTGGTTTATAGTCGCATCAACTACCCAGGTTATTAGCGACTGTTGACAAATTTACGGAGACAAGGTTATGGTCGGAAGTGGATGGTTTGAGATAACTTTTTCATAGTTGGATGAGGATTCCTATAGTTTTACAAAATTTTAGTAATGTGTCTTGATACGCTGTTGATGTGGTTGCTTCAGTGAGGTTGTTCTTGATGTTTAATCTTCTTCTGGCGTGGTTATATTTTCTGCATTCCAAAATTATGTGTCTGATGGTTATGGTTGTGTTGCATATATCGCACCTTCTGGAGGAACCGTTTTCGAGTATGTATGAGTGAGTCAATTTGGTGTGTTCGGTCCTAATTCGGGTTATTGCCACTTGATTTCTTCTATTGTGTTTAGGGTTAGTTTTTAAATCGTAAAATTTGTCGAGTTGTTGATGGGTTGAGCTGGCTTTGTATTTTCTCCATGTAGAGTCCCATGACTGTTTTAGTAGTGTCGCGATATGATTATTGATGTCCGCAGAGGTGTTTAATATCGGTTGGTTTTCTGTGACTGTGGTCGCTGCAATTTTTGCCTGAAAGCCGGCAATGGTGTTTCCGTAGATATCCATGTGGGAAGGAACCCAAGCTATGATTACAGTTTTGTTGTCTTTGGTTAGTTTATCATATTTTTCCTGAATTTATAAGTGCATTTCAGTGGTGTATTTTATGGTTTGAGTTTTCCGGATGGTGGAGAGGGAATCAGAGAAGATAATGAACTTGGACTGAGGAGATCTGTTGACAAGGTTAAGAGCTGATAGGATCGCGTACGTTTCGGCTATATGGATACTATTGTAGGGGTGTAGACCATAACTGGACGTTTCTTCTTGGGTGCAAACAGCGGCTCCTGTTCCGTAGTTGTTTTTTGATCCGTCAGTGTAGATATGGGTAAAATCAGGGTAATTACTGCAGAGGGCATTGAAAATTTGTTTGCATCTCTCTTTAGATAGGTTTTCTTTTCTGTTAATTTCCAGTGATATATCAATTTCGGGCGTCTGTAATGTCCATGGGGGTATTTTGTGCAGTCTGGTCTTTTCCATATTCGGTACCTTAAATTGGAGCTCTTTCAGGTAGTTTTTTACTCTCTGGTGGAGTGGTACGGATATTGCAACGTGGAGTTCGACTAAATTGCGTTGATTGCATTAGGATAGTCAGAAATTTTACAATCTCGAGTTAGAAAAGTTAGACATTACGGAAATTCGGACATTTTTAGTGTCTGGGAAACTGAACTTCGAAATTTAAGAATGCGGGGATTTTGAAATTAGGAAATTTGGAGAATTCGTAAATTTTGTGATTCGGAGATTCGATATTGGGAATTTTTGGATACTCTGGGTCGACCTATGCGCCAATTCCTGGTTAGGGGTCGGCAACCTGCGCCTCGCGAGTCGCATGCGGCTCAGTAGAATCATACTTATGGCTCTTAAGTAGTTTAATAGTACATATTGAAAAATTAACCGCAATATTGCAATTGCCAAACAAATATAATAATCCTGCGCACACATCAAAATGCGCGGCAAATCGCATGCATGTAAACCTAGCTTTAGCTAACCTTGCTCTCCACACTCACCGACGCCACACTCAAAATCAAAAAGTGTTTCCGCTTTCTTTAATATGTGGACTTCTATGTTCTGTTACTACGCAAAATAGAATGTTTTGATTTCACAATCAATACATGTTTCACAGCAGATATTATATTATTTTTTCTAATACATACCGATGTATGTACTTATATTTGACTCTGTAAAAAAATAATTTATCACATCAGGAAAAAAGTGGCTTTTAACTCCAGAAAGGTTGCTGACCCCTATCCTAGGTTGACTGCAGTACCTATTTCCTTTTTCTCTACACATGGTACAGTATATTAGCCCATTCTCACCTGCGTATCTTTCGTTCGCATCAAAGGCAAAGCCGAAACATCCCCGAGCGTATGAAAACCCTGCAAACCCTGAAAATCAGTCGTAGCTCGTTCGACCGTGCCCTTTAACGAGCGCTTTCTCTCGCGACTGAGCTTCCTGTTACCATCCGCGCAGATAATTCAGGCTTCTAATTAAAATCGCCCACACCACCGGAGCCTGGGCGCCCTATTCTGGCCAGGAACGTGATAGTTCGGCAAAGTGGCTATAGGTCTGGCAGCGTATAAGCGCGTGCCCAAAGCGGAAGAGGCACACGCGACGCGATAACGTGCTGTTACAACGTCCCCTGTTCATTATCCACGTTTTGAATTGCAGCATGGCCGGACGACAAAAGAAATCGTGAACTTTATGGGTCGGCTTTGTCCGACGAACCACAGGCGCCGGCCTCGTGGTTGTCGTCGTCGTCGTTTGGCATCGGCGGCAATATCGTTCGGATGTTATCCAATTTCATACGCGAATTCTTTTTTCCTTCCTATCTCCCTTTTCTCTTCCATCGTTCACGAGGTTTCTGCTCTCGTTTGGACGCAATTTTAACTCCATTGGTAAATTCCCGCGATTTTCATTGGCTCCTCGACGCGTGTACGACGAAGAAAATTTATACGTTTTATGGTTAAGAGCTAATCTGACTGGGCCGGAGGAAAACTTACCATCGGTTAATTTTCGAGGATCTCTGGGGATTTGAACGGTTGGAGACAGGTTCAGAATTTGGGAGCATAGAAATTTGGGGATTTCATACTGTTGATAGTATGGACTTCTCGGTGTGGGAATTTGGGAACTCAGAAATAGAGGATATGGGGATTCGTGGATCTAAGGATATGGGGAGCTAGAAATTGGTGTACAGAGTTTGGAATGTAGGTATTTGAGGATTTAGGAATGTAGTATATAAGAGTTTAGAAACATAGAGGTCTACGGATATAGAAACGTAGACAATTAAAAAGATTTGGAGATATAGGGATTTGGTGATGTAGGTTTCTGCGAATATTGGGATCTGTAGAAAACAAGAATTCTGCGATTTGAGGATCTGAGCATATCGGAATTTGGGGATATAAGCATGTAGAGACATCAGGATTTAGGGAGGTGGGAATTTGGAAAAATTAATAATTATTATTCTTGGAATTTTTAATTATAGTACACGAACCTATACCTATTTTATGGTCTATATTTTTGTACAACCTAACTTTAATATAGATAAAAGATATCGAACTTAGAATTCTTGAAAGAAGAAGTGAGCTAACATGATTAGTGTGGCAAACAGAACAAAGAAGTTTAAGAGAATTTAACACAATACGATTTCAAATATGACGAGACAAACAGACAAAAATTGTAGCAAACTGTGGAACAGTAAATAGAAAGCTGTAAGGAGTTAAAAGTAGTCTTACAAAATGAAGAATGACAGTAACAGGAAGAGTTGTTTTATATATTAGAAAAATTGAAAAATAAGAACTAGCGGGAGGTGCCACATGGGCAAACAAGCAATTTTCGAGGGGAAAGAATAACTTTTAAACAAGCAGGCAAACAAGTACGAAAGAAAATAAGAAAACATGCCGAAAGATACATCGTGCATCAACATCAGCGCAAGGAGTCAGTAATAAAACAGGAATAAGGGTAACACGCTCGAGGGGAGAAGCGAACTATAGAAATGAAAGTGACTGCGTATCGGAAGAGGGAAACTAATTAAAATGAAAAAGCAAACAACCCGAGCAAAATGAGGTTTTTATTAAACTGTCGGCAAAATTAGCTATTTCACGTAAGTGGAAGACTTCAAACTAAAGGAATAAATTGGAAGTAAGAAGAAAAAATATAATCTATGATGAAATAGAGTTCGTTCAGTTTTAAAATTTAACAATTATGACGTTAGAAATCTGAAGTTTGCAAATTTAAATTTGGGATTTTCCGAATGTCAAGTTTTCAAATTTGGGATTTTAGGAATTTCAGATTTTTAAATTTTGGATTTTAGAAGTTCAGGAATACAGAAATTTGAAATTCTGAGATTTGGGACTTTAGGAATTTGGATATTTCAATTTCTCAAATTAGAGACTTCAGGTATTTAGATATTTCAAATTTTCAAATTAGGGATTTTAGGAACATTGTCTCCAAATTTAGGATTTAGAAATTTCAGATATTTAAATTTTAGATTTTAGAAATTTAGGATTACCAAAATTGCAAATTTTCAAATTAGAGACTTCAGGTATTTAGATATTTCAAATTTTCAAATTAGTGATTTTAGGAACATTGTCTCCAAATTTAGGATTTTAGGATATTCAGATATTTCAATTTTAGATTTTAGAAATTTATTAATATGAAATTTCAAATTCTCAGATTTGGAACTTTAGGTATTTAGACATTCCAAATTTTCAAATTAGGGATTTTAGGAATATTGTCTCCAAATTTGGGATTTTAGGAACTTAGAAACATAAATTTTCAAGTATAAGGATTTAAAAATTCAGAGTTGTCGAATTTCCAAATTTACTTACGAAGTCGTAAATTTCAAATGTAAGTATATAATAATTCCGAAAATGTCAAATATCTGAATTCAGAAACTTGAATGTTTAGAATATTGAAAATTTCTAAATTTAATTCAGAAATTTGAACATTCAACAAACTTTCAGGAATTCATATGTCACAATTTGCATTTCACTTTGCAACGTTTGTAATTTACAAAGCATCAAGTCTGAAAATTTATACTGTCATAAATATCCATGTATGCGTAAAATATTCGCGAAATTCAAAATCTTCATAGTGTGCGCTTTTAGGGAAACGGCATTTGCATTTAAAACGAAATGATGTTGATGAAAAACGACAGTCTTGTACGAAACTAATAGAACCCCATCATATTTCATAGCATTTCCTTAGATTTGATCTGAGCCTTAATTAAAGATAATGGTCGACAGTCCAGTAAGCCAAGAAACTCGATCCTATCTTTTCCATCAGACGCCTTTGGCAAAGTTCGATTCGAGCCTTCCTGCCATTTCATTCCCTTACGAAGAAAATATTGGCGAAGTTTTCGGTGGAAACTCTCGCATAATCTTTCGTGAACGATTAAATAAGCGAACTTAATAATCGATCTTTCCATTCTAACGGATTTCAACCGAGCCGAAGTAGAACGTCGTGACCAATAGGATTTCAATGGAATTAAATTTTTACGATCGAT
The DNA here is from genome assembly GCA_945859595.2 of Megachile willughbiella. Classification (NCBI taxonomy): domain Eukaryota; kingdom Metazoa; phylum Arthropoda; class Insecta; order Hymenoptera; family Megachilidae; genus Megachile; species Megachile willughbiella. The sequence goes on from OX243800.1 coordinate 12,884,827, forward strand.
ACGTAAAACGGCCCTTTACTTTTTAAGCGGATTAATATTTGATCACACAGAAGTTACATTAATTAAACGATCCGTGTTAATTGATAAATTAATAAGAATAAAAGAAAGACAGAATCGGGATTAGTTGATTACTTTATAGACAAAACTATTTAATTACAGATTATACAAAGTGTGATGAATTGAATTTACATTAATAATAGAACGTAAATATATTACCGTTTGTCGTTGAAATTACAAAACGTTAGAAAATACAATAGCTTATAAGCAAATTATGTTCCTTCAAGAGCGAGCAAGGTAACGTCTTACTTCGACAATCGACAAGTTAATAATGAAAGTTCGGGCCTCGCCCAAGCAATGTTCGCGACACGCTCGGGCCTCTCCGATTTTCCCCGAATTCTACCCTTATCTACCATAGCGGCTTTACTCCTAGACCAGCCTAAAGGTCCCGGAGAACAACCAAGTGGTTCTCCGTCCGCTGTCCCTCACTACCGGAGACGTTCCTCGTCTCCCTCTCAGGGTCATACCGGCCTCAGGGCGATACATAGAGCACCCCCCCTAGCCGTGGCTTGAACGGCCCCAGGTTCGCCGAAGCGCCCCTGTGCTCGCAAGGAGATCACCAGCTAGGCATCAATTCTCGGAAATTTACAAATGTTATCTCGCTCGCTCTTCCTTCGCACTCGCTACGAATAAACTTTACGCTACCTTCGCAATGACATTACAATCGCACGCAATTTATAACATAACGAATAACCATGGTTATTTTACATTCAGCACATACATAACCCAAACTTATACAATTTTACTTAAATCTAAACAATTATTCTGGGAGTATTTAACAATCCGACTGTTCAATAGAGAAGTGTGTGATTAAACTTAAATTATATATGAATATTTCTGCTTGAATGGAATTAAATTGAAAAATTGAGTAATGACATTCGCGTTTGATCGATATTTTTGTATTTGACGATGAGGATTTATTTGAAACGCAGGTAATTTTACCATCGGAAATTTCATTTATTCTGATTTGATATCTTTGGAAGATTATTGTAAATACAAAATAAAAAATAAAATTTCCGATAATGATTGAAATATTTAACTTTGGTATTAAACGTTATGTGCAATTATGTATAATAAAAATTATATGACTTTTATTGAAATTTTACTATATACTGAATTAGGTGGTTACCTAAAAAAAATATAAAAATTCCAAGTTATTATTAAAAATTTTAGGTTTTTATTAAAAATTATTATTTCTAATTGAACGTCATTTAAAAAACACCAGATATAAAAAAATGAAAAAAAGATTATAGATAGATAGATTTATGCAATAATTATTAATATTTTTATAATAATTATTAATTATTATTAATATTCTATAGAGATATATTAAGATAAATTAATTTTATCTTCAAAATTTAATTTAGCCTTGAAAATGAATTTAGAAAATAAATTAATATCAATGTGATATTAATATCTGATAATGTATTAATATTACATATTGAGAGATATTAGATATTAGAGATATTAATATCTTGTAACATAATTTAACTTAATAAAAGTTATTTTAATTTATATTGTTTCCATAAATATTTTGAATTTATTTCAAAATAGCATGATCATTTTGTAATAAGTATATTAGTACCTTTTACATCAGGGTTAATTAAATATAGTAATATCTCAAAAATAAAAGACATGTATATATATTTGATATGAAAATATACTTTTGAGATTAAATGTTAATCAATTAAGTAACCGATCAATAAAATAAAAAATAAATGATGTCCATTAGAAACAGTGAATCATTATGAATGACCGGGGACGAAAATTGATTTAATTGACCATTTCTGCACGAAGTCGAATATCAAAGTAAGAGAAACACCCCTGTGGCGCATGTTTAACCGCGTGCAAGTCAAACTAGATCGATGAAGAAGCAATTATCGAACAGCTGTCGTAGTGTCAATGTCTACCACGTTGGCTGATGCAGTTGAGCAAACTTTCGATCCCTTCGGGCGAAAATTCCTACATCCCTGTTCCTCGAACCTGTGTTCGTCAACTAACTTTACGACACTGCCCGGAAGCATGACCAGATTTCCATGAAAAACAACAACAATCTCATCTTAACCTGTCTTCTACCCTTGTATAATATTTGTCGTCTTTAATTAATCATTATCGCAGCTCAGATTTTATCTATACAAATATTTTATATTTGTTTCTGATGTATATGTCTATAACTTCTTATCTGTGTAAATTATCTTCATTTTCGTGTATTTGTTAATATAGCCCTTGATATCGAAAATCAAGTAATATTTATTCACCTTTATGGTGGATAATATTAAAAAATAATTAATATTGTTTATAATGGTTAATATTAACGACTGAGAAATAGTCAATAATAATAATGACTACCATTGAAGAATAATTAATATTGTGGTTAATATTGAAAATCAGAAGTTAATATTGTTTACAATGGTCAGTGTACGAGAATGATAGACAGCAATAATAATGGGTAAAATTAACGACTAAGGAGTAGTCAATAATGATAATAATGATTAACGCTAAAGAATAACAGTCAATGATATTAATAACGATTAGCGTTAAAAAATAAGTGTAAATGTTAATAATGATTAATATTAAATAATAAATAGCATTTCAACCCCTAATAGTAATATCTAGAATTTCTACAAACATTTTTATTGAAAATTCGCAGAGTTGCTGTCTGCGTTCTGAAGTCATGATTTTTGGCGAAGTTAGGTAATTTCAGATGACATTAAGCAAATTCTTATTGGAAGATTACTGTCAATTTGAAAGTTGAAAGACAGCGGAATTTAAGGAAACTTCTTTTGATTTTCATTGAACTAGGTCGAAGTAAAGCTGCTATTTTTCAGTCTTAATCGAAGTTCTACATTTATGGAACACTTCTGTTATTTAACCTGATGTCCGGTACGATTCATTAGAATTTCATTAAAAATCCCATTCGTTTCGGTTAGAGAAGATAGCGTTTCAACGGTAATAAATCTGAAATTGAAGGAAGAACAAGCAAAGTTTTTAAATTAAAAATTTTACGCTGTTTCGTGTCTTTTGTGAAAATATGAAGGTGATTTAGTGAACGTTCATATTTCGCACAATCTACTTATTCAAACTTAATATATTACTCAAATATTATTCATTATTATTCGAATAATTACGTACATGTATTATTTAAATAATAATAAGTTACTCAGTTCATTATCTATATGTATTACGTAAATGATAATACAAATATTAATACTTTAATGGCCGTAGCAGTCATGCGTCGCCAGGGGTCTACACTATTTTTGAAGAATTAATTTTAAAAAATTGTATGTAAATTCACGAAATGATTCAACGTGTGCAATAAAACAAACAAAAACAACAATTACGACATATTTATAATTTTCCTTTGTGTGATAATTATTGAAGCAACCACCTTCATCACACATATGTTGTGTGAGCGGCCATTAAAGTGTTAAACTTGATACATACGTTACTCAAATATTATTCAATATTAAATAATTACCTACATATGTGAGGTTACTAAATTAATAGTATATGTTACTTAATTAGAAACAATATATCACACAAATAATTATCTGCACGTATTACTTAAATGATAATTTATTACTCAAGTATTATTCAATATTAAATAATGACCTACATATGTTAGGTTAGGTTACTAAATTAATAGGATATGTTACTTAATTAAAAATAATAATATGTCACACAAATAATTATCTACACGTATTACTTAAATTATAATTTATTACTCAAGTATTATTCAATGACCTACAAAGTATATTACTTAAATAACAACATATTGCTCAACAAATTTTCAGTGCACATTACCTGAATAATAAAAAAAAAAAATAAAAAAAGCTAAAATGCTTCAAGTTCCATATTGATATACCATAATCATAATTTTAGGGTATTTTGTGTAATCAAATAAGTATCTACATTTGATGATCGATTGACACGCAACAAGCTAATACTTTTCTATTATCTCGGACCACCACCACTGGTCAAATGTTAATGCTCTCCAAGTGTAATAAAGCCACAGGCAATCAAGACTAGCATCAGCGACGCATCGAAGATTGAACTATCGATAACCAATTTGACGTTAGTAATGAGAGTATACTAATACGCTCAAGGTATAATCTAATTCCGATCAGACAGCCATCAGCTACCGAATTTCCACGTACTAATTCACTGTCTGTTCCACCGTCATGCGAACATTAAATCAAGTTAACATTGCACGGACAGTGTGTATCTTACTGAAGATTTTCGAATTTCCATACCGCAGTTAGCACGAAGTTGATAAAATTCCTCGGAAATAAAATATAATCGATGCACCCGTTCTTTTTGCCAGGAAATGGATTTCCTGTACAATTTCAATTGCTCTAAAAACCGGAACGATCCAAGAAGTATTTCATTTAACTTTATTTGAAGAGCTAGCAAATTAGAAAAACGGATTGGTGTTGAATGAAAATGAAATTGGTTTTCAAATTGTATTGCGATTGCTCTCGTTTTTAGTTTCTCGTTTGATGTTTGTAAAGGTAATCATTGTTCTTTGAATATTAAACTTTGATGTTTTATAAGAATTTAATACACAGTTGTTTATTAAATTGAGAAGTTTATTAGCTGCAGTATTATACAAACTAGTTGATTTTTGCATAATTTGTTAGATTAGCGGATTTTTAAATTTGTTAATTTTTGAATGATTTTCGTGTTTCAAAATGGCAAAATTTCTGTATTTCAGAATTTTGTAATTTTTAAATTACTGTGTTGACAAATTATTAGATTACTAAATTTTTTAATTTGATCGTTTTATTAAAATTTCTATATTTGTATACTTGTGAATTTATTAATTTTCAAATTTGATAATCTGTATTTGCTTTCGAAAGTTGAACATTTTAAAATATTTTTACTCCTCGATGAAATTAACATTTTGGTGGATGCAACAATGCGACGTACCTGCAGTTTAATTTTGAGAAAGACAGAAAGTCCAATTAAACGATCTATAAATTTCGATGTCGAATAAACGAGTCAATAAATCTACTAATGAAATGGATCTTGTTCACATGACGGCGACACGATTATTGGTAATAAAACAACACTATATTCCATCGTAAATATGCAACGAGCTGCAAATTAATTCGATAAAATCTCAGGGATGCTTTGGTTTTTTGGTTTCGAGAGATTACGTTGTTATTTGTTATTCTGTAATTTTTTCGATGAAATATTTTGTCGAAAAATCACATCTGAACCATTTCGTGTATATCTTTCTTCATCTGCATTTATGATGGTGAATAAATCAAATTTAATTTGTGTGAAATATATATAATGATAATGCTGTAATGTATACAACAAATATATATTTTTTCAACAAAAAATATAAATGTTTTTATTTGTGTATATTTAATTAGAAAAATATATATTTTTACATATACATACATAAAATGTAGACATATTACGATTATACATATGTGTGGACAAACATATAAAATGTAAAATAAGTATAAACATATGAAATTAATATATATTGCATAGAGAAAGTATATCAGTTATATCAAATATATTTATAAATTTTTTAATTTTTTATGAAATATATTTCTGTAGTTACATTTCGTGTTCATCGCTCAAATGATGAAATACCTTGATTTTTGCAATAATTTAAAAAAAACGAAATGTATATTTTTTGTAACTAATTTTCACGAACATGGAGCCAGGTATAAAAATAAATGTTATTCTTTCAGTTTCATTTATTCATATAGATTGAATTTTTGCTTCCTATGCACATTTTAAAAGCTATATAATTGCATGAATAATCAATCATCGCTCCGTAATTGATTTCAGCAGTAAAAAAAGGAACAGTTTTCACAAATTAACAATTCCAGAAATGCAGGTCAATCGATCGATCGTATGTTTTATGAGGTTATACTACACCAACTTTTATGAAATTAAAGCAGTACAAATCATACGTTTTAATTTTCTAAAAGAGTAACTTTTTAATTATAGAACTATAAAAACAAACGAAACATTCATTTCGTTCACTTTAACATTTCATCTTCGTTACAGATTTTATAATTAGACTATGGGATATTTGTGCACTTAAACTGCGTAAACTGTGTAAAATATATTCACATTTCTAAAGTTTAAAACATTTTTGAAAATATTAAGAATATGAATTTTTAAATATTAAATTTATAAAACATTTTTAAAAATGTTGAAAATGTTCATTTTTAAATATTAAATTCATAAAACATTTTTAACATTATTGAACATATTCATTTTTAAATATTAAATGTATAAAACATTTTTAACAATTCTATTAAAAATATTAAATATACAAAATATTTGTAAAAATATAAAATTGTAATTTTTATGTATTATATTTCTGAAACATTTTTGAAACATGCAGAGAACAATCGTATGCAGAAATATAACATGTGCAGATTGTGAGCTGTATAATACTTGTATATGTTGAAAATATATCACAGTTCTGTAACGTTTAATTTATCGTTATAATTGTGATTGAAATTGCGATCGCTTATAACCATTTACTTAATTAATGATGTTCGCTAATTAAAATAACTAATTATTGTTCTTGCAACATTCGCTTATTATTTGAAACTGCATATATCATACTGTATAACATATTGTAATCGATACATCATGTATCGTTCAACATATTGTATTGATTAAACGGTAATATTTCAGTTCACTTATTCTTTCTCTTCGTTTTTTTGAATCATTTTAGTCCGGATTGTCTTCATATTCAAATCCTGACTCCAAGATTCTTCTTTTATTACCAATTCTCATGGGTCTTATTTCCATAACCATAATAAAAACAATAACATTCCTTGGAAATGAGAATTTTATTAAAGCGGTGTTATTACCCAGAAAAATATTTTTATTTTGTTACTATTACCTGCTCGCTTTACTTTCAAATGCGTCACAATTATAATTTTCGTTGAAATCATTCTGAGCCATATTTTGTTTTAATAAAATAAACCACAATTCGTAATTAATTTTCAAATAATAGTGAAATTGTTAATTTCACTACTTGTAATTGTTAATATATTTTTTTTAATAAAATAAACTACAATTCATAATTAATTTTCTAATAGTTAGGGGTTGTACCAATGCTAAAAACCGAAATTAACAATTTCACTACTTGTAATTGTTAATATATTTTTTTAATAAAATAAATTACAATTCATAATTAATTTTGAAATAGTTAGGGGTTAAATTGTTAAGAGGTTGCACCGATGTCAATAACCGTGTCGATTTTGTTAAGTATTTACTGGAAATTGAAGTGGAACTTGCAAGTTCATTATAGAAATCAGCAATACCTAAACAGACCTACAGATCCTCGATCATATTACGGTTATGCCACCAACATTATACAATTTGTAGTTTTTTACGGTATTATATTACTAAAATTTACTAGAACTAAGTACCGTAATATATTCGGCCAAAAATAATTTCAACCTAACTTGCATCACTTTCAAAATAATTTTTCCAATACCAATCACCCAAACTATCGTCTAAATATCAGGGAATTTCAATTATTTTCACTATAGATTATTTACAGATAAAAGTATCATATTATGTTTTATCATCTTCCTTTTTTTCAAAAATGGATTTGTTCCACTTTCAAGATAAACGACTCGATTGCAACATTAATGCCTAGTATTCCGTATCGTGGCGTATCAGATGTCCCATGGAAATTCGAGATATTAGCCACACATGATTGCTGCTGTAAAGGAAGAGCACCCTATTGAACTAATAAACTGTTGCTCAATTGATTCGCATTTAGCGTTTGGTACGTAGCGATATCGAAATCATTAGTATCAGTGTGCTGTTGCGTTGACAATTGTGCCGTCACAGATTGGTCTATCGTCGAGCAATTCCCTATCAATACACAGAGACACTATGAACCCAATCGAATCTTGATTAGATCTACAGGCATTGCTTTCGAAATTTGATTGTTCGAAAGCACATACTTGCTCATTCAACCAGGTGCGAGTTAGACTATCCTATAATCTGCAGTCTGGCTGGATTAAATCCTGATTTTTTAAACAGTATCCGACATGAGATATTTTTGTGTGGAAGTTAATTTGTTTTTGACCGAATTTTTAGTAAGATCAGTCAATTAGGTAATTAGTAAAATAATAATAATAATAATAAAAATTCCAGTTGCAATGTTATTTTAATTTGATATTTAAATTATTTATTTGTTGATTTTATGTTTCTCGGTTTTTAATTAAGTGAATTTCGTTAAATTTATAATTATGTTTTATTGTACGTGGAGCTTATGAGGTTATGAAACGTTTCTTTATTATAACAACTTCTTCATCATTATTTTAGTTCCTTCTTAATATTTAATTACAGATATGTTAATTTTAATCATAAATGTGTAGTTATACGTGTTACACATTAAATCTAAATTTTGTTATATTTGTATTTAAATTATAACAAAATTGTGTTACATCTGTATCTAAATTAAATTGATCGGACATGAATAAAATTGTAGTTAAACTTTTCGTTAACATTGCAAAACAATATGTAAATTTAAGTGAATGCGTGTGTCAGTGTAGATTAACGTCATGTATTTATGTCAACCCAGACATAGAACAAATTAGTTGCATGTAATTTAAAGCCCATTTCCTTGCTTCTCTATATTTAACAAATTTTTAACAAACATAATTTCTGTTTAAAAATACTGTATCATATTTTGTTCTTGTTCTCTATGTTCATTTTTATTATTCTTGTATATTTTTAGTGTGAAAGAAATTTGTATGTGATGTACATTTTATAAATACAATATTTAATTTACTATTAGATATCAAGTCCTGAAAAGGAATAAAATAAATGTTTATGTGTTTTATAAACTTCATTATGTGTACCACTTTAGGTACACATAACCTGTACTCAAAATGTATTCAAAAACGGGTTACTGAGGAACACATCAACCGAGTAGGAAACAGAATGTAAAATGAAGTTCTGAAATCATTAAACTTTCATGGTAGAACACATGTTTAAATCATGAATCACGCTTCCCTAGCGATCCTGTAATTAATTGAAAATTGCAAAACTTCTTTGATCAATTTATTCAAATTTTATCTTTCTTTTGTCGTGGTTATTTTTTTTAGCTATGTTAAATAGCACAAGTGTGAGTATAGACGTTTTTAACTTTTTAATTTAGTAATTTAGAATTTTTGTAATTCAAAGATTTGCGGATTTGATGATTCACAATTTGGGGAATTTGGAGGTTTAGGAATTTGTGAATTTGTGGATTTTCGAGGAGTTGAAAAACTTGGGTGTTTGGGAATTTGGAGATTTAGGGATTTGAGGATTTGGGGATTTGGAGATTTGGGGATTTGGGGGCTTGGGGGCTTGGATTTGGAAATTTAAAGATTTATTGATCTGGAGATTTGGAGATTTGTGGACTTTTGGGAATTTGATTATTTAAGGATTTCAGAATTTAAGAATTGAGGATTTGGCGATTTGTAGATTTGTCGATTTGGAAGTATAGATATTTGGAAATTTGGAAAATTTTGAATTTGAGAAATTTAGTAATTTAAGAAATTAGACATTCGCTGACCTGGAAATATAAAAATTTAATAAATTTTTAAACTTTAGAAATTTAGTAATCTTACAATTTAGAAGTTTAAGGATTTCAGAACTGAGAGATTCGGAAACTTGAAAATTTAGAAGCATATAAAATTAAGAAATGCCCAATAAAATTCCCAATTTTCCAAATTTTCGAACTTTAAATTTGGAAATGTAAAAATTTGAGATTTTACAAGTTGCAAAGTAAAAAAATTTAGAAGCAAGTTTTCAAGTTTCCAAATCTGCAAATTAAGAAATTTAAATTTGCTGAACTATCGGAACGAGAATGAGCCAATTAATAGTTAATTTTCAGCTCATTCATATCAATAATTAGATGTCTGACTTTTATACAAATATCCTCTCGAAATTAAATGCCTCGCTTCGTATATTTCGAACATTTTATTTGCCTTCCCACTCGAAATGAACAGATCGTGTGCAGAATTTCAAGTGAATAATTCGAAACTAAAATTTTATCCCCTGTAAAACGATATTCGTTAATTGCAATCATTGCAAAGTTGTTAATTGGAAAAGTAGGAACTCCGAGATATCGTTCGGTTCCGTACAAATATGGTTCTCCGTGAAGCTTTTCCTTGAACTGTTTAAAATCCGATGTAAATAATGTAAAAGCCTTTGACTTCGTTAATTTCATCGGATTTTATTTATCTTGGTAATCTCTTGCGGCAAAGTTTTCTCTATTCTTGTTGGAGGTCCCATGGAACTCTTAGTTATCGAACAACTTTCGTAAAGTTAACGTTGACTGTTACTGAAGTGCCCTCCTCTTCGCTGATTGTAATTCCTTTATCGAAACAAAACCTTTGTTATGTGAGTTATTTTGCAGAAACTTTTAACCTGTTTTATCGGCTTAACGTTAATTAGCTCGCACAAAGTGTGACACAGAACAAGTTACATCTGTTGAAATATTTATTCACGAATCACTGTTAATTCTTGCGAAAAAGAATATTGGTAAGACATATATTTGTTATTGTATATCTTTTTTTTAAATTCGTAATTATCGTAATTCACAGCTGTAATATATTTCGACACTTATATGAATAATATTGTAATTTAATTTTGTTTACAACGATGTATAATTACGTTTGACAGTTTTTTAATTTTCTTAAATAAGCATTGAAGGATGGTTGTGATTATTTTGATAACTTTCGATTATTTTGATAAGTTTCAATTATTCTGACAAAAAACTATTCTGAAAAATTTCAATTACTTTGACAAATTTCAATTATTTCTGTGAATTTCAATTATTTTGACAAATTTCAATTATTTCAGTGAATTTCAATCATTTTGACAAATTTGAATTACTTTGACAAATTTTAATTATTTCAGTAAATTTAAATTACTTTGTCAAATTTCAATTATTTTGACAAATAACAATTACTTTGACAAATTTCAATTATTTCAATAAATTTAAATAATCTCCACACATTTCAATTATTTCGACAAATTTGAGTTATTTCCACACATTTAAATTATTTTTATAACTTGCATTGGTTATTGTGAATTTCAATTATTCTGACAAATTTTATTGATTACTTTCAATGTTTCTGCTAAAGTTCAATTACTTTGAATAATTTCAATTATTCTTGTAAGTTTTCTTGATTTTTATGAATTGCGATTATTTCCACAAACTTCGATTGTTTTGATACGTATAAATTATTTTGGACGAATTTAAGTGATTTTAATAAATTTCAATTATTCCAAAAATAACAGAACGTAATAATGACAAAAAAAATGTTTTTGGTATCACGTTGGAAAAACAGTCTTATTTTTTCATCGCGTCGATAACCATGATAGTTTAAAATCTCGAGTCAGGTAATTTGCTGATTCTCGTAGGAATACTACAGTGTCAGCAGAATTGCATCGTGGCAGTGGTTTCATTTCGTTTATGTAAATCAGTGTCTGGAGTATTCTTCTAAAGAATCGTAACAAAGTGCCTCGGTTAGTCCGAATCAAATAAACGGAAGGAACACAATCATTCTTGTGCAGATTGTAAGTTTACGTGCCGCTATTTATACTTGTTTGGATAGTCGACGTTTAAGACCGACTTCGATCGAGTAAAGCTGAATAAAATTAGACCACATCCACGTTTCAATAACTCACAGCCATGTTTTGTATTTTCACTTTGGTACTTCTCTTCCGTATTTCATTATTACTTTCTTTTGTATTAATACATGCATATGGATATATGACAGTATTTATTCTGTTAAAAATACTTCACTGCTATATAATTTTACTAATACGTGACTTTACTGTCGTGTCATCTTATCTCGTTTTCATTTTTTCACATTATTAGATTTGTCAATTTATCAAATTTTTAGTTTATAAATTCAGATCTTTATTTAAAGCACTCCTTTATTACAAGGTATTAATATAATCACTTAGTGTGTCCTCATTATATATTTCACACAACTTCAAATTTGAGCAACGTTATTTTTATAAAAATGATGTGATATTGTCAAAATCAATATTTCCATTTTTAACCATTTACAACACAAAACAAATTTAATTATACTTTGCACTGTTCATAAGATACTTTGAAATGTAAGCTTCACGTGAATTGCATTTTCAGAAAAAAAAATGTTGACACATTGAATAAATGTGGTAATAAGAATTACATAACTTTGGCTAACCCAATCGAAACACCGAGGATGTAGTATGCAAAGGATGAACTTAAAACCTAACCTCATTTTAAATATGTCATTCGGTGTGAATAAAATAATTTTCCATATTAACGTTTCTGTCGACCGACAGTCACTCTATTAGTATTCTACCAATACTTTTGACCAATCTATCAACCTCACATGTATAAGGAAACTCTAAAAGTTTACTACCAGTTTTTGACTAATTGCTATTGCAAACGCTTAGACAAGAAAACGTGCTTGGTCATCCAACGCCGTAAGGAACTCCCCTGCACTATATTTCTTCTCGTATAAAGGGGCATAAATAAAAGAATATTTAAATGCAGTAATATCTTGATCATCGCGTGTCGCGATATCCCAATATCCGAAACGTCAGCCTTCGTGTCGTTTCTCGAATTACCCACGAAATCCAGCTGGATCGTGAAATTGTCCGCCACGTATACACGACAATTTTCACGGAAGTTCGATCTTACGTGACACAATACATACCGATTATACCGTCCGCGTTGTTCACGTATTCCTGCGGCACGTTGTGACAAAGCTTCGTCGCGACGCCGCGTGTTGATGTATGATACGCAAACTTTGAATTTCCATTCGCATTGGCATGCAGTTCGAGCGGCCTCTACGAGAAAAATATCTGTCCCCTTCGCCTGTCCGAGGTCTGAAAACCTGTCGAAAGCTTCGAGTATCGGCGTCTTCTTTGCGGTTCCGTCGATCCGTGAAAAACAGGGGTGAACGACACAACGGACGGGTTATCGGCACCGCCTCTCCCTCGTTTTCCATTATTTCAAGTTGCTCGATGAAGAGGGTGGCCCTTTGTATTTTACACGCTGTTGGCTCGTTGAACGATGTTGCTTCAAATGTGTTTAATACCCAAGAGGACGAATCGTTTGATATACAAACGTTTGAACGTTCAAATTTTTCCGACCACCGGAAAATACCTTTCTTTATGGCGGGGATCAAGTTGCTGCAAAATCTGGGTACTCGAATAACCTTCATGGTCAATTTGAGTGGACACATAATTCTCGTTTACTAATCCAACAAAGAATTTTTCAAAGTACTAGTTTATAGATCACATGAACTGTAAAGAAACTTTTACGTAACATTTTTTTTAAGGGTATAGAAACAGTCATTTGAAATTTAACTTCACTTTTACTGATATCTATTGTACCCATATATTGAAACTTATCAAATAGCTGCAAGAATCATGCATCGTTAGACATATCATCCTCTGTATATTACATAATTCTTAATTATATTATACGTATGATAATATAGTCATTGTGTAATGGATGAACATGAAATTTCAAAGTGATTTTATTCTGACTAAATAATTAGCGTTCCCCGTTTCTCAACATTTTCGGGAAAAAGAAAACTAGAGTGTTCGTTGTAACGCAGAGAAAATTTGAATTTTATAATTAAAGTACCGGAAACGTAGATTCCATTACACGCGAATTCAGCTTCCATCATCTGACGAGCTTTCTTTTATTCTAACGAGAAAATGGAAGCACAAGCCGTGCCAATTGCACGGATGTATGTATGTATATAACGCTTCAGCTTGAAATTTAGCAAGCACAGTGAATTACCCTCAGAAACTACTCGTTGTACATGCTTCATTTAAATTTCAGTGAGGTATACACACCATAAAATTACCTGAATTACCTTCTGTCACAAATAGCTGCAATTTCAGCGAGCACAGCTTCCAATTTGTAACAAAATTCGTCACGTACCCTGTTTCAATATTTTCCTCGTGAGTCAGATTTTCGTTTCTATCACCTACACGACACTCTAATTAATCACGGCCATAATGTAATAACGACACGATCGCAACTTTGGTGGAGGACTACGTATCACCCGTTTCACGATACATTTTCAAACTGTACATTCTCTATGCAAGAATACACTGTCTGTGAGATATAATTTTACTGTCTTATGTCGAGATTCATGGATACGGTAAGAGTGTAAATATCGATTAATGTGTCATCATCGAGATACACGTATCTTCGGCTCACTTGTCATCTGTAAAATAATCGGCTGATTCTTCGCTTCTTGTAAATAACAGGGATGGTTATCGGCACCTTTTTGTGCATTTTGTCATCTCACCCCTTTGTATCTCGAATGATCGTGTTTCCATGCAGTGATGGGATCAATTGGTTCAAATTATTATATATATCACCTCAAATTATTATTGTATCTATTATTTCAAATTATTATTGTATCTATTGTTTCAAATTACTGTAGACCTTTACTGACAGAAAATTGTACAATTGTTAGCAGAGTTTGCAGATGTAGGTACAAGGTGATGCACACATGATTTAAAATCATGCAGCTCATATATCTTCCCATTTCTGGTTACAAATTGAACATAAATCAACCGTTCGTTCACATTATGAGGTCATATGTATATTATTTCGTGCTGTATACCGAATAAACCGAATTTTCGTGCGCTACGAAGCTGTCGCGTTAATTTTAGATTAATTTGTAACCAAAAATAGGAAGGTACATGAGATGTACGATTTTGACTGACACGATTCGCCATGTGGTGCACTGTGAAATTAATTCGTGATTTGATTACGTTCCGAAAATGTAATCGTTCTATTATTACTGTACGTTTCTTGCTACATTCGATCAGTATTTCGTATTTGTAGAATCATTTTATAATTGCATTTTACACTGAAGTTTATATTCATAATATAAAACTTCGCGGTTATTTAATATGTGAGCAAGGTAGTCAATAATTTATGAAGTAGTTAATTTGAAAAGGTGAAAGTATTTTGGAAGCCTCATTCTTATATTTATTTTAAAATATATATTTTTTGTATGAGCTGTTTGGGAATAGTATAACTCTATCAAATTTGGAAATATAGAATTAAAAAATTGCATTCTTTCATAAAATAAGGCATTTTTATGTTTTGTTGTGTACAGGTGCAATAAAGTCGAAAAAGTGGATTTGCAGTAAACTTGTAGTTATATATGTATTCGAATGTTTAATACATTGCGTTTCTATTTTTCTTTTATTAAATAAATATTGCATTTCATGGATCTGAAAATGCTCAGCCATCTAGCAGCAGAAGGTGTGAACTAATGGGACCAAATATCGAATATTTTTTGTATTTATTGATTTTCTCTTATTAACATTTTTAAAACGTTCTGAATTAGCATTTCTTAAAGCAATTTGATGCATATTGTCTATTTAGAAAAAAATCAATATTTATTGAAATTGATTACAAATGGTGCAGTTATCGCCATCTTGTGGTGAATGGCTAAACTAGAAAGTTACGTTTTTCGTAAGAATTAGTGATTTTTTCCCTTTTTGGGACTAGTAGAATATTCTGAAGCCTCATTGAGACTGAAAGAATGTCATCATAATGCAAAAGTATTAGAAAAGAAAATAAAGAATATTGCATTTTGTGGATCTAAAAATTGTGTCACCTAGTGATTAGTAATAGGGATTAATGGAACTCAATTTTGAAAATTATTTAGAAATATGTACTTTATTTATTGTTGTTAACTTGCTAATACATGTAGAATATTCTAAAACTACCTGATATTGCTGTTCGAAGCATTGTACTGTCTAATAAATCGGGAAGGTCAATATTTCTTAACATAATGTATTTAAAATTTATTTTCATCTATCTTTCTGTCTCTAAATGGTTCAGAATTTTTAGATCCAGAAAATTCAATTTTTTTTTAAATTTTTGTTTGATAA
The DNA here is from genome assembly GCA_945859595.2 of Megachile willughbiella. Lineage (NCBI taxonomy): Eukaryota > Metazoa > Arthropoda > Insecta > Hymenoptera > Megachilidae > Megachile > Megachile willughbiella. The sequence continues at coordinate 12,900,820 of OX243800.1, forward strand.
TCATTTGTATATCTTTTCGTGATTAATGGATCCGTTATGGTACTAACAAGTCAATAAAAAAAATGCAATTTTTAAACTTTTGAATGTATATAGCTTAGAGCTCACTGTAAATCCATTTGTGAGCGCCCAAAAAAGGTAAAAATGCTTTCTTTTACATAAAAACGCAACTTTTTATATCGATATTTCGAAGCTTGATAGATAGCGAAGCGTTTTCAGACAGTACGCGTGAAAATATAAATTTTAAAGTACATCGAGAGGATCTAAAATACTTTTCACTGTTCAAGTTAATTACATTATAATAAACTACTGTCGTTTATGTCTCGTTCACTTATTATGTAATTCGCCGTGGTATTTTCATTATGAATATTTTCATCGAAGTATGATGTTAAATTACAAATACTTTAACTACAAAGAACGTTAAATTTTGATGCTTCTAGAATTTTCTGAAATGTAATGTGAACAAGAAAATAGTTTGCTTCTAAAAGTAACTTCTAAAAATTGGATTATTTATCCATTTCGAAAATGATTGTTGTCAATTGGACATAATGTGTGCCAATACGAAGATATTACTGCAGATGGCTGGGACTTAATTCCCTTGACAGACATTTTCCCCAGAGAAGTTGGATCTCCACTTGAGTACTTCTGTCGTATTAATGTATAGTTCCATGTGACGTCACTGTGTCCTTACTTGTTTTTTAAAAGCTAAACGATTGTATAAAATTCCTAAAATTTCTAAATAAAATACAGATTTAAAATTTAGATTCTCCTTTTCAAAATATTAGTTTTCAGTGATTTCTGAAAAACTTCAAAAATCTCAAGTTCAAAAATGCCTAACTTCCATAGTCTCAAAAATTACAAAATTTCGATCTACAATTCCAATTTTCGAAAGTCTCAAAATTTCAAATTTTGCAAATTTTAATTCAAAGTTTGTCACTGCCTTAAGCTCCAAAATCTATCGTTACTATAGTATTTTCCGTCTAATTCGTATTTTTTCATTGAAATTAATAAAATCGTACCACCTTCTTATTTCACAAACCACAATTTATGTATATACAAAATATAAGTATAAACCATTTACGTATATACATGTTCCACAATTGCAAAATGAAGATGAACTTACATAAACAGACTCCATTTTGCATTTCAACGTCCTGACAATCATAAAAAAATAATATTATATAAATTTCGAAATAAAGTTATACATACTTATAACTCCGATTTTATTTCTCTTTCTTGTTCCTTAATTTTCTCTCGTTACAAAATTGACTGTCAGTTAATACCAAAATGATTGATAATACACAACGATAGATTCCCATCACTGCGTTCAGCTCAAGTCGCAACATCTCTTCTTGATCAGCTTCAATTCATATGTTTCTCGCGTACACACAGTGGGCACACAATCGATCAAGTATAAATCACACGGTGTACGAGCGAAAGACTCGTCCTTATCACCCGCGGTTATTCAAGGGATGATTATGTTCGACAACAACGTGGACGGTAACACTAGAGATCTTCCCAGCAGTACCGTGTCACCGATTAATTGCACCACGGTTGTCTACGCCGTTCCCGAAGAGGATCGCGTCGTTGTCGGATATATCAATGAATGGATCAATGCATATTCGTTCATATCGAGTAAGTATTTTCCTCTAAAATATTTCCCTCTCGTTTTACCCTTCGTTTAACCGGTAAGTCCCCTTATTTCTTCTCTTCAGCTGGTTTTTGCCTTTTTTTGTCGGTATAGTAGGTTTTGCGTTGATCTCGGTCGGTAAAAACGGATTCCGACCATATTAGTTGCAGGAAAATTATTAGCAGTCGGGATATAATCTGCAATCGATAATATCTGATGTCGGTTAGATAGAAAACTTTTATTTCTGTTGTTGGTAATCTTACTAGTAGCATTGTATTGACGAGGAGAACTTGTAGGTTTTCGTGAGATTTTGCATGATCGTATTATGACGAATTTTGTCGTGTTTAATATTTTATTATCTTACGAATATATTTAAAGGATTTGGCTAGCTTGTTTTTAACGATAAAATGAAATGTGTTTAATTATTTGGTAGTCAATTTCAGAACTTGACAATTTGTATAGATAATTTAATAATTTGGAAATACCATTTCAAATTCCCAAATTTAAAATTTAGAGATACTAAAATTTCAAATTCCACAATTTAGAGATGCTAAAATTTCAAATTCCTAAATTTAGAAATCCAATATTTTCAGATGTTCGAATTTCGAAACTTCCAAAGTCGATAATTTCAAATTTCCAAATCAGGTTAAGAAATTTAGACAAATGTAAAAATTACAAATGTTCAAACTTTCAAATCAATAATTATTTTTCGACACAGTGGTCCGCCAAATGAATCTTCTCTAAATCTTAACATTACCTATCTTCTAAATTATTGATCGTATAAGTTCAAACCCATGCATATATGCATAAAGAGCTCCGTAATGTCATTAATATGCAAAAGCTCATTAAATCTAAGAACCTAAAGGAATTCTCCTGTCAAACATAGCGTACAAATTTTACAAATAATTATACAGGTAATTCCTTTAAAGCTTGAAAACCAACAAAATTGAAGGGACGAAATATTACAAACTGAAAGGTACACAAAAATGATTCATTCTAATTGCTTCAAGGTTTGTAGTTTCACAAAATTGAACACTTGTGTGTGGCATTGCATTTATTTAGTAGAGAAATTTTCTAGTGATTTTGCATGCGATTTAGTGCCCTCCTCGATTTCAGAGTAGAGAACTGTTAACTCGATTTTCTACCGTATACTAATTACCGCCAAGTTCTTTGGATAATCATGTTAAATGTTGTGCTATTCCCTTAACGCAGAGAATCAAGAGAAGTTCTACCTGTACATCATTGTGTCTGTCTCGGCTGGCATTCTAATCTTTCTGGGGTTGGTAATTGGACGTCTTCTTGTCAGCCGTCATCGTGCGAAGAGGGATGCGAAATTCCATGCGAATAACGAACCTCTGCCGAATGGATTTACGGATGACATTTCAGAAATCGACGCAGATATTGATCTCACGACCACCATGCCAGTTCCCATGCAAGACACGAGGTTTGTAATTTCATTATTATACGTACGTGCTGTCCATCCTTACAGTTTGTCTTTCTACGAAATCATTTCGAAATTTTCTGATTATTTTGTGTGGGTAACGATAGAGAATCTAAAGGATATTTCACTTTTGTATTGTCACTTTTGTAATTACACTTTTATATTTGGTGTTCGAGATCAGAGAACAAGTAGTGTCACGTGTTCTAACGGTAAATTATATTATGTACTATTATTTTGTGATTTTGTTAATTGTAACGGTATAGACATTATAGTGTTACTATTTTGCTATTTTATTATTTTAACACATTACTGTGAATACTTAGACATTCTGGGATTTAAATATTGAAGAATTTGTAAAATTTCAAATACTCAAATTCTCAAATTATAAAATTCTCGAATTCTCAAATTCACAACTCCTCAAATCCACGAATTCTCAAACTCTCAAATTCTCAAATTCCCAAATTTTCGAGTTCACAAATTCTAAAATTTACAACGCCTCAAAACCACAAATTCTCAAATTCTCAATTTCTCAAACTCACAACTTCTCAAATTCACAACTCCTCAAATTCCCTGATTCTCAAATTCTCAAATTCTCAAAACTCTCAAACTCTCAATTTCCCTGATTCTCAAATTCTCAAATTCTCAAATTCTCAAAACTCTCAAATTCTCAAAACTCTCAAATTCTCAAATTCCCATATTCTCAAATTTTCAAATTTACAGCTCTTCAAATCCACAAATTCTCAGTCTCAAATTCTCAAATTTTCAAATTCTTAAATTCTTAAATTCTCAAACTTTCAAACTCTCAAATTCTTAAATTCTCAAATTCACGTATCTTCAAATTCAAATCTCGCAAATTTCCAAATCCTCAAAATCTCAAATTCTCAAATTCCTACATTTTCAAATTTTCCAGGTTCATATTTCCAAATTCCTAAATTCCCATGGTCTGAATTTTCTTTCCGCAAATGTCCTACCCGTAGCTCAGCCCATCGTAAACTTGATAAATGTAACTTCTAAGTGAAGCACAAATCTTATATTGATTTTTCTATATACCAATCGCATCGTCGACTAATAGTATGCGAATTTCGTTTTCAGGATCCCAGAAACGCAGCTAGCGGAAAGACTCCACGGCGATCGTTACTACGCAGACACAAGGATACCCATGTCACCCACGACGATCCACCCAGCACCAGTACACCACCCAGGGAACACAGGAGTCAGGGTGGACCTGGGTAACCACATGGTGGGCACCGACAGCCTGCACACGATCCTGCGCCAGGAGAATCCGCGGAGCCTGAACACCAAGAGCTATTATTATGGCTGACAGGAGGAGGGGGGTGTCCCGCGCGAGGGACGACCCCCGTCCTTGAGCCCGGTACCGGAAGTGAGCACGCGGAAATACTGCTTTTAATCGAGATTTTTTAAGGCACGAGCCACCAACGAAGCCGCTGTAAAGAACGTTCGAGAGTCGAACGATCTTCGCGCGTCGATCGATCGTTGTTTCCTCGAGCGGAAGTGGAGGAACTTTCGTCCTCGCGCCCGGTACCGGAAACAAGCACGTGGCGGTGACGTTTTTCGTGTTTCCCTCCTTCTTTTTTTTATTCCGTTACCGTTAACTGATATCGAAAGTGAACGCGGAAATTGTTTGAAAATTTTGTAGATGTTCGACGGTCGAACACTTCGATACCGGAAGTGACGATGTTAAGCGCGGGATTTGCAGCGATGAGGCACTTTTTATGCGTTTTTCTTGTTATACAGGGTGTTTTGAAGTGTGATATAGGGTGGGGAGTAGAAGCGAGGAAATTAGTAAAGGTGTTAGTATCTGTTTAGAAGAAATTGAATATTGGAACGTTGTAAGTGGCTTCGTTTTAAATTGAATTTAAAAGCTTTTCGAATATTTGTAAAAGTTGTATATGGCAGAAAATAAGGATTTCAGTCAAAGTTTGTTAATTTAGTAATTAATAAATGTATATCAGTGAATGTAGTTGTTAATATCATTGTATTTAATATTATTATTATTAATATGTGTTAGCTTATTATCAATATGTATTTATCTGAATATTATTAATATCAACATGTATTTATCTGAATGTTATTAATGTCAACATGTCCTTATCTTGATATTATTAATATCAAAATGTGTTTGTCTTGGCATTATTAATATCAAACTATGTTTGTCTTAATATCATCAATATCAAAATGTGACTATTTTAATATCATTAATATCAAAATATGTTTATCTTGATAATATTAATATCAAAGTGTATATATCTTAATAATTTATATTTATATTATGTTATGAAAAAATGGCTGATAAAAAATTCCAGTGATATTAATAACTACGTTTATTCATTTATAATCTTAATTCATTTGTTAAATTTATAAAAAAATGCTACTTTTGTCAGTGTATGGACAGTGAACAAATTTTTGTGCAAATACTTGAAAAATTTTCAAATTCAATTTAAAATCAAAAAGTCTTTAAATAAATTTTAAACTGCTCTTTTTTTGGGGGGAATTACTGGAAAGTGGATCTGTATATTTATTCAGAGTTGTGTACAATTACAATTGAATCACACCAGGAATTACAGTTACAAGGTAATTCAATTATATTGTCATTCGTAATTCTGATCTTCCATTGTATTAAATTACTGTGCAATTGGTATTTGCAATTTAGGGACAATTACAAAATACAATGTAATTTTATCAGAATTATGAATCAAAATGTAACCGAATAAAAATGTGGTAATAGGCGAAATATACCATGTTCTACAAAAAAAGGAAAAGAAATGTTGTAAATGATGAATATGGTATTATTCATAAATTATATGTAAACATGAATAATCGACGTTTAATTATGCTCGTAATTACAGTAATTGCCAATTGAAATAACTCAGGTGTTTAAATTATGCAATTCAATGACGACGTTATAATTGATATTATGACACAACTTAATTAGTTATTGAATAATTGATATTATGAAACAACTTAATTAGTTATTGAATAATTGATATACTGACATAATTTAATTGTATATAATTAATTTTTTGACATAATTGGTATTATTACATAATTTGATTGCTTATGATATAATTCATATTATGAGTTAGTCACTCATGGTATAATCAATATTATGACACAATTTAATTACTAACGATGAAATTAATATTATCACATTATCGAGTTGTGTGTGGTATAATTAATATTACGACGTAATTAAATTATCTAGAACATGATTGATATTATGAAATAACTGAATTACGATAAAATTGACGTTATAAGATTATTAAATTGCGTGTGACGTATTTAATATCGTGACATAATTAAATTACCTACGACATAATTGATACAATGAAATAATCGAACTACTACGCAACTGAAATACAAAATAATTAAATAGTATAATTAAACTACAGTGTGATTCAATTGGCACAGCTATGTCCTTATTGCTGCAACGCCTCCAATTCCTGATGGATGTACCAGTTAGGTTAGGTGAGGACAAAATCTGATATTTCTCTTAACGAAATCGTTTCACGCGTGCCTATGACCGACACCGGAAGTGAACGAGAGCTTTAGACCATCAAACATGTAATACGAGCGTTTGTAAATACGGCTTCAGTGAGCTGAAGAATTGAAATCATCAAGTCGTTTGAATCTCTAACGATAAGAATCATTCAGGATTGAAATGACGTTTTGAGGATTTCGGTCACTGATCGGAAATTCTTATTAATTGTTGAAAATGATGTTGTTATTAGGAGATACTGTTTTTGGAAAGGACGTCGATGTAATATCAAATTCTGGGCGAAAAGTATATAAACGAAAGTTAATTGTAAATGAAGAGAGAAATATTTTATGCGTGAAATGTTCGTCCTGCGACCGGTACCGGAAGTGAGTCGTCAAGTCTGTGGAAATGACTATCAGTTTAATTAGATTTTGATATCTAAAAAAAATCGCATAAAGGAGTAAACAAATTCGAAGACAAGGATTCAATGTTATAGAACAGCGGTGGGCAAATTGCGAGGATGTGATATGAGAATGTGCGAGTGTGCATTTGTACTCACTGATGGATTCAATTTCTCAATTTGGGAATTTATAATTTATATGCTTTTAAATTTTTTAATCTTCGAATTTTAGATCTGGAAATTTTAGAAATACCAAACTGCAAATTTTGAAAGTCTTTAATTTCAGTTTTCTTGATTTTGAAGTCGTAAATTATTAAGTTAACAAATTTACAAAGTGCTAAGTTTCTAAAAAATTCGAAGATTCTATTCCTAAAATCTTAAATTTCGAAATTTCTGTCTTATCAAATTATCAAATTATCAAGTTGCCAAATTATCAATTTACCAAATTACCAATTTACCAATTTGCCAAAGTACCAAATTATATTTTTAGCAAATTACTAAGTTACCAATTTACAAATTTATCAATTTACCAATTTACCAAATTTTTAAATTCCTAAATTCCTAAATTTCTGAATTTCTGAATTTCTGAATTTCTGAATCTCACATTTCCAAATTTCAACATTCTACAATCACCAAATACTCAAAGACCCCAAATCCCTAAACCCTAAATCCGAATCCTCATACTCGAAAATCCCACTTTTTCGAATCTCTAAATCTTCAAATTCTATAGTTCAAAATTTTCTAAATTTCCAAATTCGAAAAATTGAAATTTTCCTTGCACCGTGCACATTGTATCATGTTGTTCTTAAAGTCTGCGGACAATTAAGTGCCCACCACTGTTAAAAAATAATTTGCAGTTTAGAAATTTTCGATTTGCGACTGAATTCTGTTACGCTTACGGAGGAGCATCTTCATAAGAAAATTTCTAAATTAAGAACGTAACGCAGTGAAATGAAAATTACCTACACACTTTTTGACAAGGTGAAATTATTTGTTACTACCATGTATCAAGATAACATCATTTATAATCGATACAATAATTTCTATTTTTTAAAGTCGACTACCACAGCGTTCTTAAATCTTAAGAATTTCTTAATTAACAAAAGTAATTACGATAAAACGATGTAACGATCGAATTGTACCAGTAACGATGTAGTAAAGTTGATGAAAAGAACAAATTAACACTGCCTGTTTAACGGTAATAACATTAACAATAACAAATCGACATCCTATGTATACGTACAATAATACATATATGGTCAAGAAACAGTTTTACTTTTCAACGAAAATCACGCACACGTCTTTTGATTGTTTGAAGACTACATATTCGAAGGAATTGTTTATATATAAGTAATTTTGTTCGTAAGCATGATTTCTTGTCGAACGATCAAGAAGACTGTCTGCAAAACTGTTACTGCCTAATCGACGAGAAAACAAAATACGGGTCTTTTGTTACGAATCAAATTTTCTGTTGTTCTTCGATTTTTTGCAGCACGAACCACGTTATCGATGTTATCGTGCTAAAACATGACTCATACACGATGAGAGAAAATGTCGATAACGTGGAAACGTTTGGAGTGGAGAAATATGAATAGCTCGAACAGTGATATCGAAATTATAACGAATTTTTGACTCTTGCGTTTTTTTCACTCATTACATCAGTATTCACCTAGCAAGAGTGGATAGAAATATTGCTTTTATATCAATATTTGTTTTTGAAAGCTTGTTTGCTGAAATTACATGTAGTACATATTTAATAGAAATTATTACATTCATGGTCCTTGCAAGTTCATGTGTATAGTTAAATGGAAGAACGCACAGGAGTTAAATATCTAGATTGTTTATACTTAAATTCCAATGATATATTCGTCAAAAATGTGTATATATTATTTGTGTGTTATTTATACAATATTTGCACTTAGTACATGAGGTGATTTAATAAAAAACATGAAAAAATGTTTTTACCACTCATTTTATATTGTGAATTATAAATAATTTACGTATTTTTATTATGAATGTGCATAATATACTATAATTCATGTATTACTATGAATCACAAGTAATTTTATTATTATTTAAATACATTACTGTATTTAATATATTGAAATGATATTCAGATAATTAATTTAATGTACTTTATTTTAACATATTTATGAATTTAAATAATTTTGGAAACACATTGTCATACATGCAACAGTAAAAATATATTATCATTTATGAAAATGTTTAAACAATTAATTTTATGTATTTTGTTGTAATACTTTAAGTTTATACACTTAAATAATTCTGAGAACAAGTTGCTGTTTATAATAACAACAAGAATATATTGTCATGTATCATTCAAATTATTTATAATTGAAATGGTATCCATTAAAATAAGTGGATAGACATAACAAATCTATAAATTGCACAAATTAATATCTCATTCAAATATTGCTAAAATATTGTTTAAAGCGTTTAGTATTAAATTAAAAATACATTTCATTCAAAAGTTTCTTCATCACGTTGAGCTATTCATATTACCATGATGCATCGATATCATACTGATCGACAGTATCGCTCAAATTTCTCTCGATCGAACTCCAGTACAGAACAACAAAATAAACGATTAAGTAATCGACATTGCATTCAAAAGACGAACGAAAACGACACGAATCGACGATCGATAGATCTGAACATTTAATAATCATCTGACAGTCTCTAATTAACGTTAAACAAACGGGAAAGAAAGAAAAGGTAGGAACCACAGGTCGATGGAGCATCAGATCTCGATCGATTTCGTCGGAATAAAGATCGATCGCGATTAACAACACGTAGCCCTAAGTCCTGAACAGGAAATCGATTGATCTCAACGAAGTTACAGCGGTTTTGTATTTCGAATACACGCATGCGAACGAGATGCACCGCGAAACGACTTTTATAGAGAAACGATCTGTATGTATATCACGCTGTAAATAGGAACAATGTAATTTACTGTAAGTGTTGAGAAAGTTAAGTAAAGAGAGAAAGAATGTGCGTGTGCATGAAAGAGAGAAAGAGAGAGAGACAATGTACCTAAAATATCGAGAGTGTAACTTAATCGAAAGACGTTTCTTAGTCGTGAATTACTTTCCGTGCCATCGATTCTACGACCATTAAGTGCTTCTTTAACACCGTAACAACATAAACGTTTGATCGTTTTATAGAAGTTAATTTTTAAGCGAACGTAATTTTAGATTATTCGATTCGCCGACTATCATTGTTAGCAGATAAATAAGAATAATGTTTATGTATTAATTGTAAGGGAAAGATTATTCGAATCAATTTTATGTACATTGGGTACCGTTGGCTTCGATAAAATGGCGGAGGAGGAAGAAGATTTCTTGATATTTGGTTGATACATTTTCAAATTTAGTAATTTGAGAAACTTTTGTATTGGTAACTTTCAAGTTTAGGAATTGTTGAGTTTAATATATTAGGAATTTGGGGATTTTGGGATCTGGGAATTTCAAAAATAGGGAATTTGGAACTCTTGGAGTTTAGGAAATGTTTGAGAACACGAGGATTTGGGGATTTGAGATTTTGAAAATTTGGAAATTAGGGAATTTGTGAATCTAAAGGTTTAGGAATGTATGGAATTTGGGGGTTTGGGGATTTAGGTCTTTGGATATATGGATATTTTAGGATTTGAAAATTAGGGAATTTGGGAATACCAGGGTTATGAACTATTTGGGAATTTGAAAATACCAGGTTTTTGAAATATTTAAGAATTTGTGGATTTATGATTATAAAAGTTAAGAATTTTGGGAATTACAAAATTTATAAACATGGAAATTTGGGGATTCAGCGATTCAGAAATTTACATAATTTGGTGATTTGAGAATATGGAGACTAAGAATTTTGGAAATTAAAAAATTTAGAAACATGGAAATTTGTGGGTTTAGACATTCGGAAATTAGGATAACTTGGTGATTTGAGAGTTTGTAAATTAGGAAAGTTAGAAATTGGGGAATTTAGAAATCTAGAACTTAGAGAATTTGGAAAGTTTGATAATTTCAGGATTATGGCATATCGATATTTGGATATTTTGGAATTTGGAAATGTGAGAATTAAAAAATGTTCGAATTTAGAAATTTGGGAATTTGGGAGTGTAGAGATTTGGAAATTTTAAGGTCTAGAACCAATTGAAATAATTTGAAAATTTGAAAATTCAACAAATGGAAATTAGAAAAAGAAATCTTAGAAACTTGAAAATTTGTGACTTTTTAAATTTACAAATTAAATCCTCCAAAATCAAAAATAAGTGGTGGTACCCCTCCTCCTACATTTATTCAAAGGAAGCCTCCGTCGCACCCAACTGCACATTTTAATATTAGCTACGATTCCGAGGCTCGTTTATAATTAATTCTATTTCTCTGCATCGTATAATTAAGTTAACTTTCAAGAGTATTTAGGTTGTTTTAAGTAATATTTTAACCTTTAGATGGCGCACAGTCTAGAAAACAACAGTTTAAATTTTGTTTCACGATTTTTCTCTAATATACAAAGTCTTTTTATTTAAAAATTAATGATCACCTCGGTTTCGTTGTTTTAGAGTTAACCAGAATATTAAAGATTGTGTGTAAGATCCCTTTTAACAAATTAATTGCCACAATAACATAAAATTCGGTATATTACAGTATCGATTATTAAATATACTATTATTTAATATTTCAATTTTACAATTAAACATAACTTTTGTTCCTTTTGAAGTTTGGTTTAACAGTCTTCGACTTAATTAATATAATTGCTGTAAAATAAATTAATGAATTTGATAATAATATTAATGAAATTGAAATTGTACATAAAAAATAAATTTTAATGCATGGATGTTTCTAATAACATCAGTTCTTACACACAGTCGTCTTGTTTTATTGATTTGTAAAACGTTAGTGGGTAATGATATTAACATTATTAATTTGTACATTAATTTCTAGTTATAATTTGTATTAATCATAGCATGATCGGAAATAATGATGTGGTGTATCTGACATTTGAGAATTTTTTTGATGTTTTGATACTTGAGTGGCTCATTGAAATAGCGTCTTTGCGTTACTAAAGTAGGTAAACATTATTTAGACAATTTTTATAAAATACCGTTGAGGACATTGAAAAATAATGAAATTGATTAACTACAAATATAAATAAAATGCATATAATATACAAATAACAAATATATTGTTTATTATTTGACTAATATTTATACAGTTAATTGCTTGATGAAAATTTAAAGAGTTATAATATTTTAACGTTATAATCACTCTATTTCTAAATTTCAATTTTTTGTTCACTATAATGTGGTAGTATGTATACATGGTGAACTATTCAAATGGAAATACTTAAATTTTTCTGTTATTTATGATTTCATGAAAAATATCCTAAGAAAAAAGTTATACTGATTTTAGGTTAATTTAAAAATTAAGTTATATATTGTACGGTTTTTTAAATAAATTTAATTTAATTTCTATATTAAATATTGAATAATTAACTTTTTATTTTATATATTTAATAATTAAATTTCAGTCTTCATTTTTTTTTTTTTTAATATAGTTCTTTAGATGTTTCCATTCAAGTAGTTCACCCTGTATACTGATGCTAAAATTATTTTTAATATGCCCTGCAGGTTTTTTAGTATATCAAATTTGTGATTGTCACCGACACCTATGATACGTTGAATTTATTAGAAATGAAAGTGTGACAAAGAACGTTTTCATATTTTCACACTCGTACGATCATAAATCAGCCTTTTTCTTATTTCGATTCATTCTCGAAAACACGATTCGTTGTCACGCAACCAACCCCTTGTTACTTCTACAGTAACAATAGAATACCTGCCATATTCATTTGTTCATTCAACAAATGATTAATTTACAAATGGTTTGACCCAACAATATTTCAGCAACGGTACCATTCTTTGTCGAGTAACTAACTACATAATTCTACTAACAATGAGTGTATTCAGTATAAACATTGCGCAACCTACTGCTGGATAGAATTATGAGACACCCCATTTGGTTTAGAGTAATATTTATGTAGACAAATGTACATATTTTACGTTTACCAAATGTAAGATTGTTTTTAGAATATCTACATTGCTAAGTTTCAAGGTTCTTTAATTTCTAGATTCCTAGATTCTTAGATTTCTGGATTTCTGGATATCTAGATTTCTAAACCTGTAACTGGATATCTACATTTCTAAACCTCTAAATTTTTAGATTTCTAGAATTGTGGATTTCTACATTTCTAGATTTCCACATTTCTAGATTTCTAGATTTCTGGACTTTTAGATTTCTCTATTTCTGGGTTTTTGGTTTTTTGGATTTCTGTATTTCTGTATTTCTGTATTTCCGAATTTCTAGATTTCTAGATGTCTACATTTCAACATTTCTACATTTTTAGATTTCTATATTTCTAAATTTCTGGATTTCTAGATTCCCAAATTTCCAAATTTCTAAGTTTTTAAACATCTAAATTTCTAAATTTTTAAATGCATAGCAGGACAAAAGGAATAAAGCAAAGGATCAATTATTAGAAGATGTAAGAGGATGAAATTAATGGTACAGGTTTTGCAATGACATGAAACGATTGAAAATAAATTTGGTCAAAGATACGCTGTCAATGAGCCAGTCAATTGATTCGACGTCTTTGAAATAAAAAGAACAGTGTTGTTCCACTGATTAGATTTTCACTGTGAAATAGGATGTAACGCAACGTGGCCGTGTTTTTAATTGGTCTGGCTTAATTAAGCCACTCGTGCACGACTGTTGCGAGCCTCGGTGGTTTCTAAGAAAATTCTAATTGCTGGAAGAACGCTGTTTCTTCTTCTTCTTTTCTTTATTACTTTCCTGTATTCTTGCGTTTCTACATGCTATTTTCTTTTTTAGCCTTCAATTTTTTTCGGCGTCGTGAAATTAATTTTTATTTTCATTTTTTTTTGTAAATATAGTATCTATCTTGGCATTTGTGTGTGCATTTGTGTTTTATTTGATAATTGGAGCTTTATTGGTTTCGTTCAGTGATGGGCAACGCCATAGGGCACTTGAGGACACTTAAGGGCACTTGAGGGCACTTGAGGGGACTTAAGGGCACTTGGGGGCATTTGGAGTTTCTGGTTAATTTCAGTCAATTTCTCGACTTGGCAATATGAAATTTCTTAGTGTTCAAATTTCTGAATTTCTACATTTCTACATTTCTAGATTTCCAAATTACCAAATTTCTAAATTTCCATGTTTCCAAATATCCAAATTTCTAAATTGTCCAATTTCCGAATATCTGATTTTCTAAATTTCTAAATTTTAAAATTTCTAAATTTCTAAATCATGTCTAAACATTTTAATTCTTAAACTCGTAAATTACCATATTTCTGATTTTTCATATTACAAAGTTTCTAAAGATATTAATTTGTAAACGTGAAAAATTAATTTTACACCAAATTAATATCTCACCTTTTACATTTCTAAATTTCTAAACTTCCAACTTATTAAGTTTGAACATTTAAAAAAATTTTTAAAACTAGATACTTCCAGAGTTTTTAATTTCTAATTCCTCTAATTTCCAAAATTCTCATGGCCCTGAATTTCTCAGTTCTCAAGTACTCAAATTTTCGAAACTTCTAAATTTTCAAATTATCACATCAAGATTACCAAATTTTCCAAATTCCTATATTTCTAAATCTTCAAATCCCCATATAAATATTAAAATCTACAAAGTTTCTAATTCTGAAATTTCTCAGACTAATTTTTCAAGTCCACAAATTCCCAAATTCATGATTCCTCAATTTTTAAATTCGTAATTCCCAAGTTCCAAAATTTTCCAATTTTACCAATTTTAAACGATCAAACTTATGAACCTCTAAACTTAATTTCTAAATTAAAAATCCCTCAATCTTTAAATTAGAAATTTTTTAAATTTGAAAGTTTAAAATCACCATAAATCTTTAGTAACCAGTGCACACGTTCCAGTGCCCGTTTGTCCTTCAGCAAGCATTTAATTTATCATTGTATTAGTTTATATACTTAAAGCAATTTCAATTATTTAATTCTACTTACTTTATCTTTCCATTCTTGTCAGTTTTGTAAAAAATTCTTCGAACAAATATTATTCCTGATTTTCAGTAATCGAAGTAATCAATAGAGTATCGATATTAAGTGCATTCGTTTAATACCTTTATTTATAGTTAGTCTAATCTTTCAAATATTAATCATATTTAGTCAATTTATCAAACTAATATTAGGTACTTATATTCTTTTAGTTAAATGAAGATTAAAAGACCTCTTTACACTGTTCTTCGTATTATTACATTAACATCATTCTATTCCAAAATATACATTTACTTATGTCGCATTATATTAATGTTGATAACATAGTTTAAACTGCTTATAATTTATTATACTTACTTTTTACGGTAATTATGCCGAATAGGAGATCCTGATCCAACGACTTTGAGATATATTGTCAAGGACATGTCCTCGAGTAACTTTTTCTAATAACCTAACCGTCGTTCATTACTTATTTAAAAGTTTTTAACAAGAAAAGTGTAAGTAAAATACAAATAAAATTTAAAACCAACCCGAAAAGGGATCGTTATTTGGTTCTGATTGGTCCGTGTTTTTCCTTAATAATTCGAAAACGAAGCTTCAAACTCTATTTTTGCAAAGGAAAATCTTGTTTAGAATGACATCCTCTACTACTCCTCCAGGGAGTTGCACTTGTTATGTGACACCCTGTAGAATGAAATCCTCCCGAAGAGTATAAATAAAAAAAAAAAAATAAGCGTATAAATGAAGAATTGAAGCATAGTACAGAAAAGTACAAACGGAACTTCGCTCTTGTTGAATTTTAAACAAAATCTATGTTATAACTTTTTGGTTATATTTTGTTAATAAATAGTGAACAAGGGTTAAAACTTTGCGTATGTTAATCAGGGACATGTGACAACATATTGACAACCTTGACAACATGTATCAAGATCAAAATAATTGGAGCAGGTACCCCTATATTTTAACTTTTTTTTAATTTTCTCCTCGTTAAGTTTTTATTTTAACAGATTTTTCACGTTAATTTCTCGAAATCGATGGGCACGTCCTAGATATACACTCAATTTTTATTGATTCACCATGGGTGCAAGGTGTCCCATTGGTACTGGCTCAACACGACGAGAATTGAAGCGAAACAAAGACTCGATAATTAGGATATATCGAGAGGGCGAAGAGGTTATCGTTCGTAGATTCACGTAACGCACCACGTATTCAGTAAGCATTCTGTTTTTATAAATAAAACCTAAGCGTATACTTGTATGATGCGTTAATAATGTATCATCTATATTAATCTTATTAATTTCTATCACTCCATTAATTTACATTTATTAACACATTTCTACGACTAACCCCACCAAAGACTATTTATTTTATTAACTTCAAAATATATTATCATAATTAGTTTTCTTCTCGATGATATGTAATTTTAAATTACTTTGTAGATCCATTAAATACTATACAATGAATTATTGTAAATCATCAAGAAATTAGACATCGTTTTTTATATTCTGTAAACTAGCGCCATTTTGTACATTTTATGATCGTCATTTCCATTATTATATTTAATGCTGTGCAAGTTATTTATTCACACGTACATAATTAAGAAAGCATGTAAAATTGTACCAAAGACATGTTATCGATACGTCGATCGATAGCGGCACGATTTAAAAGGGGCTCGGAATCGAAATGAAAATTTTTGTACATTTTATTCCACTGTAACTCCGTTCATGTTTCGTGACGTTTCCTCGAAGAAACTCGTCGGATCACGGTAATAAATATCTGTATCATGATCTGTAATTTACGTTATTAATTTGTGTTAATTTATTCGATAATATTGTTCTACATGAATGTAATTTTCCTATAATATATAACAATTCACGCATACGAAGCTTTAGCTTTCCTTTTTACATAATTGTGTTACTGGTCCTTAGAATAATTTCCTGAATTCAAATCGTCGACTCGCGATTTTGTGATGAGAATTTCGTCGGAAAGTTTTTGTTGAATTTTGAAAATTCGGTGTTCATGTGATATGTGCAAATTTCAAGTGTTTTGGTAAATCAGAAATATAGAAAAGAAGAGTATCAGATTTTCTGATTTATACTATATTTAAAAATTTCAAAGTTTCAGTTTTTTAAATTTCAAGCTTTCGAATTTTTAAGCTTTTTATTTTGGAATATAACTGGAAATGTAATTCAGTAATTCGGAAATTTGGTAAATTGAGATTACTTGTACAAATATACACATTTGAAATTTAGAAATTAAGAAGTACAAGGTTTTAAGAAATTTAGAAAAATATTTATTTGCAAATTTTCAACCTTCAGTTTTCAATAAAATATCACTGTTTTATATTGTATTTTGTTTAAAATATTATTCGAAAATATAGTTTCCGATTCTAAAAATGAGATTATATTTCCTAACTTAAATAACTATAAATATATCACAATTCAAACTATATTTACAAATTATTAACTTTAAGAAAAATGAAGGAAACATGTATTTTTTGCTAATTACTAATCAAAAATTTCGTTAATTACTTATCATCTTTTGCAAATAAACACCAACATTTTTTTTTGTGATAGCTATTTTACAAATATTTTATTTTTATTTTAATTGTTACACGTTATTTCATTATAATAACTACTGAGTTTCCAAATGATAATTACTGTGACATTACTATATCAAAATGGTAATGACATTACCATATCAAATTAATGTTTCATTATGTACTCCGATTTTTATTTCAAAAGTAATCACGAAACTTTCAAAATTTATAAGACGAGAAAAAATTTCGTAATACCTTTCCCAGACCACGAAGAAAATACACGATCTGTTTATAGTATAATAGAAATATTGTCAATTCGACAAAAAAAAAATTTATTCAATTTTTGAATCGTAAGAAACAAGAAAACATAAAAATTAAATTGTCTTAAAAAGTGGATCCAATTGTCCTTTCATTATCAGCAAATTGCATCATAAGCAAATCTCTTGCAAATTATAAATTTCACAAAATTTAATACAATTTTAATTTAATACCTATTTTTACAAAATTGTCTTCCGTTATACGTATAATAATTATGGAAGAATTCACGAAAAATGGTAACAAAACAAATAAGTACAATAATATTTACAAAAATACAGAATCCACAAAATCGACGCGTCAGAACACAGAGAAAAAAAAATGAATATAAGTTATAAAACGACATAGATAGCACCGAAAAAAATTATACATACTATCGTAATTAATGGCATATCATCGTACTAATCATTCCTTTTGTATCAAATCGAATTACAGATCACACTGTATTTTCAATTTTTAACAACACGATTTTCTCGTGTATCTGTTATGAAAATTCGCAAGTTCGTTTAAAGGAACAGGTAATCCGTTCAATTTTGTTTTTATTTCCGAGCTCCTGAATTAATCGGTCGTTAACGAAGCGATCTGTTCGATTCGGAGTGCCTGATATTCCATGAGAAGCGTTTCTAAGCGGGTTACACGCGTACCACGTCGACTTTGTGACCGACATGCAAATTCCTGCTAAATGAATCCTTCTGTGAAGTTAGGGGAAAACCCTCCTCTGGTGAGTTCTGTGTAATGCACGAACGGCAAACATGATTTATCGTGACATTGGGAAACGAGATTTCGTGACGGGAAACACCTGATGGAAAGGTTCACGAACTTGACGAAATGCGAGAATTTTCAGCTGTCTGCGAAATGAACATCTACAATCTGGATGGCGTCATTCCAGGACGATATCTTTTTCAAATTGCGAACGAACTGTCGGAGTTGATTTAGGCGGGACGAAGAACGAGGATTCTGTTTAATTCGAGGGAAATTAGGGAGAAACAGTTTGGGGGAGTAAGTTGATATATTTTACAGTTTTATATTTTTATAGTTTTCGTTTTAATTATTTGTTTCATGAAAAATATGGTGAAACATTTTAGACGTCCATGCAGATTATTATATTCATACATTTGGCAGATTTTTGTTCAAATTAATTATGCTAAAATATGTTTTGGACATTATATAGATTACATGCATTTTGCAATCTTACATTTTTACAATTTCTGGTCGAACTAATTATTAAATGAGAAATATGGCAAAATATATTTTAGACGTTCTTTATGCATATTGAAACATATTACAGCTTCTCACTTTTATAATTTTTGTTTACATTAATTATTAAATGAAAAATATAGTGGAACATATTTTGGATTATCCTTTATATTTCTATATCGATACATTTTGCAGTTTTTGAGTTTTACAATTTTTGGTCGAATTTATTAGATGAGGAACATGGTAAAACATATTTTATTTCCTACGTACACAAATGAAAATATGGGAAAGTACATACCAAATAAATTAAAGAATATTCAATAAATAACCCCAATTTTTTGTAACTCTAAAATGCCCTAATTTTTGACTTTTGCTCATTTCAAATCGATAGATTATTTAATATTTCAACGATCATCAAATAATTTACCAGTATGTACTAAAAATTGTAGTATATATCTTAATAATCAATAATATTTTTCACTGAACGATAATCAACAATATTTCTTCCTTGATAAATGATTTACAATATGATTTCCTTGAATGAAATTAATCTCAATGAATGTAGCATACGCATATTTTTAAGAAACCTAAGCAAATTTAAGAAAATATTTTTCAGAATCTGGAGTACAAAGGTGGAAAAAAACTAATCGTTTGTAATTGACTAATTGAAAATACTTAGAATCGTAATTTTCTTCATTTTGAACTAACGTAGATCGTTCCCTTTGTTTTCGTATAAACCTTGCGCCGTACGTATTGATTAATTCAAAATATAAGGGAAGGGGTTGCAAAAGTTTGAAAGCAGTTGAAAAGGTTCCTGTGTTTGCGAAGGAGCCTGTGTAGCACGGTTCGACGGAACTTTGGAACTTTTCGCTGAAGAAAATCGAACGCTAAATACAAACTGAACTATAAATGATTTTAGCAGAGCACACGATCTGAAACTGCTAATTTAAGCAACATTCATAAGAGAATAACACTTCATTTTCGTAAAATTTTATGAATTTTAAACTACACGTTCTGTAAAAAATTACTTTGTGACAACTGAAAGTTTAAATAAAGATCATACGAAAATGTTTCATAAGTTTTGCGAAAAATTGTAATATTTTATAACTTTTTAGTTGTACGTTCTTTACTGATAATTACTACGTGAAAACGGACAGTTACTTAAATTATAATTTATTTTTTTAATTATAATAAAATAACGTTTCATAAATTTTATGAGAAACCCTAACACTTCACAACTTCTAAGTTTCGCATTCTATAAAAAAAGGTTGTTGTTTTCAAGTATATAAAACATTATTATCTACAAGCATATTGAAAATTATTATTTAAAAGCATATGTAGAAAATTATTATGTACAAGCATATACAAAAATTATTATCGATATATAAAAGGTATATAACATAAAAGATGCTTAATTTAAAAAAATACGTTTTATGGTACTTCTTTACCTTGTAAACATAATTTTTATAAACAATGTTGTATCATACACAAATTCATGAAAATATGAAATTTAAAAAAACAGATAAATACATAAACTTTTTGTGACTAATACATTTAGAGTGTGCTTTAAAAGACATTCTACAAAAATGTTTAACAGTTTATAAAGTTTGTTAAATATAAAAGTGAAATTAAAAGCTGTATATTTTTTAAATCTTTTCTTTATTGTAATCATACTACCAGTTACCGCGGGATAGTTAAATGTTACATGAATCAAATTGAATATTAAAATTACACTGCATCAAAGATTCACACAAATAACGGCCAAGTGAAGATAGATAAACGATTCGTGCAAGACACAGGATTCATTTATTAAATGAATCAATAATGACATCATCGAATTAATCAGATTTTCTAAGATGTCTTAAAATGGCGTGTACGCCCATGAACGAACCGCTTCTCAAGTTACCAAAAATGATTTTACATGTGTATGAAAAAAAAGGAAGAGTTATACTGAGAACATGTAAGAAAGGAATATATGAATGCATGTATGTATGTTTGCAAGTGTGGACTAGTTTTTATTGTAAGTATATACCTCTTGTTTATAAGCACCCTGTAAATATTGCTGTAACATAAATAACCATTGTACTCTTCGGATAATCGACTCCTCCCCGATTTCGAAAGAGAAATCAAAGAGACGAAGGTTGTTGAGGAAATAAATCCCTTGCGCGGGAATATAAAATGGCGGCGCTGCGAGAGTTGGAGGATTTATCGGTTAGATTATTAAAATTATATGTATTTCTCGAATGTTATTGATTGATATTATTATATGATGTGTTCCAAAAGTAATAAGACTGTATTTGCGTAAATGTTCTTCGTGTTACATTCTTAAAAATTTAAATGACAACTGGAGGAACTGTTTTTCTTTAAATACTAGAAGTCCTTTTTTTAGATTTTAGAATGTTTGCAACTAAGACATTTAGACTGTTAATTTAACTTACTTTCAATTTATTATAGAAACAAATTATGATTTTTGTGAAGATTTTATATTTTGGAAAATTAAAAATTGTATGATGTGGAAATTAAGATTCATGCAGTTACTAAAATTTTTTCACTTGTACTTTGCTACCGTTTTCCATTTCTTTGTAATTTATTTGTTTAATATCTGTCTAAGAATTATTCCGTACTTCAAGTTTTACTATCACTTATTCAGTTATTTTTATTAACATAACACAGTTTCATTATTTTTGGAATAAATCCTGAGCATGAGAGGGTGAAAAGAGTATGTAAAATGACGCTGTTTATAGAAATCTAAAAGGAATAAAAATTTACACATATTGTACTATAATCGACATCGTGGAGGAAGTCGGAAATAGTATATATATATCGACCTGTTAAAATTTTGGAGCGAATTTGAGAATCATGAACGTGTGACTAACGTTTCCAATTTGTGTAACAACTATCCCTTAAATGATTTACAATTATAATAAATGAATTATGAAAAGATAATTCGGTCTTGTGAATTTTCTACCCTGTTTAATTTCCATTCTTTGAAGTCTAAACATAAAATTGAAATTTTAAAATTTTCAGGTTTCCCAATTTCTATATTTTCAAATTTCTACATTTAAAAATTTCCAAGTTTTCAAGTTTCCTAGGTTTAGAAATACATACGTTGAGGGTCAGTTCTAGTGACATAAATATTATTTAAATATATTTTAAAATGTTTTTAAAGCGAAATTACGAAATCCGACTCTTGAGTATAGTGTAACAAATATGTGAAAAAATGTTGAATATTTATGACAAAATATTATAACAGAATATTATGACAACATTTTTTTGACTTAAAAATCCTGAAATTACTAAGTCGCACTTATGCACATTTTTAGAAACCAATTGTTGTCTCTCCTGACTAAAACATAAGATAAACAAGGATCACCACAGCTTATTTTCCGCCAGAGGCCCCAGAAATCCCCCAAAATAATACTCGATGTATTCGATCACTAAACTTGACGCTTAAAATATTATATTCTCGCATTCGTTGAAATTATACGAAATATGTTGAATCGATAAACGACGTCGTATGAACGTTAATAAAACCGTAAATCACTAAGGGCTGATGGAACAACGTTCATCGAAATTACAGCTAAGCCACAAATGAAATAAAGTCTCTGTTTAACTATTGACCAATGGTTTATTTCCGTTTGCACGAGTGCGACAAATGAATTATTGACTGCTGCAGTTTGAAATGCAAAACGAGACATCGTATCTGTTTGATCGTACAGTACAATCGTGCTGAATATAATAACTAACGAGCGTACAACCGCCACATTTAGCCATTGCGCAAGCAGTTTTGCCAACAGTTTTACCGTCGTACCGCAATGGCCAATTTAACGTGATAATTCTGCACGAAGCTGTTGGATGATAGATATTAAATTGCACTAACGTAATAACGAGTACTTTTATTATTATAACATTCATTTTACCGATGAATTTTTTATCTACCGACGTTGAGAATATATTATAATAATTTTTTGGACTGTGAAACTTAATTTCATTTAATTGATTATTCTTTTTAGGGAATTCAATGAAACTTATGTTGATAGAAATATTTCTTTGGTAATTTTAATCAAATTTTTAGTGTAATTGAATTTAGTGTTCATTTTGAATCAAGAATATTTACATTTCTACATTTCTACATTTGTTCATATTTACATTTTTACATTTTTACATTTTTACATTTTTACATTTTTACATTACAAGATTTGAGGACTCCTAGATTCCTAGATTTCTAGATTCCCAAATTCCCAAATTTCCAAATTTCCAAATTCCCAAATTCCTAAATTTCCAAATTCTCAAATTCTCAAATTCCCAAATTCCCAAATTCCCAAATTCCCAAATTCCTGAATTCTTAAATTCCTGAATCCCTAAATCCCCAAATCCCTAAATCCCCAAATCCCTAAATCCATAAATCCCTATATCCCTAAATTCCTAAATTCCTAAATTCCCAAATTCCCAAATTCAAAAATTCAAAAATTCAAAAATTCAAAAATTCAAAAATTCAAAAAATTCAAAAATTCTCCAAATTCCGAATTCCCCAAATTCAAAAATTCTTAAATTTCTTTTCATTCAAATTCCGACGACTTTTTGTAAACAGTATTTTTCAAAGTTGAATGATATATTTTTACAAGAATTTTACTCAAAATTACCATATTATTATGTATAAAACAATAATTCAATTGTCAGCTGTTACATTACTAATAGGCCACCTGTTTATGCCCTCACATAAATACCAACGTAAACTTATTTTATTTAACCAAAAATATTTCATTTCCGCAAAAATCTTTGGCATTAATTAAAAATCGTATCTTCTTTACAATTTCATTCGTTATTTTTTATATCATCGATCGATCCAAACATTATCGACAACACGGAAGATTGTAATCTATAATCAACAGACCATTCTGAAATAAATTACTTTGAGAGATTATTATGATAAGCGCGTCCAGCTATCACCTCATTACAATCTATTTCATTGGACGCGAATTCACTGAAAATTAGATGCAAATTTCCCTCGTTGTTGCATCAAATCATCCCTTTCGAAACGTCTATACAACACGTTTCGTGTTGATTTCAGAATCAACCGGGAAATTCTACTTCACGAAATGCATTTTAATCCCTTTGTAACGAACACATCTTTGTAAAGGTTGTTCCAATCAGAAAGGACATAAACATTTTGCGAACGAAATTAACCACTGTTTTTGTTATTCCTCGTAGCTTTGCAATTTATTATGAAAATATTGCGAACATTTTGGGTTTATTTTAGAAAAATAGGAAGCTGTGAAAATTCAGAAAATAATGCATTATTAATGTAGGAATAATTCTTTCTTTCTGGATTACAAAACTTACAATCTGCCAAATTATTAAATTTTCAAATTTTTATGTTACCTAATTTCTAAATCGCCAAATTTTCAAATTCCCAAATTCCTAAAGTTCCAAATAATCAAATATCTAAATCCTAAAATCTCCAAATTTCTCAGATCCTAATTCCAGAAACGTTGAATTCCCTAAATTATCAAATTTCACACATCCCAAGTTGCCAGGTCACTAAATTTCCAAATTTCTAAATCTCCAAATTCCTAAAGTTCCAAATTTTCAAATCCCCAAATTTCTCGGATCCAAATTCCAGAAATGTTCAAATCCCTGAATTATCAAATTCCCCACATCCCAAGTTTCCAGGTCACTAAATTTCCAAATTTCTAAATCTCCAAATTCCTAAAGTTCCAAATTTTCAAATTTCCAAATTTTTCAGAACCAAATTCCAGAAATGTTCAAATCCCTGAATTATCAAATTCCCCACATCCCAAGTTTCCAGGTCATTAAATTTCCAAATTTCTAAATTCCCAAATTCCTAAAGTTCTAAATTCTCAAATCCCCAATTTCTAAAATCTCCAAATTTCCAAATCCACAAATTATAAAATTCCAAAAAACCCAAATCTCCAAATTTCCAAATTCACACGTCCTGAAACCTACAAATTCCCAATTCTAATTTCAATCTTGAATTTTGCACGTGATCTACATTCAACATTTTATTCTGCTAGTCAAAAATAAAAAATGTTTTTCAGCGCATCAAAAATTCAAGTATTCCGACGTAATGATGCCAAGCATTTCAAACGAACCAGATAGAATCGATAATGAGTATCGGTAATGACCGTTTCAATCGCCATCGATTCAATAGCAATTTAAAGTCGAAAAACGCGATGAACGAAGTAAATGAAGTTCATTTAATGATGCACACTTACACTGTTCGAACCTGTTTGCATCCAGAAGTCATCGCATCGAATTAAGGCCAGTGCACACTGCAGCGACGGAATGTGATCAACGAAGAATCGATGTTTCGATTCTTCATACTGTATGGGTATGATGGGCTCACTATAGTCATGGACAGTTTATGTGCTCATCAAAGTGCTCATATGCAACTTGCATGCAGAATACATACAGTGGCTAATTATTATAACACAAATATTATATTATCGCACAATATTTTATGAGTTCAATCGATGAAATAGAAATATGTATTTTTATTGTTTTATTTTATAAGTTTCATCCATGAAATAGAAATATATATTTTTATTGTATTGTTATGATATATCATTTTTATAATACAGTATACATATAATGCAACGTATTATTTTTATGGTGAAGATCCGCAAACTGCTGTATCTCAAGATTTTTTAAATTTTAGTTCTTTATATTAAAATCGGAAAAAGTTCTGAATTTTTCTGTGGACCGTCATTTTTCCAATTTTTTCACGTTTCTGAATTTTTGTCATATTCAACGTTCAAGTATACTGAAATCAACTGTGAAGTATGTTAAATCTTTCAACGATTATTTATAGTTTCATTCAACTTAAAATAATGAGCCATCAAGTTAAAATAATATCTTTTTTGTAAGAAACATTTTTAGTAAAGAACATTTTTACTAAAGAAACAGTTTGTTAGTGGCTAGGGTCTCAGTGTACCAAGTATTCTGATGAAATTTAATCGTTTAAACTACAATTTGATGCATGAAAATACCGCAGCAGCCAACAATTTTCCAATTTTCTATCTCCGTTCCGTAGAAACAGAGAAGCGACACTAATTTTCAATCATATTCGTATTTACGTATCAATCGAATTTTGCTCCGTTTAGCTTTTTCGCCAGTTCGCTTATTTATTTAACGTCGCGAGCGATCGAATTTGCATTGCAAATGAACGGCAAGCAGATAAAGTTTCACTTTGCTCCCGTTTAAAATCGTTCGTCGCTCGTCGTTAAGCTGACCTTTATATTATTAAGCTCGCGTAACCTCTTTTATTATTTCATGTCGAGCTGCTTGCATTTCGTTACGCTCGGCATATTCACGGGAAATCGGGTGCCAACTGCAAATTCCAGATTGCATTGCAAGCACCGCCGTGTTCGAGCCGGATGAAGAAGTGAAGGAAGAAAAGGGAAATGAAAGCAACATGATTATGCACGAAAACCTTTGTGCATAATTTATCGGTTCGTCGTATAACTTACATGAAAACATCATTTGGTAGCATCGATCGGGAACGTTATTTCTGCTGTGTGCTGTTTGTCATTTTTCTTTGATTACGATCGAATTGCGATTTTTATCACATTCATGTTGTAAACGTAATACAGATGTGGCTATCGATAATGTCATGTGTGTTGATAATATCGGACTGTTGTCGATAATTCGATATATCGGTTACGCCGTTAAGACATTATTAAGGAGATAGATGGAGATGAATGAAGAAAGTAGAAGTAAGGATCCAACTACTCAAATTGCTGTATACATAAAGCTTTTTAGTCTTAAATTTAAAAATGTCCAAGTACTTCTATTTCTAAGGTTGCGATGTTTAAAGTTTCCACATCTCAAAATTCTCAAGTTCAAAAATTTCGAAATTTCTTCAATTTTACAATTCTACAATTCTACAATTCTGCAATTCCACAATTCCGCAACTCTGCAATTCCACAATTCTACAATTCCACAATCCCGCAATTCTACAATCCTGCAATTCTACAATCCTACAATTCTGCAATTCCACAATTCTGCAAATCTACAATACCACACTTCTGCAATCCCACAATTATACAATTCTACAATTCTACAATTCTACAATTCTGGAATTCTACTGCTCTGCAATCCCACAAAAATGCAATTCCACAATTCTGCACTTACGCAATTCCACAATTCCACAATTCTACAATTCTACAATTCTACAATTCTACAATTCTACAATTCTACAATTCTGCAATTCTACAATTCCACAATTCCACAATTCCACAATTCCACAATTCCACAATTCTACAATTCCACAATTCCACCGTTCTGCAATTCCACAATCCCGCAATTCCAGAATTCAACAATTCTATAATTTTACAAGTCCAAAATTCTATAGACCTACTTTATTGCCATTGCAAAGACACTTAAAGTGAAAATGACTCGTTTACTTGCAAATAATGAAATCTGAAATTTTTCTCCGCAATTTTATTCGAAATAGCCAGCCAAATACCAGAAGAGGTACATATCCGACATTGTATGCTTTTTGTGCTCCACAAGGGTAGTAATGCAACAGTTGCTACCGAAAACATTTGCGATGTTCATCCAAGTGCATTAAACGTTCGTAAATGCTAAAGGCGGATTTCCATTTATTTCGATCGCTACAACACCTTCCAAGTGACAAATTTTTAAATTTTCATAATATCCAAACTACGACCTCCATTTATTCTACTCAAAAACAAACTGATTCTTATCGATCGTCATTGAAAATTTTCACACTAAAGGTTCTTGATAACGAGGGTGGTCATTGATTAAAAATAAAAGCTTGTTAAAAATTTATTTGTTTGAATTTAATACAAACGAACATTACTTTCTGGTCCCCTAAATATTGCGAATAAAAACTTGTTAAAAATTTATTTGTTTGAATTTAATGCAGAAGAACATTACTTTCTTGCCCCTCAAATAGTTTGAAATAGAAGGGTAACTATGGAGCCTTAACAGCCTTTTAAGTTAAACGAGAGCTCTGATAGATGAACAAAGAGTAAGTAGATCTTTTTTGAAACACCTTGTATTTCCTCGAAGAATAACAAAAAGCGCATTCAATTAGCAATTAGTTAAGGTAGAAATAATTATATTGATCGTGAATACCGCGAGTATTTATTTTCGCTCGCGAGGTAACGGAGCTAGATAAACTGCTCCTTCGAACAAATTCAAAGGCAAGTTAAATATTTAATATCGACGAGAAGCGAGCAAGACGCTTGCTATTAAAGTGTCTCGACGAGACGAGACGTTGAGCACGTGTACACACCGGTGAACATCTTTCGGCTCCCATTAGAGTTCCAATGGCGGTTTCCGGTAAACTTTATGACTCTCGTGCGAAGATTGAAGCACCTACCGTTTGGTTAAATTGCCCGTTAAGAACAGCCACCGTTCGTCGGTGTCGCGTTTATACAAATCTTCTCGCGATTCGTCGCAACGTACCGGAAGTTACGCAAACTCGTGATCAGCGATCTCGTAACGTTGTTGGAATACGTTTCGCTCTTCCTGATAACGATCGTTCGAAAGCTCAAACATGACGTGGTATTTTGTATAGCGTGCTATTTGAGCGCGGAACTTTCCATGAAAAGAATGGCAACGATAATGTTCAATTTATGTTATTTTCAATTCGAATTTTATGAAATTTTATTTTCTTCATGCTAGCGAAATCAAATTTAATAGGTGTGGTAAGAGAGCTATATTTTTTTAAATTTATATTTATATTTTTTAAACGTGGAAGTTTGGAACTCGGAGATCTGGGATTTTTAATGTCTGCAAATTCCGGGGATTCGAAATTTCAAAAATATGGCAATTCAGGGAAATTCTCGAATTTGAAAATTTAGGGATTTGGAAATTTGCGAGTATGAAAATTTAGGAATTTGGAGAATAGAGTATTTGAAAATTTAAGAATTTGGAGAATAGTGTATTTGAAAATTTGGGGATTTGGAAATTTGCGAATTTGAAAATTTAGGGATTTAGAAATTCGCGAATTTGAAAATTTGAGAGTTTGAAAATTTAGGAACTTGGAAAATAGAGTATTTGAAAATTTAGGGATTTGGAAATTTGCGAGTTTGAAAATTTAGGAATTTGGAGAATAGAGTATTTTAAAATTTAGGAATTTGGAAATTTGCGAATTTGAAAAATTAGGAATTTGAAAATTTAAGGATTTGGAAATTTGCGAGTATGAAAATTTAAGAATTTGGAGAATAGTGTATTTGAAAATTTGGGAATTAGGAAATTTGCGAATTTGAAAATTGAGGGATTTGGAAATTTGCGAATTTGAAAATTTAGGAATTTGGAAATTTGCGAATTTGAAAATGTAGGGACTTGGAGAATAGAGTATATGGAAATTTAATTAGTAATTTTAGAAATTTCAAAGTTGAGAATTGAGAAAATAAATTTAAATGGTTATAAATCTAGGAATTATAAATGAAGTTAAAAAATTGAGATATTTGGTATCTTACGACTTTAACAAAGTTCACTTCTGTACTCTTGATTTCCCAAGATAAAAGATAACTAATGGTTGCTCTTCTGCTGCCTCCCTTGTCTTTATCTAAAGGTAACCTACGGTGTAGCCGTTTGTACTCGTACGTGTATTCGTGTGTTCATCCTTGTCGTTGGAAACACGTGTGGTTCAGACTTGTACCTGGTTCGAGGGTGAAACGATGTTACACCTTTAGTTTGTAACTTGTTGGTTGCGGTAGGATCAACTCCAATTAGCCAGACTAATTTCAGCTCGTGCTTTTCCATCGACGTTCGAGGGCGAGGTCGTGTTTTCGTGTATAATTGGATGACGATTGAGAACTCTTAAATGATAACGAGTGCTGCACTCGAAGTTCGGATGCTTTGAGAGAAGCTTTGACTTTAGTGGACGATGATGAGAATGTCTTTTGATGGTTTGAATGGTTCGTGTGTAAATAAAGGCGAATTTAAAAAAAACGGGATGATGCAGAAAATGCAACATTCGTGAAATAAAATTAAAATGCTGAATAATATAAATTAAGAAATTTAATTGTAATTGTGTATGTTTGTAAAAATTTTAGTAATAGATTCAATTTTTACTGGAAAAGATATTTGATTGAAAAATTTTCGATTAAAACATGCGATTAAGAAATAAGTTTTAATCTCCAAATAAACGCGACTTAATTGAAAATTAAAATTTCATTTCATTAAAACTTTTAGTTTAAATTGCCTCATTTAATTAAACCTTTAATCATAATTTGACAAAGTTGAATTAAAAATTGAATTATAATTTTTATTTCTAAATTAATTAATTTTTATTTCATAATTAATAGTCATTTCAATTAATTATTGAAATTGAGTCGCTAAAAAGGCTCTCAATTAAAATTAACTTTTAATTTTTAATTCTATAACCTTGAATTAAACATTGATCTATAAATTTTGTTAAAAAAAATATTAACAAGTTCTAAAACCAAGAAATCAATTACTAACAAAATAATTGAAAATTTGGAAATTCTGAAACGGTCTGAGAATGTCACTAACAACCACGGTAATTATCGAGTCTATTAATTACAAATGTGTTACTAATTTGTCAATAACGTGTTAATTAATAATCCATACTGAAACTATTCTTTACAAGAACAATGTTTATTGACGCTGACGATAAGACGATTTCATCCAATAAAATCTACCGTTTTTCGATCAAAAAACCACGGAAACGTTCAAACCACGCAGGATTAATCTTGGAAATTTGAAACACGCGCAATTCGTGTCGCGTCGGTTTACCTGCAATGTCGTAACAGTGGAACGTATCCATCGAGCCGGGACAGATCACGAAATTAATCACATGCGACATTTGCGCGAAACAACTGTGCGCGATTTCCCGACGCGGAAATTTAATTAACGAGGGGGAAAAATGGCTCGTCCATTCGAGTACGATCTACGGGAACGTTACGTGCAGGCGAATGAAACAAGAAAGACGGAGAAAATAGTGAGACAATGTAGATGGGAGTGGAAAGAACTGGACATTTCCGCAACATGAATGCATCTACAAGACGCATCACCGAATAAATCACTAGTGATTTCTACGGCGTAACGTCACTTGTACCCCGTATTTGGAGGATATGGAGGTAGTTATCAGTATCTTCCGCTGAATAGCTAGTCGATCCTATTCCGAAACGGTCAATACTATGATTGCTAATGGCGGAGATTAGACCCCTTGCTAAGTAAGAGCGTATTACTGTTTTGGATTCGATCCATATCAAATTTGTTACAAATAAATTGTAGATTGTTGGCCCTTCTTCTGGAAGTTATGCTTAAGGTTTAAGAAGTGGGCCTGCAGAAAATTTTGTTAAAGTGATCAATGCATCACTCTGGTGAAATGAGTTGAGGAAAAGTTAGTTACCGTTCCTTGTTCGTATCATATCTTATATAGTATAAATATATTTAATCCTGAAAGTTACGAAATAAGTCTTTATTTAGAAACACTACAATATAACTATTGGATCTCGATGGCACTCAAAATCTCGATAGCCTTATGGTTGTATCAAGAATTCAAATCTTGATAGTTAAAAATTCCGACAACCTGAAATCCCCACAGCCAACGTCCCGACAGGTATAATCCCGACACCTATAATCCCGATAGCTAAAATCCCGATACCCATTTTTCCCACACCCATAATCTCTACACCTATAACGCCGAAAGCTAAAATCCTGACAGGTGTAATTCCGACAACCTAAAATCCCGATACTCATAATCCCGATACCCATTATTCCCATACCCATAATCCCGACACCTATAATCCCGATAGCTAAAATCCCGACAACCTAAAATCTCGACAGTCAAAATCCCGATACTAATAATCCCGATATCCATTATTCCCACACCCATAATCCCGACACCTATAATCCCGATAGCTTAAAATCCCGACAACCTAAAATCTCGACAGTCAAAATCCCGATACTCATAATCCCGATATCCATTATTCCCATACCCATAATCCCAGTAGCTAAAATGCCGACAGCCCAAAATTTTCACAAACTAATATCCCGACAGTAACAATCCCGACAGCTATAATCTCGGGTATACTTCTCGATTGTACCACAGGCTTTTAGGTTGTCGAGATTTTGGCTATCGAGATTGTGGGTGTCGGGATTGTGGCTATCGGAATTTTGGGATGAACCATTGGATCTTCATTGCAGTTGAAGTATATCTGTTTAGAATAAAAAACGTAATTCGAACTCTGCCGTACAGAGGAGCAGCATAAAGTTCAGGCGTGCAAGAGGTTAATGATCATCTAAGGGCTATGAAGAAACTATGTTCCAAATTACATTGCAATCCGTTCAGTAGTTCCCGAGAATTCGTGATGAGCGAGTCAATCGTTTTTAGATTTTATGTAGAAGATGGATTTACAAAAATATCGCTGACGTGTTCTTGTGCAGACTGTATTGACCGCCTCCATCTTGTCGAACAGAATTGTACGTCGTTTAGAACGTTTTACGAGGGACTGAAATTTTTATAACAGCGTCGACGTTGTTGTGAATACGATAAGAATTTGATATCTAGGACCGTTAGCTCTGATCCGATACACACATTTTTGTGGCTGTTAAAGCTTTTTTTTTATTAAGATACCTACAGTCGGTATCAAAAGTATTGGGTCTCAGGAATAGTTTATTTCTCAGGTTTCATCAGATTAGCAAGTGTAATAATAGATATTAATAAGATAAATTGCTAAGTACATACGAATTTCTAGAAACGAAGTGTGCAATTCTGGCATCTACAGTTTTATACAAATGATATATAAATCTATATGATAATTTATTCACATTAACAAGAAATATGTAATCAACAGTATTATAGCAGGAAAGCATTAATTTTCAGTTACAGAGAAATTTTATTTATTTTCATTTGTATAATTATAAAACATCGTGGTGGAAAAATTCGATGTTACAAAAATATTGGGTTATTTAATTAGTTTAAAATAATGCCTGTAGCTATAATAAAGATAGTAGCGATATTTATAAAATTAAAATAATATCTGTAGGAGTAAAAATACTAAAGAGCCTTTTACAATGGCACGTCACAAACAATTAAATATTCTACAAATTATCTTTTTCTTATCATAATGATCGCATTTTTAATAATTAGTGATGTAACCATGTTCCAACAAAGAATATCTTCGTGTTCTTTTTATGTTTGACAAGAACAGAATACATAACCCCTGTTTATGTAAAATAATAGAATTATGCTAAATGTAACGTAAAAGAGAATGTTTCAAGAATCATAAACAAAATGAAAGCATAACAATATAAAAGTTTAAGTGGCTTCAACTCGTAATACCTCCATTAAATGCCAGCTGTTACATGAAGTTTGTAGAATGGAGTAACTTGTTATGGAAGCCCGAAACCTTATCTGTAAAATTTTGTTAAAATACTTTAAAGAATATTATTCTAAATATTTTGTAAAATTAAAAACTGCGAAAATCCCGAAGTTTTTTATTTTATCATTGATTAATTTATAATTAGCAGGTTTACAAATTTACTTTTCATACATTGTTTTAAAAATAAACGATATATTAATGCATATAATACAACCATATGTGAATTAAAATTAATGAATCCTTTGTCTATTTCATACTTAAATATTTCACCAGTAAATATAAATTTAATGAAATTAGTTTCACAGCATGTAACAGTAGAATCCTGCATGTTTCGTATTTAGTAAATGTCTTTGATACCGTAAGCTCGAAAGTTTCGTTCGTCACGATAAACCAAAACTTTGAACTATTATTAATTTCAATTTCGCCCGGCAAATTTCATTAAAATTAATAATTGTTCGTTTCATTTTGCACGGCCAACCGCGCTTTAATTTTATGTACAATACCTCGCACGTTCGACCGGAAGTTTGTTCGACGATTAATCCGAGAGAGTTAACGAAAATTTCACAGCTTTCGCGAAATATTAAATTGTACGTGACATCAATTTCAACTTTATCGATACAATCGGTTCGTGTTTCTTTCTGTAATTTTACACCGTTTAGGTAGTCTTTAATCACGATAATTACAGCGCTCTCGTAATTACCCAACTAAAGTTTCCGTGTCTCGCAATTAGAATGCATCCATCTTAAGTGCAAGCTGTAGAAAAAGTTTTTAATTTATCTCGAGAGCAACGGCGGGAAAAAAGTGTAACTTTCGAACTAATTTCCCTTAAAACGTGCTTATGAAATTGGTTAACATTTCAGTTTGAAAGTTTCAAGTGGCGTTAATCGCTTTATAATGAACTTTCGTTGATAATCCTGCGGGTTTCTGCAATGTCTATTTGAATATTGTTTCAAGTCCAGCTTTAAGATTCTTTTAAACGAATTACAGCTTTTCAAATCAAACGTTTGGTTAGAAAATACATTTGTCAATCGAGGTTTGAAATTTATTCGATGCTACAAAATATATAGAATGAGCTCGATTATTGTCTGGACGTGTGTCGTGTCACCAAAGGGCCACATACTGAACATTTGTAGAGGGTGTATAAACCTGGTGAGTTTGTGGTTCTTTTCATATATCTTTCATGTGTGTACGTGTAATACTTTTGAAGATATAGATTTTTCAAAACGAATGAATTTATACTAGCCGTATGTGTGAAATTTAATCACACATATATAGATAAGGTGGCAGTCGAATTTAAAATAAATCAGCAGTTAAGAAGTACAGTCTAGACCAGGGGTCGGCAACCTTTCTGGAGTTAAGATCCAGTTTTTCCCGATGTGATAAATTATTTTTCTAAATAGTCAAATATAAGTACCTACATCAGTAATATGTATTAGAAAAAATAATATAACCATTATCTGCTGTGAAACATGTATTGATTGTGAAATCAAAACATTCTATTTTGCGTAGTAACAGAACATATAAGTCAACGTATTAAAGAAAACGGAAACACTTTTTGTTTTGAGTGTGGCGTCGGTGAGTGTGGAGAGCAAGGTTAGCTAAAGCTAGGTTTACATGCATGCGATCTGCCGCGCATTTTGATGTGTGCGAAGGATTATTATATTTGTTTGGCAATTGCAATATTGCAGTTAATTTTTCAATATGTACTATTAAACTACTTAAGAGCCACAAGTATGATTCTACTGAGCTGCAGGTTGCCGACCCCTGGTCTAGACGAATGTAGGTTTTTATTGAGGACTGTCTCTGTGCAGAAAGTATTTGCATCAAATATTCTGTATGATAGTGTTAATTTTGAAAACTGACAAGTACGAATTGGCGAAATTTGCGAATCGTCGTGAATTCGATAGCACCAGGTATCGAATACCGAATCGCAACTCCTGAGGTATTCAGGAGTGACCACGTTTCCTCCAGATGCTGGTTGTCCTCTCGTGAACGCAATTAAATTGATTTGCATTCGGCCATCAATTTGCCCGCGCTCGATGCCCGTCGTGGTCTAAATCGATTGGCAATTATGCGATATGCAGGCGACGCGCCATTGCGGTGGATAGACCCGGTAATTTAACTTCGCGAAATGTTTATACACATAGAATGAACATGTAGAGTGTTTCATAATAAATGAAGGTTGCATTAACATGGAACTTTCATATTTATTATTTTCGTATGGCATGATAGAATTTAACATATGTGTTTATAATGAAAGTGGAATACGTCTACTTTTTGAGAAAATTTAATTTGACATATAATCAATATTTTAGTTATATGAAACAAAGGTGGTTTTCGTTTTTCGATATTGATTACGAATTTGAGAATATTATAAATTTAGAAATTGAGGAACTTGGTAATTCAAGAATGTGGGAACACAGAAATTGTTCAACCTAGGAATTTAGAGGTTTTGAATATGCAAGTGTTGCAAATTAGAATTTTAGGAATTTGGAATTTAGAATTGTAGGTATTTGGAAATGTAGGAGTTTAAAAATATGAAGTGGAGGAAATCAAAGGATTTGGAATTTTAGAATTTTAAAGCTTATTGTAGAATTGTAGAATCGTGGAATTATAGAATTGCAGAATTGTGGAATCGTGGAATTGTAAAATAGTAAAATTGTAGGATTTCAGAATTGTAGAATGTCAAAATTATAGAATTTCAGAATATTGAAGAGGGAGAATCAAAGTGCGCGCGCAGATTATATGCTACTGTCGGGGCCTCTTCCGGCCAGCGCGTTCACTAACACCCTCTTCTTCCGTTATCTTCCTGGTGCCAGGCACGTTACGAATTACACGTACAAATCGCTTAAATATTAATATGTTTAATATATATATACACAGTATGTCTGAAAAGTGACGGAACTGTTTAAATAAAAAATAAAAGTATTAGTTATTTTGCCAAAATTAATTTTTTTTATTCAAAATACATCCCATCCGAGTCAATACACCGCTGGGCACGCTCAGGCAATGTTAACATAGATTTTTTTATGTCATTTTGCGGAATCGCTTTAATCACCCTTGTCACAGCTGCTTGGACTTGTGTAACAGTGTAAAACGTTCCTTTCATGGCTAATTTCAATTTTGGAAAAAGGAAGTAATCGCATGGAGATAAGTCAGACGAATATGAAGGATGTTGGAGCACACAGACTTGTTTTTTCGCCAAAAATTCACGAACTGCGACAGTTCTGTGACTTGGTGCATTATCATGCAACAGAAACCAATTTCCCGGCGCTCGATATTCGGGCCTCACACGAACAATTATTTTCCACAAACGTTCCATAACACCCAGATAATATTCGCCATTAACATTTTGTCCCTGTGGAACGAATTCCCGAAGTATAATACCTTTAGAATTGTTTAGAATTTAGAAAAACCCATAACCTGATTTTGGGTCGTCTTCCAAAGTATCACGACTATCCTGGAATCGCTTATACCACTCGAACACACGTGTACGGGATAAACAATCGTCGCCATAAACATTTTTCATTAATTCAAATGTTTTTGTAAAAGTTTTACCGAGCTTTACCGAGCAGAATTTAATATTCGCTCTTTGCTCCATCGTGATTTTGTGACACGGTGACGAAAGGTTCTGTCGCTTTAAACGCTGTAAGTTTACAATTCGTTGATCGATTCCAATAACGATTGGTTTGTTTTGTAGGGGAGGAATACTGTTTTCAAATAGCATATTGTTTTTATAGATGTCGCTAATAGTGTTCCTTAAATTTAAAAAGTTCCGTTACTTTTCAGACATACTGTGTATATAGTTTTTTCAAGACTTCTTGTATCATTTATTTCTCGCCCACATGCCTAACTCAACACAGAACTATGAAATTTCAGACTTGCAGAACTTTAGAATCTTAGAATCTCAGAATCTCAAAATTTTAGAATTTTAGAAATTTTTAAGATAAATTTAAAATTATAGAAATTGAAAGATGTCTATAATTTGGAATCTCGCATCGAGATTATGTCGAAACTATTCGGAAGCGATTCACCAACACAGAATGTTGGTGAAAATAGTATGATCGTCTTAATCGTTGGATCTCCATCATTCACAGAGTTTCTTTGAGACGAGATAGTTCGAAAAGGAAAGAAAAGATCCATTAAATTCCTGAGACTTTTCAAGGAGAAGTTATTAAAGACGTGAAGCGACTTCCAACAGGACCTTTACTTTTTTAAATGAATAAGCCTGTTCAATATATGCGATCCAATAAACTTGCTTAGATTATTGCAATTATTGCGATCTGCAAAACGAATGCTGAAAAATTAATTTTATTTTATAAAATCATTTTACTGGTCGATGCGATTTAAAACTCCAAAATAAAAGAAACAATGTATGATGATCGATAACGAATGCTCGTTACAGTATTCGATATCTAACTTTTGAATTTTCCAATCGTTTGTCCTCTACAATTTTTAAATTTCAAAGCTTTTTCAAGTTTTTAAATTTCAAGCCGCCAAATTGCTCAATTTTCAAATTACTATTCCTTTTATAATTCTACCAACTTTACACCAAATCAATGTTCCGAACGTCATGAATTCGCCTTGTGAATTAAAACAATCATTAGGTGTACTACAATAAAAAATATTGAATTTAAAGATTACTCCTTAAATTTATAATAACTATTAGATCAATAGTAATGCATCAACGAAACTTTTCCAGGTAAAAATACAAGCGACAGACTACTCCATCAAAAGATTAATCTATTTTCTATTACTTAATCTCAAAACTAATCCGGTAACAAGCATCGACTAATAAGGAACTAATTTCCGTCAAACGCTTTAACGTCACGAAATCATCAATTAACAAAGTTTCGTTAATGACGAACTACAGAAGCGAACTACCGGTCTCTTTGAATTTCCTGCTTGTCCTTCGACAATCTCTGTCCCTCTCCCTCATTCTCACTCTCTTTCTCTCTTGTTCTTTCCGTATCCACACGTACATAAACAAGATAGCCAGGCATATACGAAGTTATGTACACACTGGGTCGACGTACCACCCTCAGGCACAGTTTCACGACTATTCTGTCAACTTCCACCCCATTCATCGTCCGACATCCCTGTCTGGTCGCACACGAATGTTCACGTGCGCAAAACTGTTCCCATCATGTCAGCCACCATGTGCCTAAAGAGATTTCTATGTAAACATTAGGGACCTTTTAGAAACAGCGATGTTGAAGTCCATAGGTATTTGCAATGTAGCAAAAAAGCTACATTTTCATGGTAGTTTTATTTATTTTTGCAATTTTTTATTATAATATACTATACTTCACTATAATATACGTAATTGTAATAATACGAAAGAACGAAGAATATATAAACATGTAGGGACACGTATGTAGAATAATATATTTATACGTATAGTATGTGGAATATATACAATAATATACATACATATCTATTATATCATACTAATTGTAAGAAAAAGTATTACACATTCAAGTCATAGAAAATTATTAACAGTAAATAATGGATATTTGAATAAATATTCAGAACTGTAAATTGACATTACATAATTAATTGGCTACTTCATTAAGTTCATTAATCAATATACCAAAGTGCTTTTTCACTTCTGCTTTTACGTCACAAAATCATGATAAATTTCATGTGATCTAATTCATCATTTCCTATGCAATCAACTAATACTCCACATTAATTCTCGGTACCAGCACATCATTTCAACGACGTTGATTTAAAATGCATTTCATTTGAAAGTATTATTTTGTACATAAATTTCCATCCATAATTTACAATATCCTACCCATTCCAATGTTTCTCGAACGTATTTATTCAATTATACGGCTTATACGCTTCCGTACATGTAATGCTGTATAATTTACACCTTCATGATAATACCAACTCCCAAATGTCCCGTATCAATTTCCCAACACCCGCGTTCGCGGTTACATTGCATCTGGTCAGCTAAATTTCTATATAGCCATGTGTTCCATGTACAGTACTGTGCAATTATGGTGTACTAATGTGGAGTTATAAATTATAAAAACTGTATTTCGCTCTTTAAGACTGTTTCACTCTCTATTTCTTTTTTCTATTGAAATTTTGACATTTTTGATACTTTCTTTTGTTGGGTGCACTTTAAATGGTTCTTCATTCATTTGACTTGATGAGATTAGTCCAAAAAAGTGGAACTAGCAATATTGTAGTAGTTTTATAGCAGTAGTATAGTAGTCTTATAGTAGTATTATAGCAGTCTATATAGTTAAGTAAGTTACAGTAAACATTATGTAGTAAGATTCTATATAGTCAGTTATGGTGATGCTAATGTGGTATCATGGCTCACAGAATTTTTATTGTGTTTTCAAATTCTTTCTCTTATTTCACATTCTTTTCATTTGAATTCTGATATCTTTGGTATTTGCTTACCAATTTGCTTAAGATATTTTTAGCATTCCCAAATTTTCAATTTTCATAATTGCAAATCTCCACATTTTCTGCACATCGAGTTTTTAAGTTTGCAGATTCTCGTATTCATTACTCATCAAACATGCAAATTCGCGTATTTCCACATTCTCTAATTATCAAGTTATGAAATTTGTATATTCCCATATTCCCTACTCATCGAGTTTCCAAATTCCCTAATCTACACATTATCTATTCATCAAGCTTTCAAATTTATATATTCGTGCATTTTTTGCTCATCAAGTTTTCAAATTTGCATATTCCTGCATTTTCTTCTCATGAAGTTTTCAAATTTACATATTCCTGCATTTTCTTCTCATGAAGTTTTCAAATTTACATATTCCTGCATTTTCTTCTCATGAAGTTTTCAAATGTACATATTTCTGCATTTTTTGCTGATTAAGTTTTCGTTAAGTCTACTCATCAAGTTTTTAAATTTACATATTTCTGCATTTTTACTCACCAAGTTTTTAAATTTACATATTCCTGCATTTTCTACTCGTGATGTTTTCAAATTTTCAAATCCTAATCCACCTAATAATAACATAAATTTCAGTTGTGAAGAGTTATTCATCTTCGAATTTGAAAAAAAAAGGACGGTGAAATTATCGGACAGAATTTTTCAATCACAATAAATTCAATAACAATTGTATAAAATCATATTTATTTAATAAATTAATACAACATCAATCTCGTGTTAATGCTTTAACTACGAACATCTCCAGCATAAATTACATTTCTATTCTCATCAATAACTTCCTTCCACCTCAGCTCGATTCTATTTACCCACCTCCCATGCTCGTTCTTCAACATAGATTTTCCGAAGCTATTCACCCTGTCCGCAGTCTTCGTGTCTCTCCTTTGCAAACACCATAAGAGGAATGGATCATGAGTTAGCAGGAAGTTGCTCGCAACTGACGACATCCGACAAAACACCACACTCTTACACAGTTCTATATACAGGGTGGTCTCTAAATAAATTCTCATTTTTTTTGTTATTTCAGATTGTCGAAAGAATTTGAAAATCTGAAATAACTGAATTTGAAAATTTGAAACTTTCCAAATTTTTAAGTTAGAAAATGTCCAATTTTAATATTGTAATATTAATTTGCGGCAAAAGTCAGTAGATTTTCAATTTACCAAAAATTACTGTATTCAAAATATTTAATAAAATTCTATTTCGATGAAAAGGTAAAGTCACCCTGACAGTTTTAATGCTTTACTCACTACTTTTTGAAACATTCACATACTTTTTGGTTCACTTTTGAATGACTCACACATTCATAGACGAAATTTTACATGGTATTACTGTGCTTCATAACAAAATTTGACCACATATTTAACATACGATCTCTTCAAAATGTTACATAATTATCAAAACTACTTTTGTACAAAATACATTTTCGTCCACATATCTAAAGTCTCCAAAATGTGGCGGAATCCTGTATTTGGACCACTCTGTATATCGATGCGATAGAACGTTCAGTTCGGCGGTCTATAGCTACAATCGGGCAAATACGTAGAACGGAAGGCGAATGTAATCCGGGATTTCCTATTTTCCCTATCCCTAGTTCCCGTAGATCCGCTATCGGCTTACAATCCAACGTGATTATCGCGGGGAAAAAAATGTCGGTCGAGGTACACAGTGCTGGGACTCGACATATGTGCACGTTGCTATACGAGCACTCACGAGTCCATATGTGCACAGTACAGAGAAGAATGTCATGTTTTTGATCAGTTATCGATTCTAGAACGCGAAATGGTTTCGAACTCTGAAATCGATCGAGAAGATTATTACATATAAAATAAAAAATTATAACAATAAATTTATTTTCATTAAATCATGTAGAATTCATTAATTCTTATCTGGTGTATAGATTTTTGTCGATCATTTTTCAGATATGTTTTATCCGAATCTTACAAATCTTACTAATTTTTAATCTTTAATTATTAATAATCTTTGAAATATGGATTAATACGATAGAATATTATATTGTCTTGATCACATTTCTCGTGTACAATATAAAATAGTAAATGGAAGGTATTTCCGTGAGCAAAACGAACGTGGAAATAATTAATTTCGCAGCGGTTTTCGTTGCTCCTCAATTTCTACGACTCTTCCCAGTTTATCCCGTGTTTTCATCCTTACTTTACGTCCTGCTGGGTTGTCATGTGTCATTTTCATCAGCAGTTGGACTTCTGTTAATCAGAAATATCCTGCAGTACCCTAATTTGTGGTGCTCTGACCTCGCCCAGAGTGTTGGTTTCATCCTCCAAATTTGCGGCTATGCAAAATGCACGCAGAAATCCCAAATTCCTGGTTACGTTTCATCCTGTATTCCCTCGGTTTCGATTTTTAAATTTATCGCCGACGATGCAACACATTTTAATTAGGGTTTAACGTTTCTCGATACATTCATTAATTTGGTTAATGGAACGTTATAGCACCATGGAGCAGATGATTTTTATAAATGATGTATGAATGTACTCTACGATTTTTACAAATTTGCAAATTTAGGAAATTTAGGGATCGGTAAAATTGGATATTTAGAAGTTGAGGACTTGAAAATTTAGAATTTGAGGATTTGAAAACTTGAA
This sequence comes from Megachile willughbiella, assembly GCA_945859595.2. NCBI lineage: Eukaryota > Metazoa > Arthropoda > Insecta > Hymenoptera > Megachilidae > Megachile > Megachile willughbiella. The sequence goes on from OX243800.1 coordinate 12,943,300, forward strand.
AATCTTTCTATGCACATTTGCAAACTTCTAATTATTTAATTATGTATTTCTAAATTAAAAAATTCATGAACCTTGGATTCCGAATATCTATATTCATTAATTCTTAATGAATTAATTATTCTGAAATCCCCAAATTCTCAAATCTCCAAATTTTCGCATTTCTCAATTTCCACATTTCCAACTTTCCAAATTCTTAAATTCCCAAATTCCCAAATTCACAATTTCCCAAATTCCCAAATTCTCAAAACCCAAATTCTCAAATCCCCAAATTGTCAAATTGTCAAATTCTTAAGTCCCCTAATTCTCAAATCCCCAAATTCTCAAATTGTCAAATTCTTAAATCCCCTAATTTTCAAATCCCCAAATTCTCAAATCTCCAAATTTTCGCATTTCTCAATTTTCACATTTCCAACTTTCCAAATTCTTAAATTCCCAAATTCCCAAATTCACAATTGCCCAAATTCCCAAATTCTCAAAACCCAAATCCTCAAATCCCCAAATTCTCAAATTGTCAAATTCTTAAGTCCCCTAATTCTCAAATCCCCAAATTCTCAAATTGTCAAATTCTTAAATCCCCTAATTCTCAAATCCCCAAATTCTCAAAACCCAAATTCTCAAATCCCCAAATTCTCAAAACCCAAATTCTCAAATCCCCAAATTCTCAAAACCCAAATTCTCAAATCTCAAATTCTCAAATCCCCAAATTCTCAAAACCCAAATTCTCAAATCCCCAAATTCTCGAAACCCAAATTCTCAAATCCCCAAATTCTCAAATCTCCAAATTCTCAAATCCCCAAATTCTCAAAACCCAAATTCTCAAATCCCCAAATTCTCAAAACCCAAATTCTCAAATCTCAAATTCTCAAATCCCCAAATTCTCAAAACCCAAATTCTCAAATCCCCAAATTCTCGAAACCCAAATTCTCAAATCCCCAAATTCTCAAATCTCCAAATTCTCAAATCTCCAAATTCTCAATTCTCCAAATTCTCAAATTTCTAAATTCTCAAATCTCCAAATTCTTAAATCCCCTAATTTTCAAATTCCCAAATTCTCAAATCCCCAAATTCACATATCCCCAAATTCCCACATTACCAAATTTCCGCATTCTCAAATTCTCAACTTTCCGTATGTCTAAATTTTCAAATATTTTTTTTGTATCTAATATTAAATTCACAGCACTATTTCTGAAATATTTCATCGAACAAGAAATAATGTAACTCTTATCTCTATACCATGAATAAACTAATTTTACGCTAGCAAACTGTAATTCGCAGGAATTTTAATAACGTAGGAAGAATCGAGTGTATTTATGAAATTTCACTGGAATATTGTTCCAAGTAGAAACTATTATAATGTTATAGCGAATTAATACGAGGTCTCAATTGCTTATTGAACTTTCTAAATTGTTTTAGTTCCATAACTAAAAGTTTCAATCGTTCAACAACATCAATATTTAAAAATGTATTTTAGTAGCCTCGTTGCTTCTGAAGTTTGAAACGAGTTGCTGACTATAAACTCATTAAAAATTGCAAACGAAATCATTATAACGAAAATTGCTGAGAATAAATTGTCAAACAACTACGTGAAATAAATAATATTATTACATCCATTAACAAAGCCATTATTAAATGACATTTCAGATATTCATATTTCACTGGCAACAATTTTGTGTGCTTCAAAGTACAGTTCAACCGCGGGTAATTCTACTGTTAACGTTGATTGAGAAATTGCATTTGATTTTCATCAGCAGAAACGAAATGACATAAAATTTTTGAAAGTCCGAATCAAAAGTTTCGTAACTGGTAGAAGTTTTTACGAAAATTTTAGAATTTCAGTTTTCGTTAGAAGCACAAGGAAGCATAAAGATCGTAGTGAAATTTTCATACGACAACACTGCGTTTTCTCTCCGTGTTGACAATCTCCTTATTGCGAATTGAATATGCCACAAAAGCTGAAAGTTTCTCAAAGAAGGGGGTCGATGTAGAACTTTGAATTCGCCGTGCACAGTACTGTTTTAATCATCAGGATCGCGATAAAGGAACAAAGAAACTCGGTCAGTCTCAAAACGTGATTTTCTTTGACGTCTATTTTCTGCTCGAACCGCCTCCTCGTTGATATGCGAAAACGTGAAACACCGTACGATAAATAAATATATTTTGCACCTTTTTAGAAGCTCACTTTCCCTTACTAGATTTACGAACGAAATAGGATCAACTGCTCTTTTTTGTAGTCTTCCACTCCTCTTTGATGCTCAGCCTTCCTTTGAGAAAACTTATTCCTTCGTTCGTCTATTGAAGCGTACCTTCGAGGTACAGTTTTATGCAGTACACGAAGAAATTTATTTATTGACTTGTTTCTTATGGGATTAGCGATGTATCTGATTCTTGTGAAGGTTCATTTTTATTTTTTACATTTTCAAGTTTTCACATTTGCAACTTTCCAAATTCTTAAATTCCCAAATTCTCAAATCCCCAAATTCACATATTCCCAAATTTTCACATTCCCAAAATCTTATCTTTTCAACTTTCTAAATTCCCAAATTCTCAAATCCCAAATGCTCAAATCCCCAAATTCACATATCCCCAAATTCCCACATTTCCAACTTTCCAAATTCTCAAATTCCCAAATTCTTAAATCCCCAAATTTCCACATTTCCAACTTTCCAAATTCTCAAATCTCCAAATTCCCTAATCCCAAAATTCTCAAATTCCCAAATTCTTAAATCCTCAAATTTTCAAATCTCCGAATTCTTAAATTCCCAAATTCACAAATCCACAAATGCTCAAATCCCCAAATTCACATATCCCCAAATTTCCACATTTCCAACTTTCCAAATTCCCAAATCCGCAAATCCCCAAATTCTCAAATTCGCAAATTCTTAAATTCCCAAATTCTTAAATTCCCAAATTCTCAAATCCCCAAATTTCCACATTTCCAACTTTCCAAATTCCCAAATTCTCAAATCCCCAAATTCACATCGCCCCAAATTTCCACATTTCCAACTTTCAAAATTAAAAAATTCTCAAATCCTCAAATCTCCAAATTTTCACATTCCCAAACTCCCATATTTCCAAATTTCCTCATTCCAAATTTTCAACTTTCCGCATTTCTAAATATTTAATTTTCTAAATTCCTAAATTCCGAAATTTGTACATTTCTATATTTTCAAATTTCTAAATTTCTAAACTTCTAAGGAAAATAGCAAAAGATCATCAAGAGAAACTATAGCTATACTTCGAAGTAAACATTTTGAATTTTCTTCCTTATTTAAAATCTACAGTCAGTTGAACATGGCTTTTTTACGGAAAACGTGTAAAATGCTGAAAATTGTATAGTGGTCCTAATTTGATGGCCAAGGACTAGCGTTAATCAACCTTGTTATTGAATAATTTTTTATCCGTCGCTTATTAAAACATAAATTTAACAGGCTTATTCATTGACTCGATTTAATCTCGAATCGATCCTTCGTCGAGGAGATGCTACCAGTAAAAGAGTCCTTTTGATTGGAAAATCTTACCCCTCTTAAAGGTAATCCTTCAGTCCACATCTTTCTTCCTTAAAAGACAGGTAAATGATATATAGCCCCGTACCGTCAGAGAGAAAAGGATGGATTACTGTCTTTTCATGTCCATTCAGCTCTATGAATGGATATTACATCTCAGAAATTAATCCTAACATTCAGCTTGCTAAGAAATGTTCAACTTTAATCAAAGATTCGGAATATACATATATAACATGGCATTAGTACCTATAGGTAAAATTAGATACTAATAAAATACTAATACCTACAGATAAAAAAAGGTTCTCATGAAATACTAAACGTACAGATGAAAAAAAAGGTTCTCATAAAATACTAATACCTTCAGATGAAAAAAAGGGTTTTTATAAAATACTAATGTCTACAGATAAAATAACATACTGTAAGCCGTGTGAAAACCTGTGTGAAGGCAATTCGATCTGATCTCAAATTCTAAAATTCTAAAATTCTCATATTCTCAAATTCTCAATTTCTAAAACTTTTAAATTCTCAGATTCTCAAATTCCCAAATCCCCAATTCCACAAATTGCAAAATACCATGAATCCCAAATCACAAAGTCCCACAATTGTCAAATACTAAAATCTTCAAATCCTCGCATCTCTAAATCCTCAAATCTCTAAATTCTGAAAACCCCAAATCCTCAAATTCACCAATCTCTAAATCCACAAATGTCCAAATCCTCAAATCTCCAAATCTCAAATCTCCAAATCTCTGAATCCCCAAATCTCTAAATAACCAAATCTTAGAATCTCCAAATCTACAAATCTCCAAATCCTCAAATCTCCAACTCCACAAATCTCCAAATCCTCAAATCTCCAACTCTTAAAATCTCCAAATCCTCAAATCTCCAACTGTTCAAATCTACAAATCTCTGAATCCCCAAATCTCTAAATAACCAAATATCCAAATCTCCAAATCTCCAAATTCTCAAATCTCCAAATCCTCAAATCTCCAAATCTCCAAATCTCCAAATCTCCAAATCTACAAATCTCCAAATCCTCAAATCTCCAACTCCACAAATCTCCAAATCCTCAAATCTCCAACTCTTAAAATCTCCAAATCCTCAAATCTCCAACTGTTCAAATCTACAAATCTCTGAATCCCCAAATCTCTAAATAACCAAATCTCCAAATCTCCAAATCTCCAAATCTCCAAATCTCCAAATCTCCAAATCTCCAAATCTCCAAATCTCCAAATCTACAAATCTCCAAATCCTCAAATCTCCAACTCCACAAATCTCCAAATCCTCAAATCTCCAACTCTTAAAATCTCCAAATCCTCAAATCTCCAACTGTTCAAATCTACAAATCTCTGAATCCCCAAATCTCTAAATAACCAAATATCCAAATCTACAAATCTCCAAATTCTCAAATCTCCAAATCCTCAAATCTCCAAATCTCCAAATCTCCAAATCTCCAAATTTCCAAATCTCCAAATCTCCAAATCTCCAAATCTCCAAATCTCCAAATCTCCAAATCTCCAAATCTACAAATTTCCAAATCCTCAAATCTCCAACTCCACAAATCTCCAAATCCTCAAATCTCCAACTCTTAAAATCTCCAAATCCTCAAATCTCCAACTGTTCAAATCTACAAATCTCTGAATCCCCAAATCTCTAAATAACCAAATATCCAAATCTACAAATCTCCAAATTCTCAAATCTCCAAATCCTCAAATCTCCAAATCTCCAAATCTCCAAATTTCCAAATCTCCAAATCTCCAAATCTCCAAATCTCCAAATCTCCAAATCTCCAAATCTCCAAATCTCCAAATCTCCAAATCTCCAAATCTCCAAATCTCCAAATCTCCAAATCTCCAAATCTCCAAATCTCCAAATCTCCAAATCTCCAAATCTCCAAATCTCCAAATCTACAAATTTCCAAATCCTCAAATCTCCAACTCCACAAATCTCCAAATCCTCAAATCTCCAACTCTTAAAATCTCCAAATCCTCAAATCTCCAACTGTTCAAATCTACAAATCTCTGAATCCCCAAATCTCTAAATAACCAAATATCCAAATCTACAAATCTCCAAATTCTCAAATCTCCAAATCCTCAAATCTCCAAGTCTCCAAATCTCCAAATCTCCAAATTTCCAAATCTCCAAATCTCCAAATCTCCAAATCTCCAAATCTCCAAATCTCCAAATCTCCAAATCTCCAAATCTCCAAATCTCCAAATCTCCAAATCTCCAAATCTCCAAATCTCCAAATCTCCAAATCTCCAAATCTCCAAATCTCCAAATCTCCAAATCTCCAAATCTCCAAATCTCCAAATCTCCAAATCTCCAAATCCTCAAATCTGCAAATCTTTAAATCCTCAAATCTTTAAATCTCCAAATCGCAAAATCCACAAATCCCCGAATTCACAAATTGCGAAATCTGGAATCAAGACCCGTTTCGAAATAGAGACCCCAACCTTACCCTCGGTACGTTAATTACCACGTAAGTTATTCGTACGAAAGACCGGTGTCGTAACTGGCACGAAGGTTTCTTTGGGGCGAGACAATTTGTCACGAATGAGAGAGCAGGACAAAGACGCGTATCGAACAACTCTTCACCTCCATTCGCTCGAGAATGCTCGACAGTTCCTTTATCTACCTCGCCATTGACATCGACCCCCTTTCGCTGACGATGCAAGACGTACCCCAAATCTGGCGATCAAAATGAGATACATGCGCATACCAAGAGCTTCGTATATTGCAACTGAACGCTTCTTCTATCCCTTTTTGTCCCGTATTGTAATCCGAGAACTGGATACCATCCATCCGTGGATTTCTGACGAAGCTGTTCCTCAAATCTTTCCTATTCATAGCCTATTTATACATGTTCAATCGCGGTAAGAGTTACGTGTTCCCACAATGCAAGCCAGACGAATAATATGAGATATTTTTCATTGAAAATTCTTTGATACGTATAGAATACGTTGGTGAATGGAGAATTGTGTTCCGTCAGTTATGAACGGTGACTTCTATTCAGTTGTTATAATGATGATAGTAATAGGGATAGTAACACGGTAGAATATCGACTGCACGGATATTGATTATTCAAACGCTGGTTATCCGACTAAATATTCTGTATGCACGTCTACCTATCGCATTCAGGGTAGAATTTCGGTTGCATACTATTCCCAGTTGATACCAAACGTTTATACTGTATGCGTATCAGAACTAGAGTAAGAGCCGAACAGGGGTAGTAGACGGGACGATTCTGTAAAACGTTTTCCTTTCTCGCACGCTCTTATTGGTCAGTGTTTTTGCTAATAACTCGACAATAAATCCTCAATTTTTTGTCAATGGAAAAAGTTCAGAATCGTCCCGCTTACCATCCCTTTTCGGCTCTTACACTAGTTCCGGGACACCCTGTATAGTTAAATGATGTCATACATTGTGTGTATGTACACTGTATATAGTAGAACAATGGAATATATGAAATTATTACGTAATTTTGTCGCAGAACACTATGTATTGTAGAACAATATTGTACACATATTAATATGAATATGAATTTTATATGTATATGAGTATTGTATTATTCCAGTTTGATACAAGACTTTATGGAGATCATTTGTTACCTTAATCTACTTGTTAAGTATAAAAATTTCAGAATTTCCACATTCTGATATAAAATTTTCAAATTTTAATTTGGACTTTCAAAATTCTTGAATTCAACAATTTTCAAAATTTTGGATTACCGGATCTTCTACTTTTCAAATTTTCAATAATAAATTAAAATAGCTGTTTCAATTAATATTCTTAAAATTTGAAATAATTATAAGATCAAATATTAGCAAGATATCATATAATTGTAAAGTAACTATACATGTGGGATATGTTATACAAAATTCATATGTGAAAAATCATCAATTATCAGAACATTAACCTCACAGAAACCGACTGTACTAAAGTGCCAAGATACCTAGGTCTCAAATTACCAAAATCCCAAAATTCTAAGTTTCGATAATATTCAAATCTCAAGATCCCAAAATCGCATAAGTCCAACATCTAAAATTTTCCAACATCCCAATATTTCAGAACTCCAAGAGTCAAGAACCCTAAAATCACAAAATTCTAGATTTAAAAAGGCCTTGAATATGAAAATACTCAAATTCCAAGATCCTAAAGTCCTAAATTTCAAGATCTCAAATTCTTAAAATCTTAATATTTCAAAATCCGAAAATTCCATTTAAAGAATTCCCAAATCTCAATATCCTACAGTCATAAAATCCCAGTATTCCAACAATACCAGTTCCCGAAAATCCCAATACCTCAAAATCTTAATATCTCAAAGTTTCAATACCTCAAAATTCTAATTTCTCAAATCCCAAAATTTCACAATTCTAAAATCCCAACGTTCCAATACCTGAAAATCCTAATGTATTCCAACATCTCAAAATCCCAGAACTCCTTGATGCCAATATCCCAAAATGTCAAAATGTAAAATTTTCACAATTCCAAACTCTTAACGTCCCAATACCTCAAAATCTTAATATCCCAAAATTCCAAAATCCCAAAATCCCAGAACCCCTTAATCTCAATATCCCAAAGTTTCAAAATGTAAAACTTTCACAATTCCAAACTCCCAAAGTCTCAATACCTTAAAATCCTAATATCTTAAAATCCCAAAATCCTAGAACTCCTTAATCTCAATATCTTAAAATTTCAAAATGTAAAACTTTTACAATTCCAAACTCCCAAAGTGCCAGTACCTTAAAATCCTAATATCTCAAAATCCCAAAATTACAGGACCCCTTAATTCCAATATCCCAAAATTTCAAAATGTAAAACTATCACAATTCCAAACTCCCAAAGTCTCAATACCTTAAAATCCCAAAATCCTAGAACTCCTTAATCTCAATATCTTAAAATTTCAAAATGTAAAACTTTTACAATTCCAAACTCCCAAACTGCCAATACCTTAAAACCCTAATATCCCAAAATCCCAAAATCACAGAACCCCTTAATCCCAATATTCCAAAATTTCAAAATGTAAAACTATCACAATTCCTAACTCCCAAAGTCCCAATACCTTAAAATCCTAATATATCCCTAAATGCCAGAATTGCAGAATCCCATAATCCCAATATTCAAAAATTTCAAGGTATAAAATTTTCACAATTCGAAATTCCCAAAGTCCCATATCCAAAAAAGCTCATATTTCCACTCCCTTGCATCGCATCTTCCAAAAACTACAATTAAATAAAAATATCACACTAATCGACACAAATCATTTAAATCCAAACATTCAACAAAATCCACCCTAATAATAGAATCAGCTGGCGACCCATTTCCTGACGCCGCATTTCGTTCACCTCCTGCAACATCATCGCGGCGTACATTAAATCATCATTCCGCAATTGTTGTTTGACTCATCAGGAACGTAATCATTAAGCCAACGTAATCATTTCCCTGCAGATACGGAAAGTCCATGTTCTAAACCGAACGCATTCCGTTTCAAAAGGGTCTTTGTGAATACGTCAGTTGCGGTTAAGTGATAGATTATGATGTGGTTTCGGCGTGCATTCAACCGCAGCCGCATTGACAGCGAATAACATGCGGATGGAACGACCGTGTCACGATGAATCCGTCGCGAGTCTAGTAACCGAATACTTCTAGCATTATTTTGGGGGGATTTTTGGGGCCTTTGACAGAAGATTAAGCTTGTCGAATTTCGTTTATGTTATGAGTACTTTGATCAGGAGAGACAAGGATAGTAGATAAGAATATGCCAAAATTCGATTTAGTGATTTTAGAATTTTTAAGCTAGGAAGCAATACTTTGTCACACCTTTTCTCAGATATTCTTTATAAGCTGTTTATAATTTCTTTATAAGCTTATTATAAGCTTCGGAGAGATTGGAGAGATATTCCCAATAAGTGATATGTCGATGCACTAATATACGAGAAATTGGGAATTTAAGATTTTGGGAATTTGGGAATTTGGGAATTTGAAAATGAAAAAATTTGGATATTTGGGAATTTGAGATTTTGGGGATTTGAGAATTTGGAAATTTGGGGATTTGAAAATTTGGGAATTTGGGGATTTGAGAATTTGGCGATTTGAGATTTTGGGGATTTGAGAATTTCGGAATTCGAGAATTTCGAAATTTGGGGATTTGAGAATTTGGGATTTTGGGAATTTGGAAATTTGGGAATTTGAGAATGAAAAAATTTGGATATTTGGGGATTTGAGAATTTGGTGATTTGAGATTTTGGGGATTTGAGAATTTCGGAATTTGAGAATTTGGAAATTTGGGGATTTGAGAATTTGGTGATTTGAGATTTTGGGGATTTGAGAATTTCGGAATTTGAGAATTTAGAAATTTGGGGATTTGGAGATTTGAGAATTTGGAAATTTGGGGATTTAAGAATTAGGGAATTTGGGAATTTGAGAATTAAAAAATTTGGGGATTTGAGAATTTGGTGATTTGTGAATTTGGGAATTTGGGAATTTGAAAATTTGGAAATTTAGAAATTTGGGAACATGGAAATTTGGAGATTTGAGAATTTGGGAATTTGGGATTTTAAAAATTTGGAAAGTTGGAAATATGGAAATTTGGGGATTTGACAATTTGGGAATTTGGAAAGTTGGAAGTGTGAGAATTTGGGAATGTGAAAATTTGGGAACGTGACACTTTGGAAACTGGCAATACGAAAATATGGAAATTTAAAAATGTAGAAATTTGGATATTCTTTAGGGATTCTCAGGATGTTTTATATTTTCTTTCTCTTTGGGTATACACAATTGGTGTACTTCGGAAGCTTTGGAGAGTTATCCTCAAGAAGTGATATGTCGGTGCATCCATGTGCGAGAAAGATGGCAGGATACGACAAAGAGGAGGAAATTCTCGATTTTGAATATTTAGCCACGTATATTTAATCACAAGCACACATTAAACACACACACACACATTCCAAGCATAAAATGAGTGCAGAATGATTGTTATACGATGTTTCATTACAATCATTTTTCAAATATCAGCAATTTTTCGCTGAAAATTTAATCTACCCTAACTTTTGCATCTCCGTGTATCTACTGTTCTTGTCTCTCCTGATCAATACACTATAAGATGAATAATCAAGCTTATCAATTTTCCACCAAAGGCCCCAAAAATCCCCAAAAATAGTAGTGAGAGTATTCGATCACCAAAACAAACCCCTAAAAGTAAAGAGCAGTAACAACACCGTGAATAGCCCGCACGATTACGCTAATGAATTAATTAAAAATTTCCGAACCTCGCTACGGTCCCATCTTGGCCGTAACTTTCTTCTTGGCGAAACTTTTTTAATAGGGGCGCAATTCGTCTACGGAAGTTTAAATTGAATTTAGTCGCTTATTTGTTTCGGGAAGAAGGGCACGCCAGGAGAGCCGAAGCGTGAGAGAACGACGAGACATTTTTCTGGGATTGTTTCGAAACGGTTTTCACAACGTCGACGTGTAGCCACGGAGACAGCGATATATCGTGCTGGAATTTCTTTCCACCGGCGAATTTGTCTCTGGTATAGTTGTATGGAGAACAGTTTTCTAAGGTAAATGATTCCTTTGTTTCATTACGTTGGGGTGCTTCTTCAAAATTGACCGGAACAATTGCTTCAGGTACTGGTAATCAAGGTACGGGATCGTTTGACAATTGTTTGGAAGTTGTTTCTCCGAGTTACGGTACGTTTGTTCTTCTTTAAGATTTTTGTTCGGTGGAAAATACGATGTGTATAGGAATGGGTATGAGGCGTTTAGTTTGGAATCGATGTAAGTCACTCTTGTGAATTTGGATGATAAATATATTTTATTTTATTGTTATTGAGGATATTTTTTTTAACAGAAGCAATATTGCATGGAGGTTAATGACACACCATTTTTTCTTATTGCAAATTTGTTTTTATTGTCAATTTTTATGGGTAGTCACTTTTTTAGTTTGAAAAGTAAGAAATTTGAAGGTATTTACAAATTGTAAATTGTTAAATTTATGAATTAGCAAATTGCATAATTATTATATTGGCAAGTTAACAAATTAACAAATTAATAAATTAGCAAATTAGTAAATTAGCAAATTGTCAAGTTATCAATTTACAAAACTATCAATGTACGTGATTGGCAAATTACATAATCATCAAATTATGTAATTATCAAATTACATAATTATTAAATTCCATAATAAGCAGAGTACATAATTACAAAATTATAAAATTATTCAATGACCATATTAAAAACTGCCAAATTACCAAATTACCAAATAACAATATTACATAATTATACGTATAGTTGCACAATTTCACAATTGCATTATTATCAAATTATCAATTTACTAAATTACCAAATTTCTATATCTCTACAGTTCTGAATTTCTAGATTCTTAATTTCCAATTACAGTATTTGCTAACATATAAATCCGATATTTTGATATTTAGTATTTGACATTTGAAATTCTAAAATTTCGAAATTTTGAAGTTTCTAAATTTCTACATTTTTATATTTCTGAGGTGCTAAATTGCAAAGTTCTTAATATCCAATTTCCCAAATTACCAAGTTTCCGTATTACAATATTAAAATTCCAAAACTTGTTTGCTTCTGCAATCGTGAGTTCCTATCAAAGTTTCATAATCATAATTCCTCTTAAAATACTACCGTACGTCATATTCAAAGAGTACCCATTTACTCATCATAAAAATTCCAACATGTAATAATCGTATTAAATGTAATCACATTAAAAGCAGAATCGCTATATTGGTGTTTCAGATACTCCAGTTCTTAATACATCATCATCCATTAAATGAAACATTAATCGAATCAACTTCTGAACGGAATAACGTTGAAACTTTTTTCCCCTACATTTCTCAATTGAAATACAATTAAGCTTTAATTAATTAAATCATATTTAAATCCAACGAAGCTTTATTTTATCCACATTTGTACCTACGCTACACTTGTCACTCAAATCGACGATGTTAACAGAATTCATTGCGACAAATGCCTTTTAACCCGCTTTCGCTTCACGTTAGTATGGGTTGGTAAAGTGCAGCAACGACATGCAGTTAAACGTCGATAATCCGTATGTCGATTAACGGGAATGCCAATTATCTGAATGCTAGTTACTTGAATGATCGATTATCGGAGAAAGGAACGAATCGAGCGTACTACAAAAGCTACTGCACTACAAGACATACTTTAAATCGTTTCTACTTTCAATATCATGTTACCACGTTTCATGCAAATGATATTGCTGCCTCTTCAAATAACTTATACACTCAATTTTATTATTTCGTATCAAACGGTTTTCACATATGAGGTTTTTAATGAGATTTTATAACGAGCTTTTGCTCCAGACATTTTAATTATCACGCGGTCCATTTTGGTCTCAATCTTCGAGTTTTTCTAGGTTGAAAAATGGGGAAAAGTAGTTTTGTAGAAATAGTAAATTCGGAGGTAAAGTTAAAATTAGAAATAAACTAATATTAATAAAATAGACGAAGGTAAACGATGATGGAATGTTAGAAGCAGAATTTGATATAATAATTTCTATTTGAATAACGAATAGGATATGCCATATGAAATGACCGATCATTGAAAAATAAAGTGTGCATTGTTTTACATTATTTTTATAAAATAATAATTATTGTAAACAGAGTATTGTAAAAGAAATAGTAGATGCATTTTTTAATATAAATTATGAAGTATTGCAATAAATATATTTACAAATAACGAGGTAATGAAATACACATTGAAATACGTTGAAATATAATTACAGAGTCCTCAACCTCATTTCTACATCGCAAATTCCTAATTTTCATTTCTCTCAATTATTTATAAAAAACATCTCCTGCAAAAGTTCATTTTTCACTAAATTAGATAACGATTGTATTGAAACGTTCTTTGAAAATAAATGGACGAATCCAGCATTCACAGAACTCAATCGTCTTGCTGGGAGGTAAGACTTCAATTAATCTTGCAGAAAATAATGAGAAAAAATTTCGATTCAGTGCCGAGTCTGAAAACTGTCGAGTGCACTCCCGGGCTGTTTGAACGAGCATTCGAGTGCTTTTCGATGCGTCCTGCAGTGCATTCAATTGCAACAAATTCGCTCGTTCCAGGGAGCAAAATTCCAGCTGGAAACTGCCGGTCGAGCAGTCGGCATTGTTGATAGGGACGTTGTAACAATACAAAATTCTCTGTCAATTCCTTAGTCAGCACACGAGAATAACGTTACACTGGAATACACCGATCAATTTGATGCTGCACCAACTTTGGAAGCTGAATCCATACTGGAAACAAATTTACACTGTTCGTTGCCTTTGACCAATTCGTTGTTGCAAGGTTAATTCGACGTATACTCTAGTTTTACCAATTTTTAACAGTTTTACAATTTTTTTTATTTTCAACATTTTTTAATATTTTTAACATTTTGAACATTTGTAACAGTTTTAAATATTTTTAACAATTTTTAACATTTTAAATATTGTTAACAATTGTAATATTTTTAACATTTGCAACAATATTTAATATGTCAGATATTTTCAGTAATTTTTAAGATTTGTAATAATATGTAGCAACTTTTAACACTTTCTAATATTTTCAATATTTTTCAATATTTTTAACATTTCAAACATTTGTAACAGTTTTAAATATTTTTAATCACTATTTAATCATTTTTAACATTTTTAACTTTTGTAACAATTTGTAGCAATTTTTAACAATTTTTAATATTTTCATTATTTTTTAATATTTTTGACATTTCAAACAATTATAACAATTTTAAATATTTTGAACATTGTTAGCAATTCTAATATTTTAAATATTTGCAACAATTGTTAACATTTTAAACATTGTTAACAATTATAATATTTGTTAACATTTGCAACAATTCTAACATTTTAAATATTGTTAACAATTCCAATATTTTTAGCATTTGCAACTATTTTTAACATTTTGAATATTTTCAATAATTTTTAGCAATTTTTTATTATTTTAACATTTTAAATATTGTCAACAATTTTAATAAATTTGTAACAATTTAAACAATTTTTAGTATCAAAACGTTCAAGCTTCTGCTTTAAATACTTAGAATTTATATAAAAATTAATAACAACAATAGCTTGATTTTATTTTTAAACTAACTGCAAGTACAATATTTTAATCTTAAAAATAGCATGTTATAAATACTAAAATCTAAAAAATTGTATAAGTCAAAAACATTTTAATTTTTCAATTTTTTATTCAAAAAAGAAGACTTTCGTGAAACATCTCTTTCAAAGCGAATTGAATATTAAATTACTTTCTTCGTAATTTTCATTAAATTTTCATTATACTTACTACTATATTTGATTAATTTAATTATCGTAAATCTGATTCAGAAATTTTTGCATGAAACGATCAGATATGGTAAGGATTTCATATTCAGTTTAAATTGGCTTTTACTGGTACCAGTATACCGAATGAATTATAAAAAAGGTTATATGCACATACGTATACACGTAATACAGGAAATTGATCAGACAAATTAACTGCTGTATATGAAATAGCCATTTATTTTTAATTTCATATGTATGGAATATTCGCCGGTACAATTAGTGTTAAGCTTCAGTTTCATAAACCGTAAGTGCTATTTTAAAATTAATTTATTTTAAAGATCGATTTTGCAGCAACCTAATACACACGGTGTTCCATTTAAATAACTCGAATATCTTTCAAAAAAATTTTTCAAATATCTCATACGAAAATAATGATAAAAATGTTTTAAATAAAAATTACTCGACTATACATAATTTCTATATCCACGTAGAGTAAAGCTGCTCATCACACTTTCTTTCCTTTTCACACAATTTTCTTTCTGAAATCATACAACTTTTGTCCAGAATTTTATTAATATATTTTATAACATATGTTTCATTAACATTTTTCAAGATATTCGAGGGAGTTGATTTAAATGGGACACTATACATTTTGCACGTTGCTCGAATACTTCTTCCGCAAGTTTTCAACACGGAGACTATCGATTTATCCTCAAAAATTTATTCTCGCCTGTTCGTGATAAAATGGAAATTTATGCGCCGTTTCTGAAATCTTACAGTACTCTGCGAGTTGCACCGCGTGTACGTGTCTTTGAAATTTTCTTAACCTTTATCCAGACTGCTGTGTTGTATGCTCTCGATAAGAGAAACGTGGAAACAAGAGTCGTGCATCACCGAATGCGTTCAAACTACCGCCGCGATGAAAATCTCTCGAGCGAAAAAGTGCGAGCTGTTAATGATTTTACGACGTCGTTACGCTCCATAAATTTCGCGATAACTGACGTTAAATGGCGAACCGTGTACGAAGTTTCGCGGCTGAAAAATCTGCAACGTGGACGAAAAATCAGGAACGTGAAGCACGTCCAACAAACTCGATTTTCCAGTGGGAGTTTAAACGAACCCCATATTGAGTACGATGCTACTTGATATCAAATATTCCTCAGAACGGTAAAAAGATCAAGGATGAACTATATTTCCACGCAAAAAATAAAATCGCTTAAGGGACGTTTGATATCTTTCCAACGATAAGAGATTTATTAAAAAATTATAGGTTTATAAATTCGTATTAGATTTTATACATATAGTTCGATTTTTATTTGGATTATTGGATTTTGAGCAATAGTTTGTAATCATTCACGTAATTTATGATTAAATTGATCGTCATTTTTCTGTCAAATAAAATATACTTCGTAACTAATTTTTTAAATATATGCTTGAATTTAAATTTATGCTTGAAACTGGTAATTAGTGTAAATCCTTCGGTCACAGTCATATTTCTTCTACATTATCTCAATACCTTCAAATAAAATAGTTTGATAAGAATTTCTATAATAAAATTTCTAAGAATTTCTTTGAATTAATTATCATACGAAAATTTTCATCGCGTGTCTCCTACTTACAAATGTAAACGCTTTGACTACAACCGTAATAGCGGACGGGTTAATCAAGCACGCGATGTGCATTGCTAATTATAAATGCTAAAGTGGATTACCCAGAATGGTAAATAGGAATACGGAAGATACAATAAACAAAGGTATCTATCATTTTGCATAATCCGTATTTAGGGCCCACATATATGAATACACATTGTTCGCCCATCGTAGGCCATTAAAACCACATTCCACGGTGCGACGGCTGTATTTTACAGAATATTTGGTTCACAATTCGACTCACTTAAATAATTAACAGTCGCTCTACTTTGTTATCAGGGTTATAAAAGCTCTTCTATGTCTCGTACAAGGAAATTGCATTTGAACAGTGTATAATTCAAATTAAAGTGAACTTTGAACTCTCCGTTTTCCACGGTAATATTAATGTGCGGCTAATAAATGAATAATTCTGTAATTAAGCCCCGACGTGTGGCTGTTTAAGAACAATATGTCAGCTGAAGTATTAATACAGATTAATTAATATCAGCGGCAACTTCAATTTAATTACCGTCCGCTCTTGCTAATGGATATCATCCACGTGTCACAGAATACTTTTGAACAATGTTCTCTCGACACCTCAAATAATTACATTCTGATCCTCCTTGATTGATGGTATCGTTTCTTCCGAGTTTTCAGTTTAGAGAAATTGATTTAACGTTTCTTCACTTCTGTTATCTGAACTTGCATCATTAATTTGGTATCAAGGTGACGTGTATGCTTCGCGTACTTCATCAATCATCTTCGATCAAGATTAAGCTGTCGCTACTGCACTAGCTGTGCATAATTATCGAACAGATGCTGATCAACTGAGCTTCGGAGCTTAGGGAGATTTCCAGATTCTGCGTCAAACTGTACAGCTTGGAGATATTATTTAATCATGTTACGTGTCCTGTCTTCATCTCAGAGCTCTTCAAATTATTAGAAGCGTTGAAGAGAATATTTATGTATTTCAGAAAATATTTTAACATTTTTAAATTTGTTGAAAAAATACGTTTTCTTTTGTGTTACAAAAATTGTTTTGAATAAATAACTGGTTACAGTTTTATTTATGAGTGTACTACGGATGTTTGAGCATGCATAGTGTACATATCTAGGAGAGCGTGTAAGAAACGCGAATATTATGGGGCAAGGGAAATGAAATAAATTGTCCATAATGTGAAAAATATGTGAATTGAGATAGTACTTTAAATCATTTGTAAGGAGCAAATATTGAAGGAGGTATATTTGCATAAAAATTCATAGTCTATTTATAATAGTGTAATAAAGCATATAACCAATAGTATCATCAAGTTTTTGATTAATATATGCCAACCATGAGAAACTTTATTACAATAATTATATGATTATATTTTAACTTAGAAGAATTTATTGCAATTTCTTCATCTTTTTCCCTGTTTTTCCATATTCGAATTATTATAGCTTCTGGTAATTACAAAGACTTGTTAATGTCCTAATTATCCCGATTGAATATCTTCTACATCCGTTGCCACAGTAAAACCGTTCGTGTTCGAAGATTCATTACCCAAATGCTATACCATCCGACGTCCTATTATCCGCTAATTCAAATCATTACTATTGCTAATCGTCACGATCAATCATTAATTTTGATTATAACGATTCAGTATGAGGCTAACGATCTACACATGCTTTGATAATGCCAGAAGGCATAAAACGATTAATGTAGCTGAAACGGTACTGTATTTTAATGATTTCGGTGACAAAAAAATAAAAATATTCTAATATCCAAGTACATAATATGTTTTAAAGCTAAAACATTAACTTTTTGCGGTCACTATTCTTTACCTTTGATGTACATTTTTAATTTTTTATTCATCTTTGCTGCAAATATTTAGTTTTCTTCTTTACCTTTGATGTAAATATTCAATTTTTTCCATCGATGTAAATATTTAATTTTTTATTTATCTTATACGTAAACATTTAATATTTTATTTACCTTTAAAATAAACATTTACCTTTTGATATAAATATTTAATATTTCACCTTTGAAGTAAATATTAAAATATATCGGAGTTCTACTGAGAAGATTCCACATTTCGACCTTCAAACAGCTAACAAAAAATGAAACCCCACTTACTTATCCTGCAGACAAAACAGTAATTTATCTACAGAAGAGGACCCTGCGGAGCTGTAGCTTCAGGTCCTAAACTAATAACCTATTCAGACGTCTCACGAAATTCTACTTAAGGGTCCAGCTTAAGCACCAAACATACAATCTTGTGAGAAGCATTCTTATTTCTGTCAAATGATGTGTATTCACCAAAAAGGTTGATATTTCGCGATTCACCGCGACGGAAAATGTATTCTCACATTTGTCAGACCACACCGTGTATTCGCAAATAAAGAACGATATATCTCGCGATTCACCATTTTGATACAACAAATAGTAGGCAGGGAATAGTTCGTCGAAGCTCGTCGTTCGTTTATCATATTCGTGTCGTTGAATCGACTGCCGTGAAAATATTGTCGATTTTCACCTTTTCAATAGCTATTAGAGGGGCGACGGGTCCCGGATAGGGTTTCTACGCGTGTCGAGCTGTGATTTATGCGACAGATACGTTGAAACCAGTTTATGCAAATATTATCGCAGTCAGATTGGTTTGGCAGCACGCCCGGTACCGCGTGCTACTGAATCTTGTAACGGTGACTAGGATTTCTGCCGCATTAGTCTTCATACAATAGTGGGAGTACAACGTATGGACAATGCAGAAATATGGCAGAAAAATGGTGCTCGATTTAAGCGACATATATCTTTATGACATATAGAAATACTGTGGTTCTTTACGTTAATTAACGTTTTTTGTTAATTCAATTTTATATATGATGTTAGAATATAATACCATAGCGATTAGGCCTCGATCCAAGTTTCTATCGATACAATAATATAGCGTTTTTAGTTTTCTCAGATACTTTGTACAGGTTCAAATTGATAGGTTTCCGTAGCAGCAATAGCAATTACTATTCACATCTGGTTACCAGAACCTTTAATTTAGTTTAATTTAGTAATAGAGTCTTTTACTTGCATTTACCTATTCGTGACGAGGTATTGTTTCGTCTTATTACTTCCTACAGTCTCTTTTTGAAGAATACCCAGAACCAGCGCACACATCACTCGGATTTTCATTTCCACTCGAAATGATGTACCTTATTCGTAAAAATTGTACCCCCATACCGAATTCATCTAGTGAAATAAGCAATCGAAAAAATAGACACGAAATAGAGGTTGTTCACTTTGGAACATCGGATGCATAGACACGTTGTTCACTTCAGAACAACATCGGATACATATAGACACGCAGTCGTTCAGTTTGGAACATCATTAAAAATAGGTAGAAATCACATATCGGTTATGCAATTATTCAAGCTACTTATAAATATTAGGACTTGAAACGATATGAAGTTCCCCATATCGTTTAATCGTCACTTATTATTGCCAAAGATGTAAATGCATAGTACAAAGTATATTCTGTAAATGTTATTTGAAAACGTTGAATTAACGGCAATTATATAGAAATCTCATAGACTGTAATAACCTTGATGTTGCCAGGGTTAAAATTATGAGCTAGTTTTACTTTTCGCAGTTGTTCCTTACTTTCACAAATTTAATTTTCTACCAAAAGTTCAGATCATTGAAAATATAAGTTGATATATTTACTCGACATATTGTGTGATCAGTAGTTATAAAATCAGAACTTTGTCTTTCAGAATGAGCAATTTTTTAAATTAAGCTTGTCAATTGCGTGGAGCCCACGATTTTCACTAGATTCTCCAATGTCCGGTGCAGTTTCGAATTTTCATCCAGGAAGATTTAAATCCTGTTCACGTCGTGGCAAATAATTAGGACGGACGTGTTTGGCACGTGTCGGTGGACGTCGTAACACGCCACCAGAGAATTACGATTGATCGCTTTAACCGTGGAGCATCGTTATTGGCGCCTTGTCGATTGGGTCGATTGTGTCCCCGAACGCGATAACTGATATTTCCAACACCTTCCAGTCCATTGATTTTTCTCCGATTGAAAAATTGTCTTGTACATACGATATCCATATGTTATTTTGATTCATTAGTACTTTGCAATGGAATCTGAACGGCTTTTGCGATTCCGGGATTTCAAATATTCTTTATTGCTTTGCATATTTATCTTTAAATTTCGTTGTATGATACTTTCAATTTTGCAAGCAAATTTTCAAACTCCCGGTAATAATATAATAATTGTGTTGACTATTATAGTCACAGTTATAATCATTAAATTAATTTCGTCTATTACTACATTTTTGTATCATAACTGTATACTGCCGGTAGCAATGCTATGTAATCAATTGCAATTATAGACCACATCAAACCACAGTTTGTTACACCAATTTGCTAATTCAGCTTTAAGTGTGAGAGTGTGTGTTTGAAATCCAAATAGTTCAATTTAGTTATTGCAGCGTAACATAATCTGTTTAAGCAATCAAATATATAATTTCCACGTGTCTAGAACTACCAGCATTAAATGCACACTAACTTTCAAATTGAAAAGTAAACACTGAAACATAGCATATACATTCTTTATCTCAACAAAATAAGACAGACATTTTAACAAAAACACAGCAAAGTTTGTTACATAAAATATAAAACTTGAAATCATTTTTACCGATCGATAGTTTTAATATTAAATGACAAGTTGAATTATTTTAATTAACAAGTTAAGAAGAATTTAATTCGTAATTATATCGTCCTAAATATTCAAATGTGTAAGGATCATTGCACGATGTCAAGAAAATATTATGATTCGCTTTCGGTAGATAGAAAGCTACAGTTTACCGGTTAAGAGTTTGTAGATGAAAGCTCGTGGAGTATTAAGACTTCCAGGGTGGAGGTAGGTTTACGACGAAGATACGCTGAGAGGGTTGTTCCTGGGAATGTTAGTTTAAAAGATAGCAACTGGAAAGTTTCCCGTGCAATTAGCTCAGCAGTTAGAGACTGTTAGTGTAAATTTCCCGTTTCTGAAACACGTTTATGAAGTTTGGATCGTCGACTTTTAATGGCACATCGGTATACCGTGAAATCGAAGCTACGAGGTGCGTCGTTGAAAGGATTAAAGAGGTCTCGTTTCACCTTCATTTTTCTTAAACTTCATTAGCCTTTTACGTTACAATTTTTCAGGTTAATCCGACAGTAACGTCGACTTTACCTGTAAGTTTTAGTACTTTGTACTATTTTTCAATTTGGGTCAAATGGTAGATGGGTAAACTTTCTCGTGACATAATTCTGGTTTCTGTATCTTCAACAATAAACCTACCAAAATGTTCTACAACTTTCTTATTATAAACTATATAATTTGCTCTTTTCTTGAAATCTGCATTGATTTTCATCAAGATAAATAATTAATGTCTGTATTAATTTATGTTGTGTATATTTATGTTTCAGCTTTAATTTCAAATTAAATACACATTACACGCCGGTAGGTTCAAAAAGTAATTGCCAAATACGCCAAGTGTAAAAAATGTTACTCCCACTCGTTACTTTGTATCACTGTTTACCTAGCAATTTTATTTTTCCTTTGAATAAAATGTTCATTCAATGTTTGTGCAACATGGTACATAGAGGTTCGTGTACAAAATGTCTTTATATTCACAATTTACCGTAGCAAACACGGAGGAAGAAATCGCGAAGCTGGAAGTTAAATTGTGAATCCTGGTAGCAGATTTGAAAAATTATTCACGATTCGTTTTCTCAGGAACGACGAGTAACCAAAAGACGAGAGTCAGCGAATCAACGTGTCTGCACTGAACTTTTCACCTGCAAGATCTAATGAGGCGGGTAAAAGACGAGCGCAATTAGCAAGCTGGCGGAGCCAGCGTTCTTTTCATCACTTGATGTCACAATCAAATTGAAATGCAAATTTTTAGAAGTAACATTGAAAAATACAGCGCTATTACTTAGCCACAAATTTACGAAACCCATTTAAATGTATCTTAGATTTTTTATTTTAAATTTCAGAAAATAAGTTCAAGGTATATCGATCTTTGTGCTGATAATTAATCTGATCGTGTCTTTGAATAAGACTGTTTCTGAGACAGTGTTTTGGTGGAGTAATTGTATAAATTGATACTTCTTCCTCTATTTTGCAACTTCATTTTCGATGTAAAAGTATTGATCAATTTAAATTCAATGTTAGACATAGATGACTGTATTGCCAACGTTACGTGTTCTCATGGGAACATTTTCCACATTGAAACACATGCAATCGTTCAATGCAACCTGTATTGATATTTCTCTGTGTCGGCACTGGTAATGGAGTTATAACCTGATATAACTATAATCCTGTATGCTGTGCATGTCTTTTCTGCGTTTAAATAATGATGTTACATTCATGGAAATGATCTGTACATTTTATAAAAATATTGCCGAGATGACCCTTTTAATAATGTGATGATATATTATTTGGCAGTCTTCCACGTTTAATAGGTTAACTCACGATGGTCATATGTGACTGCCGCTGCAAATTTAATAAATTAATTATTTATAGGAAAAGCAATGGAGAGAAACGAAGGCTATTGAGACAATGATATACATTAACAGATCGAAAGATGAAATTGAAAGATTACCCTTGTAATCTATATATATAATGTCTGTCTGTCCGTTGCTACTTTCAATCTCGATAAGAGTAAAAGGTAGAAACTTGATATTTTGCACACATATAGAACTCGCCGAGATTAATTTTAAATTTTTCTGATTGGTAACCTATGACCTGAACAACAAGGTGTCATAGGTAACGCAGTAAGTGATTGAAAATATTTTCGCAAAATTTTATAAGCGCGCGCATAGGTAACAATCTAAAAAGATTAATTGGTAATGGGGATTATATCTGGGTTGCTAGTAATCTATAATATAGTGAGTTTGACCACAAACGACAGTTTTCGCTGTGAACGTGTTAACATATGTCAATGTATTAACGTATGACAGATGAATAACTCCTTATAAGGTAAGAGCACTGGTAGTTGACACTGTACCAGTACTTGACACTTTTTCAAAAAAAGTAAATAAATAAGGAAACCACAAGTTGGAATACATCAAATCTTATTAATCTGTATACTATCGCACTTCAGCTGCTTATTTGCGAACTACTGCGCATATCCGCCATTTAAAAGTGTCATATCAACCAATTAATCAAACTTGCGCACGGCTCCTACGATTTTTCAGCGTTTTCTTATAAAAATCGCTAAGGTTTGGTTAAAATGTAAGTATTGCAAGTTTGTATTATTTAATCATTGTGAATAAAAAAGACATTCGTTTATGTTGTTTGAAACTCAAAAAGAGGTTTATTTATTAAAATTGGCAACAAACAATGCTAAATTGTTTAAATTCACTCCGTGTCAACTATTGAAACTTGTAATCGTCTATTATTCAGTAGTTGACATGGGGTGTCAACTATTAAATTACTACGTGTCAACTACTGACTTTGTTCCTCTGTCATTTTTGAGATGCCTTCTACGAAGGATAACTTCATAAATTATACAGAAGTGACTATATTTTTGTATTTTCCTACGAAAAAGAGTTGTTCCCTAGAGTTATAATTGCTGTGTCTGAAACGACTGCAACCATTTCAAAAAATGGATAAGAATGAAAAGCTAGAGAGAAAAGCTTGTAAAAGAATGGATAAGCTAGATTATGAATAGGAAACAGTGCTGTTTCGTATCAACGAACCCATTAAAATGAGTAGAACCAGAAATGTATATTCAGTTACCAAACTAAGTTAGATTTTTTGTGAAAGTAACTTCTAATTATTGAATATTTTTTTTTGTAAACTTACTCAAGAATAATATTTTTTAAACGTTTAATAAAGATCTGTATTCATACATTATCAAGACTAGTTCATTAATTGGATTTTCTCCCTATGTCAACTACTGACACAAAAGGATGTCAACTACTAAATTTTTTGTTTTCGCTGGGTGTCAACTATTGAATCAAATTTTATGTTTAGAAAAAAAAAAGAAAAAAAATTTACACCGCCATCAGGAATGAATACTTGTAATATAATAGAAGAATAGTTTGTGCAGCGACTGCTGATCATAAATTTTCCATAAAGTGAACTTAGCCTGAATTATGTGAACAAATAGACAAAAAATTCCTTAAAGTGTCAACTACTGGTACCTTTACCTTACTTGTTTCCAATTTTTCCAATAAGAATCCTTAAAATACTGTAAAATATATGTATTTGTCGAAGAAAAAAGTGTGTAGAAATGAAATGAAAGTCATCTGAGAATAACAGAACCCAATATCACAGAGCGAGAGGAATCTTCGTATACGAACCATTCGTACTGCTTTAAACCACCATGAATCAGCAGATACGCTCCTATTTCAAAGCCATAAAATGGCAGGAATAATTTTGCCCGGGTAAATAGGCAATTTGACGTCGGTCGAATCGCGGTAACCCTCTGCTGTGTCATCAAGCAAAGGTAATCGCAACAGATGTTCAAAAATTTTCACCTTTTTTGCGCCGATACATATTAAAAGAGAACCGAACGAGATCACCGATTAAACATTGCGGCTTCAATTTTCCCGAACCACGGAGTCAGAGAACGAGAATTAACGCTTTAATCCGCGCGAGCGTGAACGAGATGAAAACGCTCGGAGGACGATTTGCACGGACGATCGAGCCGATATTCCGCGGCTTCGCCAGAACTGAAACGTCGACGCTTCTTCTCTTTCTTTTTTTATCACGCGCCGTGGAAGATCGATAATTCATGCACACGAGATCGACGGCGCGGATTGGTATCCCCTTAAAAAGCGGAACGTCAGTCGAAGCAACGCGACAGCAGAAAATCTAAAATCGATATTCGTCGGCCTGTGACTCTCGAAACTCGCATTTCTACTCGCCTTTCGGGAGGTACTTTATCCACGAGATCAAAGCAAGAAAGATTCCTGATATCTACCGGCTCGATAAAGATTCTTTTGAATCTTTCTGCTGATCGGAAAACGCCTACGTTTCATTATTGAAAACATCTTCCTTCGCAATTATCGTGACTGAGGAAATTTCGATTGGAAAAGGACGTTGATTAAATGTAGGCTCTTTTAAGTTACGTTATTTATTTAGTTGTTTACTGTTGATAGGTTTCTAGGTATATTAAAAATATATGTTTAATGTACTTTTCAAACGAGATACGTTTTTGTAGTTTGATAATTTTTTATAACATATCCGCTTGTACATGATATTGCTCTAAAATAATTTGAATGATTTTTTATTGAATCTGAATTGCTCTAAATAATTTGAAAGTATCGAAATTTAAAGCTTTTAAAGGCTAAATTCAAATTATACTGTGATTCTAAAATTGTATTATTTTAATAGCCAAAATTCACAAGTTTTTGAATTCAATTGTCTCAAAATCTCAAAAATCCAAGAAGGTCCAAAGTTTCAAAATGGAAAAATCTTAAAATCTCTGAATTCCATAATTTTAAATATTGTAAACCTCACAAAGCCAAAAATTCAAAAATTGCAAAGCTTCACAGAATACAAAATAATTTTGTATTGATACAAGTGAATCGTTCAATTTGCAATTATATATCAAGATTTAATTTTTGAATACAAAATTGATTATGTTAAATATAAGTCGCCAAAACGTGATGTAAAATTATCAAAACAATATGTAAAATCAAAAATTACATTTCTCGTAAAAAAATATAAAGAAAATAAATTATTCCTCACAATTTGATAATTATGTTCTTATTATGGCCGTAGTAACAATTTGTCGTTACCAAAGTTCAGAAAATATATTGAAAGATATTTACAACAAAAACTGTGCTGTTCGAATACTTATCATGGAAAGAGTCTGGGTTTTCACTTCTTATTTAAAATCTCTTTCGTTCCCATGATTCTCGAGATCAAAGCACGAGGATTCTTCGTATCAGCCGCATCTCTGTTATTCTTCTCGTTTCTGTTTGGAAGGAAATGCAAGCACAAAGATAAACCTGCAATTTTTCACGGTTCCTTTCACGATATAAGACACATCGCTCGAAAATGGGGCATTTAGAGATATACTATCTACGAGTTTCTTTCGGTACGAAATATAACCACAGCTTTATATTGATAAAATATATGTATCTTGGTAGGTTATTTCGTTAGAGATAAATTAGGGACAAATTATATAATTAAACATATATAGAAATGATTTTCATTGAAATTTATTATTCAGGAGTTATCATCTCTTTGACCTTTTTTGGGATCTATTTGACCCACCTTATCCATACTTAAAAGCAAGTGGAATTGTAGACAAAATTGTAATGAAATTTATATTAACATTTCATATTTTTAATGTTTTCAATCTTTTTAATATTTCTAATATGTGTAACATTTGTAATGTTTATTTTTCTATTTTTAATATTTTTAACATTATTTGTATTCCTAAAATTTTCAGTAGTTTTAACAATTTTAACATTTTTAATATCCTTGACATTTTCAATATCGTTAATATTTTTAATATCTTTAGTATTTTCTATATTTTTAATGTTCAATATTTTTAATATTTTTAACAGCTCTAATTTTTTCAATATCTCCAATGTCTTCAATATCTTTAATAGCTTTAATATCTTTCATATCTCTGACATCTTTGATATCTTTAATATCATTCATATATCCAATACATTTAGTATCTTCGTTACCTTTAACGTTCTTAATATCTTTAATATCATGAACGTTTTTAATATTTTTAACATCGTGAATATCCTTAATATCTTCAACATTTTTATTCAATAAAGTGTTAAAACCTTATTTTGTCGATTTACATGTACGTTCATTAAAAGCTATTACAGATGTACATGATCGTGAAAAAACCATGAACACATAATAGAAGCACCCAAAGATTTAAATCTTAAATCTTTCTTTATATCCGAAGTCAAATACAGAATTCTGAGCATACAGAACTTCAACGAAATCTCATTATCGAATTAGTAATTGAAAGATGTAAATAGCTGATATCAAGTGCAGAATTGGATAGTGTATTGAACTGCAACTAGAGTTGCAGATAGTTCGTGAACGAGTTATACCATAATCACGCAACTACATCGTACACACTAGTTTCTGTACAAACTATGCTTTTAATCATATATTCAGTGCACATTATATTTGTGTCGTGTTCGTAGTAGTGTCACGTGTCGATACTCCATGTGTCTGCATGTAACCCGAATGCGAACTATGTACGACACGAATGCACAATTCTACTAGCAGAATAGAACGTGAATTCTTTAGAAGTTTTTGGATAGAATATGTCAGGTAAGTTGTATTGTTTGTTTAATGCTATTTTGTGCTTGCTGGAACCATTATTACTATTTGCTTGAGAAATGTTTCGCGCGAGTTGTTAAACTCTAGATAAATTCAATTTTTTTAAATTTCAAACAATTTTAATAGTAACACTTTTTCTATAAATTCATTTTTAGTGTCTACAATTTATACAACAGCCTAAGAATTTAATTTTTCTAATTTCGATAATAATCGACAAATTTTCTTTCAGTAACAATAAATAAAAGTTGTTCAAAAAATTATGATCTTATAATAAAATATTTTATCAAAAATCTTTTTATATTTTTTTATAAACAAAAATATTTGACAAAAAGTCGTTTAACGAATAGTAATGTAATAATGCAATTTTTTAATTTTAAGAATAAAATTTCTCTAAATAAAAAAGTCTACAAAATTGTTGACTTCTCAACTTTATTAAATGAAGAAATGTTCACTGAAAAAGTATACTTTCATCAACATCTCTTTTAAAAATGAATTATACTTCTTCAAACTGAATTGAAAAACATAACTTAATGTTCTTCATAATTTTCACTAAATTTTCATAATATTTACTACTACATTTGATCAATTTAATAGTCATAAATATGATATAGAAATTTTTACATAAAATGATGAGATATGGTAGTAAGGATTTCGTATTCAGATTAAATTGGCTTTCGCTGGTACCAGGATGAATGATAAAAAAGATTATATGCATACATGCACATAGGTACATACGTAACACAGAAAACTGATCGGACAAGTTAACTGCTGTATATGAAATAGCCAGCTTATAATCACAAAGTTTTATTATGTCAGAAGCACATATTACTACATGTTCTGCGTCTCTTCGTTATAACACGTTATATCTGCACGCTGAAAAAGTTCCCTGCAATTTTTCCTCTATGATAGAAGTTAATTGCTGTGGCTAAGCTTGCAAACTTATAGCGTCGTTTGACTTTATGGCTGCAACCGTACTTTACAATCAAAATTACATTTTTCAGATCTATGAAATTATCAACAGCTTACCAATTATTTCATGTATTTCATTTTATTTTATTTTCCTCCTTCTACTAGAATAAATATAGGGAATAAGCTATATACTTACAGCGAAGATAAAAATTAAAGTTTAAAAAATACGATGAAAGATATGAGATAAAATATAATATACAAAATGTGTCACATATCAACATGGAAACATACATGTTGCATATGTATCCGATGTTCCGAAGTGAACAACCCCTATTTCGTGTCTACCTTTTCACTTGCTTATTTCACAAGTTTTATAACTACTGATCGCACAATATGTCGAGTAAATATATCAACTTATATTTTCAATGATTTGAACTTTTGGTAGAAAATTAAATTTGTGAAAGTAAGGAACAACTGCGAAAAGTAAAACTAGCTCATAATTTTAACCCTGGCAACATCAAGGTCATTACAATCTATGAGATTTCTATATAATTGCCGTTAATTCAACGTTTTCAAATAACATTTACAGAATATACTTTGTACTATGCATTTACATCGTTGGCAATATTAAGTGACGATTAAACGATATGGGGAACTTCATATCGTTTCAAGTCCTAATATTTATAAGTGGTAGCTTGAATAATTGCATAACCGATATGTGCTTTCTACCTATTTTTAATGATGTTTCAAACTGAACGACTGCGTGTCTATATGTATCCGATGTCGTTGTGAAGTGAACTACGTGTCTATGTATCCGATGTTCCGAAGTGAACAACCTCTATTTCGTGTCTATCTTTCCGATTGCTTATGTCACAAGATGAACTCGGTATGGGTGTACAATTTTTACGAAGAAGGCTGCGGGGAACAGTTCCTGATTTCTATTGGGTACATCATTTCGAGTGGAAATGAAAATCCGAGTGATGTGTGCGGTGGACATTCTTCAAAAAGTAACCGTAGCAAGTAGTAAAACCAAGTAATACCTCGTCACGAATAAGAAACTGCAAGTGAAGGACTCTACTCCTAGTACCTAAAGTACTAGGACTTTACTACTAAAATCAAGGATTCTAGCAACTAGATGTGAATAATAATGAACTAAAAATACTCGATAGGATGTAACGACTCCTTAGCTTATTGATCTAGACTCCTTACTGCTGCTACGGGTATCTATTGATTTGAACCTGTGCAAAGTGTCCAGACATATTATTGTATCGATAGAAACGTGGAATCGTTATTGTATTCTAATACCTAACAGTTAGTCCTAACACTTATACTTAACAAAAGAATACATGTTTTATATCAATAAAATACAAAAAATATATTAATTTAATTATAAATAGAGCAGTACTTGATAGAACACTATAGTGTCCAAATATTAATAAAAGTTACTATAATTTCTTATTCGTTCTATGCAAGTGAAATGAATATTATGCGTCCAATGCAACGATCGGGGTCAAAGTTATTCTCATCACTGGTGGTCAACTACACGTATAATAGACCCGTCTGATACAACCCTACTTTCGTCACATTTTTTTTTACTATGTTACGAATGACTCGCTTTATGCAACCTACTATTATGAGAGAAAAAAATATCAGAACTCTTCGTCGTGTCGTGAGGCGTGGTATTTCTCGATTTGCATTCGTCGTCGCCGATGAAAAGAAACTCGGTTGTTAGTTTGATTGGTAAAGTAAAGGGAGCCGTGATTGCAGTTCACCTGGAAAATGTGGGACAGCAAGAAGTGTGCAGTAAAACAAGTTGTACAGCTGGAAAAGTTTCGAACTCGACGAGATGATATTGTATATTTTTTGTTACTGTTACTTTAGCACTTCGATGGCTTCAAGTTTTTACCGTGTTTCTTATTTCTCGTTCGAATTGATGTTGCCTTAGTTGGTGGACGGAAGTTTTTAATCGATGTAATTTATTAGAGTGACATCAGATTCGAAGTTTCTTAGATTAAATTAATATATTGCCACGATTGTCAATTCTGTATTTCAGTACAGTTCCACACATTTTCAAATTTACAACTTTTCTAGTACCAAAATTCCTAAATTTGCAGGACCCTAAATTTTAAGTTAAAAAATATTCCCGTTCACCAATTTCCAACTGTCAATACGTGTTATCAATACAATATTCTCAATAAATATTGAACACTCTGAAACATTGGCAATACGTATTGATCGTTCGAGATCTCTGTTAACTTATTAAAAACAAATATCGCACTCAATACATATATCTTCCATAAATTGCACAACGCAATCGCACGGACGATAATTTATTAATATACATTTCATAACCTTCCTATCCATTTCATTGAACTAAATTCGCAGCACAAATTCTAAACGAGAAAAACAAATTTTTATATTTTTATATCGAAATCAAATAAAAAGATATTTGTATTAAAGCTGTGTTCAAATTGATAGCACAAAATAAATTGATTACCATCAACTTGATTTAGCAATTTTTGTTGATCTTTATATAAATTCAAATAAAGATATTTGTATCGAAGCTGCATTCAAATTGATATCACGAAATAAATTGATTGCTATTAATTTGTATGTATGTATCTCAACGTGAGTTGAACTCCCTCGTGAAAGGTAGATATGAAAATTTCATAGGTATCGTTCAGAGCGATATTCCGTTTCAATCGATTGCAGAAATTTACAACGCCAGAGACTTTTTAAATATTCACCGACGCACGTGATAAAATATTCGACAAGGTGGAAAATATCTTGATTTACAAAATAACGCCTCCAGAATTTCTATGGACAATAATAATAATGTCTGCTGTAGTAATATTTATAGTAAAGATAATATAGTAAATCAGAAACGAGACGAAAGAGTTAAATGTGTGAGTATGATTTATTTAACACAATGAAAGCAAGACAATTTTATTTTAAAAAATAATAACACCAACTTTATTAACAAATAGAATATAATTTTAAACGAAACAAGAATCTTTTAAACAATTAAACTAAACTTAGTTTCGATAAACACATCTAGAAACGATTATTTCACGACTTACTGCTGGAATCTAGCATCAAGATTGACAGCTCATTGAGTTTTCATTTTTTTTTAAATCTCAAAATTTTTCAAAAAGTCCCCAATATTTCACCCATAATCAATAACGTACTCGGTTATTTTAGTAGTCTACAATATCTACGTTACAAGTAATTTAAAACTGAGAAGTTTGTGCGATATATTAGTACCAATATACCAACGGATATTACATATATTTGCAATTTTACCGAGGGCAGATATTCTGAGGAGTGAAGTTTTCACGAATTTCCGGGGAATGAAGAGAAATAAAGAAAAATATCCTTGCATGGCCAGCTAGGACTAACGTGACTTGAATTTTCATTGAACCGTCAAAATTATTGGTCGATTTGTACGATCTGGCTGTAATTTCGGACAGTAATATCGAGAGTACATTATATCTGATACTTGAAATAAAAGCGGGCTCCAATGAACGTATCGTACATAATATACGTGAAGAACTTACGATATGAGTTACTTCGATCGCCCCATCATCGAAAACGATGATAGCACTTGGCTACAGTATGTAGGTTTTATTGTTTTGCTGAAATGATTGATCAAATAACTTCAGTTTTGGGACACACGTTATGAGAGTACCATTGCGATGAAATTTTCCAATTTTTGAAGGAATAAAATGAAATATATGATCATGTATTTCATATATCTGATCATATATTCGATCAATGTTACGTGTGCATGCAAGAATTTGTATAACTTTTATTGCAATTTTCCTGATTAATTGAATTAATTTATTATTTTCATTATTTATTATGTATTATTTATTATTTATTACTTATTATTTATTATTTAAACTAATAATTAATAGTTTTTCATACCATATAATCTATATTAATATCAATTAGTATAATTTTTTTATGAGATCATGTTTCTATATTGTAACCACATTTTACTGTGACAATTAGCCCTCTTTAAATACATATTTTATTTACACTATTTACATACTTATTTTAAGTGTGTTATCAGTTATTCTCTATAAAATTATTGGTGTAGACACTATTGTGATGAATTTGATTATAAGAACACACAAGTAACAATATGTGTCATGAGTAACAAAGATAAATATTTCAGTAATATCAATAATTAAATTTACTCATTTATATTTGCTAATTGTAGACTTATTAATCAGATCATTAATTTTGTCATTTTCTATACCACAAGCAAACTTGAGTTCTCAAATTGAATTCTGTTGGAGCTGCATAAGAAAAAGTTTCACTTATTGTTTCGTGTAAATTCCTTTTGGTCCTCCATTTCGGAAACACCTTGTATGCATAAAAATCAAACTATTCACTGGCACACTTCTCTTTAAAGAGTAAGCTTATATTCATGTTTATCGAATCGTGTCATCATCGAGAGGTTCACGCTACCTCATTTTTATCTTAACACTCATCCAGCCTATCCCTCCTCATTTCCGACCGTACATATTTACAGTGCGTTGCGTAAATATGCCAGCTCCTTTGTTTTTATAAATCTGAGTTTCCTGAAAATCATAGCCAATTAACTACTTCGTGATAAACAACTTAACCTATCAACAGTCCGCTGATTTGCATAAACTCCATTTGTGGAATGTCTAAATATCAAATTTTATGTAATCCTGCTTACGTTAATACGTCGATTTTATTCTTTACACACTTCAAATTAATCCATTTTGCCCCAGTATACTCATTTGAGTACACTGCATTCATGGACTTTCATAAAATATAAAATGTACGCATGTGTTTCCAGTATACTCGTATGAGTACACTGCATTCATTGAGTTTCATAAAACATGATATGTACACATGTGCTCCCAGAGTATATGAGTACAGTACTAAAGTGTGTAATATGAAGAGATGTATTATTATTTTTATTATAACAAAAGGTTTCATTTGCTCAATAAAGTTGTATTGAATATCCGTACAAGCATCATTGCCCCTTTTTCAAAAAAAAAAATGCTCGTTGGAACAAATGGGTTAATAATTAAGAAAAATGTACATAATTTGCTAAAGTCTCAGATCATTAAAAATATGAGAGGTTTATTCGACGCACAGTGTTTTACGCCCTTCGTTATATCTGCGAGCCGCGAGATGAAAGCAGAAAATCCTTGAGAACCATTTTATAAATTCGCAGAACATACGGGCCAACAAACGGGGAAACTAAGTCTCAAAAGAAGCCGTTGAAAGGGGACAGGTAGTCTGGATCAGTCTTTTAGGTAGACTGAAGATTTCCTTCTCTGGCAGCCGCTTCTCTTTATTACGAGCAAGGAGAACGTGGCAATTTCGCACGACACGAACAAAGACGTACTGTTCGCGTGTTCCTTCTTCGTAAAGGAAAAGAGAATATAGCGTCTCGTGTTCCAACGATAGTCGTTCGTCGCCCAGTTGTTGGAAAGCTTACTTGAAAAGTCCCGCTGGCCCTGTCTTGCAGCCACTTTAACGTCGTTGCTCGATTTTTTTCGTGAAACGTTAACAACGACGGTTTCGAGATTCCGCGTTAGGGAGCGTCTACATTGTGCCAGTAGCTGGTGTAGTCTTGCGAGTAGGTAGTCGAATTTTTGCATTTTTTACTTTGCATGTACCAGGTCTGTCGATGGAAAAGGAATTTTTGGGAATTTCGGAATTTGGAGGTGTGGAAATACAGGGATTTGGGAATGTAGGAATTAGGCAATCTAACGATTTGGGGATTTAGAAATTTGGCAAAACAACAATTTGGGAATTCATGGATTTGGAGATTTGGGCATTTCAAGATCTAGAAATTTAGCAATGTAGGGATTTGGGGATGTACGGATTTGGAGATGTACGGATTTGGAGATGTAGCGATTTGGGGATGTAGGAATTTGGGAAAGTGAAGACTTGGGGATGTAGGAATTTGAGGATTAAGGGATTTGGGAATTTAGGAATTCGGGAAGGTAAGGAATTGGGGATGTAGGGATTTGAGAAAGTGAAGATTTTGGGATGTAGGGATTTGGGGGTGTAGAGATTTGGGGATATAGAAATTTGGGGATGTAGGGATTTGGGGAAGTGAAGATTTGGGGGTGTAAGGATTTGGGGATGTAGGGATTTGGGGAAGTGAAGATTTGGGGGTATAAGGATTTGAGGATTTAGGGATTTGAAAATTTAGGAATTCGGGAAGGTAAGGAATTAGGGATGTAGGGATTTGGGGAAGTGAAAATTTGGGGGTGTAAGGATTTGGAGATGTAGGACTTTGGGGATGTAGGAATTGAGGATGTAGGGATTTGAGGATGTAGGGATTTGGGGATGTAGGGATTTAGGGATGTAGGGATTTGGGGAAGTGAAAATTTGGGGGTGTAAGGATTTGGAGATGTAGGACTTTGGGGATGTAGGGATTTGGGGATGTAGGTATTTGAGGATGTAGGGATTTGGGGATGTAGGGATTTAGGGATGTAGGGATTTGGGGAAGTGAGAATTTGGGGGTGTAAGGATTTGGAGATGTAGGACTTTGGGAATGTAGGGATTTGGGGATGTAGGGATTTGAGGATGTAGGGATTTGGGGATGTAGGGATTTAGGGATGTAGGGATTTGGGGAAGTGAAGATTTGAGGATGTAAGGATTTAGGGATGTAGGAATTTAAGGATATGATGCTTTGAGGAATTGGGAACTTGGGAATTTAGGAATTCGGGAAGGTAAGGAATTGAGGATGTCGGGATTTGAGGTAGTAAAGATATGGGGGTGTAAGGATTTGGGGATGTAGAAATTTGGGGATATAAGGATTTGACAATGTAGCAATTTGGAGATGAAGGAATTTGGGGATCTAAGGAGTTGGTGATGTAGAGATTTGGGACTGTAGGCATTTGGGGATGTACTGAATTTGAGAATGTACCACTTTGGGCATTTTGGGAAGAAAATGGTTTCTTCCCTCTTTTGTCTTCTTCATCCAACGACAGACCTATTGTAGTACACACTAAACAAGAAATGCAAAAATTTGACTACCTACTGACAAAGCTATTAATGCTTGTTACTAGCAAAATGTGAATGCTCCTTAAGGGAAGAAAGGAGAAAAACATCTCCTTCAAAGAAGATGTTTGAAGATGGAACGAGTGGTAAAGTTCTTTGGCACGTGGTTGCATTACGGATGTCTCATTCCGCAATTGATCTTCCAAAATAAGGGATGTAATTGGATACGTGCTTTTATATACGATGAAAAAGTACAAACTACAATAACCTCTCATTATATTGCCAGAGCTTTACGGATGAAGCTTTATAAGTGAACATTTTTCAAATTGTTTATATATTATTGGACTAATTACACAATTTTCTATTTTAATATTGCTTCTGTGAATCCCTGTACCCTAACATTGAAAATCGCCATTACTGTGTCATAAAGAGACTCTGTAAATATGAAAATACAACAAAAATCCACTATATAATAATACCTTATACTTAAAAATTTTATAAACTCTAATAAACAAGTCCCAATAATACAGGTAAACTCACAACTTTTTTAAGTGAACAATTTAAAATTGTTATGAAACGTGTATGTTTTTATTTTCGTTAAACCTGTAAGTTTCATACCGACATGTAGCAAGCGCCATTTTGTAATAGTATTTCGCGGGAACTTCCAAATGATAGATTTATTGCGTACGGTTAAAATTGTGCGCTACTTCAATTTCTTCCGTCTGATGCGTTCGAATTGTTGCAAAATTCGTATAACATTCTTGATATCGGTTTTTACGCCAGTTGCTTCGGCAATTTGTCTTGCGGTTCCTTTTAAGTTTGATATAACTCACAGAATTACGTTCGGAAATAGCACGTGGTCGTCCACTTGATTTATTTTTCTCGTATCTTACAGGGATTTTTTTTTAAATTCTACATTTCGTTAAAGTACCGCTTTATCATTTTGGAAATTTGTATAATCGCGGATAATTTATTTAATCTGGATGATTTATCTACATTTTTTAGGGAATTTTCGTGCCCCATCGTTTCTTACATTTTTTAACCTAAACAGGTCCGAAATGTAATATTAATCTCTTCAGGGATGAATTTTTATGAAAAATAGATTTTCTATAAAAAAAATATTTGTTACAACACAATTAAAAAAAAAATTGCAATAAAACTCTTTGGTGT
The DNA here is from genome assembly GCA_945859595.2 of Megachile willughbiella. NCBI lineage: Eukaryota > Metazoa > Arthropoda > Insecta > Hymenoptera > Megachilidae > Megachile > Megachile willughbiella. Next base: position 12,980,131 of record OX243800.1, read on the forward strand.
AATTATATCTCACTTGTTTCAAATTTGTAGCAATTTGAAATATTTAATATCTGTAACATTTATACATCTATAGCATCTGTAATAATGATAGATTTAAGACAGTTATAAAAAATTATATACCTGTAAATCGCTAATATACCTGTAATTATTATACAGCTAATTATACAGGGTGTTCGGCTACTGGTGGGCATAATTTTAAGGGGTTGTACCTGGGGTGATTCTGAACAACTTTTTCCTTTACCAAAATGCTGGCTAAAGCTTAGTTTTTGAATTATTAAGGAAAAACACTGACCAATCAGAGCGCGAGAATTGCGCGCGCCCAGACGCGAGAGCGACAGTTTCGAGCTTGACGGCTGAGCGTGATCGTGAACAAGCACGTTTGTACCATGACAATGTAATTGCTAACAGTAAACCACTACGTCAAAGTTAAATCAAATAATGAATAAAACAATTAAAAATAAGACCCGGTTATGCATTATTTACAGATAGGGGATAAACTAATTATTTGTTATGAAAGGAATGAGGAATAAAATATCGAAAATTGTTTTTATCTCGCGTTATAAAAATACAAAACAGCAAATTCGCACATTTTAAAGGACAAATAACTTTTCTATTTATCAAAAAAGATTTAAAATCTAATAACTAACAAATGTATTAATACCTGCTTACTTTAAATTTGCAAAACATGTAAAAATAATTTAAATCAGACTCACCTATTGTTTAAAAATAATCCTGCTTCGGTGAAAATGTATTGTCGTGACTGGATCATTTCACCGGAACTGACCTTCCGCAAAAAAAGATAATACACCGCAAAACAGCTGATGTCGCGGCTAGGTCAATTAACTCACTTTATTTCACGTTTCACTGCAACATTTTACTGTCACTTTTCACTAATTGTTTAATGTAATAACCACAAAGCAAGAACGCAAATGAAACGCGTGAACTATTATTCATAAATAACTTGACCGATTTCTCATTTTCTTTTCGATGTTGAATACTGGACGCTGTGTCCTGAACTGCCGATCGCAACACGACGAACATCCTCGACGGAAAAAAAACACGTGCGAGCTTCTACGCCGCGACGCAACAATTCCTTGAAAAACAATGTTTGACACTGGGAAGAGAGAGAAAGACGAATTGAGGGGGTCACTCCGATCATGTTACGATCGCCAGTTTAGGACAAAACGTTCGAAACGCAACATTACTGGGAAAAAAGTAATCGCTGAAGTTATTTTTGGATATTCGTGTCCACGTTCTCGCGTGTTTATCCGCTGTTATTACATTAGGAAGTTATTTAACAGTGACAACAAAATATTGCAGTGAAAAGTGATAATGAAAAATATCAACGAAGTAAAGTTCACTGACCTGTTTGTGACAACAGATGTTATGCGATCTGCATCTTCCTTTACGGAAGGTCAGGCCCGATGAAATGACCCACTCACGACAACACATTTTCACCGAAGCAGGATTATTTTTAAACAATAGGTGAGTCTGATTTAAATTATTTTTACATGTTTTGTAAATTTACAGTAAGCAGATATTAATACATTTGTTAGTTATTAGATTTAAAATCTTTTCTGATAAATAGAAAAGTTATTTGTCCTTTAAAATGTGCGAATTTGTTGTTTTGTATTTTTATAACGAAAGACAAGAACAATTTTCGACATGTTATTCCTTATTCTTTTCGAATAACGAATACAAATATCAAACAAATTCGATTTACTTGGTTTAAGTTAATAACAAATAATTAGTTTATCCCCTATCTGTAAATAATGCATAACCGGGTCTTATTTTTAATTGTTTTATTCATTATTTGATTTAACTTTGACGTAGTGGTTTACTGTTAGCAATTACATTGTCATGGTACAAACGTGCTTGTTCACGATCACGCTCAGCCGTCAAGCTCGAAACTGTCGCTCTCGCGTCTGGGCGCGCGCAATTCTCGCGCTCTGATTGGTCACTGTTTTTCCTTAATAATTCAAAAACTAAGCTTTAACCAGCATTTTGGTAAAGGAAAAAGTTGTTCAGAATCACCCCAGTTACAACCCCTTAAAATTATGCCCACCAGTAGCCGAACACCCTGTATACCTGTAATCGTTATAGATCTGTAAAATTTATAAAATTATAACATCTGTAATAATGATAAAAAAATATAAGTCTGTAACAATTGCAAATAATTATAAATAAATTCCAAAAGGATTTATAATACACAAGCACAATGGTAATGTTCCTATACATGATTGATTGGTTAATGAAGTTTTTAACGAATTGAACATACACATATGTGTAAATATTTTCAAAAATTTAAATGAAATTTTTTAAATACGTCTATCATATTTTTATAGCAGAATATTTGTAGGAAATTTAAAAAAAAAGAAAACATTTTTCTTATTTTTCAGATTATTTATCAGAAGCTTTCATTGCACTTGAAACATTCTGGGGCCAACGACTTCAATTCCGTTTAATTTGTTTCTAACTTGTTTAAACTACAGAGAGAGGCTCGTAAATTGACCGTCGAACAAAAACGAGATTCATTTGCTCGTCGTTCGAAACGAGCTTTTTCCGGTTACGTAAGAAGAAAACGCTTAAACAGCGATACCGGCTTATTAAAAGTTCGCAAGCGAGTGCTTACTCGCCGGTTTTTTCCTTCGAAACAATATTTCATTCTCTTACTCTTTGTTTCGTTCGCTTGCCTTTACGCAATCGTGCCAGACGAGAAGGAGAGCTTCAGAGAAAGCGTTTCAGAGGTAGTCGCACTTTCGAGTACCATTTTTTTTTTACGACTCGTTCAACTTTCTGCAACCGATCGACGTTTCAGGAGCTCCTCCATTCTTTTGCCCGCGGTAAAATGAGAAACGTTCGAGTTTCATAATTGTTCTTCAATTTTAAAGGGCATGATCGCTTTTCGCGCGTACGGTATGAATGAACACTTTTATAATCACGTAGATGCCGATCAAATTATTGAGACACTAAAAATATGTCTTGGTAATTACAAGAGGACACATTTCGTCGATTTCCATGCATTTGTAATATAGGCTATCGCAGTTTTTTACCACCAAATTTCTGAGATTTCCATTCTGAATTTCCGAGTTTCCCAATTCCTAATTTCCCAACTTCCCAATTTCGCCATTCCGCAATTTCCCAAACTCACAATTTCCCAATTTCCCAATTTCCCAATTTCCCAATTTCCCAATTTCCCTTTTTCCCAATATCCCAGTTTCCCAAATTCTCAATATCCCAGTTTCCCAAATTCTCAATTTCCCATTTTCCCAAATGCTCAATTACCCAATTTTCCAGTTTCCCAATATCTCAATATCGTGGATTTTCAATTTCCCAATTTCCCATTTTCCTAATTTCACAATATCCCAATTTCCCAAGTTCCCAATTCCCCAAGTTCTCATTTTCCCAAATTCTCAATTATCCAATTTCCCAATGTACCAATTTCTCAATTTTCCATTTTCGCAATTTTCCAGTTTCCCAATATCCCAATATCCTGGATTTCCAACTTCCCAATTTCCCATTTTCCTAATTTCTCAATTTCCCAATTTCATAATTTCACAAATTCTTAATTTCCCAATTTCCAAACCTCTAAATTTCTGATTTTTCCTATTTTTTGAATTTCTGATTTTTTCGTTTTAATTTTCCGAATGTTTGATTTTCCATTTTTGAATTTCTGAATCTCTATATTTCCGTATTTCCAAATATCCAAATTTCCAAATGTCCAATTTTCTAAATGTCCAAATTTCTAAAATTCAAAACTTCCAAATTGTCGAATTTACCATATTTCCAAATTCCTAAATTTCTAAGTTTCTAAATTTTTAAATATCTAAATTTTCATAAGTATACAATTCAGAATTTTCAAATTGTCAACTTAAATTTCTCCCAAGTAGAAAATTATTACTGCCAGGTCCTTCAGTGCTGGTGCTAATAAATTTTAATCGAGTCACTTTTCCGAGGGACATTTTCTTTATACGAGGAGAAGATCAAAATACCGAATTAATTAATTAGGAAGCTTGACGTTTTATATAATTATGCAGTATATTTCGATCGATCACCGTGGCCTCTCAATGATACGTCTGATTTAATTTTGGCAACGATTGTAGCAATACATTTGAAGTACCGTAGGTAGATTTAATTACGTAAATGGCCCGGAGGCATTTCATTATTCGATACTATTACGAGCTGTTCAGGATTATTAACTTCAATCGTTAATTGGCTCAATAACTTTTCAACAAAAAATCTATTCTCATTATTCAACGTTCAACCCTTCGCGATTATACTTCATCAACAACATTACATATTATACATTTAAAATTTTATCCAAAATTTTCAAAAAACAATAGAATATAATTTTATAATTTATAATATAATATAATATAATATAATATTATTATTGATATTAACATATTATACCTCACATATTATATTATTATTTAACTTATTATTTAACGTAACATATTACGATATTATAACATGTTAATATGTTAATATGAATAACATACCAGGCACACTGGGACGTTTAAGCCCCCAGCCACTGAAGAAGTTTCTTACAAAGAATCTACTCATTATTTTATCTTGAAAAAAAATTATAAATAATCTTTGAATGTTGCTTTAACATATCTCATTTCTGAAAAATATCTCTTCTGAAAAAATTCAGAAAAGTGATAAAATTCAAAGAATGGCGGTTCTTACAGAAACGTTCAATATATTTTTTTATTTCAATAGAAAGAGCTAAAATTTGAGCTGAACACCCTTGCGATATAACAGAAAAATACCGTGGCTTCAAAAAAGGTATTTATTCAGATTTTCGAGAGATGAAGAGGCTAGAATTGGAACTAAATTTCTGGGGTTGTTTCATACCCCAGTATCACCGTTAAGGGTTAATAATGAACAGTTTCTTTTTAACACGAGAGAAACGTAATTTGTTTAATGGAAAAATAATACCGGCTTTATTGCAAGGATTATTCCTTTGAAATTATATGTGAATCTCGGAAAATGAAGGGATCCTCGACACGAAAATAAGAGTATATCTTACTGGTGTTCGGTTCGCGAAGTAAAATGCAGGAAAATAGCCAAGTTTCATTGTTATTCACGAAGTGGGAGCTGAGCTAAAAAGTTCGCATGTTTTTATATGAATAATGCATTCCAGTGCAACATGTGCAATATTCGCGTATACGAAATTGAATTAAAATCTTAATTAAGATTTAAAAATGCTTTCTTTCTGCCTTGTCTGATATAAGATTTTTCTCAAATCTCCAACTAGAAAAGTAATCCAAGGTCCAGACATACAAATGTGCATGGATAAATATATTATTGCATAAGTAAATCCTCAACAATTTCAAATTCCACATCATCTACATGCCAAATTCGAAATTTTCAATTTTCCAAGTTATCAAATTTTCAAATTATCAAATTGGCAAATTTCTGATCTTACAAATTTTCAACAAATCTGTGCTTTTCGAATTTATATATTTTCAAATTTGTTTACCACAAAAGTACTAAATTTCCATATTCTTACATTTCGAAATCAACAGATTTTCAAATTATGATCTTCACATTTTCATACTCTCAAATTGCAAAATTTCTCGCACAGCATAATCTCTCAAATGACAAAATTTCATAAATAGGAAAACTCAAATAGTACAATTTCTCAAAAACCAGAATCTCTCAAATTGAAAAATTTCTCAAATAGCAGAGTCTCTCAAACTGCAAAATTTTCTAAATAGGAAAATTTCTTAAATAATGACATTTCTCAAATAACAGAATCTTTCAGAATTTCGCAAATTGCACAATTTCATAAACAGTCAAATCTCTCCAACTGCAAACTTTCCAAAATAACAAAATTTCCCTCATAGCAAAATCTCTCAAAATGAAAAATTTCCCAAACAGCAGATTTTCTCTAATTACAAAATTTTCCAAATAAACAAAATATTTCAAATAGCGAAATCTCACAAATAGCAAAATTTCCCAAACTGCAAAACAGTTGTCCTCCATATTCAAGTAAAATGTCCACCATCAACCTTAACAAGGTCATTTCGTTTTTTTCGAATTGACTCGAACGACCCAAAAATCGCGCGTTAACGAAATTCAAAAAAGCCTTCAATCGACAATAAAATGTTTGTCGTCGAAATGAAACGAGCGCGTCGGTTGGGAAACAAAACCGCGTTTCATTAAAAAATCAAAGCGTTCTGAACACGGTTGTTTCAGCCAACTCAATAACGTATCGATCAATCGTCGAGCAAACTAAAGAGCCAATTACACTGCGAGGAATTCCATCGAGGGATCTCTGTCTCCATCTATCGCCGAGCATTCTGTTACCTTGCAACAACGTTACGTGAAACGAAGTGACATTTATCTCGGAGCAGCTTGATTTTGGTCGAGGCTGCTGTGGCAATTAGTTTAACGTAAATCAGGTAGAGGCAGACATCGAGATAGAGCGAAAGCTTTTCCATTTGGAGTTTACCCAACGCTCAGGGCCGACCAGGGTGCCCGGTGTGGTCCAACGGAAAGTCGACAAAGCAAAATAGGCCAGCATTCTACTGTACATTCGAGTGCAACGTAACCTTCCTTTGTATCAGGACATATAATTGGTAGTTTTTAAATTCCTTCAATTTTGGAATTTCTTGAGTCTTAGATTTCGAAATTTATAGGTTTCTAAGTTTTTTAAGTTTCCTAAGTTTTCTGAATTTTAGAATTTTAGAATCTTAGAATTTTAGAACTTTAAAACTTTAGAATTTTAGAATTTTAGAATTTTAGAATTTTAGAATTTTAGAATTTTAGAATTTTAGAATTTTAGAATTTTAGAATTTTAGAATTTTAGAATTTTAGAATTTTAGAATTTTAGAATTTTAGAATTTTAGAATTTTAGAATTTTAGAATTTTAGAATTTTAGAATTTTAGAATTTTAGAATTTTAGAATTTTAGAATTTTAGAATTTTAGAATTTTAGAATTTTAGAATTTTAGAATTTTAGAATTTTAGAATTTTAGAATTTTAGAATTTTAGAATTTTAGAATCTTAAAATTTTAGAATTTTAGAATCTTAGAATTTTAGAATTTTAGAATTTTAGAATCTTAAAATTTTAGAATTTTAGAATCTTAGAATTTTAGAATTCCTGAATTCATGAATTCCTAAGTTTCTAGGATTCCATGCTTCAAGGTGTCTAAGTTTATAACTTTTTAAATATCTAAATGTTTAGATTCTCAGAGTTTTAAGTGCATGATTTTATAAATTACTAAATTATTATATTACACGAGCACTAGATTACTAGATTACCAGATTACTTAATTACTAGATTATTAGATTATCAGATTATTAGATTATTAGATTAAAACATTGTTCGATTATTAAATTACTAGCTTATTAGATTACAAGCTTACTAGATTACTAGATTACTAGAATGCTAGATTACTAGATTACCAGATTACTTAATTATTAGATTATAGATTATCAGACAATTAGATTATTAGATTAAAACATTGCTCAATTATTAAATTACTAGCTTATTAGAATACAAGGTTACTAGATTACTAGATTACTAGATTACTAGATTACTAGATTACTAGATTACTAGATTACTAGATTACTAGATTACTAGATTACTAGATTACTAGATTACTAGATTACTAGATTACTAGATTACTAGATTACTAGATTACTAGATTACTAGATTATTAGATTACTAAATTACTGAATTACTGACGTGCTAAATTACTTAATTTTCAAATTTATAACTTGTCACGCTTGCAAATCCATAAATTCCAAATTTTTAATTTCCTAGATTTCTAGATTTCTGAATATTGAAATTCTTTGTAGTCCCCAAATCTCTAGAGAATATCCCTAAATTCCTCTGTCTCCAAATCCCAGTATCCATAAATTTCAAGATTCCTAAATTGTAATTTCCCAAAGTACTAACCTAATCTACAGACTTTCAAATACTTCAAAATCACTAAAAATGAACGAGTAAGATTCTCCTTTCCTTCTACATTATAAGGAAAATACTTAACCATGTGCTTTTTTTAGAGAAATAAACGATACCATATTTTACCCAATAATAGTTCAGCTTCACAAAATCCCTTTAATCCCTTGTCTTACTTTGACGACTGACATATGTGACGCACTCACAGTTCAAGTGCGACAAATCTTACTCGTATTTTGAATACGTTTCAATTTGAAGTATGAGTCCAATAATAACTTCCAAATTCAAAGATCCTTGAAGACAAAGTGGACATAACATTTAAACTCTCTTTATTAGTTTTAATATCGTAGATATGAATAGCTAGTTTTAACGCACCTGAAAAATGAATCATAAAAAAAAAGTTAATCTGTGCTTTATTTGCTCTAAGCAATTGTAAAATAATAAAAAATGTGATATCTTCTCTTCTACATTATATTTCTTTTTGTATAAAGAAATTCACTCCATAAACAAATAAATAAAATAAATATTTTCTCTATGGAAGTCAGATTTCCTCTCACCTATAATTGAAACATTTTTCAATACGCAGACTGATCACCCGACCTAAAAAAGTCAGCTGAATGATAGAATCGATTGCATCGACGGATCCAAAATTAGCAACTAACCCTCGGCAGTTCACGGTCAGCTAATAATTTATGAATTTACGTTTCTGACACGAACCGATGGGACTTCATTGAGGCTTCCACCGCGCCCAGAAACTGAATGGTCAGAGAGAATATACAGGGTGAGTCCGCCACACCCTTGCAAATAAGTAAACGTTCGAGCAGTGACGCAAAGCCACGATTAGGTAGGATTCAGGCTGGAAAAGGATGATGGTTGTTGATCGAGACTGAAAGAAAGCTAGCGAGAAACGAGGAGGATCGATGAAAGGAGAACGATGTGTTTTAATGATCGAAACACCGATGGCTATTTCGATTGAAATCGATATTTCAGAGAAATTGAGAGCAGAGTTTACACAGGTCCTTTTGAGATTTTATCGAAAGCTTGAAATTTAGGTTTTTTTACTGAACTCAGGACGGAACGAAAAGAGGGTCGAAGTTGGCGAATTGAAAATGTTCGATTGCTTATAAAAGGATTAACGAAATAGCTGAGTTTAAGTAAAAAATATTCGGGGGGTAAAATAGCGTTTGATGTTAGAAATAATATTTGAGGACTATTTCTTTGATTGTTATGTTAGTTCATTTAAAGCAGTAATACATTTTTATATAAATTAAAATAATACGTGCAATATTCATTCGATGTTACAAATTTATAACTTGCAGTTTTCAAATATATCTTACCCTTGTGTAAATATTTGTTTTTGTGCAAAAATTTGCTTCCTACAAAGAACTCTTCGTACAAAATTTTATTATATTTTATTAAAACTTCAATTTTATTCTACTAAACTTTCTCTCAATTTTATTATTATTGCTAAATATTATTATTACAGTATAAATACTGTTATTAAAATATTTAATATTATTTTCACGAATTGCAGTTATGTTATTTATGTCCGTAATTTATCAACCAGGTAACCACCAATTATTTGTTATTTTAACGTTACTTTTACAGTAACTCTTTTTAACATACATTTTGTGTTCCGTTCAATAATTATATTGCAGTGAACATGGAGATTTATATCGCAAGAATAGGTTACTATATTATGGCTATTAAGATAGTGCTATTACATTGCACAGCAACCTTGATCAAAGTTAGGTTCTTAATGCAATTACAGGAAAACATTATTTGGAACCATTATTGCATGTTAAAAATAATTATTTCTAACACGTACTTCATAAAAATCATTATTCCAATTATTTCGATTAAACTGTATATCAGTGTTAAGTAAAATAAATTTTAAAATATTATTTAACGAAAATTATCCTAATAATATCACTTGATGTATACTCAACACCAATATCAAAGTAATTAAATCTAATTAATAATAATTGTTCTATAAATCTTGAATTATTGTTTGATTAATCATGATTTAACAAATATGATTATTTACATCCTTCATATATTCATAACAATCGAGTTATAGTCAGAAGACTAATATTTATCAGTTTAATTGCTGAATGTCAAGATAAAAGCGATGGTAGAAGTTGAATTATTCGAATAATTTCTCAATGTTTATCAGAATTGAATCACGTACCAGTACGTGCTTTAAACTTATTCACGTTTTTTTGCGTCATACGAGAGATCGTTTAAAATTAACACGTCGTTAAGGGGTTAAGTATCTCTTGAGTTATGAAGACCTGTTAACTGTCTGATAACTGTCTCAAGTGTCTGCACGACAAAGAACCTAACTACTTTGTGTCTGACTCCGCGTGCGCCTTGGTCACTCGACAATGATTACAAAGGAAAAAATACGTTGGTCAATGAAACAAAATGTTTAATGCTTGCAAAATTCATGAAATAAAATTGAGTCTAATGGAAAATATATTTTTTCTCTTAACAAATTTTTTATAGCCTCAAAATACAATTTTGATGTGCGTTCGTGCGCATTTAATATTCTTCCTTAAAAACGTATTTCTTAAAATTCTTTTTTACAATTATGTCCCTTAAAATTATTTCAGAAAATCATGCTTCTTAAAATTATTTCATAAAAGCGTATTTCTTAAAATTCATTCTTAAAATTCTTTTTCAGAATTATATCCCTTAAAATTATTTCACAAAATCATGCTTCTTAAAATTATTTCATAAAAGCGTATTTCTTAAAATTCATTCTTAAAATTCTTTTTCAGAATTATGTTTCCTAAAATTGTTTCACAAAATCACATTTCTTAAAATTCTTCCTTAGAAATATATTTCATAGAATTCATTCTCAAAATTCTTTTTTAGAATTATGTCTCTTAAAATTATTTCACAAAATCATGCTTCTTAAAATTATTTCATAAAAGCGTATTTCTTAAAATTCATTCTTAAAATTCTTTTTCAGAATTATGTCTCCTAAAATTGTTTCACAAAATCACATTTCTTAAAATTCTTCCTTAGAAATATATTTCATAGAATTCATTCTTAAAATTCTTTTTTAGAATTATGTCTTTTCAAATTATTTCACAAAATCACGTTTCTGGTTTGTTTTTGTTGATTTATGATAGATATGGGATTCGATAATTTATGTCATATTTAGGTGAATTTGCACCACTGTGCACTGATCACAGGTCGAAATTCTGGCAAGTTTTAGAAACACTTGCCATGAAACTATTTCGAACTATCAAACGTTAACTTGAGGAATTCTAAAGTATTGCAAGATTTATGGTTAGCCTAAGTTGTGGTTACTTTGTGTCCACGTCAAAGAAATTAATATTAAGATTCTATTTTCTGTGCTTGTATTATGTGCATATTTATCTGATTTATTATGATATAAAACGTTTGATTACGTATCAAAACTGTGTTACAAAACAGCTTATTACTGAATAAGAAGTAAAATTATATTTTAAAATTGTTTTAAAACTATATTTTAATAAATTGGGTCATCATGTTTCTACTTATATTTCCAGGTATTCAAATTAGAAATTTTCTCCTAGTTCAAAATTCTCTGGAAAATAAATTTAAAATAATAATTTAGAAGTTTTTATTGTCGGTATAAGTACATAAATTCATACGTAGACTATGTAAAGTGTAATATTTTTTCAGAAATGCGGACTTAATACATTCTGGCTCTCGGATCCGGATTATGGTCTTAGTTGAGAAATTGGAAGCTTTTAGCTTGTGTTTAAAATGGTACTTTCGTACGTGTATGAGACGTTAATCTCTTTTAAATGCTTCAATTTTTAAGCAGACTTTCAAACTTTACTCGACCGTAAATAAGTAAATCGACGCAACACTAATAACGAACAAATTGATTAATATTTGCTATGAATTTTAAATTTTAGACATAAATAATGGAAGAAATATTTTAAGGACAATAATTGAGGGTATCAATATTTTTACTGCAACATTTACAAAAAGTAAAATAATTAGATTTTAACATATTTATTATGTTACCCATATTTGGATGAATAGTGCATAAGCTACTTATTTATCAATAACAACTGATTTTATTAAATATCTTCTAAATGGTAATTTTCAACTGTTCATAAGAAATGATTTTATTACATACTTATAAAAGATAATTATTGTTATATCATTAATAATGCATAATTCTATTAAATATCCTGTAAACGACAATTTTAAATTGTCCATAATAAAAAATTTTATTAATTAACTTTATTAAAAAATTTGATTATAAATTATTTTCTGTATAGAAAGGTGTCATCAGAATAATCAGAATGTGTGTTGGAAATTAAGATGTTATTCGTTAGAATTTTTTTCTGGATTTTACGTGCTAGTCGAAGTGTTAATGAAGTTGTTCATAAATCTAAAGGAAATTTGTGGTAATTGTAAACGTTGTTTGAGCCACGAACATGAAACCCCTTATGGAATTGCATTGCGAATGGAACAACCACAGTTGGCATACATTTCATAGTACTCCAGGGATTCGTGAGGAGCATATAAGACTACACATACATGCACGAAACGTGGAATCGTTTTGTGATAAATTCGTGATATACGAGATTATACTTGATTGGTTTAATTAACAACTAAACGATGAATGTTTATGTATGTAAAGTATGCATGAAGGTAATACATGCATCAAAAATGTATACAATTTATGAATAATGTGTTCCATTTATGCAATAGCATCGAATATGTGTTATTCGAACTGGGATAAAATAATATTTAACAATTCTTTGATGAACAATTTATTTATGAAGCAACAGTAATTTTTCATTTACTTTTTAAGTTCTTCTGCAATGAAAATTACACTTTTTTCATTTCTTTTCTTCTTATTTTATGTTGTATGAGTAGATTTAAATTTTGTACTTACCTTTTTTGGTGTAATTTCGTGGAAATAAATTATTTTGAAAATATTAGAAGTAAATTATTTTGGAGATTATTTAATTTATAGAAGAAGAAAAATATTATTATAGACATTGAAATAAGTTGTTGTAGAAATTAAATTATTAAATTATTTTAGAAATTGAAAAATATTATAAATGAAAATAAATTATTAAATTATTTTAGAAATTAAAAAAATATCATTATAGATGTTGAAATAAACTATTAAATTATTACAGAACTTGGAAATACCTTGTTTCTAAATTATTAGAAGCAAATGATTTCAAAATTACTTAAAGATCAATTATTTTATTTTTGAACTTATTTCAAGTATTATGATCATAATAAAAATAAAATACTGTTCGATAAAGCTATCATATTTTTACGCTATCTCTAATATTCTTTCTAATATTCTAGTAATATGATATTCTAATATTCTTTCAAGTAATTACAGAACACTTACCTTAACAATTAATAACAAAAAGTACTTTGTAAAAAATATTTGTAATATCATTTATAACAAATAAGATAAGTATATTACAAATTTGTATTTAGTTTATCAAATTCTATTCAAAATAAATTGTTGAAACATGAATTAGCATTACGTAGCAAATCAGCAATTCCTTATAATATTTTATAACAATTAAGTGGCTTTTAAAAAGTGCCCAAATAAAAAAAAATAACATTGCTTGAATTTGTGAATAATAAAATTAGAATTCATAGATATACATACTCACATTAAATTTAAAAATCGATAATGAAAGAATTACTACGAGTTCAATAATCAATTAATTTTATCTGTTTTATTCTGAAAATTTCAGTCAGAGAGGAACAGTGTAGGAAAATCAGAATATTTTGTGCGAAAAGGAATTTCCATTATTCGGTTTGGAATTTGAATTTGCATTACGCAAACATACGTAGAAGCGAGAATGAAAATTATGTTTAACCAACAAAACGTACGCACGACAAATATTTATTTTGATTTCGGAATGCCGTTCCCATTCGACGTTCATAATAATTGAATTGCAGTGGAATTAATGGGAGAAACGAAATTCATTGTTCCCTGTATTATTCTGTTAACTGTCTAATGGATCTCGAACAACAAAAAATCATGCTTTCACTCCCAAGATAATAATTCGACAGAATTTTTTAGCTCGAATCAAATACTGCGTTAACTAACGAGATTATAATGCACGAAAACATTTTACATTTGATAAAAATTTTTACAAAGTGCAGAAAACTGAAAAGAATTTAAGCGAACAATTAAAATCATTTCTTATTAATAGTGCTTAAATATTAAATTTGCTTTCAGCTCGATGATTTTTAACGAAATAAATAGTAATCTAAACTGAATAATGCTAACAACTGAATTAATGATTTGTTTATGTATTTTATCGCCAACTAAAGTTGGAACGTAAATGTGCTTTCAGAAAATTCTTCCAATTTTCTGCTCTGGAAAATGTTACGCAAGTGGAAAATTTTTCATGAAAGCGGCGAAACTGCAGGTGAAAGGGCGAATACGGAATAAGGAAAGATAAATGAACGCAGAGTTCGAAGAATACTAAAACTTCTAGAAAATAGTTCCAATTGATATTTTAAAATATGGAATGGATTTGGATATTTTAACGTATGAAAGCGTAAATTTTACTCGGAATATAATTAACCTCAAATGCTTTATTGATAACTTGAAGTTGTATATGTAGCTACCGGCAACCGAAAACAATTCACAAATGGATTTAGGCCGCTTGTAAAATAAACTCATTTGAAATTTAAGAAATTAATAGGTCTGAAAGTATAAAAAATGGGTTGGTAGACATTAATCTTTGATCATACAAAAATTGTTGGTACATTATAAAGATATAGAAACATGTTAATTTCAGGACTTAAAATAAAGCTTTCAACTAAAATTTTAATTCTGAGTAAATATTATACTCGACTTTCACGTACGTTTATTTTATTCGAGTTTCAAAATTATTTGAAATGATTCCCACGTTTGATTACTTACCAAACTTACCTATCCAGCATGATATCTGTATCCAAACACTTGAGCTACGTGTTTTTAAAATGCGAATAAAAATTTCATCCTGTAAGTGAGTATGATAGTACGTGTTGTGCAGGCTTCCTGTTGAACAGGTGGGGAAGGAAAATGGGGCGGAAAAATCGAGGGAAAATGAAGATCACGTATCTGAGAGAACGAGTTCCCTATTATAAAACATCATATATCACCTTTATTGTTGTTCTATGTAACACGTGTCGCTGGCTTTACAAAATCAGGAATCTCGTATGTCATACGTATGTATAACATTACATGTACAGTTTTATGTGACATTGCGGTTGCGTTCGGTAAGCAATTGGTCGTGCTGTCGCCAGGCAGAACGTTTCTCCGAATCATGATAAAATTTCGAGCTGTATTGTAATCATGCGACACCCTTCGTCGAAAATATGTATCGTGGAATAAAGAGTAAGATTGTAACAAAAAAAGTCGATATACGAATAAACTGCTTTCCTGGAAAATTCATATGTCAATTACTCGTTGGTGCGGTTTCGAGGAAGTTGTTTAAAACAGTGCTGAGCGGATTACGTGCGTAGTACAGTACTTATGGGCACCGGGGTGAAAAATGTGAACAGTAACGAGATCCATAAAGACTACTAGTTTAAACATTTCAGTAGGTTGCAGTTCGTACATCAAATCTCAATCTTAAATTTTTAGATTGTCAAATTGCCAAATTTCAAATGAACAAGTTTCAAATATCAAATTTCAAACTTTTAAGTTACAAATTCACAATACTCAATTTTCAATTTTCAATTTTCAATTTCCAATTTCCAATTCTCCATTTTCAATTCTCCATTGTCAATTATCAATTTTCAATTTTTAATTTATAATTCCCAATTTTCAATTCTCATATTTCAATTCCGAATTTTCAATTCTCAATTTTCAATTTTTAATTTTCAATTTTCAATTTTCAATTTTCAATTTTCAATTTTCAATTTTCAATTTTCAATTTTCAATTCTCAATTCTCAATTTTCAATTCTCAATTTTCAATTCTCAATTTTCAATTTTTTAATTTTCGGGTACCAAATCTTTAAATTATTAATTTATAAATTTCAAATTATCAGATATCGAATTTTTAACTTTCGAATGTTCAAATTTCAAATTTTCCAGTTCCACATTCTCAAATTTTCAAATCTTTGAATTTTTAAATATCAAATTGTATATTCTATATTTCAAATTACGAAAAAATTTGATTGCAAATTTTCAAATATTCAAATGTTAAAATTTCAAACTTTCAAGTTTCGAATCTCCAAGTTTTATATTTTCGAATCGATAAATTTTTAAGTCGAGAAATTGTTTAAATTTCGCATAAAAAGAACTATTATCGCGAGTACGTACCATGTGCTCTTCACCTCTGTTGGAAAAATAACGGAACTTTTTAAATAAAAAGAAAAGTATTAAAAATAAAAATAAAAATGCATCAAAAAATAAAAATAAAAATAAAAGTTACATCCCTTCCGCGTCAATACAGCGTTGGACACGCTCAAGTAATGTTAACATAGATTTTTTTATGTCGTTTTGCGGAATCGTTTCAATCACTCTCGTCACAGCTGCTCGGACTTGTGTAACAGTGTCATAAAACGTTCCTTTCATGGCTAATTTCAATTTTGGAAAAAGGAAGTAATCGCATGGAGATAAGTCAGACGAATATGAAGGATGTTGGAGCACACAGACTTGTTTTTTCGCCAAAAATTCACGAACTGCGACAGTTCTGTGACTTGGTGCATTATCATGCAACAGAAACCAACTTCCCGGCGCTCGATATTCGGGCCTCACACGAACAATTATTTTCCACAAACCTTCCATAACATCCAGATAATATTCGCCATTAACATTTTGTCCCTGTGGAACGAATTCCCGAAGTATAATACCTTTAGAATCGTTTCGAATTTAGAAAAACCCAAAACCTGGCTTTGGGTCGTCTTCCAAAGTATCACGACTATCCTGGAATCGCTTATACCACTCGAACACACGTATACGGGATAAACAATCGTCGCCATAAACATTTTTTATTAATTCAAATGTTTCTGTAAAAGTTTTACCGAGCTTTACCGAGCAGAATTTAATATTCGCTCCATCGTGATTTTGTGACACGGTGACGAAAGGTTCTGTCGCTTTAAACGCTATAAGTTTACAATTCGTTACTCGATTCAAATAACGATTGGTTTGTTTTGTAGGGGAGGAATACTGTTTTCAAATAGCATATTGTTTTTATAGATGTCGCTAATAGTGTTCCTTAAATTTAAAAAGTTTCGTGACTTTTCCGACATACTGTATATGTTCATGAAAATTTCATATGTTTTATATGTATACTTTGATGAAAGTTTTATTCGCCGCTTATGGAATCGAGTGATTGAACGCTAAATTTCTGGCTCTCTTTGTATATGTTTCTGTAAAAAAATGGGTACAGCTGTTTTTTATTGTACAGCATGGTACATTTTAAAACACAATTCGTCTTCGGTGAAAGTGAAATAATAAATTTTATTCTGTTCGTAGATGTACAATGTACGTGGTGTTTCGTAGCAAACTCTACGTGGAATAATAGATCGAATATGTGCAATACAAGTTTGCAGTACCAAGCTTTGTTTTCCGAAAATCGATTGTAAAAACTCGCTATAAACTTCCCGTATTTCAATTCGTATTTATTGCACTCCATATAAAATACACATTTGTTAATTATTTTTATTTTATCATTCTAAAAATTGTTGAAAGTATCGTAAGAGTTTTATCAATTCTTTTCTGATGCATTCTTATTAATTTTATATATCAGTTTTCTAATAAACAAAATGTGGGTACAATGTTCGTAATAAAAATCTCTGTATATGTTTGTAATAAAAATGTAATTTTATATTCCTACAGTACTGTTTATTCTACAGTAAACAGAATCGTCTGTTTTATACTCACTGAGATTTCCACATGTGCGACAACCATAATTTTTTACTGCAAGCACTTTAACATAGGCGAAAGTCGTTTCACACTTTCACATAAGTGCAGCATCTAAGGTTACGGTATTTTATACAATATTTTTCAAAAGAAGCTCTGTTGATTTCTAACAAAAATGTTTATTCATCCCCCCGTTTTATTTTGTTACAATTATGCAGCGAAATTGTTTTCTTAAATATAAATGAATAGTGAAATTTATAGTTAACAAAATTGCTGAGAATATTTCTTGCCTTAATTACAACTCTTTGTTCTGCATTTTCGAAATGTAGCAAATTTTCCTTCGTGTAAATGTTAATAAATAATAATTATTTATTGATATTTCCGTGTTAGTGTTATTTATGTGAATTTAGAAATGTTTTATTTTTTTAAAGTTGAGAAACATATGTAATGAAGAATTAAACTTACCTTTTATTTATTAATGTGAGAAGTTTTATTGTTTATTTGTTCCGCCTCTTACATTTTGTGTAAAAGTTTATTGATTACTTAAAAGCATTCTAAATCTCTCTGACACAGAAAAAGCTTGGATCTCTTCTATCTCCAAATACCTGTTCTTTGTTTTATTGGAAAAGTGTGAACATGTGGAATATATTTGTTACTTAAAAAAAGGAATATTATTATGTGGAAGTGTTATATACTGTGAAAGAGCTATCGTACCAATTTCCAGTGTAAATGTTATGAAAACAAAATTGAAAATGAAATAAAAATAGTAGATATGTAATATCATTTACCAAAACAAATATGTGATACATACTAGCGATCTGTTAACCACGAATCTATACATATAATTAATGATAAACACATAATTCATTACAAATATAATTATAATACAAAGTAAAATATAGAAAATAAAATTTGAATTACATTAAAAATCAAATCTGACATCGAAACTTAATAAAATAAACGATCAAACTGTCAACTTTAATTCTCCTAATAAAAAAGATTTGAACAAAATTGAAACTACTATACTAAAACGAGCTGGCCATTTTGCGAGCCGCCATTTATGTGTCATGCAGTTAAACGGACGACATTCTTCGTGTACACGAACGGAATAATTACAGCATCAAATTAAACTGCAAGCTCGCATTAAAATTTAGCAAGCGTGTCCCTATTCTCCTCAGAGATTTGACAATTTTCCTCTGTTCTCGATACCATCTTCATAAAATGCAAATTCGTTTAATGTCCGTGATAAATCTCGCGTGGGAAGCTTCTCCTTTCGCGAATTCCCGCCCGGACAGCGGGATGAAATTAGCGATGGTAATCGGTGAAATTCACCGAACAGACAGAGCAGATTTTCAAGAATTTCCACTTTCCAGTCTGTTCGCGACGTTTTTGCCTCGCGTTGGTTGCACGGTTATCAGGAAATGGCGAATGATAGCGCTCGAGGAGTCGAGCTTTGTGATCGATGCGAACGCGGGTCACGAGAATCGTACAATGCTCGTTATTGAGCCATCTAACCGAGCTGCACGCACACGTTGCTCCGCATCGGCATTTACAAACACGCGTACAGTCGACGCAAATTTACCTTCTCTAGAGAAAACATCGAGAAACTGTCTTTCTTCAGGAAAACGATAGAAAATCTTCTCTACTCAGAACAAGAGGGAAGTACATTCTAAAAAACTGTATGTACACGGAATTCGAAATAAATGACGGCTATCACTGTTAGGACAGCAAGAGGTTTTATGATACGCTGAAATATTTGTAGAGTTGTTTATAAACTGTTTCCTTTCGTTAGTTTAGCAGCTGATCTGTAATTTGCGGCATATGAGGATTCATTTTAAAAAACAGTAATTGTCTATTTTTTCGCTTCAGCTCGGATAAAGTCGTGTTTCAGAGGGTTCCTTTGAATGTCAATAATAAATGTCCGCAAGATTCTGGACCTGACGGAATTTCTCCGATGTTGTCAAACACATGTCCACCATAGCGACAAATTTCGACACCACCGCACCAGGGATGTACGGCGCTATGGGCACTGGAAGGGGATGATACGGATTGGTCACCATAGATTTTGAGAATATAAGAAAACTACGTATGAGGCTTTACATTCCTCGTACATCAAGGAGAGGGAGTCCAGGAGTTAGCGACTCGGATTTTTGGCGAACCACGACAGAATTAAAAATCCAGAATTAATTTAGGGATCTAGGAAGTTCGCAGTCCAGCAATTTGCGGGTCTAGAGATTTGACGATTTGATAATTTGGGGATGTGGGGATGTAGGTATTTGGGGATGTAGGGAGTTGGGAACTTGGGGATTTGGGAATATAGGAATTTGGGAAGGTAGAGATTTGGGGATGCAGGGATTTGGAGATATAGGGATATGGGGATATAGAAATTTAGGAATGCAGGGATTTGGGGATGTATAGATTTTGAGATGCAGAAATTTGGGGATATAGAGATTTGGGAATGTAGGGATTTGGGAATGTAGAGATTTGGGGATGCAGAGATTTGGAGATATAGGGATTTGGGGATATAGAAATTTAGGAAAGCAGGGATTTGGGGATGTATAGATTTGGAGATGCAGAAATTTAGGGATGTAGAGATTTGGGAATGTAGGGATTTGAGAATGTAGAGATTTTGGGATGTAAGGATTTGGGAATGTAGGGATTTGGGGATGTGGGAATTTGGAGATATAGGGATTTGAAGATGTAGGAATTTGGGGATATAGGGATATGGGAGTGTAGGATTTGGGAATGTAGGGAGTTGAGGATTTGGGAACTTGAAAAGGTAGGAATTTGGAGATGGAGGGATCTGGAGATATAGGGATTTGGGAATGTACAAATTTCGAGATGCAGGGAATTTGAGATATAGGGATTTGGGGATGTAGAGATTTGGTGATGTAGAAATTTGGGGATGTAGATATTTGGGGATCTAGAGATTTGAGCTTATGGTAATAGGAATATAGGGATCTGAGGATCTACGGATAAGGGAACGCATAGATTCGTCTAATAATTTAGATCATTGTAATTTAGGAACATAATAATTTGGGCATGTAATAACTGAGATTTTGTATTTCGCCGAAATTTGAATTTGTAGAAATATCAATATTCTTAAGCTCCTGATTGAATTTCAATTTTCAGTTGATTCCTCCAATCTTCAAAAACAGCTCAGATTGTCTGCTTCAATTTTAACAACGTTATTCTGTTTCTAAATGGTGTTCAAATCACTTGACTGACTATACTTGCAAACGGAAAACAATATTTCTGCCCGACAAAACGGTAATCGCGAATATTTCGTTTGTTATTATCCGCGAACGTGAATTGACGAATATTTTATGGCCGCTTGGCACGTCGTGTTTATTAACGACTAACTGATGTACCGGTTCTTGCCCGCGGACAAATTAAATGCGTTTGAAAGGCAAATTCGCAACATAATACAATTCGACAGTTGCACGACATAGGTCACAGGATATTTATATGCATTTGTGTAATCTAGTGAATATCGGGTTGCTTGACTTTTTTTGAATATGGATATAAAGGGTGTCCCATCTAACATTCTGAATATCTTGCTTTTATTTTTACGAGTTTTTTATAATTTGTTCAAATTCCCAAATTTCCAAATTCTCTATTTGCCAAATTTCCAAATTCCCAAATTCTCAAATTTTCTAGTTCCCAAATTCTCAAATTCCCAAATTCCCTAATTCCCAAATTCTCAAATTCCCAAATTCTCTAGTTCCCAAATTCCCAAATTCTCAAATTCGCAAATTCCCTAATTCCCAAATTCTCAAATTTCCAAATTCTCTAGTTCCCAGATTCTCAAATTCCCAAGTTCTCAAATTATCAAATTATCAAATTATCAAATTATCAAATTCCCAAATTTCCAAAATCCCAAATTATTAAATTCCCAAATTCCCAAATTCCCAACTTCTCAAATTCCCAAATTCTCAAATTCCCAAATTCTAAAATTTTTTAGTTCCCAAATTCCTAAACTCCCAAATTCCCAAATTCCCAAATTCTCAAATTTTCTAGTTCCCAAATTCTCAAATTCCCAAATTCTCTAGTTCCCAAATTCCCAAATTTACAAATTCTCAAATTCTCAAATTCTCAAATTCCTAAATTCCCAAATTCTCAAATTTTCTAGTTCCCAAATTCTCTAGTTCCCAAATTTCCAAATTCTCAAATTTTCTAGTTCCCAAATTCTCAAATTCCCAAATTCTCTAGTTCCCAAATTCCCAAATTTCCAAATTCCCAAATTCCCAAATTCCCAAATTCCCAAATTCCCAAATTCTCAAATTTTCTAGTTCCTAAATTCTCAAATTCCCAAATTCCCAAACTCCCAAATTCGCAAATTCCCAAATTCCAGAATTCCACAAATTTCTATATTTTTAAAGTCCCAAATTTCCAAATTCCCAAATTCCACAAATTTTAAATATTATATAACTTGTCATTGAACGCCCTAAATCTACGGTTTAAGAACTACCCTAATATGTACCCTTTTTCCGAAACACTATGTATGTTTAAGAGAATTCGTTTGATTGCTATTCCTTTTTGCCCGAATATTTTCCCGGAGTACGGCCCGTCTCGCGTTGGCTTTTGATCTTTAATTGATTTTATTAGAAACAGGTCGCTCGACGATGAAACTAGGTGAAAAATTGATTAAACTGGTTACCCGTATGACCCACGCCCTTTCATGTTTCTCTTTTACTCTTACACCTCGCTGGCTTTTTCAATTATCATTCTGTGTAACTCACTGGCAGAAAGAACCTAATATTGTTAATTTACATTATGTTTCTGATCCTAGTCCTTTATTAAATTCGATTCGAATCGAACGGAAGTGAAATTTAGTCGTGTCATTATTCTTTTACATTTTTTTAACGATGCGAGTGAATTAAATTTTGAATATAACTGATTTTGGGAGATTGGAAGCTTTGCTTTTGAACCTTAATATTTTTTAATCCTTGAGATTTTAGATTTTAAGATTTTTGAATTTTTGAAATTTGGATGTTTAAATTTTGGAATTTTGCAACTTTTGAAATTTTAGGATTTTGCTACTTTTCGAATTTTAGAACTTTTGAACTTTGAGATTTCAGACTCAAAATTTCAGAATTGTTACACTTTAAAGTTTTCAATTTTTCGTGATTTACAATTTTAAATAGTACCAATCTATCTGCAACACTCCAGTCGTCAATCGATCCTTGGAGAATTAAAGAATTAAAGATGTATTAAGTTCCTGTTAAGAGAACAAATGTGCAGTGTCGGGTAACGTGAAACTTTATAGCAGGTCTAGGACAGCTAAAAGTAAAATTTAGTTCTTCAAAAGTGAACTAGTATCGATCTACCTTCAATACTGTAGTTATCAATTGAACCTTAAAGAATTAAAGAAAAAAGGTTACATATCCTAGATTGCAATTTAAGGAACAAATATTGAGTTTCCAGTGACATGAAAGTTTATAATAAAAACCAGGAGTAAATTAATCCTGAAAATTTAGTTCTCCCTCACAGGTGACTCAGTATGGTCCTATCTGTCACAGTGCAGTTATTAGTCTTTAAAAAATTAAAGAAGAAAAGTTACATGTTCTAGCTTCTAATTGAAGGACCAAATGCCGAGTTTCCAGTGACAGAATGTTCATAATAAAAACCAGGAGAAAATTAACTAGATAAATTTAGTTGTCTGTCACAAGTGACTCAGTATGGTCCTATCAACAACACTGCAGTTATTAGTCCTTGAAGAATTAAAAAAGAAAACTGGCATGTTCTAGGTTCTAATTGAAGAACCAAATGTCGAGTTTCCAGTGACAAAATGTTCATGATAAAAACCAAGAGTAAATTCTCAAATTCGCAAATTCCCAAATTCCCAAATTCCCAAATTCCCTGATTCCCAAATTCTCAATTTCCCAAATTCTCTAGTTCCCAAATTCCCAAATTCCCAAATTCTGAAATTCTGAAATTCCCAAATTCCCAAATTCCCAAATTC
This sequence comes from Megachile willughbiella, assembly GCA_945859595.2. NCBI lineage: Eukaryota > Metazoa > Arthropoda > Insecta > Hymenoptera > Megachilidae > Megachile > Megachile willughbiella. The sequence continues at coordinate 13,003,873 of OX243800.1, forward strand.
CCAAATTCCCAAATTCCCAAATTCGCAAATTCGCAAATTCCTTAATTCCCAAATTCTCTAGTTCCCAAATTCTCAAATACCCAAGTTCTCAAATTCTCAAATTCCCAAATTCCCAAATTCCCAAATTCTCAAATTTTCTAGTTCCCAAATTCTCAAATTCTCAAATTCTCTAGTTTCCAAATTCCCAAACTCCCAAACTCCCAAATTCCAAAATTCCAAATTCTGAAATTCTGAAATTCCCAAATTCCCAAATACGCAAATTCGCAAATTCCCTAATTCCCAAATTCTCAAATTCCCAAATTCTCTAGTTCCCAAATTCTCAAATACCCAAGTTCTCAAATTCTCAAATTCCCAAATTCCCAAATTCTCAAATTCCCTAGTTCTCAAATTCCCAAATTCCCAAATTCCCAAATTCCCAAATTCCCAAATTCCCAAATTCCCAAATTCTCAAATTCCCAAATTCCCTAATTCCCTAAATCCCTAATTCCCAAATTCTCAAATTCCCAAATTCTCTAGTTCCCAAATTCTCAAATACCCAAGTTCTCAAATTCTCAAATTCCCAAATTCCCAAATTCCCAAATTCCCAAATTCTCTAGTTCCCAAATTCTCAAATTCCCTAGTTCTCAAATTCTCAAATTCCCAAATTCCCAAATTCCCAAATTCTCAAATTCCAAAAAAATTCCCTAATTCCCTAATTCCCAAATTCTCAAATTCGCAAATTCTCTAGTTCCCAAATTCCCAAATCCCATAATGTTCTAGGTTCTAATTGACGGACCAAATGTCGAGTTTCCAGTGACAGAATGTTCATGATAAAAACCAAGAGTAAATTAATCAGGAAAATGTAATTATCCCTCACAAGTGACCCTCTATCGTCGTATCCGCAACACGGTAGACACCAATTGGTCCTTGCGGAATTAAAGAAGAAAAGTTAGATGGTAGGTCCCAACTAAAAGAACAAATGTCGAGTATCGAGTGACATGAAAGTTCTTAGTAAGACTGGCACAGCCAGGGGTAAAATAGCCAGGAAAATTAGAAAAGCCACAACAAGGCTGGGTGATCCGGGTTCCCCTTAATGACAAAGCTGCCTGGCCGTATCGTTTCTGAGATTGTTCGTTCGTCTAGTCCCTCTTGCTCTTCCATGCCTCTATCTGCGTTTCCCTCTCGGCATCTGTAATCTGGGTTACTCTACAATTAAGGTCAGGACGGTGGAGCAGCGCTCGAAATAAGACAGCGACGGAACAGAGATTGCACTCGAGGAAGCTGCACACACGTCTCGCGAGCAACTATAACTTTCGATGCATCTCGAACTCGATGATCGTGAAATGTTGGCTAATCAGTTCTTGTAATTGTTCTAACGTTGTTAACACGATTGCAATTTGGACCAAGACTTTGACCGTCTTACACCTTGCTTGCGCAGTCAAATAATTGCTCCGAGGGACACGCAGCTGCAATGTGGAGACTTGTTTGGACGAGGGTGACAAAGGGTGGAGTAGTTGCTTCTGATTTCGGGGAATTTCATTGACTTTAATGAGTAAAACCAATGTTTTGTTAACTTGAATTAATAAAGAAAATTAAATTGTACGAAATACTTTATCAGATCTTATGAAAAATAACCGTAGTTCTAAATAAATTAGAATGTTCACAAACTATGCTTGTCTGTACTTATCCTGCAGCGTTTCAATTCTTTTATTAACAGTCTCAAAAAGCTTTACTCTTCCGCAACTTTTAACATTGTTTTATTACTAAAGTTTCGAAGAAAATTACCAAAGTTTTAATACTTTTTACTGCAAAATGGTTTTACATTGCTTCTAAGTACCTTCATAAGTTTTTATGGGAATGATACCTCTGTCGTTTATCTTCGTCCAGTGTTTATCCGGCTTTTATATTTTTATATTTTATATTTTTTGTATCAAAGAAGGACTACCTAGTATATGTAAGTGGTAGCTTAAATAATTGTATAACCGATATGTGCTTTCTATTTATTTTTAATGATGCTCCAAACTGAACGACTGCGAGTCTATATGTATCCGATGTTGTTCTGAAGTGAACAACGTGTCTATGTATCCGATATTTCGAAGTGAGCAACCTCTATTTCGTGTCTATCTTTTCGATTGCTTATTTCACAAGATAAACTCGATATGGGTGTACAATTTTTACGAAGAAGGCTGCGGGGAACAGTTCCTGATTTCTATTGGGTACATCATTTCAAGTGGAAATGAAAATCCAAGTGATGTGTGCGGTGGGTATTCTTCAAAAAGTAGCCGTAGCAAGTAATAAAACCAAGCAATACCTCGACACGAATAGAAACTGCGACTCTACTGCTAAGATTAAAGGTACTTGCAACGAGATGTGAATAATAATAAACTAAAAATACTCGATGGCATGTAACGACTCCTTGGGTGTTATTACTGCTGGAGGAACCGACTGATTTGTACTTATATTTTCGGAAAAACTGAAAACGGTATATTATTGTACCGATAGAAACTTGGTTCGAGATCTAGTCATCTCGCTATGGTATTGTATTCTAAGACCTAAGAGTTCCCCTTTAAGTTCATCAAAATTCATTAGAATTACCATATTAACTATCCCATTCAGTTATTATCATGTGAAATTGAAGCAAAACAAAGCATAGAGGCTTTGTTATTCCCGAAAACAAGGTCAGCATACATCGAAATAAAATTCCGGATCAGAAATCGCTAAAAAAACATAGATAACGAACGTTAATGCCTTTTCTGTCACATATTTTATCAGATCAATGGACCAAGTAATGATTTATTTTTGTTTTTTAATGAAAAAGAATTTATCGAGAGAAATACGTTTGCGAGCTTTCACATAGTATATCATAAAATTACCAGTTCTCAAACGGTAACAGTAATTTTGTTATAATATATAATTTAAAGCAAAAAATCAAGTGCGGCTAGAAAATTTGGAAATAGTAGAATTTTTGTAAAAATCAAGAATTTTGTGAATTTTGTCTCTGATAAAGAATATATAAACAATTAACAAATATTTTTTACGCACGGTAAAATTATTTAGAAAAATATCAAAAAGTTGTAAAAAGTATTTTGTTACAAAAAAAAAACAAGTTTCCTGTTTTACTTTTGTTTTGTTTGACTTCGTGTACTGTTTACTTGATATTTAATATTGAGTATTCGTTTATAGTTAATAACGTGATATTCATTTTAAGTAAGTTGATTATTTCTTAAAACAATCAGAGTGTTATTAAAGTAATTCTGTAATAAAATTCAGTAGTAAAATTTTCTGTGGTTTTTATTTCGGTTTAAAATGAACTACTAGCAACTGTAATTATTTTTTTTTAAATTTTACTTTTACGAATTTAAATTATTAACGTGCCATTTTTTGAGTACACAATGGGATTGCATATAAATATTGGTTGAAAACATTTTGTTACAAATATTTATCGATGTACTGAATTTATCGTGAAAATAAATGGTTACCGTAATATATCTTTATCGTCTCCAAAGGGTTAAGAGGAATCTCCGAGATTGCCCGATATGGAGACCTCACAAAATCAATATACTATATTGCCAATATTTCGGGGTTCTCAATGTTTATCGACGAAGGTAAAATATTTACTATGTTATATGGACAATATACATTAATTACGAATGTGGAAATTCATGGACGTGGAGACTTGGGAAATAAACATTTTTGGAATTACAAAATTCGAAAATTTCAGAATTTCAGAATTTTGGAATTTGAGTTTTTAAATTTTGTTGCCGGAGAATTTGAAAATGGTGACATTAGGAAATTTGGAAATTTAAAAATTTAACAATTTGTACAATTGGTAATATCGGGATTTAAGGACTGATGATATAGGGATTTAGTTGTTTGGAAAGGGCACTTGAAAGTTTTCAAATTTTAATGTGAGGTAATTTGTGGAATTGTTAATACAGGAGAGAGAATTTAGAAATTTGAGAATTTGAGAATTATTATAATTAAGAAAATAATGTTTATCAGCAATACCAAAATATTGAAATATTGATCGCAAGAATCTTCAAATATTAACAATATATGTATATTGATTATCTAAAGTCATTACTATTTATATAACTAAATGATCACCACTAATTACTCACTAGACATTTCACTAGAAACTATTAACAAATAATTACTAATTTCTAATGAGATTACTACAATTACCAACTAATAATCATTAATTTCTAGTGAAGTTACTAGTGAATAATTATTGATGTTATACTATTGATTTACTAGTACCTGCCACCACAGATAGAATACTTAAATAAAATTAGAAATCCAGCAAAGATGGCAACCACAATGAAATCCTCCCTCAGACAAAAGAAACAGTGACAAAACGAAGTTGAATACTAACTCACAAAATAACACTATAATTACTTAAAAAGTGCAAATAAATATTTCCTTCAAAATACGACTTCCATACCTATATTTCACTGCGTCCTCCATGACGCATTCGGTGCATAATAATGGCGGCATCTCGAAGTCCATCTGTTCAAGTATAATTTCATCGTTTATTAATAAAAAGACTTTACATGATTTGCATCGTTTATAAACATTTCAAATATAATTTATTATTCAACCAACAACCATGTTTCTTCAATGAAATCCGTCGTATTTAAATAAAAACTTAAAGTAGTATCGCATTCATTCAACGCATTCAACGAGAATACCAGTCTCCCGTGCATCTTCCATCTCATAATTTCAATTCCAGCTTTGGAAGATTTGACTTTCGTAGATATTCAAATCGTTCTGCGCCAACGAGAGCTCGATCGATTCCAGATTTCGCGTTCCACACTACTCTCCGTCCATTTTCTCGCGAACGTCTCGGTAGAAATATCGATTCATCGTAATCTCGTCGATCGATAAAACTCAACAGCTCTATGTATGTATATATATAATAATAATATATATATATACATATGTATATTCATTTATATACGTATATAATTAGTAGAAACAAACCCTCTGCGGTTTAGACCAGCTAAATGCCAACATCGGGCGGCTATTAGAATACTCTTAACACTCGACTGATAACATATCATCGCATTTATCGTAAATCTCCATTCAGCGAGTTTCGATTTCGTTTGCTCTGCTGCTAGGCTACAGCTTTGCCTAATTTACACTGGCGTGTTTCTCTCGCGAGAGAGAATGTTCGTGTGTGTACGTGTGTGTTTGTTATGCGCACGATCGCGTGTACGGTGTCTGTCGATAAACTTTTAAAACGTTGCTACGTAGTTACGGGTACAACTCCTTGGATTTTTCCATTTTCTTTTTTATTCCTTATTTAATAGCTTGCTATTCCTCTTGATGACGGAAAAGCAATTTCTTGGCTCGACTTGACGAAATGTTTTAATTTAGTTTAAGTACTTTTACCGACTTTATTTGAAGGTGTTGGAAGGACGCTGATTGAAATTTGATGAAGGTTAGATACCGAAGTAAGTAGGTCCACACTATTTTCAAAATAATTTCAAGTTCTACAATTTTATGGGAGAAGTTGGAATACTTTTAGGGTAACAGTTCTTTAATTTTTCCACTTTATAAAATTTGCTATTTTGTTAATGAATTCATTTATTTTGTGGTTCTCAAATTCTTAAATTATGAGATTACAAATTTGCATATTTTTAGAATTGTACATTCCTAAGTTTATATTTAGTATATATTTTCAGGTTTCTACATTCTCAAATTCATATATTGTCAAATTTTTAATTTCCGAATTCCTAAATTTTCAGATCTCCAAATTTCCAAATCTTCAAATCTTCAAATTTTGAAATTCTCATACTTCACACTTTGAAATCTTAAAATTCATTCTCAAATTTGAAAAATTTCTAAATTTCCCAGTCTTCAAATTCCCAAATTTCCATATTTTTACATTTGCATAGTTACAACTTTTGAAGTTTGTCCATTCCAAAGTATTTTAATCCTCAAATTCATACTTCAACTGCCAAATTTCAACATTTCCACGTTTCTATTTTCAAATTTTCAAATTGTCAAACTTAGGTTTAAATCTTCAAATCCCCAATTTGCTAATTTTTAAATTGCCAAATCCCCTAATTTGGTAATTTTAAAATTTCCAAATCCCAATTTGGTAATTTTAAAATTTCCAAATTTCCAATTTGGTCATTTTTAAATATCCAAATTCCTAATTTAAAAAATTTCTACATTCTCTAATTCCCAAGTTTCTGAACGTCATTTGATCATACTAGTCACATAGTGTTGACTAATAAAAGATATTAACATACACAGTCCTCAAATTTTCCTGTTCTTTATATACCAGCATTTTTTAATTTTACTTCCATTTTCCTCACCATTACCTTTGATCCAGAAACATCGATTATCTTATGAAAAACAAAAGGAAAACAATAAAGTATTAATATTATCCGCTTCAGGACATATATTTAAAAAAACGTCATATTTCTCACCTTCAAATAAAGTCTGCAACAGAATTGGGTTCAGTCCGCATAACCTCTGAATAAAACTTGCGGATAAAACGTAATAATTTGCTAATATATAATATTTTATTCGTACAATTTTCAAAGCTTTTAAAATAAAGCTTAATTTATATCAGTGAATGAATAATATTCTACCAGAGAATAATAAATAATTTCATTTTACTTTCAGTTTTTATCTGCAATGTATTAAAATAAATAGTTTGTTCACATTTATGACGTGGTACTAGCTAAACAAATTTTAAATGAAATAATTTTCGAATATTTTATTTACATTCATGGATACATAATGATCATTATGTTATTCGTGAATAATATATAATTTCGTCTTATTTGAAATTTTGATTTAGAAAGATTATTCGTTATATACAATTGACGTATTATTCGCTAAATAAATTTTTATTCAAATAATTTTCGCACAAAAATTTATTTATATCCGTCGAAAATACATGATGAATACCTTTTTATAAGTAATAGATAATTTTGTTTTACTTTCACTCAAAGATTATTTAACTGAAAAATTATTCGTTATATACATTCAACGTATTATTCGTTAAATAAATTTTTATTCAAACATCCCTGGAATAAAAATTTACTTATATTCGTGAATAATACATAAAAGCACGTCATTCATAAATTACTTAACTTCGTTTTATTTTCTTAATTCCTTTAATAACAAAAATTATCCGTTACATCGAACAAACATATTCCCTAAACAAATAATCGCTAACAAATATTCCTAAATTCGAACAACCAACTTCACGAATAACTTTCGCAACATTGATTTCCAAACGAAAGAACCCATAATTTGTAAATAATCTCTTCACGGGCTGAACCAGGTTAATTGTCAAAGCTCGTTATCTCAATTATTGCTCTTTCAATCATCAAGAGGAATATTCACGTTGCTCTTCAATTAAAAAGAATCGTACCTCTAAGTCACCCTAACAGGGTATACAAAGTAGCCCAGGAATTAGCGTACAAAATCGTTAACGAAATTTCGGCTCGTTACTCGGTTAAATATCTCTAAAGTGTGAACGTCTTTGAATCTCTAAGAGTCTCTCTTCTGCTTCGATTTTTTTGGTACGTTAAGCTCGTGACCATTTTCTGTTCTCTCGTTTATTTCCTTTGTGTTTGCGAGTGGTCTTCAACGAAGCTTGGTCAAAGCTCTCATCCGGCGTTTAGAGAGAATATCGCGAGGAAATCGTCGACTTTCCCAAAATTCATCTAGTTATTTTTTTTTTGATAGTTAAGTTTCGTCGACGATCAGGCAGCTCATCTTCTGATTGGCCGTGCCGGTTTGTCCTTTTGATCAGAGTTGCAAGCCTGGCAGTGCCCATATGTGTATAATTAATTAACGCAACGTCGAAAGCAAACCTCGTCCCTGCAATTTTATTCATTTTATCTGTTAATTCTGTGCGTGGGAACCGCACTAATCCAGATCCACCTCTTTTTATCGATTTTTGTACAGGAAGTAACCGCTCTTTGTCTTTCTTGGAAAGTGAAAGTGGATTAGCGTGGATCTCGGTAGAATTGCTCGTGAAAGAACGATGTTTGTCTTCGACTTCTTAATCGCTAGTGTTGTCTCTATCTACGTTGGACTTAAGCTAGTTTGATTCTCTACTAGTTTGTTGGAGAGAAGGAAACAAAGTAAGACTGAAAGGTCCTCATTGCGAGAATAGAACGCTTAATCTCGAAGCACATTTTTCTCAGTGGCCTTGAAAGAGGGGGAACATACTCTTAGAGCTTTCTCGTGATTAGGTTTTCGACGAAATCTCAGGTTTCTTTTGTTCTGAAGTATTTTACACTTTGCATGTAGTGTCAACAATTTGATGTATGAATATATTAATATATTTTAATGAAACCTGTTTCGATACCTAATATGAACAGTACTGTAATTTCATTACGTTCACGTTGAGTGTGTAATATCAGGTATCGATTTTATATTATAAATAATAATTTTCTGAAATATACGAAAAGGTTTTTCATGATATTAGAATGACACTCAAAGAGTAAATGTATATTCAAGTTTTTGGGTTATTTTATTTTTAATTTGTAACCATCCTTCTTCGTAGCCAGGTACATCTGAAAAATTACAGAGATTTCACAAGTGTAGTATATTCTATTGCAAAAATGTTTGCAACAACATATGTTATTAATAACATACAAACTTTCGTATAAACATAAAACACATTAAGTTTGTATTTGTTGAATTTTTATTAACACAAAATTCTGGTATCATGTTTCTTTGGTCTTCCAACAAAAATAATTTGAAAATAAAATATAATAAAAATATTCCACGTGTTTTAAGTGCATAACTTATTATTTATAATAGTTTCAACTCGAGAGGAATGTATTAAAAAATGTATTAACTCACAATGAATGTACACAGATTAAATTGTTAAGTATATTCACAAGTTATGAAATTTTTACTTTTACTGAAATTTAAATGCGTACAATGGTTAATTAATATGGGTCTGTGTTAAAAGATATTTAATAAATACCTATTAATAATAACTTAATAAGAAGCTATTATAAAAATAAACCCCTTATGACCCTTCTAATATCAAATAAAATTTATCATCTTTATTATTATTAAAATAAAAAAAAAATTTTAAAGAACAAAACATTTTAATTTGCAAACTTGGATTCTAAATTTCAATTTTCGAACCTGAATCCTAAATTTTAGTCTTCACTCCGAAATTCTAAATTTTAATTTGCAAATTCACATACAGTAAATTTTGATTTTCGAACCTAAATTCTAAATTTTAATTTTTAAATCTAAATTCTGAATTTATACCTCCAAACCTAAATTCTAAATTTTAGTTTTCAAACCTCATTTAAATTATCGAACGTAATAAATTGGGATCGTGAATTGTTGACAATATAACGAGAGCTTATTGTACATGAAAATTACGAGATCGATTTATATTTCGCATCGTAAGAAAATTGCCAATCAGCTCGTCGCAGGATATATTGCCTAGATCGAACGTTTCTTCGCTTGCACGATGCAAGAAGATTGATTTTTGGCATTAAGTTTCGACGGTAAAGAATGCGAGGGACACGAAATTAATTCCGTTTCACGCTCTTTTCCCTATTTCTCCTCGACATTTACTAAGTTGCCGTTCAACTTTCCATTCCTCAATGTTTTTCCCAACTAATGAAACACTTTGTTGTTCAAATATCTTTAAACATCTGCATAGACTTTTTCTTTACTGCACACTTTTCGCCATTATTCACATTTTTAATTCTACATTTTGAACAATATTTCGTCTAGACATTCTGAAGCATCCAGTATGCAACAGAAATCAATCACCAAAAGTGATTCTATTTTCATCAACAACTTAGCACGATACACATGTTACGTATTTGCGGGCAATCTGCGTCGTTAATAAATATTGAGAGAATAATTAACTGAAAAATCGCTCGTTACGTTATAATTGAATTAATAACAACGTGCTTTCAAAATTGATAAACGATACTGCGCGCATAAATTTACCGCCATTATTCGCCAGCCTATAATCAACACAAAATTTCGGTTTCAATAATTGTTTAATCCTCTGTTGCATTCTATAACATGTTATAATTGTACCTAAGATATACTATAACATTTAAATGTTATATTTTGTTCAACACGAATGAATTTCAAATTTTATTATTACTCTTCAATGTTTTATTTAATTGTATTATTATAATTATTTCCTTTTATCATATTATTATAATCATTATCTTTTAGTATATTTTTATAATTTTTAACTTTTATTATATTATTATAATTATTAGCTTTCAGTATATTCTTGTAATTGTTAGTTTTTATAATATTTTTATAATTGTTAGTTTTTGTGATATTCTTGTAATTGTTAGTTTTTATGATATTTTTATAATTGTTAGCTTTTAAGATATTTTTATAATTATTATGTTCGACATTATTATTTTGTTGCTTTTGATTACATTATGATTCTACCTTTGATATTGCTCCATTCCTGTTATTGCCAATAAGAGTTTCAGAGTGTGTTTTTGCTGAAAATTAAAAAGGTCATGCAACAAAGGGTTAAAGCGAGAATTGCATATTGTTTTATAATTGTACTCGATTCCAGCGGCAGCTATACAAATTATTTGCATGCCAGAATGAATTCCAGCGGCTCCAAAAACCTGGCCGTGTGCCTCGCGTTCAACAGAAAGAAGCACGCGATCTCGTGAACCTTCGAAGCATAAATGTCAGTATGAAAATGGAAAAAGAGACGGAAAAAAGGAGGGAAACAACACGAAAGAGGACACAGTGGATCGTTTAACGGTGTTGCACTGTAAAATTAACCGATGCGAATATATACCGCTCGGCATTGTTCGAACGAAATGATTTTTCAGGTTGGTTTCAGACGATCAAATTATTATAGCCAAATAAATTATAACTTCGATGATAAAACGCAGCAACCACATTTTATCGTTTTTAACACGGATATTGTACGAGTTTGTCCTGAAATGTTTGACATCACTTTATTTTATTAGTGTACTGGGAACACGTATTTATGACAGAGTAATATTTCATGCTCTCATAATTTTATGCAGTAGTATGACTTGCAGTATAGTAACTTGACTTATTTGTTTCCCTTTTACTTCTGTCAATTTGTGTTGTGATATATTTGTTAAAATGGTAAAATGTACTCAAAAACTGAAAAATTTATGGAGAACTGTAAAGCGAAAAATAAACCGGAAAAATTTACCCCTCGTAAAACTGAACCGTGTGCAAGGTAGATCAATAATTATTACGATTTAAAATGAGTCGTTTATTTAGAAAGGCAAGTTCGTTTTTCGATACTGCAAATATTTAAGGATTTACATTCCAGTAAATTTAAAAATATTGCACTAGTAAACAAATTTTTTGTATTTCCTGGTGTTAGATAATGTTTAAAGATAAAAAGATAAAGTCGAAATGGTCCTGCTCCACTTCCAAAATAAACGGGTCAAATATCTCCGATTTTATTGAGGTTAGGGGAAACTGTAACTTGTACAAAATTTTACGAAAAGAAATTTTAAATTTAGTCGTAAATTTTTTCACAACATTCGTGAATACGTACAGTTTTTTTTATCGATTAATATCTTCACATTTTGATTTACCACATTCATGTTTTAATATTTTTTTCCGGTTTTCATTCATTGCGATATCTTTAAGATATTTTTATTAACTGATTTACCCAAAATTCTATACTAAGATGAGAAAATATAGTCATTAAACGTTTTTAAATCCAGCGTTAAATCATGTACGTTCATAATTTATTTATCTTTATAATTTAGCTTCGGTTTAAACATAAATAGCCGTTAAACGTCCATTTTATCGTTAAAGCATATTCATCCATTTTTATAATTTAGATTCAGTTGAAACCTAAGTGACCATTAAACGTCCATAAATCCAGCGTTGAACCATGTTAATCCACTATTTATTTATCTTCAGAATTTAGTTGCACATCAACTATCGTCATTAATCCAGCGATCAAACGTACATTCTTCATTTCAGTGTCTTCAGAATTCCTCTCGAGACAAGAATTTCGAGCAGAAAGAGAGGAAAATTTTGGGAAAAGAATTTATTCGATCGTTAGAAACGCGTTAATCGACGTGTAGCGTTTGTTCGTGCATAGAAATTTCAGTTCCTTGACTGCGTACGAGTACCCCTTGAAAATCTAGGTCAAACTCCTCTAGTCGGTCCTGCATTGCAGAAAAGTGTATTCGTCTCAAAGTTCTTTCTTGCTCAGCAAAATTTACACTGCCATGGCTCGATACCACCTCGGTGACATTATGACGAATGAATTCAATTTAATTGAAACAGAACGCAACAGTACCGCACATACTCTGTTTCTTGTTGTTACACGATTGACGTGATTGATGTGGTCAACACCTGTAACTGACACCACAAATTTAATATGCGGATTCGATAATATGGTTGGAATTCAACTTCTTATATTTTCTTCTAATATTTTTCTCTATGCTGAGAAATCTTAGATCTGACATTTTGGTAAACCAAAATTTCAATTTTCTGAATAACCAATTTCAAATTTTGACATTCCCAAATTCTCATATTTCAAAAGCTTTGAAATATCAAGTTTCTGAATTTCGATATTTTAATATTTTTAAATTTCTGAATTTCTACTATTTTTACAAGTACAATTTTTAGTTTATTTCCGTGCAAGCCCAATTTTTTATATTTTCAAAAATACTAGTAGAGTTTTTACTGTTTTTCAATAAAAACTTAATTTGTCCAACTTTTCAGTATGAGTTCAATTTTTACTATTTTTCAATACAGACTCAATTGTTATCAATTTTCGATACGAATTTTATTTTTACTATTTTTCAATACAGGTCCAATTTTTATTTATTTTCTATACAAGCTCAATTTTTACTGTTTTTCAATACGAACTTGATTTTTACTATTTTTCAATAGAAGTCCAATTTTTACTTTTTCTCGACACAAGCTCAATTTTTACTGTTTCTCAATATAAACTCAATTTTTACTCTTTTCCAATATAAATTCAATTTCGTCTATTTTTCAATATACACTCAATCTAAAACGCAGTTTAAACCTAGATTATATAAACGAGAAAAATTACGATTTTCATTAAATCTACAAAATTCTTCGTAATAATCATTCATTGTCATTTCAATAATTAATAGTACGTTCTATGTTATCTTTTTCTATACCATTTTCAAAAAACATGATCACATACATAAGTTGTATTCAATTCTCTACGTTTTAATATTTCGTTTGAACGGCATATGTACAAAACAAAATTTACCTGAAATTATTCATACCCAGATCGAAAAATCCTATATCGTTTAAATTACGATGTAAAATCACTTCGTTAAATTTCCCTTTGGATGCCAAATCAGATTGCAGCGAAATGAAAGCCATATTACAGAGAATTCCAACGCATAATATAACCTGCTGCATAACACGAATCATTTCGCAGCATTTGTAAATTGAACTCATAATTATATCGTCGAATATGGATGACGAATAATCGAGAATAGAAAGGAGGATGTTAAAATCAGGTTGATTATAGTGTGGAACAAAAACAACACTTCTTATAGATTTTTTACCACAGAATCACGTGATAAAATCCGTTTTCCTCTAAGCAACAGGGAAAGTACGAAGCTGAAAAGGAGTCCATGAAAAATGCAATTTCCCGCATAAAAAATACATGTACTTATGAATGTACTAGAATGAACACAAGTGTATCCAAGCTTGTCACAAAGTCAAGTGGTAGGATATTGTTCTCATGTTATGTTGATAATGTATTTTGTATTTGCGAAATATTTAACCTCTTAGATGTGACACTACTATAATGTGTGACAATTCTGTACTCTACGCGAGTACATTGGAACGAAGTTTTTGATGATTAAATTATAATTTTTCCCAAAGATATGTTACATATACTTTAACTCTGATAATTTACTTTTTTAGAAAATTCACAAAATATGTAATTTCCAAATGTTACCATATCGTGTATTAGTGCAAAGAGGTCCCATGGTGCCTAAACTTGGCGTTACCTTTTATTTACATGCAATGTACTTTTGTGGGATTTGTTAATACTCTTATGAAACGTGGTGAAGGCGAAAAAGTGCGAATCGAAACATGAAAACGATCGTTCAATTGAAACGGTGAGCGAGTCAATAGAGTGAGCTATGGCGCTACGTATTCTACGATGACAATCGCGAAAGCCACTATAGTGGACCGTTGTACAGAGTAGAGGTATCCGCGAAAGCCACTATAATGGCGTGTCGTGTCATTTTTGAAAATAATATAACATCCGATAATTCGGATAATAATGAAGTTACTGAATCTGATTGAATATCTACATGTGATATTATTACTTTTAACTAGCTCTTCTCACAGTCATCTTCGAAAACCGTTTGGACAACCTCCCCGCCATGCATATCGTAATGCTAATGCCGACGGTGAGGAAGCATTTAATTCGAAAGTGAAATACTTTTATCAGAACACACATAAAGAAAAAGCTTTGATCCCACGTGTCCACTACATCCATAATTCCATGTATTTTTTACGAAAAATTTTATATACTCTTCTTTTCAATTTTTCCGTATTTTCCTCACTATTTAAAGAAAAACAGACTTCATAATTCTACGGTAAAATATTTATGAGGAACCATGTTTTTGTTGCACATGGGCCAAAATCGACCTATTTTTAACATCCTTTGTTCAAAGGTCGTGAAATGAGTTTCACAATATTTTTCGAGTCACACCGTGGCTTGTACGAGGCACTCGTAGATCTCAGCGATTAATCGATATACTTCCTGCACGATATCGAGTCACACCGCTTTCGCCAGGATTTCGCGAAACGTTATCATATCGTCGCGTGCTTCAGGTAATTTGTTAATGTTGTTTAATACCTGTAATAGTAACAATTACATCCTGCTAGCAGCGCTATGAATCTTACACGCGACTACATGCCCTCCTAATGGGCCATTTAAAGTAATGATCCTTTGCCTGAATTATCTTCTTGTCCTCATTTCTTTTTTTCCTTCATACATCTTTTCTTGACGTTGATGTTTTTATTCAGACTTTATCCAAAAATTTTTCCTTTCGATATAATTACGGTGATTACTTGTAACGATTTAGATAAAAATTTGGATTATTGATTTTGTTGGTACAGTATTTTATTCAATGATACATTGAGCATACTATTGTGTATTGCAGTTGCATTTTTGTATGTTGTATTGCAGTTTTTAAGTATTCGAATCAATTAGTGAATTTTTGATTATTTAATTATTTATTCAATGATCCTTTGTCTGAATTATCTTCTTGCTCTCATCCCTTTTTTTTTTGTTCATCTTTTCTTGACGTTGATGTTTTTGTTCTAACGTTACCAAAATCTCTATGTTTAAAATCTTAATCTTAAAATTAATATTTAAACAAAAATTCTACTTGAATACTAGAAAGTATGCATAGACATCTTAATAATAATTAGTAATAATAATATTAATAATATCTTATGAATAAATATTGCATAAATTAATATTTAGTAAATATTCAATAAATATTTGTAAAATATGTACTCCCTAAAAGCTCAACAAATATTTAATATTCTTCAATTAAACCTTACTGCCTTTCTTCGAATTTTTTGTTATATAGAATAATTGTTAAATATTATGAATGCTTCAATTTCATGTCATTTCACATTGTTGTCTTAATTTTTTCTCTAATCATAATCATGTGCACGCCACGGTATTAGTCGGCAAAAATACAACTTCATAATTGAAATGGATTACAGAAATCTTTCAACTCATGGAGATAGAAGTATAATCTTCCTTACTATCTTGATGGATTGCCTAGTTACACTCTAGTTCGAACTAAAAGATTGCATTTTCTGCCAATATTAATATCGATAAATTATTTCTTCTCGGTCTACATAGAGGTGTATAAATATGGTAACATTATTTTATTTTTTACAATTCAATTGTCTAACGCAACATAACATTTTATTACGTTCTTATAACTTCATTTTGTTTTTCACGTCTTCTCTGAACATTTAAACAATTACTTTTTCTAACAGAAAGCAAAATTTTGTTATTCGTTTTCAAATTATTAAAATACCGCATAAAGTAATATTAAAAATTCTCGTATTTTGCTGAAATTTCATAATGAATGAAATTATTGTTAACAATTTGCAATATTGCATCCTTTTTTTTTTACTAAATATTTGTAACAGAAAATATTCGTTTATTATTATTTTGTTATTAGTATTATTTATGGTTCAAAAGTGCGTTTTCCAAATTGAACAAATAAAAATTTGATATAATTCATTAATTAATATTTGAATCCTAAATATTCAATATATACAAAAATGAAATAAAACAGATAAATATGAAATCTGAAATACCGCGTTGTTAAATACCTAAAATTTAAATATAATTTCAAACTCTTCTTCGTCTTATAAATTTTCACCAATTTTTCCAATCGACTTCAATTATTCACACGAAGACCTGTCATTTAAAAATTTAAATACCACTGTATACATTCTATATTTGAAGATTATGGAAGAAAAATATTGCTTCCAATAATTTACATTAAACTACCGAAACCTATTATTACCTGTCAGCTTACGTTTAAACGACTTTTAAATCTCGTCTATAAATTGCACTTAAGCTGTGTATTTTTATTACGCTGCCAATAAATATCCAATAAAGTATCGAATAAACACTACTTAACCCTCAGTTTCCCTACATTTAACTAGTATACGATAACCACTCGTGAATGGGTCAATTTTCATCCATCCACATTTCTTTTATTATTATGTAGAGAAAGTGCAAATTTTAAATAGAATAAATGATATTTCCAATTGCAGAAATTTCAGGAATAAAGATAACAGATAACAAAATGTAAGCTAAATATTAGATGATTTAAAAATACTTCATAAGTTAAATATTACATAAAATATATTATAATACACAATACACATTATACGTATATATAGTATACAATATATTATATATTGTCTAATAATTATTCTGCAATATTATCAGTTACAAATCTAAATTAATTATAATTATAAGAAATAATAATGATTTCTTATTATTATAAAATGCATATGGTACAGACATTTTTGATAATTGTTATAACAAATACCAATTTATATATATTATTATTTCTCACACATTATTGCTGTTATTAACATATCATAGACATAACCTAAGCCATAGACATTTAATACAAACAACGTAACCTATTTGTAGGTTAAAAGTACATCATGAAGATGTGAAAGTCATATATTGAATTTATAAATATTTTTAACAACTACATTTTAAGAAATCTTCAGCTAAATGTTGAAAACGTAGGTCTAAATAGTCCCAACCACGGGTTACTGAGGGTCAAGCGCAAGATCAAACACGGAGATAAAAAAGCTTGCACGACTTTTGAATCTGAGCTCGTTCTTTTCGATAAACGAATTTAAATGTCTTCGAGGAGGAACGAGTTTTCGAAGGAACTAATTTCGATTCCCTTTTTTTTCGTTCATTGTTCCGCTCCGATACTCAAAGATATCGAGACCGAAGACGACGCCTCTTCCTTTTACTGGCATCCTGCGACTTACCACGACAAACCCCTTAACTTTCTCATTTTTGCGTTTCTCTGGAATAACGACCTCCTAGTGGCAGGAAAATAAATTGGCTGTCGGGAGGCCTACGCTCGTAACGATCGATTAACTTTTGTCCCATTTTTCCTCCTCGGTCTCATTTTATCCGCCGTCCTTAACTTTTCGATCGGCGAGTCTCGCCCTAAAATGAACTCATTCCATCCACTTTAGCTGGATGAAACTTTCTTTCGGCTATTTTATCGGGAATGGTAATAACAGTTAATAACGGCGTAACTTTTGCGTAACGTTCAATTTTATGTATGAAAGTGATTCCGAGAAGAAGTTTGAACGCGGATTTAAAAATTATGAAAAATTTTTACGGTTGTGTATGGTACACCTTCGATATATCCCTGCGCCAGGGGCTGTAGACAAAGTGTTTACCATTCACGGTCCTTTATGATCTTCTTGTTATTTTTATTGTTACATGTGCATTTGATACTGATACTGATTAATTGGTTACTTAAATTATTATTTAATCTACTGTTTTATAATGTAATTAGTTATGTTAGATTAAAATTAGAATTAGAATTACTGAATTAGAATTTGAATTCAAATTAATGAATTGGAAATAAAATAAAAATTATTGAAATACAATTGGGATTAAAATTAAAATCGTTCAATTAAAAGTGAAGTTAGAATTAGAGTTATAATTACAATAAAATTAGAATTAGGATTAGAATTCGAAATAGAATTAATATTAAAACTGCAATTGAAATTACTAAACTAAAATTAAAATCAGAATACATCCAGTTTCCATTTTAAATAACTTTATTGGAAATAAAAAGAAACTAAAATGGCGGCTCAAGACGAAGTTTGACCACTTTTGCTATTATGTACGCGGTAAAAAAATTTAAAACTTGCGTTTAATTGCATCAGTGTCCATATACGAATCTACCGTGGTGGATTAACTTGATTTTAGTTTTTGAAAGTGGAAACGTATCGTACCGTCGCAGGCAACAGTCGAGTTTCGCTCGGCTCGTTTACGCTTTGAAACTTTGCGTTTCACGAAAGCAGAGCTTCGCTTGGTTTCACAAGATAGACGAGCATTTTGTTGAAGTTTCGACTTAGCCGATTTACACGCGTGCTAAAATCATCGGAGCATGGCTATTTTCTAAACGCGTTTGCGCATTAATTCTCGCGGACAAGCGAAACTTTTGTTAATAACGCTGTCCATCAGATTTCAACCCCTGCGATACAATATTCATACACAGCTACGTTAATATTCGGACTCCGTTCATTTTCATATTTTTGCACTATTTTTTTCATGAGAAGAAAAAGAATTATTACGTATAGTGTTCAGATCACATTTTTGTTAATTTTTGTTTATAACACTACTTTTTTTTAGCACTAAAGCGGTCAAATGACTGTTTCACAAGTTCTTCTGTTTAAGTTACAAAAGTTAAGGTAATTTCCTTGAAATCTATATTGATTTCTATCAGAATAAAAAATTAAATCTCTTCAACTCCATTTTGAATTTCAAACTAAGTGTCCCTCATACACCGATAGTGTTAAAAGTTCAAGAAAGTTTACAAAATCCGTTTATGGAAAATTAAATGTTCGTTACATTTGCCCCAAAATTCGTTTAATGATAATGTGACTCGTTTTATTAAAAATACAAATTTCAGAGTGATGGGAGCAGATGGCTCACGAATTTATAATTGGAACACGGGACAGCTTGAACATAAATTAACAGTACCTCGTACTTTAGCGTGTTTCTACAAAAATTGAACCATAACGAATAACATTTAAAAAAACGTATACGATAACTGTTTTACATAAATCGTTATATGTTTGAATGTTGCATGTAGAATATTCCTGAAAAAGTAGATATATTTTTATTGGAAATATATTTTAAATATCGCACGAAATAAATTGTAAGCTATAAAGGTGAAATTTCAAACGGAACAACGTTCATTTCATACAAATTTTGTTGGTGATGAAAAAAAAGTGACTTGTCAAGGTGTACACTGTGGAGGGAGCCTCTTTCTTATCGATTCATTATCATTTAAATCGAATACGAGGCTTGATTGTAAAGTAAGGAAATATATTTCGAAGGAGACATTATTTGGGGCTCTTTGATTTCTGGAGATGTCTTGAAACAAAATTGTGTTATCGTGTTCTGAAATTTCGAATATTTTTATCTTTCTTCATCCTTGATTTCATTCATAATTTGGCTAAATTGAAATCGATTTAAAAATTGCGTTTTATCGACAAAAAAGTTGAAATCATTTCAATGTTTTGAGGTTATGAAATGTGAAATTGAAATCATTTCAATGTTTTGAGGTTATGAAATGTAAAACCAAAGTTATTTTAATGTTTTTGAGGTTATGAAATGTAAAACCAAAGTCATTTTAATGTTTTTGAGGTTATGAAATGTAAAATCAAAGTCATTTTAATGTTTGTGAGATTATGAAATGTAAAATTGAAATCATTTCAATGTTTTGAGGTTATGAAATGTAAAACCAAAGTCATTTCAATGTTTTGAGGTTATGAAATGTGAAATCGAAATCATTTTAATGTTTGAAGATTATAAACGATATTCAAATTGATAACATAAATAATGCACACGACACATATTATAATATATTTATGACATGCAATCTGTGTATTATTTGTTTCATATTAAAATTATGTAATGTATGTATGATTTGTCTCATCACTTTCACTATCATTTTTTAATAAGAATTTAATAATAATTTCCTGGTTATTTTTTATTAAGTATCCAGATTAATTTACTCTTCGCTTATTTTTCAGAAATAAAGAACAAGATAATAAAAAAATAATAACGAGAACTGAATTCACGAGAAATTGAAAATTATTATTATATTAATCTTCATAGAATTTACCAATTTATTTATTTATAGCACAAAGGAACATTAAGCTGCAAGATAAAACACAATGAGAAAATAAATTAACAAAATATATATTGTTAAAAAGAATTTTTATTTGTTTAGTAAATCTAGAAAATACATCCCTGGATGCATAAGTGATTTTTAATTACACATGGTAATCAATCACTGGTAAAAGTGCTGATCATTTTTCACGAAACCTTGTAATTCTTATTTTTAATTTTACAGGTTGACATTTTACCCAAACTTTCTGTATAAAAAACGAATGAAATAATTTGAACTTAACACACCATCGTCAGAGATTTAATCTTCTTATAATATTATAATTTCCCGAGCTTTCCACCATTATATCGAATTCACTTTGCAACTAAAAGCTGAAAACATTTTCTGAAATCTCTTTGCACTGATTAACGATTTCGTGATTGAATAACTAACCCCTTTGATGAATCCCTTGATCGCGAGGTCAAAGAGCAAAATTGGAAAGAAATGTCATTCCCTTACACACTGCTCGTGGAATTAACATACTTTTGATCATCGAACAAATTCAATTCTAATTCAAACAGTTAATTAACTATTCTATTTTAGACTTGACATACTACGGATTACGATTCAGCAATCCTTTGATTACAAATTGTATTCAAATTTGATTCTGTTCATGTTACAAAATGTTATCAAGATGTTATCGATAGTTGATTACTGATCATGATCAATATGAAAATTTATGATCAATTTTACGTTTGTATTGGAGTTAGATTATAGTACATTCATACTGTGCACTTTTGTTATGCATTTATGTATGAGGCCACTTCAGTATTGATTAAATATGTATTTCAGCGAAATCCATGATATTGAAATGCAGGTAAAGGGGGTTATATTTTTCAACATTTTAAATTGGAGACTTTTAAATTTAGAAATTTAGGAACTTGGTAATTTAGGAATATGAGAATATTGTAATTTATTAATTTCGTTATTTGGTAATATGGTAAGTTGGTAATATGGTAGCTTGATAATATGCTAATTTGATAATATAGTAATTTGGTAGCTTGATAATCTGGTAATATTGTCACTTGATAATATGGTAATTTGGTAATATGATAACTTGGTGTAATGGTAACTTGATAATATAGTAATTTGGTAGCTTGGTACCTTGGTAATATGATAACTCGGTGTAATGGTAACTTGATAATATAGTAATTTGGTAGCTTGGTACCTTGGTAATATGGCAACTTGGTAATTTGGTTATTTGGTAATTGGTAATTGGTAATTGGTAATTGGTAATTGGTAATTGGTAATTGATAATTACATAATTTCGTAATTTTTACATTTCTTAACTTAGTAATTTGCTAACTGATGACTGATAACTGCTAATTGCTAATTAGAAATTAATAATGTCATGATGCACCAATTTAGTAATTTAGTAATTCAATAATATTATAATTTAATAATGTAAAAATTCGATAATTTTGTAATTTGGTATTTGGTATTTGGTATTTGCTATTTGGTATTTGGAAATTGGTAATTTGAAAATTCGGGAATTTGGTGTCTGGAAATCTAAAAATTTAGGAACCTAAAAATCTAGAAATCTAGAAATCCAGAAATCTAGAAACCTAAAAATCTGGAAATCTAGAAATCTAGAAATCTAGAAATCTAGATATCTAGACATCTAGAAATTTAGAAACCAGACTTTTGAATATTTAAAAATTTGAAAAACCAGACTTTTGAATATTTAAAATTTTTGAATAAGAGAACATTTAAAAACTAGAAAAATTTGCTCTAAAAACTGTAGGAAACTTGCAAATTACCATAATTCTACAATTAAAGCAATTTCATTTTTTCCACTTTCCTAAACGTACATCCAAAATGCCCATCGTATCATCTCAAAAATAACATCTCTCTAACCATAATTTTCCCTCCTTCTCCTAAAAACGAACCATATCATATTTTAATAAAAACTCAATAATCTCGGTCACACCTACAACTCAATCACGATGATATCAACAACCGCTCTCAATTTGAACCGTGTTACGTAAATTCACTCGTCCATATTTTATCCAATCTTGATCGTAATTTTTTATCCCTCCTCCCTGCGCTCATTTCGAATTACCATCGTTTCGGGTAGAATTGCATATTGCACACTACTCTCGGTAATTGGTATATCGTGACAGTGTATTTTCTCGCGATGGTGGGGTCTCGCTTGTCCGTTGGGGTGCATGCCAACCCTGTTGTATAGCGACAAGTAACGAAAGGACGAACTTTTTTTTCCACTATCGAGAATCGCGGTATCGACAATCTCGAGCAGAACCGTGGGCTTCCTCGATTCTCTTCGTTGTTGGCAAACTTCCACACGCACACAACCTCACGGGCTCGTAATATGCAAATGAACGCGATGTTTAAAAGGTCGAGACGGTGGATGGAAACGTTTTTTTCCCTCGCCTCTGTATTCGACCACGCGAATTTCCGTCATCTCCTTTTTTCCCCCTAAAAGTGTCGAGCAATATTCTTCCTTCCTTTTTTTAGGATTAATTTTTGAAATTGCATCAACCTTCCGTATGGGTAGCATGTCTCGTTTTAGCACTCCCCTTTCTTTCGATATTAATCCTTTCGAGGTTGCAGGTTATATTGCACGTTTATTTTGGTTAAAAAATATGTGTTAAGGTTAGAGTAATGGAGGAAAAAGGGGCATACGCAGGTGTCGAAGGTTTTAGTACTGGAGGGTTGAGATAAAGGATGCTTGATTGGTTAGGTTAGGTTAGGTTAGCTTGATTGGATGTGGTACATCGAGTGGTTCGATGTGAATACATGCTTTTTTGAATTTGGAAATTGGGGTGTGCATGGTTGTGGATTTGTACATTTTGGAATTAGGTGAATTGTGAATTTGAAATTGGAGAAATGAGAAATTAGGAGATTTGAGAGTTTGGAAATGTAGGAATCTGGAAATTTGGAAATTTGGGGAATTCAGAGTTTAGTAATGTAGAAATTTTTAATTTGGGGAATTCGGAGTTTAGAAATCTAGATTATTTTAAATTTAGGGAATTCGGAGTTTAGAAATCTAGAAATTTGAAAATGTGAAGAATTCGGAGTTGAGAAATCTAGAAATTTGGAATTTTGGAGAATTCGGAGTTGAAAAATCTAGAAATTCGGAAATTTAGGAATTTAGGAATTTAGGAATTTAGGAATTTAGGAATTTAGGAATTTAGGAATTTAGGAATTTAGACATTTAGAAATTTAGAAATTTATAAACTTGGGGATTCTAAAATTTAGAAATTAGGAGAGTGGAAAATAAAAAATTAAAAAATTTGATGATATAGAAATTTTAAGATGTGGACATTTGGTAATTTGAAAATTTAGAAATTTGGAAATGTTAAAATTTAGAATTTCGAAATTTGAATATCTGGAGATTTGGAAAGTTACAAATTCAGAATTCTATAAACTTAGAAAATGAAATTGAAATTCAAAAAGAAGTTTTATAATTTCTACATCGAAAGGAAATAATAATAAAATTCCCACCGTGCCCCACATTTCATCCAACAGAAATCTACATTTTACCTGCCTGTATTTACATATTTCAACAACTATGCTTTTAAGCAGCAGTGCAATTTTATTAGCCACTCTTGCATTTCTACGACATAGCATACATGTCAGTGCACTTTTAGTTTCAAGAAATAATAATGCTATTAGTTACAACAACCTTTTTATTCCAAAAATCAACATTATTAATCTGTTTGTTATAGAAGTTGTGTGATTTGTTTCTTTTATTAAAAAAGAAAATGGTTCGGAAAATATTAACATAAAGTGAAGTGAAAATAAAATTCAAACTAGATGCACGAGTTTTCGTGAGCAAATAACGGCTCCTTTTATGCAGTCCATAAATTTTTCCGGTAAATTCTGAATTTAGTGAATAAATAGTGGATTCGTTCCGGAAAAACATGACGTGTTCAAGAGAAATATTATTGGGAGAATTTTTCAAATAACGATTTCAATAACGCGATGTAGTATTTTTATTGTACAAAGTATGCAAAGTATTTTGTTAACATAATTTTGTATATCTTACCTACAGTGTGAAATTTCTGTTCTGTATTGTACAAAATATACAAGGTGAGACATTCGAAACGTATCTTGTTTTCATTTATAAAATAAATATTCGACTATGTTGAAGATGTAAATAATTATCAAGTATATGCAAAAAATTAATTATTCAAAAGTCGATTTGTTTAAAAGTTGTCACATCGAGTTTTTTAAATTAATCTTCTCTTTTATTATTTCATTGAAGAGTACTGCAAAACTTGAGAATCTAATTGCTAATAAAATTAATTATTAGTTTTATAATTGACTTTCAATAATTTAAAAATTTTAAAATTTGGGTTTTAAACCTCGAATAAAAAATACAAAATTAGGTCTCTCATGAAATCAAACAGTATCCATCGAAATTTTATTATTAAATGCGAATAAATTATAGAATTAACCCGTTTGAAATATCACACCTTGTAAAATAGTAAAACATTGCACAGTTTAAAATAATGATTACTTATATTGTTAACCCTTCGTTGCATTCTTTTAATTCTAAAAAGTGGTACACTTTTTATTCTCACAAGTGACACAAATAACAAAAAGAAAATAAATTAATAAATATTTTGTAAATTATGTTAAAAAATAATACAATTATTTCATGTATTACACTAAAATTAACTAATTACTTCATATACTTATGTGTGTATGATATTAAGAAATAATGTAATCCTATATTACATTAATTTATTTGAAAAACGATACAATATTTCATATTTGTAAAATCTTGAAAAAACACACAAAAATATTGTGTCTAATCACAACAGGTAATTGTCTACAATCCAAAATTTTAATTTTTAGAAAATGCAATACAAAATTTTGATTATAAACTTAATTACAAAATTTTGATTAAAAATGTAGTTACAAAATTTTGATTACAAATTTAGTTACAAGATTTCGATTACAAATTTAGTTACAAAATTTTTATTGCAATTACAATGTTTCAATTATAAATATAATTACAAAATTTACTATTCGGTTACATTTACCAAAACCTAATTTGATGGTATATTTCATGTACCATTTTTGCAACAGAATGCAACAAAGGGTCGAGAAGAATTTCCACTATTATTGGATAGAGGAAAATATTTTTCAGAAGTACGGTACACTATCAATTTTTATTTCCACTTGATACCTGGCTGGTATTCTGTATAATCTCGACGTTTATTTTAATTTCATATTCGGATAAAAGGAAGTTTGCAGAAGAAGGAAGGCTCCTCGAGAAAAATGGTGCTTCGAGTTAGATCAACCATAGCCCTGTAACAACCTCTTACCAGCTAATAAAAAATAAATCTTAAGATGATTCTCGATCGAGTTTTCGATCGCTCGTCTTTCGTCGGACTTAAACGGGCAGTTATGTAGTTTAACTATCGCCATTTTACAGTTACGTAACCTAGTTTCTAACTTAGTAGTTTTAGGACATCGTGTCCTGTTGATTTTATATAATTTCTTTTTTTCAAGGAAACAATCCCTCGGTTTATACATTCGACTGTAGTATTTCGGTTTTATATCTGTGTTGCGTGACATGGAACGTGACGAAAAATATAGATGGCGGATTTATTGGTAAAGTGATAAATAGTCATATATTTTGCGTTGGAATTCTAGAAAATTTTGATTCGTTCAATTTTCTGGTTTCTTAGTTTTTGTATTTGAAAGTTTTAAATTTCCAAATTTTCTAATTTCTGGAATTCTAAATTTTTAAGTTGTGAAATTTCAAAATATCTATATTCCTAAATTTCTGAATTTTGAAGTAGTCAAATTAAAAAATTTCCAAGTCACCAAATTTTCAAATTTTCACATTCTTAAATTTCTAAATTTGTAAATAGCGAAATTTCCAAATTTTCCAATTTCCAAATTCCTAAATTTTCAAATCCTCAAGTTACAGAATTTCCAAATTCTCAAGTTCCCAAATTCCCAAATTTTCAAATTCTTAAGTTCCAAAATTTCCAAATTTCCATATTTCAAAATCCTCAAGTTACAGAATTTCCAAATTCCCAAGTTCCAAAATTCCCAAATTCCCAAATTCCCAAATTCCCAAATTCCACAATTTCCAAATCCTCAAATTACAGAATTTCCAAATTCTCAAGATCCAAAATTACTAAATTCACAAATCCTTAAATCCTAAATTTGCAAATTTCCAAATTTCTAAAATTCCGAAATTTCAAAATCCCGCATTCGCAAATTTCCATATCTTAAAAATTTCAAAATTAAATAATTCAAAAAATTCCAAATTTTCAAACATTTATGTTTCTCAATTTTTCGATCACTAAATACCTAAATCTCTAAACGTTTAAATTTGGAAATTTAAAAATAATTTTAATCATAGCTACAACAAAAGTATTGCGCCAGTGACAGTACATAAAACTTTTAGCAACTTAAAAATTCATGTAACGACGGACATTAAATGCTGCATGAATAAAATCTGCAACAGATTCTGAACCTTCATTATTGTCATGTTAGTTTCACTTTTGAAGAGTTTCAAAATGGATTCATTAATTTTAAAACTCATTAATTTGCACAATAATCACATGACAAATTAAAAAGGTGCATGTTTATCAAATTGGGTGTAAATTGTTAACGCAATTTTGATGAAATTCGTTTGGATGATTTTTATTCAATCATTTAAAAAATTTTCTTTCACGTTCCATGTCAGTACTTGAAATTGATATTCAATTATTACTGTAATTATAAAAACTTAAAACTGGAGAAAGTAAATATTTTTTCACTTTAATATTTACAAATTGATTGTTAAAATTAGATAAATGACATTTTCATTATTTATTTCGATTTTCTTATGGAGACCATAGATAATTAATATTAATACATTCTTAATGTTTCAAGGTTTTTAATATTTTATGACTAATAGTATTGTATTGACAATATTTCAGTATTGTCAACAAATGTTCAGAACCCTGAAATATTAACAATATATTATATTGATTGTTTCAAATCTCCTTTCATAAAAATTTTAAATACTTTTTCTAATTAGTAATTGATTTTCAATGACGTGGTATACAAAATATGGCAATGACTTCGATCAGTTTAATTGTGGTCAATAGTTTGAAAGTTTTATGAATAAACTTTATTCGTAGAAGTTTTATCTTCACTGTGTCGATAACAATAATAATTTTAATACAAATAGAGTGCAGTTCAAACTTTTACGATCACTGTTTTTACGTACTATTTCATACCTTTTAAAATAATAAATTGCAACAATTTATGTTACAGTTTTTGCAAGTAATATTTCTTCGTATTTTTAAAAATAACAGAAGATAACATTTAAAGGGATAAGATTTAAGTTTATATTTACAGATTTATATATTTAATGAAAATAACATTAATAAAAAATTAACTTTATATTTCTTTTCGTCTCTAAAAAAATGATTAATATTTGAAAGGTTTTATAATGCCCTCTTAGTTCTATTGTTTTAACTATTATTTCGAAACAACAGCAATAATAAAATAATCTGAAGAACGATTGGAACAAGCTTATACTTTTTTATCTCTTACAAATGATATTCAAATTTTTGTGAAAAGTAAAAAAAATATCGAATCGCAAATTTCTTGAAAAATGGAGAATTAGGACATTTTAACTAATGAGGGTTACATTGTAAAATTAACAATCAAAATACTGTATTTAACCCTCTAATAATTATCCCTGTAATTGGAAACTTATAATTGAAAGTGATCGAAGTTATTATGTATGTATATCCATCATTTCGAATGAAAAAGATTAGTACACACAGAATGAATATTTCTTTCATTTTGCAAGAATGAATATAGAAGAATGATTGCATAAATATTGTTCAATATTAATCATATTGTTGGAAATGAATATTGTTAAATATAAATTTAATTGTATTGAAAATAAATATTGTCGTGCATGAATTTAATTATATTATTGAATACGAACATTATTAAATATATTAATTATATAATTAAATATGAATTTATATCACATTGTTAATATAAATTCATTCAAAGAATGAAATTGAGAATCAAATTATAACATAAGTTCGAGTGGTTTTGAAATAGGTAGGCAATAAAGAAGTAAAAAAGCTGTTTGATAAATGTGTATAAATACTAATGACAAATATACAAGTTTATTACTTTAATAAAACTCTTTCAAAATTTTCTTATAATCACTTATCCCAATACCACTTAACCTCATAACCTCACATAACCTCATATCATAGACTCTTCGACAAATTCATTCACTGACACCAGATTTAGAGACGTTCGACATTTATTTATAAATTAAAACATAATTAGAAAAATAAGTATGCAAAATAACTCATACAATGATTCTCTAGATCATAAATATTTTTTACCGCAAAAGTTAAAATTTTAACGAAAATTTCTTAACCCCTTAATCTATAATTTTCTAGGCAGTTGCGTCATTCATAGCTCGCTAATTATTACTACAACAATGAAATAACTAAAGGAAGTGAAAATGTTAAGTACATTTTGCCCTCAGTGGTTTTTGACTATACAGATTACAATTAGAATTGACCCTAAAATTCAATTGCAATGAAAATACGAATCTGGTTTGTCACATCCCAACTGTAGTGTGCGTCACAAGTGTGACACGATATTGTAGGGCAAGGGGTTAACAATTTCCATAACTTAAAATAAGACATCCATTTCGACAGATTCCATAAATCCAGTGTTAAATATTAACAACTTTTTACAATAGCCTATTCACGTACCAAATACTCGTACTAACTTGAAACTATGAACAATAAACGTAAAATGTTGCGTAAACATTTGATACGATTTATCAGAAATAAAAATACCAGATATTTCTAACTGCAACGTTGAAGGTTCGTTTTAAAAATAACAATGTTCATTCATCTATATTCATTGTTACATCGAATATCGTTAACTCGAAAAACTAGATGTCACTGTTTCCCGAGGGATCGTTTCCTCGTTCTGTACCTGTTGACTTGTTCTGCTCCTTGCACGGTGCTGCACGTGTCAGTTTGTACATGTGTGTCCACGTGTTTGGGGTGCTAGTGGAAGAGTAGGGTCGGGTGTAACGTACAAGGTGCGATGATTCGATGGAAAAAGGGTTGGATTTAAAACGACCGAGGTTAGGGAGAGTGGAAGTGAAAGAATTAGGCCTAGAAGTCGGATTGCGACGTAGCCAAAGCACTCTCGGCCGTTTCCTCTCGTCGTCATAAGGGCCTGGTTACTTCGCCGCACTCGCAATATGGCGGATGACCCCGTCGATCCACGCGATTGCTTATCGAGTGATCGCTGAAACACATTTAAAACACGGTATTATTTCATCTGGCCAAACATCGTTGAAAATTTCAGTAAAGTAACTACAATGATCATCAAACTTGTGAAACAGGTCGGAAATTTTTAAAAACATGAAGGTTTTTACATGAGGGTACAAATTTTATTGAAAATTTATGAAACTTTAATTGCAGCTCCCTTTATTACATGTGCATTGCCATGTACTCACACAAAATTACTATGTTCTACTCTATAGATTAACATTTCATCCTGTGCAGTTGAATATGTCAACTTTTGCTCGGAGGTAATTAATTTATATAAATCGATCATTTTTTAAGAAATAACGTCAATATAACAACAAAATATGTCAATGAGGTGCTCCGTTATTTTAAATCACTTAAATTTTAGAATTAGCAAAAATATTCACATATGGAAGATAAAATTACTTTCCTACTAGCTCACTATTTTATTTCTTTATACATATTTATATATTTTATTTCTTTTTACGTTTGTATTTTATTCTTCCTATATTCATATTTTATTTCTTCCCAATGTATCTTACGTCTTCTTTTTCCTTAAAATTTATCTCGTTCCTCTCTTATTTCATGCTCCTTTCTTACCCTTCTTTTACCTTTTTCGTATATCGCAGACCGGTCGCGGACAAAGCACCGTTGAACGCTTTTATCGCGATCAGATGTTTACATATGAATATGTAATACACTTACAAGGAAGTATATTCGCTAGCCAAAGGTTTCGTACGCCATAACAGGGATCTACACCGTTCGTCCTCCTTTAACCCGACAATGGATCTTTTGTAACCGTGGTTCGACGGAATCCTATTCTCCTCCGGAGATATAATCAGGCGAATTCTTGGAATTTAGGTTGAAGCATTTTTCAGGATTCCGGGAACGGAGTTCCCGTAGGTGGTGTCAGATAAAAAAGGAAAGGGGACGAGAGTTAATTTCCAGCAAGATTCTCTCTCGTCGCGGCCATTGTGAACGTGCTGGATCATAGGCCGGATCGCGGCGTAGAAAATTATTCGCGTTTTGCGGAACCATTGTTCGCAGAAATTGATCCCTTTGAAGTATGAACACCGAGAACCTGACGTATTGTTCCCGTTAGTCTCTTATGAGACGTATCTGTTCGCTACGATGGGGATTATTTGCATTTTGTACGAGCAGAACGCATTGTTCTCGGAATTTAACGTTTCTAAGATGGAACTAGATCTCCTACTGTGCATACTTGTTACGTGTACGTATCGCTGCTTCGTATTCATGCTGGCACAATTCGAGATGTGTCAATTCTTTAAGAGAACTTTTTCATAACTCACAGTTCAGAAAACACTACATACTTATTATTGTTACATACGTATTATTATATACTACATACTCCATACTACACACTATACTATATTATTGTTATGATTAATATGTATATCCTTTGTTGCAACATGAGTGATTTCAAGTATGTGAGGCATACGTGACGATTTTGAATAAATTTTACCTCACTGTAGAAACGAATTTTCAAATATTGCATGCTTCGTAATGTGAATGACTTAAATATGCTATATAACGCGACAACTTCGAGTTGTAAGGAAATGTTTAAAACAACAATCGCATGTTTTCTGCAGAAAATACAGTATAGTAATTTTCTTTTTACCTAGCTAGCTTTTATACGAAGATCACCTTCATTTTTTAAATAGAACAATTTCCTTTTATCGTCGAGCAACATTTGTGAGGTATAATTATTCTTCCTCTATTTTGTACAATGCTCTTGTGTGAATTTTCTAAATATTATTTATATTATTCTACTTTCTTTATGAAATTTTTCTCAAATTTTATTAAATTTTTAGTGTTCTTCGCTTAGGTGCAAATCTTCCGGCAAAAGAATTAATATCACTTTTGGATTTTGCATAGAGAATGAAATTTTGCACGAGACGTATGAGAAGAAATGGAGTCTAAAATTAATTCTTGCCTAGTTTATTATCAGAATTACTTTCAGTTTAATCTTCTAACTTATGATTTTGTGAGCAAGTGCGTCTGACAGAGCGACTTAATTATTGTAATATTAAGACAGACAAATATTAAGGACATTGTGGATATGGATCATTGGTAGAAAGGTTGGAATTAAAATTAAACTCGAAATTCAATCGTGGTGAAAATATGAACCACATTTGTCGCATTTCAACAGTTAAGCCATTAACCTATTATTAATAGGAATTATAAATTCAACTCTCTTAAATACACTTCAGCGTGATACATTGGTATTCTATCCGTAGATTTTTAATTTCATTGAAACGCAAATTCATAAGTATCTCAATTCAAACGCAAATGGACTTAGGCCACTTTCAAAACAAACAGCTCAGTTATGTGCGTCACGTATGGGACACGTGTGGGATATTATAAGTGAAGGGGTTAAGCAGTACTGAAACTGTTGTTGGTTTCTATTAATATACTTTCTTAATTAGATTATAAGTGCATGACGAACATTTTTAAATGTTTCAGTAGTTATTATTTCACGTACACGAATAATTCGGTTTTACGTATCTTCAGCAATCGTCAGTCACTCGCGATAAACTTCGTTTTTTGGTACAGTAAATCTGGTTTCCCTAAGGCAGGGGAAATGGCAACCAAGTGAGAAGAGATGTCTCGCTTGTTGATTTTTATGGACTTCTCGAGTTTGAAAATTTTTAGACGGGTTAGGTGTTTGGGGAGCTGGGATTCGAAGTGTTTTGGGATTTGGGAATATATAAATTTACAGGTAAGAAGATTTAGGAAACTGATTATTTAGAAATCTACTTGGGAATTTTTTAATTTGTAAATTTGAGAAGTTTAAGTTTGAAGAGCTTAACAAATTTAAGAAGTTTAAGTATTTCAGGATTTCGAGATTAACTTGAAAACTGCGTAAATTAGAACTTAAAACTTCTAAATTTAAACTCAATCTGAAGATATATAAGTTTAGTAAACTAAAAATTTTAAAATTCAGGAAATTACAAGTTTTAAAATTTGGAAAACTTCAGGAGAAATGTGCAAAGTCAAGAATTCCCGAAAATTGATATAAACACTAGATTTACGGAACCCGCCAAAATGACGGATCATAGATCTCTTATTTTAAATGACAAAACTTATCAAGAAATTTTGGTGAAAATGTATGTCAACTTTCGTCAAGCTAAAGAATCAATGTCTCAGGCAGTTCACATATCATCCCCAATTTATTTATTTTTCTACTTTAATTCAAATTTAAATATAAGTGACCATCAAACATCCGTAAACCTGCTGTTAAACTCTCGTTATTGGTTTTAATGTAAATACGAATAACACCTGACAGCAAGGGGTCAAATCGGAAAAGAACTAATAATCAATCAGAAAAATAGAACAAAGAAGTAATAAGAGAAATAATGAACGAGAAAAGAAGAATGAAGAAATGAAAAAGGGAGTATAAAGCAGGTCCAATAAACGGGACAGGATAAAGAATTAAAATGGCCGAAATGTGGAAAACTAAGGAGAAGGTGGGTGGAGAGAACGTATGAAAGAAGGCGAAGAATAAAGAAGAGAGAAAGGCGGGTGGGTGTAGAATGGTTCTATATAGTAATTCAGCGGTCGCATTGTAAAAAATCCTGAATATAATGTTACCATGACCTACATCGATGCGGCTGTGAAAAGAACAAGCGAATACAGGCCGGGCCATTGTCAGTGGTTGCGGACTGATCATATCAGACGTGGCAACGAAGCTCGTGCAGTAGTTATAGTCTGATAATGGTCAGACAACGTTCGAGTCGAGTCGCGTGTTGGTCCTCGTTAAAGCACCCGTAGGAATTTTTATGTTATTTACTTGGTCGTTGTTGTTTGTGCGAGCGTTAATGCCTTTTGATCAATTTGCAAGAATTAATCATCTCCGATGTCGGACCTAATTTCAGGGTATTCACAGTGAAATTTTCGTGGATTTTTCATTTTGACGTTATCGCGGTAATGTTGGGAGCGGACAATTTTGTGCTTGAGCTGATTAATGCTCTTAATTATTATTGTAGCAATTTGAACAAGAAACGAATACAATTATAGTTACTTTATTATTGATATATTTTGTGCAAAACTTTGTAAAATAGTTTTTGTAAAGGTACCTCTAATAGTTCCCTAGTCCTCTAATTCAGTAGGTCCCTATATTCGTATTTTTCGGTATCCCCAGTTAATTACTTACAATTAGTTTACTTATATCTCTTGTTCTGTATCCCTTGTTCTATAATTTTCTAGTCTTTTATTTTTGGAATTCCAGTGTTCTAGTTTTGTAGTTTTGTAGTTTTGTAGTTTTCTAGTTTTCTAGTTTTCTAGTTTTCTAGTTCGCTAGTTTTCTAGTTACCTATATCCCTATTTATCAAGTTATCCCGTTCCCTAGTTCCCCAATTCGCCATTTCCCTACTTATCGAATTACCTAGTTACCTATATCTCTATTTATCAAGTTATGCAGTTTCCTAATCCCCCAATTCCCAATATTCCTAGTTATCGAATCACCTAGTTACCTACATCTCTGGTTCCCTATATTTCTAATTATCAAGTTACCTAATTACCCATCTCCCACCTTACCTGTATCCCTAATTAGCTAGATATGTAACTGAGTTATCTATATCTCTTGTTTCATAATTTCCTACATCCTTAGTTAACAAGTTTCTTATATGTCTACTCAACAAGTTACCTAGTTAACTAGTTCCCTTATTACCTACATCTCTAGTCATCAAGTTACCTAATTATATCCCTAGATACCTGTACCTGTAAATTACTGCATGTCGATTACAATATGCCACTAATGTCACAGAAAATGCACATGCAAGATTACAATTTGAAATATTTTATATTAATGTGCTTAATCTTAAATTAATAATTTAAAACTAAATTTTATATCGAATAGTGTAATTAAATCTTGTAATAATAATTTTAATCCTTCCACAAAGACTTCTATAACGTGTCACATTATTACCTTAACGTGTTACATTATTTCTTTTTACTTTTTATGTATTTCTTTCTATTTTATTTAATCCTTAGCGGTCACACTGGGGTATGAAACGACCCCACCTAATTTAACTTCAATGTTATCCACTTTATATCCTGATCGTCTGAATAAATATCTTTCTTGAAAGCCCAGTATTTTTACATTTTTTTCCCTCAAACTGTTATATTTCAAGAGTGTTCAGCTAAAATGTTAGCTCTCTATATTAAAATTGAAAGAAGTCTTGAATATTCCTGCGAAAACCATCATCTTTTCATTTTTTCACGTTTCTGAATTGTTTTTCATATTCAATTTAAGTTTACTGAAATCAGCTGTGAAATATATTAAAACAAAGTTCAAAGATTATTTATACTTCTTTACAAGTTAAAATTACACACGTCTTAAATGAACAATAAATTTTGATTTCAAAAAAACTTATTTGACTTATATATCAAAGTATTAACATTACATATCTATCTTGTGTATATTCTCTGTGAAATTTGGTTCTAGGATTTTTTTAAAAATTCTCAGTAAGTATATAATAACTAAACATTGTGGAATATAAGAATTATATTAAATCTTTCAAGTATTTGAAAGCTTTCAAAATGCAAGCTAAACGAATATAATTACAAAAGCTACATCCGTACCAAGTTAAACGTGATATAATTAATTTGTTTGTTACGCAGTATACAAGCATACGCAACATCGAAGCAATAATTTATCTTCTGCGAAAAATAATGTTTTTACGTATGCTGTAGTGTTTCCGACAATGTAGCAAAAAGCAGCAATTCAGTTATTCGAAAAATATGTCAAGTGAGCGTAACTGTTGCCCTACATACAGTCTCTTAATCAATTTGAATGGCACGCTGTCCGTTCGGCCTTTAAAAAACAACTCGTTTATTCGTAAAGCTGTGTATCTTGCGCTTATCAGTTCTTTCATCGAAAAATATTACATCCGACGTTCTCGTCAAATGTGTTACACGATTCGATTGACAGTTCGGAAAGAATTACATCGAATTGATAGACATCAGATATGTTGTGCATTTGGCTGCAATGTGGATTTTCGTGGTGGCACGACACGTATGAAAACTCATCAATTATTGTATTACGAAATTTTGTTTCCAAATGTATAGACACTTTCACTTTGAAACTCAAATTTTCAAATTTTCTCAATTTCCAAATTTCAAATCTTCAATTCTTCAAATCTTAAAATTTGGAAATTTGAAAATTAAAAAATTCGAGAATTTGGAAATTTAGAAATTTGAATATTTTCAAATTTTCATTTGATTTTTCCAATCACCAAATTTCTGAATTCCTAATTTCTGAATTTCTAAATTTCTGAATTTCTAAATTTCTGAATTTCTGAATTTCTGAATTTCTGAATTTCTGAATTTCTGAATTTCTGAATTTCTGAATTTCTGAATTTCTGAATTTCTAAATTTCTGAATTTCTAAATTTCCGAATTTCTAAATTTCTGAATTTCTAAATTTCTGAATTTCTAAATTTCTAAATTTCTGAATTTGTAAATTTCTAAATTTCTACACCTCCAAACTTCTAAATTTTTAAACTAAACTAAAAAATTTCTACACTTTTTAATTTTCAAATTTCTAAATTTCTAAGTCAAATTTCTTAATTTCTGATGTTGAATTACAAAAGCACTTATATTTGCAGCGATTATAACAAATAAATTATATCGCAATGCTAAACACGATAAATATTGTATGTTACTAGCTCATAGTAAACCAAGAATAAAAAACAATTTATTAATATTACAATAACGAATAATGACAATTAAATATTAATTTGTAATATTAACATTCCTTTCCAATTTATGTACTCTCATCGATACTTTCATAATATGAACCTTCATCAATTTTTCCATAATACAAAATTTTAATTAAAATACAATAAATACAAAATTTGTAATTAACATAAATTAAATATAAAATTAAATTACATGAGGTAAAGTTATTACTTAATCAATATAAAATTAGTAATTAAATTAAATGAAATGTAAAATTAATACTTCCCTATGTCGAGTATGGCTCGACATTTCTCTTGGATCTTATAAATAATTCAGATAAATAGATTAAATATATGTATATATTTTCATTTATTCACAACTTATAATAAATAAGCTATTTATTTGTCACCTACTCCGCACTGTTACAATACATTTTATTGAAAACCTCGTTCTTGATCTATTTTCTAAATTAAGAAGTTGGATAAAAGAAAAGAAGTAGTGCACAGGGTTAAATTAAATTACACGAGGTAAAGATATTATTCGATCTTTCAATATAATCAATATTTCTGATATTCAAACACCTCTCTTTTGTGTTTCTCCAACAATTGTTTATTCAAATTAAATTCACATCGGCAGCCATTTATATAGTCAACGTATTGGTATTAAAAAATGAATAATTCAGTGATTGTATTACGCAGTCAAATATTGTTATGTACATAAATATATTGAATGCTATTGGAACCGAGACGAATAATAAATATAATGGTAATTGAAAACACAGTAGAATGAAAATTGCTGCACTCGGTGCACCCCTTAGAAATTGAGCGTGACCTATTAATGGTAAATAATCGATTTGCTCGAACAG
Source organism: Megachile willughbiella (assembly GCA_945859595.2). Lineage (NCBI taxonomy): Eukaryota > Metazoa > Arthropoda > Insecta > Hymenoptera > Megachilidae > Megachile > Megachile willughbiella. Next base: position 13,041,197 of record OX243800.1, read on the forward strand.
AAATTCCATTAGCAGAGGAACGCGGGAGCAATTTTAACAATATACCGAAACAATCATTTTGTTAATTTAAAATTTCAAAAGATTATCGGAAAATGCAATAAACTGAAGGGGAACGTGCCGTTGCAATGTAGCAATTGAAAACAATTAATTAATATAAACACTTGCGAATTTTTTCGAGTTTAACATTGTATTACAGTCGACACGGACTGTATGCTGGATTATTATCTTAATTTAGTTAGAAATTTGAGCTTTTGAGCGCTCTGAGGACTCGGATAATTTGGAATTTAGAAATTTGGTAATTTGGAAATTTGGAAATTTGGAAATTGAAAATTTGGAAATTTTGAAACTTTGTAATTGGAAATTAGGAAATTTGAAAATTTGGACATTCGGAAATTTGGAAATTTGGAAAGTCAAAATTTAGAAATTTGGCGATTTGGCGATTTGGTCATTTGGAAATTTGGAAATTTTGAAACTTTGTAATTGGAAATTAGGGAATTTGAAAATTTGGACATTCGGAAATTTGGAAAGTGGAAATTTGGAAATTTGGAAAGTGAAAATTTAGAAATTTGGCGATTTGGCGATTTGGTAATTTGGAAATTTGGAAATTGAAAATTTAGAAATTTTGAAACTGTAATTGGAAATTAGCAAATTTGGAGATTTGGAAATTTAAAAATTTGGACATTCGGAAATTTGGAAAGTGGAAATTTGGAAATTTAGAAAGTGAAAATTTAGAAATTTGGCGATTTGGAAATTTGGAAAGTGAAAATTTAAAAATTTGAAAATTTGGAAATTTGGAGATTGGGAATTTGCAAATTCGGAAATTAGGAATTTGGAAACTTGGAAAGTGAAAATTTGGAAATTTGGAGATTTGTAAATTGAAAATTTAGAAATTCTGAAATATTGTAACTGAAAATTAGGAAATTTGGCGATTTGGAAATTTGGAAATTTAGAAATTTGGAAAGTGGTAATTCGAAATTAGAAATTTGGAAATTTGGAAACTTAGAAGGTTGAAGAGGTTTCGAAATTTAGAAAATTTGAACAACTCGATTTTTTCAGAAATTTTGTGAATTTGAGAAATACATATTTTGAAAATTCGGGAATTAGAGAATTAGTGAATGTGAACAAAATTTAAAGCTTAAAAATTTGAATGTTTAGAAATTCAGCATTTGGCAAATTGACCTCCATTTTGAAACTTTCAAAATTTTACTAAGAATCCCCAAAACAGTGCAATCGCATACAGAACAAAATTAACAAAGTTATTAATAATTCACCATATCCACAAAAACGCATACTCGCGTGAATAACCCCGTCTAAATAATTTCATCACATTCGCCACCAATTAATCAATTAAGCGTTAATCATCAACTATTTCCCGCAAAAAAAAACATAAAAGAAGATGATTAGTCTCGAATTAATTAAATCTCTTTATCGGCCATCAGCGATACCGTAAACGTATCAGGAATATTATCTAACGAATAATGTCCCCGTAATACTCGTATTAACATGGAATCTCGTTATAGATATTAGCTGCAATTAAATCGCGATTACAAGTGATTCGCTTCGATTCGTAGCAGCAGCCGTTAAATATCGATTTCCGCAGAGGAGAGTTTCCATTTGCCGCGAAATATGGGTGACGGTGATGCTTTATCGTGGAACGAATATCGATTGCTCTTGCCACTTGCTATTTTTGCGATATATCCCGCGATGAATATGTTACTGCACGTGCAACAAGGTATCCACAGCGATAATTAAACCAACGATTTCGATTGATATTTTTTTTCTGTTACGGCGAATCGTTCGTGACCGAAGCTTATCGATCATGGAACGGTCACATTTCTCGTGCAGTTATGTGTCAACGTTATTATATCGACATAGTGACGGTCGTACGTATATCGACACAGTGACGGTCGCGTTAGCGTGTTATTGATTCTGAGTAATACAGTCTGAGAACTGTTTACGATAGTTCTCAAAGAAACGTCAGGTGCACTCGATTCTCGGTATTCTGAATCGTCAGATCGTTAATGAGCATGTTTATGCTTGATAACTTTTTCTTAACCCTTTGCACTCAATTTCTTTTACCAACTTCATTTACGAAATAGACCAAGGAAGGATAATATGAGTCTATTAGACTCAATAAAATGTATCACATTACGTGTATGTGACAAATTCGTTTATTATAAGTAGTAAATAAATGAAAATGCGTTGCAATGTGTTAGGGTAATGTAATAGAGCAATGTGTTTAACATCAATTTATAAAATGACATTCTGTAGAATATCGGATTTTATGGGCAATGTATATAATGGGTATTTCACAAATGAGCCAGACATTTTGTATAATACCCACGGTTGGACGGTGTGTCATGTTAGGCTAGGATAGATTAGTCTAATCCAACATCTCTCGGGTTCTACTCGAAATGAGGTCTATAATTGTTTTGCTCCACATGGACTTTCACGTATGTAGCTCTCTTCTAACGTTACAAGCATAGGCACTTGAAACCTAACCACCACCCTCTAGGTATTTTGTATAATGACCGGAAACCTGTTACAGGCATTCTACACAATGTCCAGTCATTTTGAAAAATGCCACACATTGCCCGTAATTTATACAAGCAATCCATTTATCTGAGTTATTTATAAGACCCAAGAGAAATGTGATGTCGAGCCATACTTGACATAGGAGTGCCAAGGGTTAAAATTACTGTTGCGTGGTATGTTTAACACTAGATTTATAAAATCCGTAAAAATGACAGTTTTATTGTTTTCGGTTGCGAAAATTATTTTTAATAGACAATTGATGATAGCTGCCATTATCTAGTGTTCGATGACGAGAGTTGACGCGCTGTATGCTATTTTGTTTTTCTGTTTTAGTACGCGTCGTTTACTATGTATTTGTCGGAGAGAAATTATGACAATAAGGATTTGATAAAATCCCTAAGGTGATCAATTCACGGAAGATGTTAAAATAACACTCTTCTATCCTTTCGCGAGTCCACAAAGGTTTTTCATGCCGCTTGTTCAAAAACGTCCTGATAGTTTCATTATATTCTTCAGATACAAATTCGGTCATTGATTTTTTTTTATATCTGAACTCATTCAGATGTAGAATGATCATTCCACAGAGTTGTTATTTTAACATCTTCCGTGAATTGATCATGTATCTTAGGGATTTGATCAAATCCCTATTTTTATCATGTCCCTGCGACATGTTCACATTAATCAAAATACTATAAAACTCTATCCCAACCACTCATGAATACAAGTGTACAGGTCAAATCGTGCCAGATACGACTTTTTGCCAAAGAATCAAACATTCTTGAAATGAAAATCCGTAGAAAAATTGTCAAAAGTGCCAAAAACTGGCTAACAAGGGATCTGGAGGGCGGAGAACCCCCTGCGAGTGAAAGCAAAAGTCATTCCATATGATTCTAAATGTATTTACCTGAAATATTCATATCAATAAACGTGTCTAGTGATTAAAAAATAACTAGATGAGATAAAGAATCGTCGTATAAGCTTAAGTATGTATTATTTATTTATTTTTATAGTTTAGTTCCAATTTAAATATAAATGATCATCAAAAGTCCGAAAATCTGGGGTTAAAAAAAGTTTAGACTGCAGGTTACTTTAAAATACAGCTTCTGATATTGATAAATAGGGATAATATCGAAAGGTTATTGATGATTAGATGTATCGATAATGTTACATCGTTCAAGAGAATTAGGATGACGAATGAGAATTTTATTGTTTACTCATTTATCTTCGTTTAAACTTCAAAACTAACCTGAAGTTATAAGGAAAATTTATTATTTGGAAGTCATTACTCTTTTTTGAAGTTAGCTTAAATTAGTATATGTAATATTGAAGTATTATATATAGTTTTATCATTTATACTCGAATTTAATGCGGTACACAAATTTATTAGTTAAATTTGATTATTGTTCTTACTTCGAGTTATGTTAAATTAGTTTTAATATTTAGACATATATAATATATAATATTATATAATTTTATTATCGAAATTTATGTATTATCGTTTAAACTCGAACGTAACTTAACGTAATACATTTTACTTAAACTTAATCGTTACTCTTTAATTTCTTAATCTAAGAATTTGAAAATATGGAAATTTAGGAGTTTGAAAATTGTAGAAATTTAGCAATTTAAGAATTTGTGAAGTTTTTTTACTTAAATATGTGGAAGTCTAGAAATTTAAAAATATAGGTGATTTGAAAGTTCGAGAATTTTAGAATTTTAAAAATTTAACAATTTAGAGACTCGAAAATTTCTTGAATTTAAGTCTGTGAAAGAGTAAAAATTTAGGAATTTAAAAGTTTACAAACTTCAAATTTGAAAACATGGATATTTGTGAATTTGGAGATTCAGAAATTTGGGAATATTCGAATTTTGGCAATTTGAATATTCAAAAATTTGGAAATTTAATTTGTAAATTTACAAGACCTAAAATACGAAAATATTTAGAAATTCAAGACTACGAAATTTGAGTTTTCCAAGATACTATAATTTATAAATTAATCCTTTCGAAATTCCTAACTATACAAAATCGAAAATGAAAAAATTCCCAAAATTGAGCGTTCAAAAATTCTTAAAAATAAGCACTTAAAAACTACTAAATTCCTAATATCTTTCAACATTCCCAATGAAATTTTTCCTTAAATCTCCATTTTTTACCAGGAATATCACCGTGCTCTTCACTCTCCTCCACGGCCATTTTCCTTCGCGCAGCCTACCGTCGATAGTTTACCGAATACACCCCTGGAGATTTGAAGCGATCCAACCTTGACCCTAAAGAAATCAAATCCTGAAAATAGTTTCGCTGACAGTTGGTCGAGAGGCGTTGTTAAGTGCGTGTTATGAAAGTTTCCAATATTCCATCGAACGATGAGAAGCGGCTTTAAAATTTATATCCTTTGGCAGCCAGGCGCTCGTAATCATAACTTGAATCCCGAAGGATGCAAGACCGTGGAAAGGGGTCGTCGTGTATTTGTATTCCTGGTTAAGTGTCTATAACGTTTGCTGACATTTTGAAAAGGTCGCAGTCGTGTTTAACCGCCACACTTGTACACCAGGATCCATCTAGAGAATTAAAGCACAGTCGGATCGAACGAGCTCAGCTCCGGATCGAATGCTTTCGGTTCGACAAATAACCGTGATCGGATAATTGGAAATTGAGATACGTCAAACTGTTAGGAAGTGTTCTACGTCTGAATGGTGTTTACCGGTGTATGTGGAATTTCGATGGGTTTGGAGTAAAGGAAATTGCGAAGGACTCATTTCGGTCCATTTTCGAACCGATGTCTGAAGTGGTCGGGTGGTCATAGTTATAGGAATCCAACCAAATTCACGAACCAGTACAGTTGACAAATTATTACACTCGAACAAAGTTCTGTATTTGATGACCTTAACGGATGGAATGGAATAGATATTTTTTTTTTTGGTATAGTATTTTTACAGTGTGACTGCATATTTTATTTGTTTTTATATATACAGATTTTGGAATGATGAGCTTTTTAAATTTCTACATTTCTACATTACCAAATTACTAAATTTCCAAATTTCCAAATAATTAAAATGCCTCACTTCTAGGTTAAAGAATTTAGAAACTTAATAATTATACTTCTAATTGTTGATCACTTGCTTATTTTTGGACCTTTAAAAGTTCGAATATTTATAAATTTAGCAACGCAGATATTTCAAATTTCCAAATCCTCTACCTAAGATTTGCAAATGTATTGCATTAATAATATTAACGATATCGTCACATATTATTGTCTCCATCGATCATACAAACTTTAAAAGATTAACAAATTCATCATCCGTTTCCATGAACATATTTTTCTTTTTAATTATTTAAATCCTCGCGAAGATACAAACTCATCATGAAGGTAGGAACTGATCATTTTATATTACTATCACATTTTGCATCTGTCTAATACCAAATGTTGCTGCATACTCAATCTTTCTACACTACTTCTAATTTACCTTCGCGAAACTAGTGTTGCATTGCAACAAAGTTGAAAATCGATTCGGAATTTCACGCAAAAGAAATTCTCGTCTTTATCGCATAAAGAATCGGTAACAGCACGTGAATGCTTGCAAGGTTCAGCGAACATGTACAGAGGACGGAGTAATTTGATCTAAATACCGCAAGGTGATTGTCCTTGCCCTTGGCTGCTTACACGCATGGCGATTGAAAGCATGAAAGCTTGCGTGACATCGCGAATCTAAGAAATTTGACGAGTTGAACTGTTCCTGAAGTGTATAGCAAACTCGATACTTCGCAAAGAAAGGATAATCCTAATAAAATTGTCAAATGAAACTTTCAATACGTAATTTGACAGCGTATCCAAAAAATTTAACACCGAGTTTCAACCTATGTTAAATCGTAGGATAAAAATGGGGGAAATGGAAATTACAATTTTTGCCTTATTTTTCTATGACATACTTATTCTTTTGGCGAGCTACAAAAATCGAAAAATTCTGAAACATTGGAAATGCAGTAGCACATATTACAGAACTGCGGAAGATATTTTAATCACAAACTATAGTTGTAAAAAGAGAACAGAAAAATGAGATTTTTCATTGAAAATGTAGGAACATGACTTTTATATTAATATGGAAGTAACATAATGGCAAAACTATTATTTCCTAATTTATTCAGATTTTTCAACAAGGTCCATAATGAGAATTTGAAAACTTGGAAATTCGGAAATTAAGTAATTATGATGTTTAAAAATTTACATAGTTGAAAACTTAGGGATATAGAAACTTCAGAACGAGGGAATATGTTTGATTAATAATTACAAACTTTCAGATGTTGACGTTCGAGAGATTCAATTTGATACTTCAGGATCATGTATAATGTAAGCCTAATGTAATCCTGATGTAATCCTAATATAATCCTCAAAAGATTCTAATGTAATTTAAACTTTAATATAATTCTAACGGAATTCTAACGTAACTCTAATTGTAATTTTAACCTTAACCTTAACCTTAACCTTCACCTAACCTTAACCCCAGATTTACAGACGTCTAGAAACCACTTATTATTGAAACTAAACTGTACAAATAAATAATTAACGAATAATACGTGAACTACCTTATGCAATGATTTTTCATCTCGACGAGAGTTAACATTTTCACAAAAGCTTCTTAAAAATTGTAATTAAAAACAAGAAATCCAAGATCCGCCATTCAGATAGTTTCCGTAAATTTAGTATAATCCTAACCTGAACGTTAACCTATTTATAACCTGAACCTAACTTTAACCTACACTTAATCTACTCTCAACCTAACCTTGAACTATCTATAACCTTAACATAACCTAACTGTAATTTTCGAAAACAGAGCCGAAAATAAAGAAATACTTTGTCCTTATTTTTCCACAAGGAAAGTGCTCGCTTCCTCGCGTTATTTCGCCGGAGCCTGGATTGTGCAGTCACTATGCCTCAATTGAAAATGTATGCATTTTGCAATTGACTGTATATTGAAGGTGATTATTAGACAGACCACCGCTAAATTTCAAGCATTTCTGGCTGGTCCCTGATGAACAGGCACGCGAACGCATACCGCGGTTAGCGTGATCCTAATAAATTTACCACCACGCTAAAAGCTTTACACTGGCCACCCAGCAAGCTCGTGCCTCGTTTCACGTTATTAATTTCAGCAGGACCCGTATTCCCAACGGATTTAACGCGATTTCGAATATTCGGCAAATTATCTGTTACGCCATGTGCAGATTATGGCATGTATATGTACGTATGTGATCGCCTTGGAACGATGCAGAAGCAGTATAATGAAAACTGTACGTCAGTTAATCGAATGGCGGAGAAATGGAGCTCGATCCTTGTAATAATCTCTGTAACCGGGTTATGATTCAACCATAAGTCAAAATCAGAAAAGAAACATTCATCCTCTAAAACGCGGCACAGGTACGCGGAAATTTGGATCATTAATCTTTCCGGCGGTGAACTAGTTTTTAAAATGTACGATGCAGACACGTTTAGAGAACAAGCTTTTGCTTTGTGAGTTGAAAAGCTTTTTTGTGTGGGGAAATGTTGCATATTTGAAACATTATTGGCAATTTGAAGTGGAGTAGACTCATCTTTGTTAGCAAGATATTTAACTTTAATTGATTTGTAAGATCGAGATTAATAGAAATTGTTGAACCTGTTAACCACTGATATTTGTGGATTAACTTTCGCTTCAACTACATCATCTTCAATTTACAAAGCTGTAGAATAATTTGTATAAGTTCCACGTAGGTTTAACACTAAACTTAGAGGATGTATAATGCACCTTTCAAGTTGAAAATAATATTGAAATATAAATAAACTAACGATAAAATATAAACCAATGTACACATTTATCTTGATTAACCCCAGATTTAAGAAAACCATCATAGATTATAACATATAATTTGTAAATAATAATATGAACTTTCTATCTTATAAAGAAGAAACTTGTTGAATGACCATTTTGATTGCTTTGATAGGTTTAGTTAGGAATATATTCAGTTAGATTTTTAGTTATTTGATTTTGAGAAAAGAGAATGTTATGAAATTGTGTCACGCAAGGAATAAACTTTCATGATAAGTTATTTATATATGTTTTGATTTTAATTTTTTAAATTAGTATCCAACATCCCCCAGACACAAGTACTTCAAAGTTCGAATTCTACAAAACAGAATAAATTAAAAAATGATTAATAAAATCGGATTCCACATAAATAATCCTCGCGTCACTTCAGATTTCCAATTCGACATAAATAAGTAATTCTCCTTACGTCATTGGCTAATATATTAACATGCAAATATAATAACCGGAAGTACTTTTGAGCGACAGTTTATAAACTACTTCCGTCTATGAATAATTCTCTCCGTTTCGTCAAGGATCCTCGAAAACGAGATCTCCCTCGTCACCTCTCGAAGTTAAATTTAATATTTAATCGCGATCGGTGAAAGTGTAGATTGGCAATTTCGTCGAGTGCTCGTATCGGTCTGCTAAAAATAAACCGAACGCTTCCAGTTTTAATTCCATCGTATTTGATTCCGTATTCCTATGCAACCAGCGCCGAATCGAGACATTTAGGGGCCCTGTGCAGCTCGAGGACTTTCAAACTAAAGTTAATATTATTATTCATAAATTATGATGGTTTTCTAAATCTGTATTCATCAAGATAAATGTGAATATTGGTTTATATTTTATCGTTAGTTCAATTATATTTCTGTAGGTTTAGTGAATATGCAAATGCGTATGTTAGACAATTCAGCTTGAAGTTTTTATATGTCTATTGTCATGATTGAACATTTCCTGCGAAAAAAGGTTTTTGACAAGAGCTAACAAAGTTAGCTCGATCGACTTTGATTAACCAAATTCCGACACTTAAAATAACAATTATATACAAAGTTATCTAATAATGTGTGTTTGCAAAAATTGTTGTATTGTTAATTATAAAAAGTCTTACATTTTTTAAAATTATATGCATTTCTAATTTTGTAGCATTACAACTGATAGTTAAGTCCATCCAACGATAATCTGTATCAAGAATATAAACCGCAGATAATTATTAATATGTATGAATATATTATGAACCAAAGAAGCTAGTTTGTTATAAGCATATGAAAAAATTGTTCTCGACAACATATCTCAAGGTCATAAAAATTGTAAGTAGCTCCATTACTCTGTAAATCGTGGAATAACATTCCTGAATGGTTTTAAATTACCACGGTGTCTCTTGTCCTGATACTCTAAAGAAAATGTATATTTGCTCATTGGTTAATCCAGCACTGTAATCGTCTTTTATCATCGTCGAACGAGGAATTTGAAGGCGAGTCTCGATATCATATCGCGATATAAACCCACCTTGTTTTATTCAAGCTGCGTGGGCTGCTTCCGACAAGGATCTCCAAGGTACACTTTACGATAACCTTTTCTTTTTTCAACCCCCGAAGCGACTCATAAATATTCAGCAGGGTCAGAGTGGTCCATCGCCCCGAAGGTTTTCAACAGTTACTTTTAGTGTTCTTACGCTTTAACGGGATCTTAAGACGTCGAGAGGGATGGTTCGGTTTGAATTGAATTAGGGAAACATTGTATTATCAATTATGATGAGTTTGGAGAGGATAAAAGTAAAATGTAGTTTCAAGGATTCTTAGATTAGGGAGGTTCGTGAGATATTCGAAGTTTATTCAAAATTAAATTTTTGTGCTAGGTTAGGTTATATTGGAAATAATATTTACTGTAGATAAGATCATACTTATGGTTTTATTACAAAAGTAAGGTACAGTTTCAAGGTTTCTCACATTAGGGAGGATGGTGAGATGTTCGAAGTTTATTCAAAATTAAATTTTTGTGCTAGGTTAGGTTATATAGGAAATAATATTTACTGTAGATAAGATCATACTCATGGTTTTATTACTTACAAAAGTAAGGGACAGTTTCAAGATTTTTTACATTAGTGAGATTCATGAGATATTCGAAGTTTATTCAAAATTAAATTTTTGTGCTAGGTTAGGTTATATAGTAAATAACATTTACTGAATATAAGATCATACTTATGGTCTTATTACAAAAGTAAAGTACAGTTTCAAGGTTTCTTACATTAGAGAGGATCGTGAGATATTCAGAGTTAAATTTTTGTGTTATTATGACATTTACTCGAGATAAGACCATACCTATGGTCTTATTGCTTGTAAAAGTAAGGAAAAGTTTCAAGGTTTCTTGTATTAGGGAGGATCGAGAATCGTGAGATATTCAAAGATTATTCAGAATTAAATTTTTTTCGTTATTATGACATTTACTTAAGATAAAATCATAATTATGGTTTTATTACCTACAAACGTAAAATACAGTTTCAAGGTTTCTTATATTAGGGAGAATTGAGGATATTCAAAGTTTATTCGGAATTAAATTTTGTGTTATGACATTTACTCCAGATGAAATCATACTTATGATCTTTATATTGGGTTAATGGATATAAAATGGTTTTGAAAACGTGAAAATTTGCAGATTTATTTAAAAATTTCAGAATTTCAAGATTTGACAATCTGAGAATAGAAAAAATGATAATTCTGAGGATTTAAAATTTGAATTTTAGAACTTGTAGTAATTTGAGTATTTAACGATTTGGAAATATGAGAAAGTGGAAATTTAGAAACGTAGAAATGTAGAAATCTAGAAACCTAGAAATTTTAGAAATTTATAAGTTCAGAAATTTAAAGATTTGTGAAATTGAGAAATTAGAAATTCTAAAATTCTTGAGAATTAAAATTATGAAAAATTAGCATTCTATTAATTTGAAGTATAGAATTTCCAAAAACCCTGAAATTACGAAAATTCACGAATTTACCAATTTTCCCCCGTAACAGCTTAACTTTCCCTGTTAAAAAGCAATTTAAAAGAAATATTACATGACACCTTCATCCACTGCTTTCATTTCCAGCTTCGCAGCTCAACCTAACCAATGCCTTATCCGTTCATTAATACAATCCACACCTTCACATCCCGCAACTAGCGTTAAATGCGCTCTCAGAAAAGTAACAGCATACATCAAACATTTCAATCTTTTCAGTATTATTCGAGCGAATATTAAATTACTCCGTAGCGATTATTATGCATAAAACCAGCCGGCTGGTATTAAATCGACATCGATAAGGGCGTAAACGGTTTGCCCCGTTTCCTGGAAACAATAAGGGGGTAATTCGTGGCACAAAAGCGTCGCGAAATTTCGCGGACAAAAGGCAGGACAATGGACGTCTCTCTTTTCTGTCATATCAGCCTCGGCTCAGTCCGCAAGCGTACATGCTCCTATCAGCGTGGCCATGCAAGCGCAGAAACGACCCGATTTTTATTCCCTGCCAGAAGAATCGACGATAACGCCACCTCGAGGATGGGGTACAGTCAACAGGAAATCTGGCTATTCTGAGGAATAATGCGGCGACCAAACAGGAAGAGATTTGCTCCTCGCTGATGTTTAGTTTGTTCAGATTATTTTCAGATTCGCAGATTTTTGTTTGTAATGGAGTCACCAAAGAGATTTGCTACTAAGAAATTTCATATTTAGTTAGCAAATTTGCAGATTTAGAATTTGGGGAGTTTGAAATTTTAAAAGCTGCATATTTGGAAATATAGAAATTTGAGAATTTGTAGAATTTTTAGAATTTGGAGAATTTGGAGAATTTGGAGAATTTGGAGAATTTGGAGATTTTGTAGAATTTGTATAATTTGTCAAATTTGTAGATTTTGTAGAATTTGAAATATTCGGAGAATTTGAGGAATTTGGAGAATTTGCGAAATACAAAAAATTCGAAATTGCTGTATCTGTAAATTTAGAAATAGAAATAAAAATATTAAATAGAGGAATTTGAGAATTTATAGATTTGAGGAATTTGGAAAAGTTACAGAATATGGTAAATTTTGTGGAATGTGAAAATTTGGAAATGCAGTATCTGCACACTCAAAGACATGAAAATTTAAAGATATAGATATCTAGGGAATTTAGAAAAGGGTAATTTGGGACACATGAAAATTTCCAAACCATCGTTAAGCCATGGTTCTCAAACAGAAATCTTCCACGCCAAGTTATAGTTATGATTAACCGATGCAGATCAAACCACTATAACCTTGCTGCATCTCTGGCGCATGTTCATATTGTAGATGATGCTAAATGCAACTGCGGCTTTGAAACACAAGACCTGAACCATGTGCTCTGGCAATGTCCCATGTTAAATATACAAAGAACCGATCTGATGGAAAAACTAAGTAAACTCGGTCTATTTCCACCGCTTAATGTTAAATCCTTACTCCATAAACCGAACATCGAAGCGTGTCTCGCAATTTACAGCTTTTTAAAAAAAAACAATATAGAAGTGTAAAATGTTATTTATTATAAAATTACTGTAGAATCCCTTGTACAACTAATTGTAAGCCTCATGTACAGCTTTATAATTCTCTTATGAGAGTTCAACTTAAGCTTAAATAAAAAAAAATAAAAAAAATAAAAAAATTTCCAAACTATCTGAACACCGAAAAACATGACATTTTAAAAATGTAGGTGTCTAGGGAATTCAGGAAAGGGCAATGTGAGAGACATAAAAATTTCGGAACTATCTGAACACTTACAACTAATGAGAATTCAAAAATACAAAAATTCGGAAATTTGAAAATGTAAAAATTTACGAAAATGTAAAAATGTAAAAATTTAGAAATTTGAAAATATAAAAAGTTGAAAATTTCAATATTTGTAAATTTGATGTCAAAATATGAATATTGAAAATGTCAAAATTCAGGGATTCGAAAATACAAAAATTTGAAAATTTCAGTGTTTGTGAATTTACATAGGTACTGGTTTCCATCGAAGGGAAGTCTACGTTGCATTTGAATGCACGCTTTCGATCGATATATCCCGGTTGTGCTTATCGGTTATTCCGCTTGTGAATCGGCTGCAACCAAACGAAATAGTCGGTTGTCCCTTGAATTCAGCGGGTCAGTTTTAGAAATTGAAAACGTGAAATGTGGTTGTGGCTGTGGTTGTCGAGTGACGAGAGAACTGGCCTGGTCAGGTTAAGAATTGAAGAAATGGAACGAAATAATTCCTACGATCCGATTGGGAATTTGTCGAAAATTTTTTTAACCGAAATACGAAACTATAACATGATTTACAAGGATTCAGTTAATTTATAAATACTGTACCAATTTGTTTTATTAAATATATGAATATTATATTTGGTACACAATTATATTTTATACACAACCATATTATGTGCCAAATTTCAGATCATATTATTGATCATTTTTAAGTACAAATTTTGTACACTGCTGCTAATTTGACAGTTGAAAACAATGCAGATATTGATTCATCTGTCACTATGTTCATTCAGTATTACAGATGCAGTTATTTAGATTCTATATTTCACTTTTTTATTTAATTGAATTTCAATAAAATCAATGTTTGAATCAAAACAAGAATTATAATATTTGCAAAAATTTATTTGACTTCTGTGTGTCATTAAAATGTTGAATTTAAACGTGAATATTGGTGCAACAAGTAATATGCACAACTGATAAGTTGGCAGTCAAAAACAATGCAGATTTGACTAAATCGCCTTTCACCTTGCTATATTCATTACATATTACAGATGCAGTTACTTCATTTTCACTTTAATAAATTTTTTAATAAATTCATTGAAGATGTTTAAATCGAAATATGAGTTGTAAAATAATTTATAAAAATTTAGTTGATTGTATGTCATTGAGATCTTATCCATGATGAATTTTAAATATGAAGATTAGTGCAGCAAGTGATCTAATTAGTCTATGGCTTTCATTAAGTAATATAATTAGTCCGTAATGATTATTAAGTTATATGGTTAGTTTACGATTTTTATGTAACGTGATTAATCTACAATTATTAAGTAACGTGAAAATCCATATTATCCTGGTACCTTTGTGACAGTTTTGATAAAATACCATAATTCATATTATATCAGAGCAACAGTTTCATAACATTTCAAGAACGTATACAGTAATAGGGCCCTCGACTATTGAACCATAAATTGCCCTGACAGTTAGACAAATTGGATTAATGAAATTCAACAAATCGTCATCTCTGCACAATCCCTTTATTGCATTGAATGGTACACCACAGCTGCATACAATCGTTCTAGTAAACGCATACGTCGTCGATACGAATTTTCTCGTTGCCGAAGTTTCCGAAGAGTTTTCTCGACTCACTTTCCCGTCCACGGAAACTGGATGCACGGTTACTAGGGATTTGCATTTCCAAGTTTCGTGTGAACTTTCAGCGGAGTTTTCACGGTGTCCTGGCTTCCAGTTGCAGCCGTGCACCGCCACGCTTCCGGCAAATCGCGCGAAAATGATCCCAACTGATCCGTGTCTCAATTTCCGCGCCGGCGTAAGATAAATGTACCCATTGACAGCCACGTTCACATTAGTGACCACTATAATAAGTATAATAATTTACCCACCCTCTCGATTGCTTCGCATAAAGTGCAAGTCCTGTAGACAACCCAGGAGTTGTCGCGTAGAAGGTTGACCCAGAGTAAAAGAAGCCACTCATTCCACCTATCCTCACCATTTCAGCGTGACATATCAAATAATAACGACAACATACATATAATGATGACAACTGCATCATGCAATTCGTACTATCTTTGCCGACTGTCATTTTTGGCCTAATGGTGTGACCAATATACATACATATTGACTCGAGCCAATATACATGTGAGGTGTCCATTTTTCTATTCTGCCCAATTGGAGCCGTAGACCTTCTACCTGGCTCCGCCTCCTACCATTTCTGGGTTGACTACGGTAGAATTGAAGGCGATCGAAGACCACCGTCTTCGTTGAACATTCGACTCGCTTGCTTTTGTTTTACAAAAATGAAAACGCTGTTATGTATACGTTATCGAACGGTTATAATAACGTTTTATGCGTATGCGTATGTTTAATTGTGTAAACAGTCGAAAAGTGAAAAGTAGCATCGAAATAGGTCGAGTTTTTCCGAGTATTTCTCTTTTAGCTTTAATATGTTGTTTTTTTGGCCCCGCGTTAATGAACGAACTCGACATTTCCTGGGAAATGTTGCGCACGTTAGAGAGAAAACTCGAAACTTATTTTAAGTCCAACTACTGTGAACTTTTTTCACCTTTTTCTTTTCTCGGGCGATGAAGTTGTAGAATTTTTAGGGAATAGCTGGCTTTTAACGAACGGCACAATATTTTTGTGTGTCCAAGTTTGGACACACTTTAAACTGATGTGACTGGGTTTTATAAAAATTATTGTATTGAACAAAAATTCACGATATAAAATAAGAAATATTTGTACACTATGTAAGTAATATAATAAATGTTTCGAAATTGTTCTTACCTTTTAATAAAATGTTTTCTTTTTAAATGCAATTTATAGGGTCAATTTTATACTTGTAATTTTTATTCGAAAAATAGTGAAATTATACCTTTACTTTTTTTGTTAATATAATGATGAATAACTTTTATGTAATCTTTGTACTCATATATAAATAATTTTTAAGCATCATACTTGTGATCTCTTAAAATGTTTGGTATAAAACTTTAACAGAAATATTGATAACATTATAAATTGCAACTAAAAATCGTTTTCTAATTATTTAAAATTACTTAAAAATATGTATGCATTGAAATGTCAAATTTCTCAAAAATATTTCAGTATTTAAATCTCTATAATTACTTAAAAATATTTCAGTACTTATATTTCTCAAATTATATAAAAATATTTGAGCATTTAAATTTGTAGAATTGCCTAAAGACATTTAAGTATTCAAATATTAGAAATTAAAAATATTTTATTAAAATCCCCAACTTTCTACGCGTATACTAATCAGCAACGTCAATTTAAAATTGAGAATTAATTATATTATACAAAATAACCGAAATATTTAATAACAACAAACGATATTTTGTCATAAAATTTACTTCCAAAATCAAAACCATAACCTATAAATTTCGATATAAGCAAAGCTAGAAATAAACCAGCCAAACCATAATTCCACGTAGTAACTTTAGCAGTATTTCCCTTAATAATTTCATCACTATAATCCCCAGCAATTTTTGTAAAAGGCAAATAAATTTCGAGTTTCCCTCGCACGTGCATGAGCTGCCTATGAATAAAAATGTGTCCAGCTTTTTATCGTCGTGTACTCGTGCAGGTAGATTAACAAAAACGAGCGTGTACTGTAAAACTGATAAATGGACAACAATTTATGTGCGTACTCGCGTTTCAACAAGTTTATTCGAACGGAACAAACAGTTCCAAAACAAAAATACCAATCGCTTACCGACAACACGTGGTCGCAAGTCAAACGACTTTTTGGCAATGTCGATGGAAGTAGCTGAAAAACAAATCCCATCTTTTTAACAGCTTTTGGCACGGTACACATGGATACACACTTATTAGACAAACTGTTGGCCCATTTAGCGTGTTTTTAAAGAAAGATGCTAGAGCGAGGTGCACGATTTTATTGAATCGAACGCAGTCTATGTAGCTTGTTCTTTAATGGACGAAGCTTCGATGTGCATTGTATATCGTTTCTTCTTAATTCTAGAGTTTTATGTTTACTTTACAGGTAGATTAGATACTATTGGTGTATGTCGATTGTGAACGCAGTACAAGAAGCAAGTATAGGGTGTTGGAAAAGAGTGATTCTACAATTTGCAAATTTATTCAATTATTGTATATTTCAGTAATACGCATTTTTAAATTGCGCTTTCATTTGCTTGATATTTTTAGGTTAATTAGATATTTCTCGTCAGAAAAAATATTTTTATCTTTTTGTGAATATCTTCAAGAAATTATAGATAGTAATTCAACCCTTCACAGAATCAGTATCATGTTAGAAATAAACGAAATCGATAATGTAATGATTTTAAACACAATTGTAAATAAATTTTTCTGAACTTAACGAATTTAGAAGACTTCGATTTTAAGAAAGCTTAAATAAGTCTTCTTAAATTTTACTTCTCTCTTCTGCTTATTTATTCTTTTTAATTTATTTTAATTTATTAAATGCTATGAATGTATACAAATTTTACTGTTTTCCAACATCCTATATAACATCCCGAGCGAAAAAGCTCATCACTTTACGTTTCTCGTTGCTAAAAATGTTCAATTAGCAAATTAAAGCGGATTCGGTATAATATCCATATAAAGATTAAATAGTATAAATAACATTTGATTTTCAAACCTTACCAGAGTATATTTTTTCACATAAATTCTCGTCGATTTTCAATTCAAAATTTTATTTGCTCATCACACATTCAAACGATGTAATAGACAGAATGATACAATTTTCTTAACTAAATGATGTAAACAAATAGCGGGAAGAGATTGGAAGTTTTATACGTCTTTTCTTATTTTTTTAAAAGATTCTTTTAACATAAAACGAATTTTCTCTTAATACATTGAGGAATGTATAAGAATTTTTCCCTAGGAAAAATTTACAGAATGTAGTATAAATGAAACTTACAATGATTCGAAGTTTTTTACGATAGTTAATTTACGCTCTAACAAAAGTATACGCTCTATATAATAAAATATTAAACACTTTAACAAATATTGAGTATATTTTTAACTGGTTCAGTGCAAGTGGTTTTCTTTATTTGTACATTTTTTATATATGTACAACGAGTAACTATAATATCAGTAGCGTAGTCATTGCGTTATAGTTCAAATGATATAATAGAAAATGCAAAGTTGTAATAATTTGGTACAATATGAGGAAATTGAATTTTGTTTATAAAAATATGAATTCTGTTTACCTAATTGGTACCAAGCGTATAACGTAATATAAATTTTTAAATTGCAACAATATGTAAAACATTTAAATATTAATCAATTTAATAAGCACTTATCGATACTTTATTTGTTATGAGTAATTGTTAGCCTGAACTATACAGCAATGATCAATACACATGCTAAGCAAATATTACAGTTACTTATTGCAAATATATCATTTTAACTCAGAATTTCATTATTATCTAAAATTATATGGTACTTCAAAAATGATGTAACTAAAAGAAATAAGTATGTGCACTGAACGTGTTAAAAATACATGCAGAATGTTTTCGAAATGTAAGCAAAGATCCAGTAACACGTTCTACAGGTTTCAAAATAAAAGAAATTTTTGTGAAATTGTGAACGTACGAAGTTGTAGAACGTTTCCCATTAGAAAATTTGTGTAAAAATTGCTCGATAACTGTATATTATTAGCTCAAAAATTCTTGAAATGTTCACAGTCATTTTTTAAAATAAAAGAGCTATGAACCACAATATACAGTTGTATAAACATTCAGTTAAATTAATTCATCATTTAACACGTTGACAGCCACAGTAAAAACAGCTATATTTAGTACAGCACGATATAAATTGTTTGAGATGTTAACAATTAGTTTACAATATACTTCAATTTGTTGTTTGAAGTTATTAATACAATCTTAGTACTTCTTCAAATTCTTTTACTGTGTTATTTTACACTTGTTTAGGGGAGATCGGGGATGAAAGTAACACTTCTCCCATCACAAACGTTTTTAAATATTTATTTTTTTATAGTTGCATGTTTTGTTCCATTTGACACTGAGCCATAGTATGAATAATATAAATCATCAAAAATATAAATCATGCGATTGTTAAACTGAATTTCTAATCCAGATCACTCAAATTTCTACCATTTCGACTTTCTTGTTAATATTCATAGCTGAAGAATTCGTATTAACCCCTTAACCTATAAATTTTTCGACAGTGGCGCCAGAGCTAATGATTACTACAGTGTTAAATAAAAAGCGTTGAAATGTTAGGTATATTTCGGATTTAGCGATCTTCAATAAAATTTCAAAATTCAATTTTCTATCATTTATAATGACACGTGTGTTTTAAAATGTTAGACATTTAGCCTTCCACAAAAATAAAAATTTTTTACATTTTTTAAACTTTTTAGATCAGAAATTTCACAGTCTCTATTTTGTAAGACTATGTATATTACATGAAAGTATGAAATACACGTAATTCCTCATATTCTGTATTTATACAAAACGTATAACGTGAAAGCTGCAATTTCTTTATAACACATTAAATCGAGGTCCACTACCATTTAAAATATGAACAATTGAAAATTCGTTAATGGAACTGTAAATTGCATGATTCATTCTAACAAAGAACTAATACTTTGTGGTATTAAATATTATACATGAAACATTTAAGTATTTTCATCGAATTTCAAACTTCAAATTGATATAACACTGCTTTTTAACTCTATCGGGTATTCTTTTTGAGGTTAAATTAAAAAGTAGGTGCTATTTTACGGTGCTTTCGTTCCATTAGAGCTTATAAAACTTTCCGTTTGATTAAAAATGTGTACGTCATTATTTTGTGTGACCGTGTTTGCCAATGTCTTCTTTAAAAAATTTAATCTAAAATATTTGTTTAAGTTCCATGAACTATGGTTCATGATTTTGTTCTCCGAGACGTCTTACAAAGACCCTTAACAAAATAATTATAACGTTAATGGCTTCTTGAAATATGCATAGAATTTCGCGGTTACTATAAATCAGTTTCGTTAAACTTAACTACATTTTAAAGTAGTTTTTTTAAATAGCTTTTTAAATTATAACGTTACAACAATTTTGTAAATTTAAATTTTAATAATTGAAACATCGGTCACATGAGATATTAGATAATTTGTCAACAAATATAAACAAGCATATTTTCATGCAAACAAGTAAATATATAATATTATTAAAAATAAAAGTGAGACGTTTGTGTTCTTCAGAATTATAGTCATACAGGGCTTGTTTTCACTGTGACAATTATCATCGTCAAAATATTAATTAAGGAACAATATTTTGATCTATTTCTTCAATTTACTGTTTCAAAATGTTAGTAAATGTACTAAAATGTTACTTCTCGTGTACTTTTAACCCTTTTCAACCGGAGTCTTTATTTCATCGAAAATATAATTGGAAATACTCAGTGACTTTGTCAAGTACTTCAATTCGTATTTATTAAAAAATTGTATATCATCATTAAAATAAACAATGTCGAATTTGTATCTAGTTTTGCAGCATTCGTTTGTTACAACATTAGAAACAGCGTTTTATTCAAAAAACCAATTCAAAAATATAGATTTTGATATCACGCATTTATTTTATTCCTTGCTCAAATAAAACTACTGATGACAATTGGGCACTGTCATCTATTAGGTTAGTGCAAAAAAAAATTGCGGTTTTTATTTTAAACTGTAATAATAATTTTTATTTGTTTATATATTTGAGAGAATGACATTCATTCTTCTAATTTACGCCAATTTCTCTTTTTTCTATTATGAGGTACTAAATCAAACAAACAATTAAGTTCAAAATAAAATCGGAATAAATTTAATCTGAAAAATAGTTTTATTTTCATAGCTTGTTAATACAGTGTTATTGTTACATTGATTAGTTCAATCATTTTTTATTTCTTACTCAAATAAAACAATTCAGAAATTACAGTTTATTATTGTGTCGATTTTTTATTTGTTTCTGGCAGTATAATTCTAATAATTGTTATTTTAGTTAGTAAATTTTATAGCAATTTTATTATGGTACATATATTGTATACCAGTACACTAAATAAATTTGATACACAAAAGTGCGTAATCATTTTTGCACGAGCCTAATACCACCGAAAATTAATTAACGTTAATTTTACAACTAATAAAATAACAGTCGCTGGTATGAACAAGATATAACACAAAACATGATATTAGACAATTTAACATTATTTTTAAAGGGATACGGGACAGAATTTTCAAGTACAATAAATCACGATGAATAATGAAATTATTAATGTATGTATATCAAATAATTATCGAAACTTTTAACATAATTGTCATGAACAATTGCGTCTTCGACAACCTTAATCTGGTAACAAAAACCTGAAATCAATTATTTTAACACATCTCTCTATTCTATCGTTAAAAAAAATAAACTTGTTCAAAAGATAAAAATGTTTTAACGAAAAAGTTGTCTCTCGACCGAAAAGGGTTAACGATTTATTCAAACAAAATCGATAGCCTCACAAGTAATTTTCGTGCAATTCAACGTGTTAAACGGAACAACTATCACAAATTGTTAACAACAATCTCTGTTGCGCAGCCGTGACTCAGAATGAAAAGGGAAACGATTCGAAACCTATTCGTCCAAAAAATTCGTTCGTCCTCCGAGATTACAGAACGTTTCGAAAACACCCTGTGGAAAGTTGGGAAAATTCGAAAGCAGTCTCGATACCTTCCTCTCTCACGGATACACGATACACAGATATTCACTTGGACGAGTTCACAAAACGAAATCACAAAACGTGATACTCACACCATACACCCAGCTGGTGTGTACTCACACCGAGTATCAACAGTGTCGTTCTAACGGCCGATATGTATGTTGCAGAATTTACATAACTCGATTCTGAAAAGAAACATTAGCAACATTGTAATTGAGGCTCGCTTATTCGCGGTTCGAGATTTAAAATATGAATGAGAAAAAAAGAGAGACAAAGATACAGTAAGAGAGACAGAGGAGAGAAAGAGAGAGAGAGACAGAGAGAAAATGATCCTCGAGACAAGAGAGAGCTTGAAACACGCTCGTTAGATAAGGGGATGAAAGTAGCTGCATTTACATAATTTCATATCGTTTTGTAAATTTATTCTCGGATGTCGAGGGACGGGGGTATCTGATTATGCAAAATACTTCACGTGGTCCACAACGATTTTTAATCGTGCGTTAAGCATTCGATACACGTGACAATCGAGTTTGATCGAATAACAAGAATTATTGTAATTTCAGTTGCATTTCGTTTCTGTTCGACGACTTTATCTCGATGTTAATTTCGAACGAATTTCATTTTTGTAGCTTGATAAAGTTGTGCGTGAGATTGGCAAATATTGACACGCTAAATGCTGTGGAGGTATGTAAATTAAATGTACTCAGCGAGTCTGAAGGGAGTGATAAGTAAATCCGCCATTTTGATCTGAACGATACAGTAGATGGCGGTAAAATTCAAATCTTTATGAAGACGAACTTTTGTAGTAAAGTAATTGCTTACATGTATGTATATTTATAGAAATAAATATTTCTGTCGACTTAATACCACAGTTTTCTGTATTATACAATCAATTTTGTGGTTAAAGATAAATATTTTCGAACATATATTTGAATTCATAGATATAAATTAGAACAGTAATAATTTTTGTATTTATTGGAATGAATTAAGAAAATTAGTGATATAATAGAATAAATTGTATTATTTTATATTAAGTCGACAAAATATTTATTTTATTATTTCAGTATAAGAATTCAAATTGTTTTATAATTTATAATTTACAATTTCTAATTTATTTATAACTTATAATTTATAGTTTATAATTTTCCAAGTATTTTATTCGGAAAGTGATAAAACATTATAATGGAAAATTAATAAATATTATTACAGAATATGGTAAAACTCAATTTGTTCAGCTGATTCATTAATTTGCTCGTATCATATCTCGTTCTCATGAATTGTACAATACATTATATTTCATTTAGGAGGTGAAAATGAGAAAGAAATTCATAGTAAGTACACAGTTCATAAAGCAAATTAAACTGAAGATGGTAATTCTACCGTTTAGGTTAACATCGTTAAGAGAATAAACGAAGAATAATAGGTTTTTTAGGAGAGAATTTTACGGGAAGTGAAATAATTGTGACACTGATATTATCTGGTAATTTAAACTCACTATGCGTGTAAAGAGATTTCGCGCTAGTAATTAAGTTTATGAAAGCTGCTGATAAAATTATTATTATGACTATTTCACCTGGTTGTAATACAATTATATCTTATACGTTTTATTTTAAAAAACTGCTTATTGTCTTTAAACGAAGAATAATTCTGAAATTCTGTGTACATTCAACTGAGATTGTTATCAATGTTTCATTGCTGTTTTTTGTTAAGAGAACTGTTATAACAAATTATTATGAATATTATAAACATTGTATACACATATATATAACATTTGATTGTATATTATAATGTATAAAATATTTGATACAATATATATTGAAATTTAGATTAGATAAATTATTCATTGTTTTAATTTATAAAATTAATGTTTAATACGAACTGTAAGGCTTATTTAAGTTTAAATTTATTTATAAAGAGCTATTATTTATTAATAACATTTAAATTATAATGAAATTGTCGTAATATAATTGTTATACGTATACATATATACAACATTTTATAACATTTAATTAATGTAAGGTTAAATATTAAGTTTCATAAAAATGTAATTATTAAACGTCACGAGCATTTCATATCATTTAAATAATATCGAAAAAATACCAAAAATCTCTGTACCAAAACTCAAATACAAAATTTTTAACGTTACAAAGTAATCGTAATTTTAATCAACAATAAACCTACTTTTATTACAAACAAAACCGTTCCGTAATAAAACTCCATTTTTAAAATAAATATTTGTGTAACGAAACGGCATGTTGATACACGGAAAATTGAAAGGTAATCAAATGTACGAAGCATGAATTAAAAATAATGGAAATTCGTCGATCGAACATGGCTCAAAAAAGACTGCAATGGTTTAATAATGAAAATGAGTTGACACAATTCTCGATTCATGAACGTCGAATAAACAAGCTTCCAAATTCTCAAGTCACAGCCACTAGATTCTTATCATACCAGGCATATTTCTGTAATAAACAAGTAGGAATTCACAGAACGAGCCCGCAAATTGCAGGACACGCGACGATTACGTCGGATTCTTTCACGCAGAAACAATTCTGTGTCTTGGAGGGCCGAAGGTCGGCGTTATGTAAATTAATTCGCTTATCGATAAATATAACCTCTGCCGTTCTTCGCCGTTGGTAACAGAAAGGTTTTCTCAATCGATACAGCAAGAGAAGGAGAAAACATATACAGTTACTCGCATTAATATTCGGACACTGTACTTCTGTATTTGTTATTGTAGCAAGGGATGATTTATGCTGCTTATTTTACAAAAACATGAATCAGGTTTCGTAGATTGGAAATGTATAAATAATTTCGTTTCAGCTGTAACATTTCGATCTGCGATATATTTTAAACAACAAGTCATTTGCACGTCGCATTAATTTTCGGATTTTATGAAGAAGATTTATGAAATGTAGAAAAAGCTAGAATTTTAATATTTTGCTGCGAACTTTATTTCTGTACAGTAACCTGTTGGGCACATTAAATATTTTTTTCAAATATTCTGAAGGATGCTAGTTTTCTTTCAGTCTCGTTTGTAACTTTTGAATTTGTTGGTTTTACTAAGGGTGTAACTCATCACATGGGGTTTACGTCTGGGGGTTGTGAAGGTGGATGTAAAACTTTTGATAATCACAAATATTCCTGTATTCGTGCTGTGTGCTTTGGATCATTATCTTGATCAAGTTTGAAGATACTTTGTATTCCCATGCTATTTGGACTTTTTAGCACTTTCAGAATAAACCTCTGAAGCTAATTGTACAGCACTATTATGCTGATTTTTGTTAATTCTTCATACTAATTTTTTTCTTTTTCATTCAAAATTACAGATTCCTTTTGTTTGTTAAATTCGATGCGATCTTTCTTACATCTGCAGCTGTACTCTTCTTCATTAAACCCTGTGCTGCTTCTCCATAAGTTTTACCTTTCTCTTTATGATAAATTTAAAGTCGTCTCTTATCAAAACTGGTATCTCCATTATCGTTGCATTTTGAATTTAGTCGTCTACGCTTTGAAACACAATCTTATACTGAAGTAGAATTATACTCCAGACGTTTGCATACAAAAACCTATCCCGCAGCCCAACTAGCTCCTAAGTATTACTAACTTGTTGAAACTGTTCCAGTCCGAAGATTAATGAGACCCGGAAATACATTTTGTTTCAAATGATTTATTCAACTAAATATTATAGCCAAGAGTTGTTGATGTATTTTTTATCTACAATGAATCATCTTTCTGTAAAATAAGTAGTATAATATCAAAATTTGAAATATTGATACTTAACAATTTGTTAATTCAGAAATGTAGAAATTTAGAAATTTTCAAAGTTTCAAACTTTCAAACTTTCAAATTCGCAAATTTTCACATTTAGATCATCAGAAGTTCAACTACGTTCAAAATTACAAAATATTCATATATTTGGTAGTTTCCAAATTTTGTAATCGACTAACGTTCAAACTTCTCTTAAAAACTTCAGAAATTTGCTAAATTGAACATTTACATATCTTCAAATAGTAATATATGTAGTAGCGAACTATCAAAAATCAATTTAAATTGTGTTATCCGTTCAACCTTCCTCATTTCTCAACCAGCACGTCAATTTCGTAAGACAAATTTTTAATACTAAAATTTCTATTAAAATACTTGTACAGTACATGTATTTTATTATTTACATAATTGTAGTCATACGAACATTATATTACAGAAATAGGTTTCATTACAGGTTTTTAAATTCAAAACAAAATGTTACGTATCTTTTGATATGCACAAAGGGTTAAATTTTAACATACTATCAATCTCATTCATACATAAACTTCTCTCGTATTCAATCAGTCCTTCGTCCAACCATAATACCTCCTTTTGTGACTGATAACCTATGCCGTTCGGAAAAGTGGATTTAAGACGATCTGAGAATAAGCTGCTCATTTAGAGCAGGATTTCCACGGTCGACAAAAGGCGCAGGACTTCGGAAAATTTAGGTTAACTTCCGATATAGAACAACAGTCTCTCGAAGGCTTCGAGCCGACGAATCCCTGACCTATATCCCTTAAAACATCATATCGCCATTACGTGTACTTTGCACGCGAAACACCATATATGTCCCTCTGTACACACACATGTACACATATGTCTCTGTACAAAAATACATAGGTATGTATCTTACTACACTTACATATACATTGGTGTGTCCGTACATACATTCATATGTGTTTCTATGCATATATGCATACATATGTCTTTAACACATTCATATATATGTGTCTCTTTGTACACACACATGTACATATATGTTTCTGTACATACACTTGTGCATATGTGTTTACACTCACTCATATAAGTACGTGTCTTTGTACATACATATGTATATGTATTTCCAGACACATAAACACATATGTCTTTGCACTTACACCTATGTATACATATATGTTTCTGCACAATGCACATGTGCATACATGTCCCTGTATACGCAGACGTATTATAAGTCCTGCTACACACAGATATGCACGTATGATTTGTACAAATATATGTACACATACATCTCTGTACTCACACGTCTATACATATATCTCTGTGCACATGTATATTTGTGTCTTTCTACACACACACACATACCTGTATGTCTTTGTACAAATACATATACACATGTATCTGTGCACTCACAAATGTATATGTCTCTGTACACACACATGTATATTTGTGCCCTTCTACACATACATGTATGTCTCTGTACAAATACATATACATACATGCTCTTCTACACACACATGTACACATGTGTTTTTCGTCCGTGCAGAAACACACACGTATACATACGTGTTCATATGTGTGAAGGATGATCTGAAGGGTGAATCTTTAAAATCACGGCACATGCCTCTGTAAAGAAGTCTCGTTTCCTTTGCGGATAAGGAGACTTCCGCCACGGAAGGCTGGCCACGGCATTGGCGAAATTCGATAAAAGTCCAGCTGGAAAATTTCGTGGCTGGCATACGACAAAAGGGAAGTTCCAGTACTTTGATCTCCCGAATGTCAGGAAATGTGATTTTCAGCCTGACATTTCTGTTGCTTTGGATGGCTGCGCTGTTTTGTTCCTTAACGCGTTCGAAAGATTCTTTTATGGAGTACGCAGATTAATGTAATTCGTTATTAGTTTGTTTGCACATTGTTTCGCTGTAGAGTGTGGTGAAATGATATTATAGAGAGGTACGTTTTCAGGAAATGGGTTTTTATATCGGTTTAAATCACTGATGGTTAGCACAAGTGGCCACTGAAGAACTCACAGGGATGATCTCAATTTTTGGAAAATGAGAATTTGGTATATTGTGGATTTGGAAATATATAATTTTAGAAATTTAGTAATCCAAAAATTGAAGCAATGGATATCGAATTCAAGAATTTAGAAAGTTAGGAATTTTCAAATGTAGAAACATAGAAGTTTCAAATTTTTGAATTACTGAATTAAAAATTTTCAAATAAAACAATTTAACAATTAGGGAATTTAAATTTCCTCTAATTTGAAAATTAAAATTTTTAAATTTACAGTGTTTTTAACCTTCAAACCTCTTCTCTGGAGCAAGCAATTTTCAACATACTCAATTACATTTCCAAAATAGAAGAAAATATGCGAATTAAATATTTTCTCAAGTTTCATATTTCATCAAAATTAGAGAGGATACAGTAGAAAGAACACTTGTGAAACGTCGCCTTTTAATGGTAGTCACTATTTTTCTAATTAGTAAAAATTGGAGAGTTTCCAGATGTAAGTGAGCACCTTAATTAAAAGGTACCTGTGGATCCTTTGTACGAGCTAAACCTTGTAGGTTACACACATAGGAATTTGGTGTTTCTGACGCCATATCATCAACTCTTGAATTAAGTGCAGCAGAAATATTTCTGACATGAAGGCACTAATTGACCCGAACGTATATTGCACCTAAAACTTTTCTCAACGGGTACCAAAAACTCATTTATTGTATGAGTCCATTATTACATCCTAGGAGATAAATGAGCCGTTTATGTTGAAAGTGGCCTAAGTCCATTTAGATTTAAATTGAGATATTTAAGAGCTTGCGTTTCATTCATTCATTAATAATTTAAAAGCATACAATTTGAAAAGTAATAATTTAACAATATACGTTGAATGAACGTTTTAAATATAACTATGATAGCAAATTTCTGTCGCGAAGAACATAAAACTGTAAGAGTTATAGATTTCACGAGATATAGGGCTGTCAAAGTGTCAAGAATTAAAATGATCGCCATCGAGGTAGTCCTCGGGGAACTGATATATCGATGGAAACGTTTTTCACTCTTTCGAACAATGTTCGAAAGTTTTCACCTTCAAGAGGATTCTCTTAAACGATTTTTAATATTTTCAGTTATATGATTTGAAAATTAGGGATTTAAAAATTTTCAAATACTCAGATATGCAAATTTCCAAATCCTAAAATTTTCAATTTCAACATTTCTGAATCTTCAATTGCCAAGTTTCCAAATTTGCTATTTAAAATTTTTCAATTTCTAAATTTTTAATTTCAATACTTCTCAATACTAAATTTTTCAAATTTCCGAGTTAAAAATGTTTTAACTTCGAAACTTCTAAATTTTATAGTTTCTCGAGATTCTCAAACATCAAATTATCCCATAATCGCTAAATTCCCAAATTTCTCGAACATAATTCTAACTAGATTGCTATATCCGTAGATCTTTCAATCTCAAGATCTCCAATTGCTTATGTCACTAAATCCTTACATTCTCGAATTCTGCAGCTCCCAAATCCGTATCTATAAATTTGTACGTTATCAAATTTCTAAATCTCCAATTTCCTGTAGTACCAAATCCTTACATTCCCATATTTCTAGATTCCCAACTCTCAAAGGCTCCATATACTTACGTTTCCTAATTTTCTCGTTCCCTATTTCCAAAGCTGCAAAGTTTATAGACAGTCAACAATATCACTACTAGTCTAACAATTACTAGTTATTCAAAAAACCTCATTACTCAATAACTATTCCTTTTAACACTAATCACACTCACATATAATGCACACTTAATATGAAATTAGGAACAGGTAAATAAACAACATCCCTAGATCTACAAAGTCCGACGCTAGCAAATTTCTAGGTCTTCAAATTTCTATATTACCAAATCCCTAGATTCCTATATTCGTAAATCCCTAAATTCCAAGATCCCCAAATTTCTAGGTCCTCAAATTCCTATACTCGCATAGCCATAAGTTTCCAAATCTAAAATCTCCAATTCCCAAGGACCTCAAATTCCTACATCCCCAAATACGTCTCCAAATGTCCACGTCCTAAAATTCACCATTTTTACTTCATCACTATTAAGTTAACACTTAACGTACCGACACGTAATACACGCATACTTTGAAATTAAAAATAGAGCAGAAAAATAAACAAACACACGATAACACATAAATTAATATACAAATGAATTCTTTATCTCCACAAAGATCAACGCAGGCTTCATGAAAAGTATCTCAATGAATTTTGTAATTTTGAAAAGAAACCTTGTGAACAGATGAAGTAACCCGTTTAGTAGTTTTCGTGTTAATACAATAGAATAATTGAAGCTAAAGCTTTCAGTCAGCATCTTCGTGAAAATATCAAGAACGCTCATAAGTGCGGCAAATTGCTGTGGTACGACGAAGATTAAGCTTCCAGTTGGCACGATTCAACTGCAGCTCCTTAAAAGCACCGTTTACCGAGATATTTCGTGTTCACGAACGGCAAGTTTATTCTAATTTCTGTCGTCAGACCATGGGTTAAAGTAGTTCCATGCAAACGCAATCCTCATACTACGTGAAATCGCTCTTTTGCGTTATATCTCGTATTTTCTGAGAAAAATTTTCTGTATAGTAGGTAAAAAAGGTAATTACACAGCAAGGAAACGTGCACACGACTAGGGCAATGCATTTAAATGAATTTTGAAGCATAGTTATGGTCATAGGTGCTTGATAAAAGATATAAAGCCAATATGTATCTTCTTCTTTTTGTAATTTTTTTTTTTTAGAAAGTTGTTGAATTTGTTGATGTTTAAATTTTCAAATTTATGAATTTTTACATCACCATATTCATAAGTTTATTAAGTTCTCATTTTTAAATTCTTAAATTTGTTATATTTTAAAGTCTGCAAAGTTCCTGAATTTTCAAATCTTCAAATTCTAAAATTTTCAAACCTACAGATCCTAAATTAGAAATGATTAACTTCACGAATTTCTAAATTCCTAGATTTTTAATTTTCTAATTTTCTAATTTTCTAAGCTTCTAAGTTTCTAAGTTTCTAAGTTTCTAAGTTTCTAAGTTTCTAAGTTTCTAAGTTTCTAAATTTCTAGGTTTCTAAGCTTCTAAGTTTCTAAATTTCTTAGTTTCTGAGTTTCTAAGTTTCTAAGTTTTTAAGTTTCCGAATTTCCGAATTTCTCAATTTCTGTGTAATTACATTATTATTGTAAGGATGCCTAAACTTCACACAGAAATGTTTTAAATAACTTTATCGTTCGATTTCTCTCTTCACGGTCTCTAACAAAATGCATCGTTCTCAAGCTTTCCCGAAGGTTTTATGGGGAACGCATCCCCACTTTGCATTTTGGGACAAACAAACTCTTACTGTTACTAGGGGCCTGGAAAATATCAACCGAGTCTTGTTCAAACCTGGTCCCTAAACGCTCTGAGGGACTCCTTAATTTATGGTGCTCTAAACCTATTCTAACCGTTGTCCGCTCGCTCTTACAATCTCGGCCATTCCTGACCTTTAAGTCCGGCCTCGGACTTGCTCATTCACACGCGCACAAAATACAATTTACTAATAAATCTAAGCCTAAATTTTCCTACGAAATAAAAACCTAAACTAATTTGAACGCCAAGGTCTCATATACGCCGGTGACCAAATACCTTGGTAGGGTTTCTGCGCATTTTGGGTCTCTACAATATCAGCTACAATATATTTATGATTTCGTAGTTTTTTATGAGTTGGAAAAACATTTCGGACTGAAGAATTAATTTTTGGGATATCACTGGTGTGATTCTGTAGTTTCTTAACGGTATATTCATATTTCCGAACTTGGTATTTATGGGGTTTTTTAGGTCTCCTATCGTAATATATTTTATTATAATTTTGTCGGCACAAGTTTTCAACACTAACCTTATTAATAAAACTATTGACTCGTTTACCCGACTGATTTTTAATTCTCTCCGCAAATATCGGTTTTAAAACTTTATTAACGGGCTCTACCTGCTCATTTGTCTGTAGTAACGATGGACGCGGCGGTTGCAAGTATCTTTCTGAAAATATGTTTTTAAACTCTGCACATTCATTTTGAACTATCATGGGGTCGCTACTTAATGAAACTACGTTTTTGTTAAAGGGACCGGTATCAATATTTAAAATCTCAAGTATCTCATTGTTTAGCGGTGCCCACGTTTCGACACAAGTGACCTGCGGCTTCGCCCTTTTGGGACAGGTACGTAGTAGGTGGCCCATCTCTCCGCAATGAAAACAGGAACCTTTTTCCCTTTTCGGCAGGCGGCACTCCTGAGAACGATGACCCATCCTGTTGCAATTGTAACAGCGCATCGAGGGTACTGCTGGTTGCGCTAACCCTTTCGCTGTAGGCAGTTCCGTCATCCTCGGTCGACCCGTTGATGTTCCCGGCGTCGATTGATTCCTGAAGACTGGGCTCAGCCTAATTTTGCTGAACGCTTGTAATAACGCCGGTGTTGTAGCAAAATTACATAAACGTGCCTGATTACGTAAATTGAGATCAGGGATTCCGTCAATTATGGAATCCACTAATTCTTCGTCCGCAACTGGCACCCTGTTTGCCAAAATAATTTTATCGTGAAAATATTCGCTGAAATTTTCGCTATTTATCCATCTTCTTAACTCGAATTTCCGGCGGGCCTCTAACCTACTCTCTCGATGGTCAAACATCGTCTCCATATGGTCCAACAACTCAGCTGTGCTGATTTCTAAATACTCTGTCCTGGACTGAAACCAACACAGAGCTTTTCCTCTCAATTTTGAGCCAATGAGGATCCTTGCTGCATTATCATTCAGGTTGTAGGTTGACACTAGCAATTGTAGTTGTTTCTTCCAAATTTGGAAACATTGCTGCGTGCCACTGAACTCTGGCAACAATTCGCTAATAGCCTTAATATTTGAACTTGTCACTCTCTCCGATTCTTGTCTCGGACCAGGGGAACGTCGTAAGATGTCATTTTCCCGCTGCAATAATTCTATCTCACGTTGCATCAATTCTCGTTCCCGACGCATGAGTTCCATCTCCATACGCAGGAACCGATCAGGAATATCACTTTCTTCGAGACCTGGATTCTTTCCTATCCTTGAACGTAACACTACGGCATCTTCCCATGTTCTATTGGGGAAATGTTCATCAAGCCGTTGTATTAAATCGGCTTTATTACCCACTGTCGACAAACCATGTTGGCGCAGCATTTCTTTCAGCTCGGACGATAGAAATTCACGCTGGTCTGTTTCCGTTAATAAAGACATCGCGAGTTACCACTTCAAAAATAAATAAAAACGTCAAAGTCACACAGAAAATAACAAATGCACAAAATGTCACAAAGAATATTACAAATAAAGTCACACAGAATGTTATGAATAAAGTCACACAGAATGTTATAAATAATGTCACACAGAATAATACGCAGTTCACACAGAAAGTTCACTAATAACGTCACACAGAAATTCGCGAAGAGAGTCACACAGAACACGAACGATAATTACACAATTATTCGGATCTTTATCCCACTTCTGAAATTTGTAAGGATGCCTAAACTTCACACAGAAATGTTTTAAATAACTTTATCGTTCGATTTCTCTCTTCACGGTCTCTAACAAAATGCATCGTTCTCAAGCTTTCCCGAAGGTTTTATGGGGAACGCATCCCCACTTTGCATTTTGGGACAAACAAACTCTTACTGTTACTAGGGGCCTGGAAAATATCAACCGAGTCTTGTTCAAACCTGGTCCCTAAACGCTCTGAGGGACTCCTTAATTTATGGTGCTCTAAACCTATTCTAACCGTTGTCCGCTCGCTCTTACATTATATATAATTATTCTATATAATTGTTTCTATATAATAATTAATTCATAAATTACCCATAATACGTACATCATTAATACATGAATAATTCATAATGCAAAAACAATTATTACATAAATAACTTACAACACATGAATAATTACTTCATAAATAACTTATAACACATAAGTAATTCATAATCCATAATCAACAAGTTATACATAATCCATAACTCACATTTAATTCAATAAAAAAACAGGTACACGCAAAATGATTTCGCTTTACAGAAAAACAAATTTACAAGACACAAAAAGAAAAAATATTAAATAATCCTAACAACCTTCTTGGATCCGTTTCCTCGATAATGAGCCACATTTTTCCAATGGTCGAGAAAGGAACAAGATGTTCAGGGAAACATATCGGTCTTGTTAAATTCTTCCACGCAATATCATTCCAGAAGCACACAGGTTCTCTCGGATTTTCCGTAATAATGCGATGCACGTAGAGGCCGCCGGTTTGGAGGGTGAATAAAGAAGAAAAAAGCAAGAAAAAGTTGAGATAATTACTTGCTCACAAGTGGTGCACGTCCGATATCAGGCCGCAAATGAAACAACAAGTCAATGTTCGAGCAAGTCTGATCCCAGATTGGAACTTGTCCAGGAAGTTTCGGCTAATAACAAACGTCGACAAAGGCCTTCGCTTGCCAATCGTAGTTCATCTGGTCGGTGAAAGTAATCTTCTTTTGATCAGGGAAAATTCGTTCGTCGTTTAACCCCTTACCTTTCCTGACATTTTTACCGATCAGATACACTGAAATTAACTACCAACGAAACTCGCTCTGCCGAGTCAGCCATGTGAACTTATCACATATAGGGTGTCCTTATTTACCTCTAATGTGGAGTATAACTTAATATAGGCTGCTACAACTTTTCAGAATCGATTAACATATTACAGATATATTTTTTAGGGTCGCAAGGAGGCAACTTTACGGTGAAGTATTTGTGAAGTCATTTATAAACCGTTAGTGTTTTCCTTTCGTTAGCAGGCCGACCTGCAATATGCACATGAGGGTTCATTTTAAAAATCAGCTATCGTCTATTTCTTCGTTTCACTTCGGATATCATAAAGTCGTGTTTCAGAAGGTTCCTTAGAATTTCAGGAATAAGTTAATATATAAGGAATATATTATTAATTTGTGAATTCTCACATTTGTAATTTGTAAATTACCAAATTACCAAATTCCAAATTCCTAAATTCCAAATTCCTAAATTCCAAATTCCAAATTCCTAAATTCCAAATTCCTAAATGCCAAATACCCAAATCTTTAAATCTCCAAATTCCCAAATCTCTAAATACCCAAATCTCCGAATTCCCAAATTCCAAATACCCAAACCTCCAAATTCCCAAATTTCCAAATTCCAAATTTCTAAATTCTAAATTCCAAATGTCGGCTACGATCACTGTTAGGTCAGCAAAGGAACTTTATGATACAGTGAAATATTCGTAAAATCATTTATAAACCGTCAGTGTCTTCCTTTCGTTATTTCAGCAGGCATCCTGCAATATACGCCACGTAAGGGTTCATTTTAAAAATCAGTTATCGTCTATTTCTTTGCTTCAGTTCGGATATCATAAAGTCGTGTTTCAGAGGGTTCCTTAGAATTTCAAGAATAAGTGTCCGCAAAGTTCGGGACGTGACGGAATTTCTCCGATGTTGCCAAACACATGTCCACCATAGCGACAAACTTCGACACCCGTGTACCAGGGATGTACCGCGCTATGGGTACTAGAAGGGGATGATACGAATTAGTACCATAGATTTTTGAAAAATAAGAAAATTACATTTGAGGCTTTACCTTCTTCGTACATCAAGGAGAGGGAATCCAGGAGTCAGCGAGTCAGAATTTTGGCGAACCGCGACAGAATTAAAAACCCTTGTCAAGAAACAGCTTAGAATCAGTAAACTTAGTCAAAATTAGCAGTGAGTTTCCTATTCTTAAATCATTGGGTCCTTCGACTTAGGCACGGAGTTGCAATATTTCAAATGACACTCAGAGCTTACGTTCTAAATAGTATTAACACGATTACCCTCATATAGATGACACATTTTTATACAGATCTATCAGTTACATCATTCAAAATTTGTTCGCTTTTGTAACTGAAAATAGGCGTATTAATTACTTGGAAATAATGTACAAAGTTGCATTATTTCAAAGGACTCGAATATTCAGAGCTTGAGTTCTAAACAGTAGCAGTGTCATGTCACCCTCATATGGATCAACAGTCGCGGACAATTATTAATAAGTATCCTGACAATTACAGAAAAATATAAGTAAGAAAATGTTTTGTAAAATTTAACCAGTATACTCTATAAATAAAAATGATAACACAGGCTCTTAAATATTTTATCAAAATATAAGGTCTACGATTTTCTTCTTCGATGCTACATATGAATAATTACAGACTTTCATATCTTTTTTAACAATTTTTAATAACGCATTCAAGAGTCTCTTTATATAATTTATATTCATATAAATTCCTTATTTTTATTTGTAAAGCATGCTAGTAAAAACAAACTTGCATCACGCTGTATACCAAAACAAAGCAGTCCCTTGTAATTTCCCATTTTTGTCATAATTTTCTAACAAAGTCTATTAACATAAAATTCGTTATTTTCACGAATAGAGTACGTTAATAAAATTTGTCGATTCAGAATTGGGACGCCCTGTACGTCCTCCATAAATGTAATCCGCGAGACGCACAAATATCTCTGATCTGATAAATTGCTCTGCAGTTCCATAATCTCCGTTAGCAACGTGAAATGATGATCAAATAAGATTCTCGTTTATATAAACTTCTTGAAGGATCTCGATGTGCTGAATTCGCAAGCAACATCCTGTCTGCTACTAACGAGCCAGTCTGTATAATTCAATGATTCAATAATCGAAGAGAAGGCGTGTACCTTGGCGAATCGATCTGTCGAGAGGGGGGCCAAGAAATTTACAACCGTCGAAATACGTTCCTGATAGTGCGAACAACGGTATTCGCGACAATATTTCCTGATCTTCGCCGTTTGTTTCGCATTACGACGCCGTTAATTTCCACTGGGCGACCAGTGCCGGGTCTCCAAACGATATTTATGTAACTCCAAAGTGCTTCGAAGTATTCGCCATTTCTCTACGACTGTTTTTCGTGATTCTATAGCGATTTGAAGATCCCTCGTGATGATAGCGTCTCGTGCAATGTATTTCGTCCGCGAGACATTTTTATGAGAACGTCTCTTTATATAGCGGATGATATTAAACCGATGCACTCTGAAGATTTTTGAGCACTTTGGAAAAATTATAGAAGAAATTTAAACGTTTTATAAGTACTCTACCATGTTCGTCGTTTGAAACGTTTTCTGAAACACGTTTATTGCTAATGTGGTGCAATTATGCGACCCTCTACCTCGTTCAATGTGATAGAAACAAAAATAAGTCTACGATGTTTGTTTAGCTGAAAATCGTCAAAAATAGACAACTAAAATACAACGCGCTGTAAATTCATTCACAAATACGAATGCTATGTGTTTATCACGTATTTATTATTATTTATTACTTATCTTATTACGCATTTATTATTTGTTACATATTTTATTACGTACTCATTTATTTATTCGGAGGCTTAAATCACGAAATTACTTTCTTCGTCTTGCTACCTTATTGACGCAAATTCGAACGTGATCTTATACGTGAAAGGTAATCATTGCGTCCTCGCACGAAAAATAAAACAATTACAGTAATACGATATGGTATAAACGCATTTTGTTACATTTTCATATTTTTTTCATACAGATCGTTGCGAATATGCCGTCGACGATCCGTCATATTGGATTTTGCAGAAATACCGATAGATCCTTAAAGTACAACTAAAAATTTCACCCAATGATGTTCAATATGTAAGACCGTTAACTCTACATAATTGATCAAAATAAAATTTGTATATTTCCAAGTTTTCTTGAGAAAAAGTCGCCATATTGGAAAAAGTATGAGATGTGGATAAAATGGCGACGGTTCGAAAAGATCACGAAAAATTACCTTAGAGAATGTACTCTTACTGAGATCTTTCAGGGTTATCTTTATTGATACTTTATTCATAGAAGAAAAGATAAAAATGCTGTTTCAGAACTTTACAGGTTAACTTCGCGATTACACAATGTAAAGTCCTTTATCGTTTTTTAGATAAAATTATAGAACGAATTTGTAGAGTACTGTTTAGTATCTCCCTGTAAGTAGCCCGTGTACTTGCGCAAACAACGTAATCAAATGACGAAAATACAAGTAGTTAGTAGACAAGATACACTGAATGACTACTAGTATCGTTTCGACAGACGTTCAAGCCGAATCCAGACAGGCGGTACAATTAATCCAGCAAGCAAACCGCAGAATTTCATTTGGGAATCGCAGACAGAGCTTCGTAAAGCTCATCCGTTCCAGTTCCAAGACCAAATCATATATATTTCGCAATGTGTTTAATCAAATGAGTTTGATTGCGAGTGTCGAAATAAAATCATGATCGATGAGGTGCAGCATCTCTATAGAATGTTAAAATATTGGATGTGTCAATTTTATTGTATAATATATAGATGTCATTGAAAGATGCAAATAGTGATTAAGAGATATGGAGCTGATTCAACGCAGGATTAAGAACAAATTATTTTGTTTTAGACATTAGGTTTAAACATAGTGTAAAATAATTTTGTAATTGCTCTTTTACTGAAAGCTTAAGTTCTCCAATCATGAAATTCAAAGATCTTACAGTTTCATGATGTCAATTTTTCAAATACTTTAATTCACTTGTATAAAATTTTCAAATTCTTGAAATCAGAAATTCTTAAATTCCCAAGTTACAAAATTACACATTTCCAAATTTCTGAGTTGCTAAGTTTCCAAATGATGAAATTAGAAAATTTGCAGCACCAAAAATTCAAGTTTCCAAATTCCAAAATTCTAAATTTACAAATTTCCAAGATTACCAAATTCCAAAATTCCAAAATTCCAGTTTCCAAATTCCAAAATTCCAAATTCCGAAATTCCAAAATTCTAAATTTACAAATTTCCAAGATTATCAAATTCCAAAGTTTCCAATGTTTCCAAATTCAAAAATTTCAAATTTACAAATTCCGAAATTCCGAAATTCCGTAATTTCAAAATTCCGAAATTTCAAAATCCCGAAATTTCAAAATTCCAAATTTACAAATTTCCAAGATTACCAAATTCCAAATTTTTCAAATTCAAAAATTCCAAAATACCTAAATTCTCAAATATCAAAACTCTAAATTTCAAAACTCCGAGCGTCCAAATTCCAAGAATTCCAAACTTGTTCATAATCCCGTACATAAATTTCCACGCGAACTAATCAATTGTGGTGAGAATAATTTTATGTATTCTATTACAAATAATTTTGTTAAATACATAAAATCTTATTCAGTATGAAAATAGTAAATGTTGAAAAACGATATATAGACAGAACGATATATAGGTTATGGACAGAATTTATAGAAAACAAAATTACTATTTAAAAGGGTTTCTTACAATTTTAGCGTGTTATACAAAGGTGTAGAATGTTATTTCCTACGAGACTCTAACCATGTATTTTTAAATCATAGGATATAGTATAGAGGCAAAGAAATCGAATATGTAGAGCGCCTTTCGTGACTATATTTAGCTATCATTAATCGCTGAATGCTAAGAATCACTATAGTTATCTTGAAGTTGAACCATCACCTACTTATACCGTTTATATGTTACTTACCTTCGATTTTTGAAATCAATTTAGATCTAGTTTAAGTTAATTAAAGAATGGGTAATTACATTGAGATAAAATTTGTTACTGTCAAAAAGTTTTATTAAGTATAACAGTAATGTATTATATTCTCTAAACATATAAATTATATTTGCAATAATTTCTCCAAAATTCAAAATATTCAAATTTTTACATGAAATATAGAATCTTTTGTAAAAGTTGGAAATAAAAAGTAAGTTTTTGATGATCAAAAAAATTAAAGGGTTAATGCGTTTAATTTCAATGAAGAATGACTGATAGTACAAGTCTTCAGAAATAATATTTGTACATTATACCATGTTCATACGCACATTCTTATACCTGCACGTATATTTTATGCAAAGGGTTACACTGACAGTCAGTCTATGCAATTCTAAATGAGTTTATGTTACGTCACCCACTGCACGTGTGTTTATTCACGTATTTTTGTATCCACGACAAATACATATGTATACGTGAGTACATACGTGAACGATGGCACACACTGTTAATGGAAAATTGTTCATTTAAATCACGGAATTAGTGCGTTATAGTTTTTGTAAAGTAAACAGGCAATTTATAGAGCCACTTATATTGATGTTACGATATTACATTATGCTGCATTTAAAACTTGCAGATTGTCGAATTTTGGAAATTTGAGTGTTTGGGATTTTGAAATTGAATTCGAAATTTCAGGAATTTCAGAATTTTGGAACTCCGCAAGTTGGGAATTTTAGAATTTAGGAACTTTGGAATTTTAGAATTTTGGGATTTTGGAACTCCTCAAGTTAGGAATTTTGGAATTGTAGAATTTCAAAATATTGAAATTTTAAAATTTTGGAATTTGGTAGTCGTATAAATTTGTAAATTTGGAATTTTTTAATTTCAGAATTTGGAATTTGGAATTTTGGAATTTTAGAATTTTTAAATATTGAAATTTTGGAAACTTAGGAATTTGGGAAAATGAACATTTGGAAATTTGAAATCTTAGAAATCGAGGACCCAACAAAATTTGGAAATTTGAGGATTTAAAGAATCAGAAAGTTAAAAACATCACTTTAGGAATTTAGAAAATTAAAAATTATGGGAATGAAGTATTAGAAACCTTAAAATTTAATAATTCAAAAACTTGTGTATTAAAAAATTTGTAAACATTTATCTTTTCGAAAATTTTCAAATTGAATGCATATTTGACCGAATCAAAGACGCGTCAGTTACGTCAACGGCACCAATGTATGAAACACTTTCCAATAAAGGTAGTTTATATCTTGTAATAATTGAGCGAAATAAAGCATTCCGTTACCCAGTTTCATTCTTACAATGTCATTCGCTCAAGGTCGCAATAAAAGGGCCAAACGGTAATTAAAATTGCTTCGATCGATTCGTATCGTTGTGGACACTTGCGTGTTGCACGAAGATCATTAAAATTCGAGTCGATTCGCGTAACTTGATTCAGTTGTTCGACCGGTGAAATCAAGACCTCGACAACTAAAGATCCTTAACCCTTTCACTATTGAAGAACACTATTAACACCTTGCACTATGACCTATTTGTCAGGTGCGTCAGTCAGAACTAACTAAACACAGCTACAATATTAAAACAGACAAAGAATGTTGAAATGTTATGACAACATGGTATTCTGCAATCGTTGACTATGCAAATTATAATTGAACTTAAATTCCAAATTGAAGCATATTCAAAATTTGAGTAAAATTGATCCCAACTGAAGTACCAGTGCGTCACGAGTTAGACTCGTCAAAATAGTGCAAAGGGTTAAACTCTATCGATATTAACGGTCATACTGGGGTACGAGGCGACCCCGGTCAATTTAGCTACAATTTTAGCCACTTCATATCCTGAAAATCTGAATACCTTCTTTGAAACCGCGGTACTTTTACTATTTTTTTCCTCAAATTTCAAGAGTGTTCAGCTATAATTTTAGCTCTTTATATTAAAATCGAAAAAAGTTTTGAATTTTCCTATGAAAACTATCATTTTTTCAATTCTTTCGTTTTTGAATTATTTTTCATATTCAACTTTTAAAACTGAAATCAGCTGTGAAATATGTTAAAACAACTTTCAAAGATTGTTTATAATTTTTTCAAGTTTTAATAATGAGTTTCTTGGTAAGAAACATTTTTATGAACTTTTGTACAAATTAAAATTATGTAGAAATTAAAGTAAAGAGAAAGAAATTCACTCGAGGTAATTTTTTCAACAATTGTTGTGCAATTTTAAAATTATTCTGAAATATGTTAATGATTAATCTTTATATTGATACAATTATACTATAGTTAATACAATTAATATACTAATATATTTTCTTAATATAAAGTTTAACTTTCATAAACTTTGTTACATTTATTGTAGTTAGTTAAAATTTATTGTGGTTTATACACATTTATTACGGTTAAACTTTATATTATTTTAATCGGTTCTTCAATCTTTTTTTCAAAATCTGTAACAAACATCAAAACATCTTAACTTTATATTAATGTTCAACTTTGAACTTATTTAATGCATTTAACGAACTTCGATGAAACCGAACTTTTCGGTATTGGATTTTATATTAAAGTTAAACTTGAAGCCTTTTTAGTGAACTTTATCAAACTCCAATTTTGAACTTTATATTAAAGATGGAGTTGAATTTTTTTAATAAATTTTAACAAACATCAATATTGGATTTTATAGTAAAGTGAGACAAAATGTTTGTAAAAACATAAATGAATTTCATTATATTTTAACGTTGTGTTAATAAAATTTATTAACCACATTACACAAACTTTTTTCGTTAAAATTCTGTTATTAAAATGATACAAAATTGATCAAAATTATTCCTGGGTATGTTAATAAAACTTATTATTTTTATATGTAATTCGAATTACATACAGCAATAAAAAGCTAACCTAGCAACCTAACCTAACAATACAATAAGAAGAATATTTTAATATAGAGAATATACGTTATTAATATATATTAACAATATATCATCAACGAAAAGAATATTTTCATTAGATAAAGTTTAGTTTAATAAAAACATTATTAGCGAATGTTTAAAAACACCCTGTACACAAAAATCCACGTATTACCATAAACACGCAGGGTTTTTTTAAACGAAACAAAACCAAAGCAGGAAAACGAATAACTCTGGAAAGCATAGGAAATCCTGTGTTCATAAATAATTCCTACACAGCTAACTCTGGTCTTTCGATTAATTTTTTATCCACCTCGAGTGTATTCACGCTGACTCTAATATTCAACATTTCTTCGGGTATCGTTCGTTCAGATAACTATCCGAACATGCACGCGAACAAAACATCGGTTTCAACAAGTTTTATGTCAATAGCGAACTAGGTCTCCAGATTTCGAACACCGTAAGAATGTAACAGATTTCCTGTTAACTGTTTCCTTTACAAAATTGGGTTAAAAAACTTCTGGAATTCGTTACGTGCTTAAAAAAGACCGATTGATTATGTTTGAAACGACATATGAAATATGGACGGATGATCTGTATTCGATTCTTGAATGAATCAAGATGAAAGAGAGTTACGGCGAATCCGATGGGACCTCGTTTCTGGAAGCACGATGAAAAATTCACGTAGAACTCTGGACTTTGTCGAAATCATTGATGTTTCTCAAGAGACCGAGCTCCAAATTTCCTCAGGGTGATGTATAATATTACACCATAATGGACAGGGGTGTATCCCTTCCTTCAGGCTTAAGAGGTTACGATTTAAATTAAACCTAACCTCAAAATTCGCATGAAGCTGCTCTTCAGAATCAATTTACGTTTCAAAGATGTGTCAACCACATAGTTCACACACTTGAAACAGTATTTGAGAGACAGTAAACAACGTGGACAACCTAAATAAACATGTGCAATTTTTCAAAATCATTTACAGAAGTATTCACCAATCGTAATTCAATAAGTTTACAAAACAGTATTTGCAAAAGGAAACGTAGAATCTATAAGTTAATATGAACATATACAATTTTTCAGAATTAATTTATATTTTACAAATATATGTTAACTATAGTTAATATCATGGTTGAACAAGTTTAAAGAATAGTGCTTAAAATAGTAAACAATATGAAGTAATATGAACATATACAATTTTTCAGAATTAATTTATATTTTACAAATATATGTTAACTATGGTTAATATCACGGTTCAACAAGTTTAAAGAATAATGCTTAAAATAGTAAACAATATGAAATAAAATTAGTATGTACAATTTTTCAGAATTAATTTATATTTTACAAACGTATTAAACAATCGTAGTTCAGTAAGTTTAATGTTATTAAAAACATTCAATGGCATTTAATTTCATAATGTTTCATTTAAGTCGTTGAGTTTGATTTTGCATAATTTATTTGTTGTTAATTCAAGTAATGTACAGAATTTTACAAGAATAATGTCAACAATAAAACCAACTGCAATTACTGGCAATTATTCTTGTAATTACAGAAAAGTGTAAGTAAAGAAATAAATGAAGAATCAAATTTTGAATGAAACAAAGTTTGGTACTTTCTAGTTTATTGTAATAGCACTAAGGTTTATTGTAGTACAAGGCCGAAGCGAATTACGTGGTATGTGTGAACTATTTCACACCTAGGGCTTGGCTATGCGTGGAATTTCACACTTGGCAATTCCAAGGACATTATAATTTCCAAGACTCTCTGGAATGCTCTAAATTGAAATTTTCTAAATCAAGTGTCAAGTATACTAATTTTCAAGTTCATAAATTTCTACTTAAATCTTGAATTTCCTAAGTTCCAAAATATTCAAATCTTCTAATTTCTAAGTTTTGAAGCTTCTAAAAAGAAATAAATGGAGGACATTAATTATACAATAATTCTCCGTTTTGTCAAAAGTTTAGAAAAATTTGAGTAATTAGTATAATATAATATAGTATATAGTATAGTATAATATAATTAGTATAATGTGAAACGAGGAATTCATCCGCCATTTTGGTGGGTGCCTATTGTTACCCCAATTTCTCTATTCGCCAAATTTTACCACACACTGTTCCATTAACACTATATACTGTTGTATTCACGATCAATTTAC
Organism: Megachile willughbiella; assembly: GCA_945859595.2. Classification (NCBI taxonomy): domain Eukaryota; kingdom Metazoa; phylum Arthropoda; class Insecta; order Hymenoptera; family Megachilidae; genus Megachile; species Megachile willughbiella. The sequence goes on from OX243800.1 coordinate 13,085,462, forward strand.
GATCGATTTACCAATGTCGATAGGCAGATATTTAATAATTCGGCAGACACGGAGGCCAGGAGAATTCTCATACGCAAAATCACGAAGCAATCGACGGAAATGATTTTCGATTCGCCCCTGGGCACAGTTCTGAATGCGACAGCTTTGGACGTCGTTACGAGGCCTTCGTATGCAAGCTGCATGAGAACGAAATCGCAGTTTCATCGAGCAAGAACAATCTGGGCCGTTCTGTCGCGAAGATTTAATGAAGCCTAAGGCGATTCGCGGCTGCAACCAGGCCATGCTCACAGGTGTCGATAAACTGTGATCGAGCTTTCTTTCACCAAGTCGTTTGGCGAAAATTTCGTTTTCTTCGACTTGTTTGCGTCTACCGAGATACATTATTCATCGAGACGAAAAAGTTGATCCATCTTGTTTCTTCGACGAATAAAAATTGTTCGGCCGAAAATTACAGGAGATGATTCTTTAGAACTCGAGCTCTGAATATTCGAGTCCTTTGTACAACTTTGTACATTATTTCCAAGTAATTAATACGACTATTTTCAGTTACGAAAGCGAACAAATGTTGAATGATGTAACTGATAGATCTGTATAAAAATGTGTCATCCATATGAGGGTAATAGTGTTAATACTGTTTAGAACGTAAGCTCTGAATGTCATTTGAAATATTGCAACTCCGTGCCTAAATCGAAGGACCCAATGATTTAGGATTAGGAAACTCACTGCTAATTTTGACTAAGTTTACTGATTCTAAGCTGTTTCTTGACAAGGGTTTTTAATTCTGTCGCGGTTCGCCAAAATTCTGACTCGCTGACTCCTGGATTCCCTCTCCTTGATGTACGAAGAAGGTAAAGCCTCAAACGTAATTTTCTTATTTTTCAAAAATCTATGGTACTAATTCGTATCATCCCCTTCTAGTACCCATAGCGCGGTACATCCCTGGTGCGCGGGTGTCGAAGTTTGTCGCTATGGTGGACATGTGTTTGGCAACATCGGAGAAATTCCGTCACGTCCCGAACTTTGCGAACACTTATTCCTGACATTCTAAGGAACCCCCTGAAACACAACTTTATGATATCTGAACTGAAGCAAAGAAATAGACGAAAGCTGATTTTTATAATGAAACCTTATGTGGCGTATATTGCAGGATGCCTGCTGAAATAACGAAAGGAAGACACTAACGGTTTATAAATGACTACGAATATTTCACCGTATCATAAAAATGTCCCTTTGCGGACCTATCAGTGATCGTAGCCGACATTTGGAATTTAGAATTTAGAAATTTGGAATTTGGAAATTTGGAATTTGGAGATTTGGGTATTTTGAATTGGGGAACTTAAAATTTAGGAATTTAGAATTTAGGAATTTGTGATTTAGGAATTTAGGAATTTGGAATTTAGGAATTTAGGAATTTAGGAATTTAGGAATTTGGTAATATGGTAATTTTTTTTTATTTATTTAAGCTTAATTTGAACTCTCATAAGAGAATTATAAAGCTGTACATGAGGCTTACAATTAGTTGTACAAGGGATAATATGGTAATTTGATAATTTGGTAATGTGCTAATTTGGTAATTTAGAAATTTGAAACTCCGAAATTTGAAATTTCACAATTTAAAATTCTGAAAGTTGAAAATTTGAGAATTTGAGAACTTTTAAACTTCTATGAATTTAAAAATTTACAAATGTAAGAATTTACAAATTAATAATATATACATATATTTTCTACTAAAGTAGAAAACGTAGGTTAAATATTAGCCTCGAAAATATTTCTTGGTTCTATCTAAACCAGAATTTCATTTATATGTAAATTACTTCACAAAAGCACTGTCGGTTATTATACCTAACCTTTGTCATGCCCTACAAGCAATTACAAAATCTTTCCAAAGCAAATAATTAAAATAGAAAATATAAATATAAACACTTGTTCCTTCAAATAATTATAACATATCAAAATGTAAATTATTACAAAATTACTACAAAAAGTGTGCAAATACAAATATTGATAGTTTTTGTATCCTTCAACTTTTAGTTGCTCCAAGTTTATTTCATAATTATATACTGAAGTTTTCCTATTATATTTTCACAATATTAAAATATCAAGATATAAATGTATATAATTACATAAATATATTTCCATATAAATATATAAAAATACAAAAAAATTCCATATAACCATTACATAACCTCGAAAAATTGTACGTAAAAAATTCCTGTACAACATTCTACATAAAAAAAATGTTAATAAAAGTCTAGTAACGTTTTCATCCGATCTGCCATTCAATAGTTACATGAATCGACCCTTACCACAAGGCACTCTGTATAAACTATTAATTCGCATCGGATTAATCAAATTTGTATTCTATATTGGTCCCCTTATTTTCGTCTGAATTCCACTGGCGTTCATGAATTTAGCTCTGCGGAAACTGCATTACGGACATCGAATATTTAGATTGACCGGCATTACATGCACATCGTACTGTTCATTTGATTTGCAAGTGGCACAGAAACTCTGCAATGTATGAAAGGTATCGTTACAGAGGCTTCAATGTAGCTTAAGCGCCTCGTTTCGACTGATTGCATAATGCTGTCCTACCAGAAGAGCTAATAGATTACGTATTTCCGAGAAGAAGGCGAGTTCCGTGAAGGCTTTTGAAAATGAACAATGCTGGAGAATTGAATACGGTAACCCATATAACCATCTCGATTTTAGGTCGGAGCTTAGGAAATTTCGTCAGCAATTATTGACATTCTTTTCAATGTTACACGAAATTTCACTGGAGTGAATAGCACCTCGTTTTATTGGGTTTGCGCATATGAAATATCGTTCTCGTAAAGGTTACCACTTTTTCAAACGTGCAGACGGACTTTTTTAAAGAGTATATTATTACGGGTCCATTTGCGATTTTTTCACGTTTATACAAAATTTTATCTGGCAAATTAAATTGCGATTTATTCATTTTTTAGTACAGGTTAATTTACGGTTTATTCATTTTTTGGTATAGGTTAATTTACGGTTTATTAATTTTTTAGTGTAGATTAATTTAGGGTTTATTAATTTTTTGGTACAGGTTAAGTTACAATTTATTAATTTTTTGGTATAGGTTAATTTACGGTTTATTAATTTTTTGGTAAAGATTAATTTACGATTTATTCCTTTTTTGGTACAGATTACGTTATGAATATTTACTAGTATAAGCAAATTAAAAATATTTACTGGTATAAAAAAGTTAAAAGTATTTACTAACAATAAAAGTACAAAATAACTGGTAAACAAGATTTACAAGATTTCTTGTTTGCAAAAAGAGAAAAGGTATAAATATTCTTAAACGTCTTTTTACTTTAACACCTAATATTCAAGTTCACTCAAAAAATAGGCAGATATTTTTGAACTACAAAAGATTATTTCTGAAAATAATGTTCGTTTTGAGGGAAGAAATCATAGACATTTGTTTGAATTTATACTGTTTATAATGCAACAGTTATTCATATTATTTCTCAGTTGCTTGAAAACGGCAGCCATAATATGCAAGCGATTCAATCTTACAAAACGACTCAAAGTTGGACCATGGATTTCCAGGGGATTGTAACTGTCGGGGCTTTAAATAAGACCCTTCCTACTGCAGGAGTTGTGACGGAATGAAATTCCTAGGCTTCTTTTTACGACTGACGTAACGCTGGTCTTTGCAAAAGACATCTATGAAGATAAGAGAAAGTTTATTGTACCCTGCCACTATTCGGTACCAATCGGAAAAATAATTCAACTTCGCTTTCTTGTTTTTAATGTTATTTAATAGAATTAGATACTCTTCGATTAGAGAATACATTTTTCGACGATGTTTTGTAGGGTCTTGCGGGTGCCACATTATTTTGTAGGTATAAATTGTGCAGTGTGTAAAATCTTGTAAAAATTTATGTAATTTATATCTTATAATCATTTTAAATTCATATAATTTATATTTTATAATCTGTTTATGTTTTTAGACTTAATATTTTAAAAATATATTATTTGTACCTTATTATCGTTTTGAATTTCTACAATTTGTACCTTATAATCATTTTAAATTTATATATTTTATAATGCTTTTAATTTTATATAATTCCTACCTTATAATTTCATGAAATATATATAATTTGTGTCTTATAATCCTTTTTTTATACAATTTATGTCTTATAATTATAATTTATTTATGTTCAAATATAATTTGTACCTTATAATCTGTACTGTTCATTATCAATATATTTACAACACCAACTTCCATAATTCTGCTACTTGTATTTTACACCCCATATCGTGAAAAGTAAATGAACCGAAAGAAATCGTAGTAATTGCTTCGAATGTCTCTTTGCTGTTTGCTAAGTTCATAGTAGTGTGCATCTAACTGTTAGCTGAGAAAGAAATTATACGAAATGCGTTTCAGATCGCTCGAATGCCCTCGCGAAAACATTGTATGCGAAACAATGCTTAGAATGGCCGGAAACGGTCGGCGAGCAGAGGAAAAAAACGTAACCCGGTTTAAAGGCGGAAATGGAAGCTCGAAAATATGAATATTCGCACGAGAGACCCTTGAAGGTTCCAGAAATGTAGGTCTGCGACAGAAAGGAAGAAACAATGGAGAATAATTCCACAGAGGAACAAAGAGAAGGATGGAAATAAAAGTTGCGAATGGCGAGAGGAATGCGCGGAAAAATATGAAGAAAAGACGAAGGAGAAGGAACGAGAATAGAATGAATCGTTTATTATACAGTAGTAAATTTCTGCTTCGAGGTCTTTTCGAGAAAACGAAGTCTACGGGAAAAAAACTTGACTGCGAATGAAATAGAGCGAAGGGTTAATAGATTCTAAAAGGCACCATTGTGGGACACGCCAGTCACGATTGTTGCGACTTTATCTCCTAATAGAAATCTCCATTCGACCCCTTTCAAATCGATATATATCGGGATGTAGCTTTGAAAGAGAACACCGATAGGTTTTAATGCATCGATGCGTTTCTGCTGTAGAAGCGCAACATTTTTCGTGGACGATGACCTTTTTCGAAATTACCTTAGAATGGTCTTCAAATGACATTAGGATGTCGATGAACATATGTCCTGAAATCGTATTAGCTTTTGTCAGCTATTTCTTTCTACTTTTGGCAGCGATGATAATCATTTGGATGTTCCATTTAAATAGGACATCTTATTTATTAGTTATGAAAATCTCCACTTAACCCCTTTCAAATCGATACATATCGGGAGGTAGCTTTGAAAGAGAACACCGATAGGTTTTAATGCATCGATGCGTTTCTGCTGTAGAAGCGCAACATTTTCCGTGGACGATGACCTTTTTCGAAATTACCTTAGAATGGTCTTCAAATGACATTAGGATGTCGATGAACATATGTCCTGAAATCGTATTAGCTTTTGTCAGCTATTTCTTTCTACTTTTGGCAGCGATGATAATCATTTGGATGTTCCATTTAAATAGGACATCTTATTTATTAGTTATGAAAATCTCCACTTAACCCCTTTCAAATCGATACATATCGGGAGGTAGCTTTGAAAGAGAACACCGATAGGTTTTAATGCATCGATGCGTTTCTGCTGTAGAAGCGCAACATTTTCCGTGGACGATGACCTTTTTCGAAATTACCTTAGAATGGTCTTCAAATGACATTAGGATGTCGATGAACATATATCCTGAAATCGTATTAGCTTTTGTCAGCTATTTCTTTCTACTTTTGGCAGCAATGATAATCATTTAGATGTTCCATTTAAATAGGACATCTTATTTATTAGTTATGAAAATCTCCACTTAACCCCTTTCAAATCGATACATATCGGGAGGTAGCTTTGAAAGAGAACACCGATAGGTTTTAATGCATCGATGCGTTTCTGCTGTAGAAGCGCAACATTTTTCGTGGACGATGACCTTTTTCGAAATTACCTTAGAATGGTCTTCAAATGACATTAGGATGTCGATGAACATATATCCTGAAATCGTATTAGCTTTTGTCAGCTATTTCTTTCTACTTTTGGCAGCGATGATAATAATTTGGATGTTCCATTTAAATCAGACCTGTTATTTATTAGTCATGATACATTTATAAAAGATGCGAAACATGGAAATGAAACATGGATTTTTTACATGAATGAAAATCACTTAAATGTTCCATATAAATGACACTTTATTTATCAATCATGAGTCTTGAAACATTTATGTGAAACATGGAAATGAAACATGGATTTTTGACACCAATGATTTAGACGTTCTATTTAAATGAAATATCTTATTTATCAGTCTCGATACATGAAAGGTTTATATAAAATGTGAAACATGGAAGTTTTCAATTAAAGTTGTTATTTGGACTGTCTTCCTCTTGATTGGAGGAACGCTTCGAGCTTTAAGGTGATGTCCGGCTTCCGCAAACAACGTTTCCGTCAACAATCTCTCGTTGCTTCCATCAAACAGCTCCTGAACGTGTTCAAGGCCCTTATTACGATCGTGTCAAATCTCAAATGCTTTCGAAAGCTCCTGAGAACCTATGGCAACATTGGAAATGTTCTGTAATACTGGAAACGTTACTGACATTTCAAGCATTAGAGCACTTTGTTCGAGGTACACACATATATTATTTTATATCTGCTATAGTAAACTATAATATTATTTTATTTGTGCTATATATCGTATTTTATTTGTACAACTCTTATTTCAAACTGTAGGTATTTGAAATATTTTTTCTCTGAATTTTTCTTATTACTGGTGTAACTTAACTACATATGGGTGTCGGTTTTATCTTAAACACACATGGTCCTCAGCTCTAACTTAGCACATGTTAAAAATCCATCGTAGAAAAAATAATTGACTTTATCTCAAAAATAAATATATTTAAGTACCCTTATTTCTCTGCTAAACTATTTTAACGAAATGTTATAAATTGCAACAAAATTGTGTAACAAAACAGATTTCGATAAGCACATGTATACGTGTTCATGACAAAATACGATATCAAATAATTCTCATAAAAATAAAAATACTTTGGCGTAAGAAAACAAGGTTTCACTCCATTTCGTTATGTTGTTCTTTTAGTCGGAGCGAACGCCGAAAAAAGATATATTAGCGGTTTAATTCCACCATAACTTAACCATAGCCAGGAGCTTTCTCGAAGAAAGTTGAAACCCCCTCGGAAACCACTTGCCATAGCTATCCCTCGAGCCGTTCCGTTCATGTTCGAGAAAATCTGTTGCGTTTTCCACGACGAATGCGTCTTTTCGCCGTGGAAATTGCCTATGCTTCACACGAGCATGATCCCCGCACGTAGGTAGAACGTGGGCAGTGGAAAAGGGTCAGGAAAGATTGGTTAGTTCGAGTTTCGCAATGTCTGGTGAGAATTGGTGATTTCTGACCTTACTTTGTGTTCGTAAAAGGTGGTCCAAACAAGGAACGTTAGACATTTTTATTAAAGGACAAAATGAATTGCGTACAGTTGACTGGTTTACACCTTTCTTATTTTTTAAATCACAAAATTTGTTCAGATTTTCTCGAAACCTGTGCTGATATTTTTGGAGAACAAGAATTAATGGTAATTTGCCGGGCTGATGAGTGTTCTTGATATTTTCATGAAGATGCTGACTGAAAGCTTTAGATTCAATTATTCTACTGTATTAACACTAAAACTACTAAACGGGTTATTTCATCTGTTCACAAGCTTTCTTTTCAAAATTACAAAATTCATTGAGATACTTTTCTTGAAGCCTGCGTTGATCTTTATGAATGCAAAAAATTCATTTGTATATTAATTTATGTGTATCATGTGTTTGTTTATTTTACTGCTCTATTTTTAATTTCAAAGTATGCGTGTCGGTACGTTTAGTGTTAATTTAATAGTGGTGAAGTGAAAATGGTGAATTTTAGGACGTAGACATTTGGGGACGTATTTGGGGATGTAAGGAATTTAGGGACCTTGGAAATTGGAGATTTTTAGATTTGGAAACTTATGGCTACGAGAATATAGGAATTTGAGGACCTAGAAATTTAGGAATCTTGGAATTTAGAGATTTACGAATATAGGAATCTAGGGATTTGCTAATATAGAAATTTGAGACCTAGAAATTGGTAGCGTAGGACTTTGTAGATACAGGGATGTCGTTTATTTACCTGTTCCTAATTTCATATTAAGTGTGCATTATATGTGAGTGTGTTTAGTGTTAAAAGGAATAGTTATTGAGTAATGAGGTTTTTTGAATAACTAGTAATTGTTAGACTAGTAGTGATATTGTTAACTGTCTACAAACTTTGCAGCTTTGCAAATAGGGAACGAGAAAATTAGGAAACGTAAGTATATGGAGACTTGGAGAGTTGGGAATCTAGAAATATGGGAATATAAGGATTTGGTACTATGGGAAATTGGAGATTTAGAAATTTGATAACGTACGAATTTATAGATACGGATTTAGGAGCTTAAGAATTCGGGAATATAAGTATTTAGTGACATAAGCAATTGGAGATCTTGAGATTTGAAGATCTACGGATATAGCAATCTAGTTAGAATTATGATCGAGAAATTTGGGAATTTAGCGATTATGGGATAATTTGATGTTTGAGAATATCGAGAAACTATAAAATTTAGAAGTTTCGAAGTTAAACAATTTTTAACTTGAAAATCGAAGAACTAGTATTGAGGAGTATAGAAATTAAAAATTTAGAAATTGAAAAATTTTAAATAGCAAATTTGGAAATTTGGCAATTGAAGATTCAGAAATGTTGAAATTGAAAATTTTAGGATTTAGAAAGTGAAAATCGAAAATTAGAAAATTATTATAGAAAATTAGAAAATTAGAAAATTGAAGAATTGAAAAATTGAAAAGTTGAAAAACTGAAAACTTGAAAAATTGAAAAATTGAAAAATTGAAATCGAAAAATTGAAAGTATTGAAAAATTGAAAAATTGAAAAATTGAAAAATTGAAAAATTGAAAAATTGGAACATTCGGAAATTGGAAGTTCAGAAATTTTAAAATTGAAAATTTGGAAATTTGGAAATATGAAAATTTTTAATTTTCATTTTCTCCTACTTCGTTAAATAATTAAACGACCTTATCCCATTTAAGAAAACTTTCGATTTTACAAAGTTTGTTGATTCAATCCGTCAATTTCCATCGAACGCGATTCCATACGGAATGGGCTCTTCCGTTTTTATTCTCCTATAATTGCATCCGCTTCGATTTTAATTTCACGGAAAGCAGCAGAGGAAATAGAACGCCGGGGGATTCGCTCTAATCCAACTAAGAGACTGCAAAATAAATAGCATCCATATTTTTATTCCCTTCATAGCGAAGGTTTTTGCAATTCGCTATTTGTTTCATCTCCCATGCGTTCGTTTTTCTTCTTTAATACAAAAATTCTGCAACTCTTCTTTCCCGTTGATTCAACATCAGTTGCAAATGAACGAAGTATAAAATAAGCGTTTGAAAATTGTATGATTTTGAAGGATGCATTTTTTTATGGAAGATTCTACGTTGCGATTTATCCTTTGTAACTGAAAAAGTATTCTGCAAACAGGGAGGATTAATTGCAAAATTCTTTTGATCCCAGTTTTTCAAGTAAGTCGAGAATTTTTAGTGCAATAATTTAAAAAATACATATGAAATATTTATGGTTAGTACACGTACTAATAATAAAAATCAAAATACGTTTCAATGTATTTTTAATCGCTCTTGAATATTTATTATTTAAAATTAGATAGAAAATTATATTATGCATTTACTGCAAATAAACATTTTCTAGACAATTCTGATAAGTCATAATTGATATTTGTACATAATTCTCCTAATTAATGTTATACACTTAAAGTTTACTAAATTATTGAAAATAAATATTTATGCTAATCTTTTGCAACAATCTAATATTTTCATTTTGTTACATTTCACTCAAAGATCAAACAATTCAAAATATAATATCTGTTATTTATATAACAATATAACAATGTGCACATTTTTAAATAAACGTATATTGTATAAATAAATTAAATGTATAATACAATAAATTGTATTAACGTATATTATATAAATGTTCATAACATATTTACAAAAGCTTACTAATTTCATAAACGTATTCAAACATACAAATTTTAATAAACACAATCTTATCACTCGTAAACCGAATATAGTTTCAAAGATATAAAACAATCTTCCAAACAATTCAACAATTATTTCCTCGCAATAAGTCTCAGATCGAAGGAGAACCATTTAATCTTTAAAATAAACGAGTCGTAAAGCATTCGACAAACAATATACATGCAATATTTCGTATTCTTTCAGAATATTCATTGAATCGGATAAATCTCGTGGCATATCGAGATTAAATGTTAAGCTCGAAAGATTTCATTGTCTCCATTGTGCCGGAAGTTTCTATCTGGTGCCCTCAGACAGCCATTATAATCCACGGTCGTTTTCTGTTAGCGAAAGAAACTAAAGAGACAATTTCTCTAACGATCTTTTGATAGTCGACATTAACGAGAAATCCTCTTTCTATTCCACGAGCCCTCTTCTGCTCGTTGCCAAAGTAGTCGGAGAATAAAAACGAAACTGCACGTGCCGGTGAATGTCTGAAGTCATTGAACAAACCACCGACGGTTTATTCATAAGCTTGAAAATAATCATACAACTAAATAGTCAACAGAGAAATACTGAAGTTCACGAATTTCCACATTTGAGTATTTATATATTCAGAAATCGTTTTCAATTTCCAGATTCAATAATTTTTTAATTACTGAACTTCTGAATTTCTGAATGCATAAAACTTCGAATTTGCACATTTCTAAATTTCCAAATCCAGAACTTCTCCATTGCACAATAGCACAATTTCCAAATTTTCAAATTTCCCAAGTTCCAATTACACAGTATCAAAATTTATAAATTTTCAATTTCCAAATCTCCAAATTTCTTACTTCCAAATTTCCAAAGTCCTAAATACCCAAATTCCCAAAATTCCCAATTCCTACATTACGATTGTAAGTTCCCAAATTACAAAATTTTCGAATTAGCTCATTACCAAGCTCCTAAATCCCACAATTCCCAAATTCACAAATCCCTAAGTTACCATAATCACAAATCTTAAAATCGCTACATTGCTAAAATTTCCAAACCTTCAAATTTTCACATTATCAAGTTCCCAAATCCTCAAATCCCCAAATTTCCAAAATTCCAAGTCTCCAAGTCCCTAAATCTCCAAATACTCAAATTCCCAAATCCCCAAATCCCCAAATTTTCAAATCCCTGAATTTCCAAATTTCCAAATCCCCAAGTCCCAAATCTCCAAATACTAAAATTCTCAAATCCTCAAATCTCCAAATCCTCAAATCCCCAAGTCCCCAAATCTCCAAATACTGAAATCCTCAAATCCCCAAATCCCCAAATCCCCAAATTTCCAAATCCCCAATTGACCACATCCCCAAATTTTGAAATTTTCAAATCTCTAAATTTCCAAATCCCCAAGTCCACAAATCTCCAAATACTCAAATCCTCAAATCTCCAAATCCCCAAATTTCCAAATCCCCAAATCCCCAAATCCCCAAATTTCCAAATTCTGAAATTTCCAAATTTCCAAATCCCCACGTCTCCAAGTCCCCAAGTCCCCAAGTCTCCAAGTCCCCAAATCCTCAAATCCCCAAATCCCCAAATCCCCAAATTCTCAAATTCCTAAATCCCCAAATCCCCAAATGTCCAAGTATCCATATTCCTAAAATAGACTCCTATTAAAATCTCGATATACTTATTACTTCCAAAAAAAGTCATATCATCTATTAATTACTTTTAAACTCAAGCAACAAAATCGTTCGAGCAAGCAATCGAGCTATATCGAGAAATTTATATAAAAGTTCTCCGTATAGCAGACACGCAATTTCCAAAAAGGCAAAAAGAAATCCAGGCCTTCGATGCAGCGAACCAATTGTCTATAAAGGTCGGCGATAAAACGGATCGATATCGCCGGTTTAAAGCAGGCTGCATCGAGGAAGCGAAAGAAAACTGGCATAGTTTGCCCGTTCAATGAACATAACACTTACCAGCGGTGCATTCTCATAATCAAATTAGAAAGGCTTTTCATTTTCGTGGCAAAGTAGCCGTGGAATAAGAACGTGGACGACGCCTACAGGCGTAGAATTTGCGAGCGACAAGCTGTCGAAATATGGACGGGAAAAAAGCCACTCGAGCCGTCCACTTTTGCGAGAGGGAAAAATAGAAGCTTGCATAAAACAGTAGACTCGGTAACGTGGGAACAAGAATTTTTTCCGCACGCGAAATAATCTAATAAATATGTCGGTTCTGACGTTAATCTACCTACGTGTATACACGTGACGCGAATAAGTTGTTACAATAATTGATTACACGTTTCGTGTTAAACTGATATTTGTGTACCTCGCGTTGAAAGTTGATTAATTCGCGCTTTTCACCGGTGCAAATATTTTTTTCTCTTGATTAATTTGCTTGTATTTTGTTATTTTTGTGAGGGACTTCTAAATAGAATGGTTCACGGAGAAATAATTACTTTTTGTGTTTGTTTTTTATGTTCTTTTTATCGTAAGGAATTCTGATTGTTAATCATAATCAAGGTTATATGATTATTAATGTAGGAGAATGTAATGGGTGAATTGCTAAATACAATTAAAAAGAAAACTGACATGTTATTTTAAAAGAGTACTTCATTTGAGATAAAATATATAAAATAATAGTATGTTTTGTTAAAAATTGTTGTTATAGTTCGTTCAAACTATAAATATCGTGCTTTCAATAATAATATAGATAATACAGAAGGATTCTTTAAAAATGAATTAATTAAGATAAAAAATATTAGAAATGCAGGGTGATAAAATAATTCTAGTCACTCTTCATTTAAACTATCCGTAGATTTGAAATTGTAAAAGAGATTGCATTTGCTGTTGTAAAAAGAATTATTTTATTAATTAACTAATTTTCTTATAAAATATTTTCTTGCGAAATATTGAATAAAAATATTATAGAGTATATTAAGAAGTTACAGATGAAGAATTTATTTCTTCTGAAACATAACCAGACGATTTCCAAATTTTCAATTTCTTTTTCCAAATTATCAATTATTTCGTCAACATAATAATTACTGAAGACACGCTTTTATTTAGAACAATTGAATTATTCTCGCGATCGATTTCTCGCAAACCGAGGTACCGAATAATCCACTCAGTTATTAACTTCGGAATCGGAAGAAGTTCCGGACGAAGAGCTTAAAAGGGAACCAAACGATCAATTCATTTGGTTAAAATTGAAAAGATCATGAACTCGAGTACGATTGTTCGTCCGTTTGACAAAAGAGAAGAGGAAGTTACCATTCTCCGGAGGACTTTCTGATAGCCGAGTTAGAGCGGATGCTCTCGACCTCATCGCTTCTTTTTTCTGCTTCGTGCCAAAGTACCCGAAGAATAAAAACGAAGTGCACACGGTCGTGAATGTTTAAGGGTGCTGAAACACTAAGTGGCGAGGGCAAAGCGCATTCCTAACGCCTACAACACAGTGTACAGAGCATACAGATGTGCAATGAACATACAGGCCCGAATGAATCGTTCCGAGACGAACTTTTGTCAACGAGATAGAATTTCATACTTTGCGCGGTTCTCAATCCATTTTGAAAGAACGTCAAGTCGGACAAATTTTTATTATTAAAGGTTAAAATTATGCTTCGTTTCGAAATTTACGAGAGATCCATTAAAATCTCAGATATAACGAAGAAATTATTAAAATAGTTTGAATGTGGGAGAAAAGCCTTTTCTTGTGTTTAACACTATTAACAGTTTCTCTATGCACTATGTTATTACACACATATAACACGAGCATGTATAATAATAAATCATTATATGTATGTATATGATCACATGTAATAATAATGATTATTACTTACTTATAATAAATATTACAATAATTATTACTTATAATAATAATGATATATATGATTGATAATGTACAATAATGTATGACAATATATGATAATAATATACAATACACGAAATTTATTTTGCTTCAAATTCAAAAATATTTTTCACAGCTTATTTTTGTAACATATTTCAACTTAATTGCAAAATAAATATAATATTTTTGCAGCCTCTGATTGATTTTACTTCTTTAAACATACTTTACTCTTTGTTGAGTATATTTTTTTTATTTTTCACAAAAAAGAAGTTTATGTTGGAATTCACATCAATTACCCACATCGTTTGTTTTTAAGTTCTATATTTTTCCTTAAAAAAACTTATGTTGAAATCTAACCGAGACCACGATTAACCTATTTTTTAACATACTGTATATCAGTGCATCCTCACACCCCCGATGAAGGTGACCGCAATGCTAGCAACTATTTAAAATAGTTTGTAAATTGCAATTTAAAATAGTTTGCGACAGGGAGTACGAAATTGTAGTAACCTAAAGTTACGATGTAATTTATGTCAACCTCATCAGATATTAATTAAAATTTTCCTAACGTGCTCGTTAAATTCTGTTGTTAGCAAGAATTCTTTGGTGCAAAATATAATCTTATATTCATTTGCTATTATAATTTTTAATTATATTTTTGTATAATTATGATTCTAAATTATGTTTTTCATACATTTATAATTAAAAATAATATTCATCATACAATTATAATTATATATTATATTCTTTATATAATTGTATATTATACACTTTGTATAATTATGCAAGTTTGATTTTTTATTCATCAAAGTATGTTTAATAATACATATTTTGATTTTCTATTTGTCCAAGTACGTATTTAAAAAACCCTCCTACACCCTCCAGTTTCCGATATATTTAAGAAAATGTATTTTCAACCCTCAAGTTTGAGGGTTATTTTCACCCCCTCAGCACGAACGTCAGCAGATATAAAAAAATACGTATCACATAATTTTCGAAAATCTACCACATACGTAAATTCCATTAAAATCCGTATGTAACATCTTGGTGTAAGAATTGTTACGTGTTAAATTTTAATAAAAAGTCCTTAACAAAATTTAGACGTCGTGAAATTTGCAAAGTGCACATTTAATTCCACAGCCTAATAAATTGCAACTTAAATTGACAAATATGATTTTTATACTAATGATCCTAATAATAATAAATACAACAATAAACAATTCTAAAATGTAATTATACAAAAATATTACATTACTTTTTATATTATTATATAATAAGTAATATTATATAAAATAAGTAGTATTTCTACTGAAGAAGACTGCTCTTCGAAAAGTGAACAATTCGTACGATTTATAATACAATTTCTTTCACGTATATTCTCCTTACGTGTTATCGGAAAAAAGAGAAAAAACCTTATAAACCATTGTCTCATATCAGATTTCCCTTCATTTTTCTCACCGCATTTTATTTCAACTCGATTTTCCCGTTTCCCTACAACCCTCCTCGCTTCCTTTTCTTCTCAGCTACCCTTCTTCGACATCTACCCCGATCGATACCATTTTCCTAAGTGATCTCGTGACACGTGAAGATTATTCAAAAGTGGATTACATTTTTGTCCTTCCTTGTCTGCTCTTTCCTATTCAGGTTTTCGCTATACTTTTCTTCTTAAATATTAACAAACAAGAGAACAAATTTCAATTTAAGAAAAGACTAGCAATTAGAATGTTTTTACAAAATAATTTAAACATAATTTTATGCACACGATTGTTGTAAAATATGTCAAATATGTGACATAAACACTAATATTAGAGACTTTAATTATTTTCTTTAATACATAATTTATTTAATAATTAATACATAATTACATGTAATTAACGCATTCGATTGATTTATGTATAGATAGTTGCTAATTTTAATTTATGCAAATTAATATATCGTTTTGTGTGTTATAAAATAAATGAAGGATTCAGTGAGTTCTACTTTCTGGTGAAAATTCACGCAGAAAAAATTCTAGTGAATCAAATTTGGATAAAGTAGAGTAGGGGATAAATATGATTTTAGGGATTTGGACATTCAGTAATTTAGAAACGTTCAAGAATATAGGAATATGGAAATATAAAAATTTTGAAATGTAGGACGTAGAAAATTTTGGCTATTCAGGAAAGTAGAGACTTGTGATAAAGGCAATTTTGGAGATTTGATATTTGGGAATTTGGAAATTTAAATATTTGTATATTTGGAAAATTAAATATCTTTTAATTTAGAAATCTAGAAATCTAGAAACCTCGAAATGTAGAAATGTAGAAATGTAGAAAGGTAGAAATGTAGAAATGTAGAAATGTAGAAATGTAGAAATGTAGAAATGTAGAAGTGTAGTAATGTAAAAATCTAAAAATCTAAAAATCTGAAAATCTGAAAATCTGAAAATCTGAAAATCTGAAAATCTAAAAATCTAATAATCTAAAAATCCAAAAATCTAAAAATCTAGAAAAATAGTATTATTACTACCTATAGAGTATTATTTTTCTACCCACCCCCAACAACAACCCTGTAGCTCTATTTCCCAACCAAAATAAAATACAATCAGCTGTTACAGTTTCATCGTTACTTTCTCTCCCTACGAAATGTGGGTCCCACATATTATGAATCAGCCTGTAGCCAGCGCCCGCACCTCACATGTGGCAAATACCAAACACAGACTCGTCTTTTCCACGATTTCCTTGAATACTTCAGAGAATTGACCTTATCGCTGCACAAACAGTCCGCGAACCTTAACAGTCGTCGCCGAAGAGGAAGCTGCTCGTCAGTCTAGTTTCCATCAAAGCCCTTTCGCGACAAAGTTCAACGATACTTTTCTCTCTCGTCAATCGCTCGCTTGTTGGCCGCTCAAACGACAAGCGAGTCGATCGATGAGCCTCGTTTCGCCATCTGTTCTTCCGAACTACTTCCAAAGTCGTTTCGCTGTTCCACACTTGCCGCATAAGTTACTTGAGTCAGTACCCGAACTGCATTAGGGGCATTTTTACAGACAGCCACCTTTACGGAAGATTTACAGCGACGAAATGCAGAACGAGGAAAGAAGTTAAACTTGTTAATTCGCTGAGCAGAGCTCTAGACGGATTACTCAAGTTTTTTCTTTCAATCGCCTTGGGATTTTTAACTCTTGAAAGACGCTGAGTGGGTCGATTTTGATCTGCACGGAACGTGGTAATAATTCGTGGATTAAATTTACTATTTTCTCGATTTTATTGGTTTTGCGATGAACCAAATTTTGTAATTTTATGGGAGATTTTGCAGTTTTATAGTTGGCTGTATGAAGTAGTTTATAAGTTGTATAAAGAAATAAGTTATAATCTGCTATATAAAGAAGTAATTTATAATCTGCAATATAAAGAAGTAATTTACAATTTATTGTATAAAATAACAAATTACAAAGCTACATAAAATTATGTAAGTATTTATACTGTAATTTTATTTTAATATTGATATCAGATGTTATATTTAATTTTGAATTTAAGGAGATTTTAAGGAGCCTGAAAATTCCCTTCAGCAACTCAGAAAACGCAAATTCTAATATTCAGAAGAATAAAAATTTTTAAATCTACAAATTTACTTCCAAATCTACATTTTCAACAATTTTCAAAATTCTACAATTTTCAACATCAAAAGTTCCATAATTCCTAGAAATTATCTGTACCATTAATTATCGAATTTACAAACTTTCAACCTACAAATTTTCAAAATTAAAAATTCGCAAATTGGAAAGTTCATGAACGATTTTAGAAACTTTCAAATTCCGAAAGAATTTTCTTTAAAAAAAGCTCCATGTGTCAAAGTAAAAATCAATAAAATCTATTTATTTTTCAAGCTTCTATTTAATTATCATACGTATTAATGTTTAATTGAAAAAAATCTTCACAGTTTAGCAAACAATACAATGTTTTTCCATCCTAAACGAAGAGGTACGAGATTTTCTAAAAACAAAGGAGCTCATTCCGCAATCTCTCAGAAGGTATTGTTTTTCCTAGAATGTGAACCAGATGGTGTTCGCCAAGAGTCGTCTTAATAAAATTCGAAGGAACATGTTTTTCTGTTGGCATGATCCAAGAAAATCGGACGATAAGTCAAATCCCTGAAAAGAAATCTAATTTACCACGCTCGCTATCAACTGATCGATAACTGGTAATGTTTTATGCTAAAGCGCGGAGATGAGTGGCACGAATGCATCAGTGTCGAATAATTAGCGAAGTTGGCAAATTGCCTTCGTTCTTATGCAGAATTCAGGACGATTCCTTCCGTTTCGGTTCCTTTTCTGAGTTGACCTTTAGATCGCTTCTTTCCATCGAATTATTAATCGGGCCTGAGTGAGCATTCATAAGTCATTATTATTAAGTATTCGTTTGACTTGGAATCTGTAGTCCTTCAAGTTTCATGCCTTCGTAAACGCTTTGGGTTTAAAGGCTTCGTGCCTTGCAATTAGATCCTTCTATATTTCAATTGTAAAATGTAAAATGGATAGCGTTAATTTGAAATTTGATGAAATTCGAAATTGTAGTCTAGTACATGGGATTTGTATAATTAGTTTCAGTTCAGTTTGGTTGAAAATTTGGAAATTGAAGATTGCGTTGTTGAATTTGCACATTTTAAATTTTCCAGATTTTCAAATTTCAAAATTCATTATTCTCAACTTTGCACATTCTCAAATTCTCAAGTTCTTAATTCTCAACTTTAGAAAATTCTCAAATTCTTAAATTCTCAAATTCACAAATTCTCAAATTTCCAAATTCACAATTTTCAACTTTGCAAATCCCCATATTTTCAAATTCACAAATTTGCAAATGGACAGGTTCACAAATTTTTAAATTTACAAGTTAAAAAATTTTAAATACTTTTATCTCTCTATATTTTTATATTTCCATTTCTCAAAATTCGCAATTTCCCAAATTTTTAAATTTCCAAATTTGCAACTTACTAAATTACTTAATTTCTATGCTTTACAATTGAAAAATTTGGAAATTTTAAATTTCCATATTTCCTAATTTCTAAAGCTCCAAATTTGAAACACCTTAAATTTCTAAATCCCTAATTTCCAAATTTCTTCATTTTCAAACTACTAAATTACAAAATTTGAGAATCTCCAAATTACCGAATTATCAAATTTTTAGGTATCCTAACTTACAAAGTACCAAATCACTTGTTTTCTAAATTTGAACATTTGATGTTTCTAAATTTCCAAACTCCTCATCACTAAATTTCCAAATCTACAAATTACCAAATTCTGAAATTTCTACATATCAAATCTTATAAACTACTGTATCACTAGCTCGGTAAACTTGAAAATTTGATGCTTCTAAATTTCCAAATTCTCCAACATCAAATTTCCAAATCTACAAATTACAAAATTTTGAAATTTTTACAGATCTGTCCTTACAAACTATCAAATCACTAACTCTCTAAACTTGAAAATTTGATGATTCAAAATTTCCAAGTTTCCAAATCTACAAATTATAAAATTCTGAAGTTTTCACAAATCTATCCTTACGAACCACCAAATCACTAACTCTCTAAACTTGAAAATTTAATGTTTCCAAATTTCCAAATCAGGAAATTCCTAAATGTTCAAACTATAATATCTAATATCTAAAATCTTCTTCCTCGCATCCCTAAAAATCTCGAAATCTCACATACTCTCCTATATTCTCAACTTTCACCGAAATCAAGCTTGTAACCATAAACGAAAACAAATTGACACTGCATTTAAGAGCGATAAGTCTCCA
Source organism: Megachile willughbiella (assembly GCA_945859595.2). Taxonomy (NCBI): domain Eukaryota; kingdom Metazoa; phylum Arthropoda; class Insecta; order Hymenoptera; family Megachilidae; genus Megachile; species Megachile willughbiella. The sequence goes on from OX243800.1 coordinate 13,105,153, forward strand.
AACGATACGCGGTTTTATAATTGACAGAAAAATTGCTACAAAATCGGCCGATAACGAGAAAACAGAAGTTTGGAGGTAACGATAAACTAATGGAGCGATGGTAACTAGTCCGTGCACCATTGTGGAAAATCGATATATTAGGCGGAGATTAATCACCTCGAACTGATACGCTGTTCCGGAACCTGTTTGTCTGATATCTTTAGTGTACTATACTAATGACGGCGTTTTCGTTTAGCTTCCTTGGACAGGGTCCAAAACGCTTCAGCGGCGTGCTTCATTTTCGCAGCTGTTTGGTTCCATAATGAAGAATGATAGGAGTTTCAGTTTCTTTTCGGTAGATAACAAGGATTGCATTTATGAGAGTGCTATTTGCGAATTAAATCGAAACACGTGTATCGGATATAATGTTAAGAGTATTCTCGTGTTCCGTATAGAAGGAATCGATCCTTTACCTTTTTACTGCTAATCTCAGAAATTTCGGACCAGTCTGTTGCGTCTTACACATATTTTGTTGTATGTGTCTTATTAATATACAAGTATGATATTATTTATTATTACATTTGATTTCATTACTTGAAAACATTACATATTACTAATATGAGTATTGTATAATTTATGTACCACAATAAACAAGTGTATCACGTATACATACACTTGATTGTATTGAATTATTTTATTATGTATCATTCTTTCATTGTATCGTTGTGTCATGTATCGTTGAATCATTGTATCATTGTATTATAGCATCATTGTATCATTATACCATTGTACTATTGTATCATTGTGTCATTGTATCATTGTATCATTGTATCATTGTATCATCGTTTCATCGTATCATTGATCATTGTATTATTGTATCATTGTATTTATTGCAAATGTATTAAAATATTTCTTACGATTCAACTGTAATTATGAAACACAACATGTGAAGATGCAGTATTTTTTAACAAAATATATTTGAAATATAGTACAAGCTAATAACAAGTAAATAATTACAGAATGAAATGTTCAAGCAACATTTTACTCGAAATTAAAACTTCCCCAAATTTTCATAATTTTGACGTTTAAAATTGTTTCAAAAATGTTTTTAATGAATCCGCAGATATAAAATGCAATGAAATTACGCATGTACTTATGGTGAACAAATAATTTTCACGGGACCAACTAACAAGGTTTGCACGAGGTGCTTTCACTACAATTAAACACAATTTCGCAACATGTGCTCCAAGAAATGATTAAAAGCGACCAATACGTCGGAGTTTGTAATTATTAAAAGCGCTCGACTGTTTCGTCAAAGCAAAGATAAATCCACTTTACATCACCACTTGAAGTTTGACCTTATTTCCGCGGGATTAAAGTTTCATTTATCGAATGAAGGCACTAGCTTCTTGCGACCTTGTATGCACTGGCTCAAGTGCAAAGGGAACTGTATTCTCATCTGTTTCGCATTCATCAATGAATTATTAATTTTCCTGTTTTAAATTATACATTCTCAATTTTGCAATTTATGACAATATTAATACGATTATAATTCAATTCGAAATTATTCAAAATCGTTCAGAGTATGAATATACGATATTCATGTATGAATTACTAATAATAACAGGTATAGTTCCTTCCAAAAAAATTTCCTGAACGAAAAATATTCAATTTTTAAAATATTGCAAATTTGTAACATAATATACCTTTAAAACAATTTGTGTTGATAAAACATTTATTATTCACATCTTGTCAGAATATGAAAAATTTTCAATATTTCTTTAAAAAGATTTTTGTTGACAATAAATTTTTATAATTCAAAATATTACGAATTACAGTAAAATAGTTTGTACAGTTTAAAATATTACAAATTATAATAAAATATGTTATAACTCAGAACAAAAGAAATTATAATAAAAAGCTAATAATCCGCAACACTACTTTGCAACAATACATAATTTTTTCACAAACAACTGTATTAATAAGTACTCGTTTATTAATATTTTCATATTAAAATCATCTGCGAGAGTAAAAAACAAAATATTGTATCACGGTTGAAAAAATCCACGCAACGAAGGGTTAAAGAAAAAACAAAACCGTAGTCGAATTTGTTCAAAGGTATTTCGCGTATATTTTTCGCCAAATTTTGTTTGCCAATTTCCGCAAAAACATACACGAAAAAAACCTTGAACAAATTCAATTATCCTTTTGTCTTCCTTTTGAATTTTCCATTGCACGATTTTTCCAGCTTCCAAACAGAACTCGCCAACAGTAGCGATACAGAAATAATAATAAATTGAAGAATGATACCGAACAATGATTCAACGCGAAACCAACAACTGATGTAACTCGAGCGGAACACATCTCTCCTGGATAATTTTAAAGCGCGAAGAAATGAACTCGACGAAGAAATGGCGCCTCTTGAGAAGGACGGAGCCGTGACCCGCATTTCGAGTTTCACATTGTTTCTAACACAGTAGCCCTACTTCGTTACAGACCGATCGACAACAAACTCACCAGGGTTGCGTTGCAATATCACGGAAATGTTTTCTTCGAGGCTCGGGAACGACAGCACGCGGCGAGAACAAAGCCACGGTGTCACGGAAATTTCAATGGGGACTCGTTAACCCATATATTCATCTTCTTGTTAGCTCCACTGCATTCATAATTCGCGCGGAAACGCGTAATTTTTATTAACTCCGCAAGTAATGAAAATTGTCTTGTACAAGATCTATGAAAGTTCGAAAATTAATATGTCTTCCTGCTGGCATGATTGCGTTCGTGATTCACACGAGAACGCGCCATTTTTATTAATTATGTCGAAGAACATTTGTATTGTACAAGATCTATAAAAATTTTAAAACTGATATGTCTTGTTAATTTGACACTGTTCATAATTCGCGCGGAAAATGGTAATTTTTATTAACTCCGCAAGCAATGAAAATTGTCTTGTACAAAGTTTATGAAAATTCGAAAATTAATATGTCTTCCTGCTGGCATGATTGCGTTTGTGATTCGCACGAGAACGCTCCATTTTTATTAATTATGTCGAAGAACATTTGTATTGTACAAGATCCATAAAAATTAAAAAACTGATATGTCTTGTTAATTTGACACTGTTCATAATTCGCGAGGAAAATGGTAATTTTTATTAACTCCGCAAGTAATGAAAATTGTCTTGTACAAGATCTATGAAAGTTCGAAAATTAATATGTCTTCCTGCTGGCATGATTGCGTTCGTGATTCACACGAGAACGCGCCATTTTTATTAATTATGTCGAAGTACATTTGTATTGTACAAGACCCATAAAAATTTAGAACTGATATGTCTTGTTAGTTTGACACTATACATAATTCGCGCGGAAAATGGTAATTTTTATTAACTCCGCAAGTAATGAAAATTGTCTGTACAAGGTTTATGAAAATTCGAAAATTAATATGTCTTCCTGCTGGCATGATTGCGTTTGTGATTCGCACGAGAACGCGCCATTTTTATTAATTATGTCGAAGAACATTTGTATTGTACAAGACCCATAAAAATTAAAAAACTGATATGTCTTGTTAGTTTGACACTGTTCATAATTCGCGCGGAAACGCGTAATTTTTATTAACTCCGCAAGCAATGAAAATTGTCTTGTACAAAGTTTATGAAAATTCGAAAATTAATATGTCTTCCTGCTGGCATGATTGCGTTTGTGATTCGCACGAGAACGCTCCATTTTTATTAATTATGTCGAAGAACATTTGTATTGTACAAGATCCATAAAAATTAAAAAACTGATATGTCTTGTTAATTTGACACTGTTCATAATTCGCGAGGAAAATGGTAATTTTTATTAACTCCGCAAGTAATGAAAATTGTCTTGTACAAGATCTATGAAAGTTCGAAAATTAATATGTCTTCCTGCTGGCATGATTGCGTTCGTGATTCACACGAGAACGCGCCATTTTTATTAATTATGTCGAAGTACATTTGTATTGTACAAGACCCATAAAAATTTAGAACTGATATGTCTTGTTAGTTTGACACTATACATAATTCGCGCGGAAAATGGTAATTTTTATTAACTCCGCAAGTAATGAAAATTGTCTGTACAAGGTTTATGAAAATTCGAAAATTAATATGTCTTCCTGCTGGCATGATTGCGTTTGTGATTCGCACGAGAACGCGCCATTTTTATTAATTATGTCGAAGAACATTTGTATTGTACAAGACCCATAAAAATTAAAAAACTGATATGTCTTGTTAGTTTGACACTGTTCATAATTCGCGCGGAAACGCGTAATTTTTATTAACTCCGCAAGCAATGAAAATTGTCTTGTACAAGGTTTATGAAAATTCGAAAATTAATATGTCTTCCTGCTGGCATGATTACGTTCGTGATTCACACGAGAACGCGCCATTTTTATTAATTATAAAAATAATTCGTGTGCAAACGCGTAACCTTTGCTAATTATATGCGATAATGAAATTTGTGTTAAACATGGTCTGTGAGAAATCAAAAATATCTTCTTGTTATCCCGATTGCATTCATAATTCACAGGAAAATCATAATTTTTAATTAATCATAGCGAATAATATAGTTATTACAAGGTAAAATTCGAAAACAGAAATCCAGGAAGAAAACTTTATGTAGCAAAGTTACATCAGAATCAATTTTTAAATTCAATCACATATCAGCGTATTAAATTTGAACTTTATAATAAGAACAATATTTGAGATATTCATAAAAGAATATTGTTTTAATATGAATATATTCATATTTATTATTCATAAGTAAATTATGTATTATCTCAAATATTGTTCTCATCAAATTCATTATTATACCGTGTATGACAAGCCTTATTCAATTCTCTTCTTTAAATTAAAGGATTAGCATATAATATTCTTAATAATCGATATTATACTGTACCCGACAACGCGTCGCTGTTTCTATTATGTTAGTCAACGTATTAACGTTCTTAATACGGAATCCTTGATTGTCAGTTGGATCAAACAATAGAACAAAATGAAATTCGGGTATTGTTCCTGCATGGATTTCAATCAGGATATCCCGCAGTACATGCTGTCCGTAATTTATGGAATACAATGTTTAGAGAAAATAGAGATAATGGATACACAATACCCTGTTCATTTGACGAATTTCGATCACAGGCTACGAACCTGCAAAATTAATTATGTTCACTCACAAAGGTAAGTGTATACTAACTATTAATTAAAATGTGTATAAAATTTACTAACTATTAACTAGAATTTATAATTTTCAAATCATTACTTTGAACGTTTTTATTAACTATCATCTTTTGTAGAATTTGAAGTTTTGTGTCATCTAAAAAATGACCTACTTTGCGCCTTCTATGAAAAAGATATTAGAAAAAATTATTAGGCCAATAGAACTTTTTGGTCAACAGAATGCTTGCTTCAAAAATTGCAAACTTCTTCCACGGCAATATAACGAGAGTCAACTTACAACAAAATGTATTAAGAGTCGTGCATTTTTTCAACATGATCCTGGAAAAATATGGGTTTATGATAAAAAGGACAATATGAACTTGAAATAACCTTGAAGACCATTAAAAAATTAGTAACGCCATTTGACTCCCAATTGGAAGTACTAAAGGACATTTTTTACAATATAGTGGGACACCCTGTATATCAACTTATTTTCATGTTAATTCACTTATAGCGTTTCGGAGGCACCCCGTATAACAGAAGTTCGTAGCGATTCATCAACCTACAAAGTCAGAATGAAGCAATTAGTGAAGCTCTGTTTGCGTTATCTCCGGATGTTAAATCGTCATCAAAATCCAGGAACTTGCCTACACGTCTTCCACGACCCATCCATTATCGGATGTTCGAAATTCACGGTCGAAAAACAGAAAGCAGCGTTAATCCGAACTAACGTTGCGCCATCGGTCTCGAGCAAATCTCCGCCGAAAGTAATTAAACTACAATCGTGCCTAACAGCGGGGCCAGATAACTGGCTCCATGGTGTTCGTACCATCTGCAACTATGTCGAAACTAGATGTGGGCGGTAGGTTTCGTTGGCGAAACCGCATTTCCCTGTGTGCAGGTGCAGCTGCACGTGCAAATGCGCGACCTCGAGGCCGCACCGTCGGACTGATTCAGTTTGATCGAAACCGTAATTTCGCGGGCTGGGCACACAAGCCCTCAACTGTATATAGGGAATATCGAGTGGCTCGTATTGTAAGGTGTAATATGGATATGGGTGAGAGGAAATGGAACGCTCGGATTTAGAATTCGCGCTTCTTCCAAGGGCTTTCTTTAGGGTCGTCGCTGAACAGGTTCGAACGACTTTCGTGTACAGTCGGGAGCAAATCTGAGTTTTCTAGGGAAAATATGCCGACTAATGTGGGAGGGATCTTTCGCACGATCAATTATAGGGATTTTTTTTTATGGAAAAACGAAAGGGAATGTCATTCGTAGTTTGGATTAATACGTCACACGTATTGGTATATGTATCGTGTATCATATATTATATGCTGTATATCATATACTGCACAACGTATACCATATATCTTATTATTATTTATTTATAACAGCATTATACAATATTCTACAGAGATAATTCTCTCTAATGCTGAATAATAATATATCGTTTTTCGCAACACATGCGCAATATAAGTGATATTCATTTACGTTTGCTTTGCTTCGTAATATGTTCCTTTCTGAATTCCTTAAATTTGGAAAGTGAATGCTGAGGAATTTCGGAAATTACAAAATTTTTGGATTTGAATATTTACGAATTTAAGAAATTCGATAACATCGAATTTAGAAGATTTGAGAATTTGTAAATATAGAGATTTGGAAATTTGGAAGTTTGAGAAGTTAGAAATTTGAAAATTTGTAATTCCAATTTTCTAAATTTTTCCATATTTTTACATTTCTAAATATTAAAATCCCCGAATTTCAAGATACCAAAATTCTTAAATTTTTCAAATTCCCAAATCTCCAAATTCTTAGATTTTTAAATCTCTAAACTTCCAAATTCCAAATTATCAAGTTGTCAAATTCCCAAATTCCCAAATTCCCAAATTCCCAAATCACCAAATCCCCAAATCCCCAAAATTCCCAAATCTTCAAATTCCCAAATTCTCAAATTCTCAAATTCTCAAATTCTCAAATTTCCAAATTCCCAAATGCCCAAATCTCCAAATCCCCAAATCTCCAAATCCCCAAATCCCCAAATCCCCAAATCCCCAAATCCCCAAATCCCCAAATCCCCAAATCTCCAAATTCCCAAATTCCCAAATCCCCAAATTTCCAAATTTCCAAATCTCCAAATCCCCAAATACTCAAATGCCTAAATTCCCAAATTACCAAAGTCCCCAATTCTCAAATTATCAAGTTTCCAAATTACTAAATTAAGTTTCTAAATATCCAAAGTTCCCTAAAGAATCCTGATTTGTACTTGACTGTACACACGATTTCAAGCTTTCTTTTCTTGAGCTTTAAAGAAATTGGATCGAGAGTCTAATTTATGGATGTTCTTCTTTAGTCTTGAAAAGTCACATTTTATCTAGTTAATTCCTAAACTACTTAATGATTGAAAAAGCGGTTACTTCTTTCTACTTTCATTCGTAGTATACGACGTCTAAATAATGTACATATAAAAAGTATTTATAGAAATAAGTTCCATGAGCTATAAACTATCTCGCAAAAATATTATTACATGGCTATAAGCTTTAGAAAATTGCATCAATGTTAATACCGTATTTGAGGTAAGAACTCTTCTCATTTTCATTTGTTAAACACCATGTTCTTCTGTGCTGTTTAGGTCGAGAACACACCGGGATCAAACTGTTTATTGCCAGGATAATGTTAATCAAAACCGCAAAGCACAACGGAAACCAGACGAAAGTGGATTCAGTTATAAAGTTAGACTTGCCACAACTTTTCATTCGTTTGTTTGATGATATCCCTTTTGTATTCCAAAGTTATTACATGTTTATTACGAGTGTTCTGGAATTAGAAACAAAGAAACCTCGCACTTGTAGTAGTAGACAAGTTTGTTTAAAACAGTTCCTAGCTCGCTTCGTTTCTGGTTCTACTTTGATCCTCAGACACGTTAAAACGTTATCATCTTGTGATAGTGATCATTTTAAATATACTTTGTTAATATTGCACTTTGTAAATTCTTACATTTTCAAATTCTTATATTTCCAATTCTGAATTTGCAATTTATTCTGAATTTTCAAGTTTTCAAATTTTCAAATTCGTAAATGACCAAATCCTACATTTCGTAATTCTAAATTTTAGTTTAGATAAAAATTTATAAAATTTATTAAATAAAATTTTTATTTGGATTGAAATTTATAAAATTTATTAAATAAAATTTTAATTTAGGTTAAAATTTAATTCTAAATTTTAATGATTTCCTAAATCTTTAAATTCTGAAGTGACCTAACCCGAAATTCCAAAATTGGTAAAACTAAAGAGTCTCAAAGTTTCAGTCTTTGTATCTGAAATTTCAAATTTTCAAAATTTCAAAATCTCAAATATCAATAATCCCTCACTTCAAACCCCCATATTTCACAATTTCCAAGTGCTAAATATTAAAAAATCCCTTACTTCAACTCTCACATTTCACAATTTCCAAATTCCAAATATTAAAACTCCCTTATTTCAGAATCCCACCTTTCAAAATTTCCAAATCCTAAATATTAAAAAATCCCTTACTTCAAACCCCTATATTTCACAATTTCTAAACATTAAAAATCCCTTACTTCAGAATCCCACATTTCCTCCAAATTTCCAAATTTGTAAATTCTCCAATTTCCACATACAATGTCCCCGAATTCCAAAAATACCAGTATTTTCCAAGAAACCCAATGAATCTCGTTCATAAGAGAAAAACTAATTTCCAGCGACAGCCATAGACTTCTCGCAGTGATAAGTTCATAAGCTAAGAGACTTTCCGTATACATCCAGACGAAATAACGGTCTAGAAAAACACGTCTGATGGTCTCGTCGATTAATCCGAGTCTGATATATTTATGACGGACCAGGTTACTGGCGCTGGTTCACTCTCGAGCCAGCCTTTCCTCGCAAATACCCAGCTTGTGTTCCTCTTCTAATACCATAGCGATACACTGCCAGCAACCGCTATAAAGATGACAAACGAGCTACCGTAGAAAAATAACAAGCCAGCTACCGTGATGAGACCGGAGGATGCTCGGCAAACGATTGCACGACGTTTAAAATGGGCATGGCTCGACTTTCAGCCTAGAAATCACGACCTCTTTCGGTTGCACGATGTGTTGGCATCACGAGCGAATCGTGTAATTCGTAGCTCTTTTACGAGCATGTCTGCTCTTCCGTGCTTGTCCCGTTATTTCTTTGTGTTGGCCAGGTTTAGCGTAAATTAAAAACTGTGCCAACTTCGTCTCCCTTTTTTCCTGTTGGTATTAGGATATTAAACGGAACTTACGGTGCGAATGAAATATTTGTCATCTGGCATTCATTTTTGACAGCTCCCGATTAAAATGGCGAACAGTAAATTACTTTTTGAATGGAGGTAAGTTAATATTATTGATGATCATTCTAGTTCCCTCTAAAATGGCTACACAGCACTAGATGATCATGCTAGTTCCCGGAAAATGGATAGGTAGTGCTTGAAATTTATAGAAAATTCCTACATAATTAAAATATATTAAAAATGCCTACATAATGCATAAAATATATTCAAAGTGCTTACATAATGCTTTCATTACTATATCTGTAAGTATATATTAGATGTATACAAAATGGCTGATTTTACAGTCAATCGATCAAAATGAAGTTCTCTATCTTTCTATTTAAAACTGAATGAAAACGAAGATTTATTGGTACTTTAATACAGTTGAAGAACATATGAGACAATATTAAATCAACAAATCTCAATGAAAACCCATAACTGCTACAATGATGTCTATTTTACTTTCAACTTAATGTCAGTAACTTCTTTCTAAATACAACTTAACGTTTTAATAAAGCAATACATATAACTACCTTGTCTAATTTGTTTAAAACTATTTAAAATATCTGTAAATGTCTAAAGACTAGATCTCCACAACAAATGTCTGGACATATCTGCGTCTCCAGAACAAATGTCTGGACATATCTGAGTCTCCACTAAATATTTCTATAAGTCTGCAGAACTATAAATATTTCTATAAATCTACTTTCGACACACCAAATATTAACTATAACAATTAGGATAAAATATGGAGCCATGAATCCAAATTTACCACAAGAATTTTATCCCAACAGTCCGATCCCATGAACATATTTTGATACATGATATTTTGAACAGTTACTATTCTAAAAGATATGTACAAGTTTAGAACACGTTTTTAGGTCTGGTTGTTGAATGTTCTAGGAATAAATCGGTCGTTTCATCGATAACAACCTATTACATACCACGAGCCAGCGTTTATATAGTTAGAGTTTCAAGGTTGAACGATTACATCAGCCTCTAGCTTTATGCATTGTATAAACGCTGACTCTGGCGCAGCAGCGTTAATGTATTAGTTATTTTCGCTGAATAATTTCAGCTAGGATGGAGATCCACCAGTGAACAGAGAGTACGTCAAAAAGTCAAAAGATACTGAATGTGGCCTCGGTGACGCAGTGGCCCGTAATGGAGCAGGCTCGAGTTTTCAACCAGGACCGCGAGTGCTTGCTTTTTCGCGATACCGTGTAACAACGTGCACTCACCGCTGATAAGATGAAAGTTAAATTAGCATCTTTGTTAAGTACGAAATTATAGAACTCTTGAGATGGATATCAGGGTTCGTAAAGGTACACAAATAAATATGCCCTTGAACCAAATGAAACTTGCAGTACATCATTCGATCCAAATTTGCAATACTTGTCACATCAAGTTTCAACCCCTGGAACACTTAGATTTTCTGACATTTACAACATAAACAAACTGTTACATTCCATAAAGAACGTAGGATTGAGAAATTAATTTTATTTAATTAATGTACCATTCGTGTCGACGTTAGTGTAAATTCGTTTAAGACTGCGCAATCCCTTGCCATACTTTGGCGAATCTGATTTGCGACGCACTCAGTGCAAACTTTATATATCTTACTCGTATTAATAATATGCTTCAATTCGAAGTTTAAGTGCAATTATAATTTGTGTAGGTTCACTGAATACAAAATTGACGTAACATTTTAACTTCTTATTTATTTTAATATTGTAGAGGCAGACAGTGTTGACTGACGCACCTAACAAATAAATCGTATAACAAATGTACTGAAAAGAGGAGACGTGCAAATTGGAAATAAAAATTGCTTTTTTACACAAATAATCGGTTTCTGATTTTGTTAACTGTGATGCAACTTACCGAAAAATCTGAAAAAAATTCGAAAATAATAGTTGTGCTAATATGTTATTACCATGATAATATAAAAGTAGTGTTCCTATATCTTCACTGAAAAGTCGTACTTTTCTTAGTTTGCAATACAAACATTTTTTTAAATTCTGTAATATGACTTCTTTCAGAATTCATGTGTGTACTAATGTCATGTAATATTACACGATCAACGGAACTATAACTGAAAGCAAAAGTGTAAATTTATCGCATCGATTAAAGGGAAACTATTAAAATAAAGGTAAATGGAATAATGATAAATTATATGAATGATTGTATACATAAAATTTCAAACAAGAGATTATTAAAATACTGCACTTTCTATTATTAAAAATCAATACATGAAAAGCAAAGATCACAGGCGTTTTAAAATGTGGATTAATTTTGAAATAATCCTTTTGATAAATGAATTAAATTTTATAATAGTTCTGATAAAGGAATTCAATTTTGTAATAATCCCTTTGATGACAAGAATTAAACCCTGCTGAACAGTGTGACTAATTAAAATACAATTCCAAAAGGGAAATTATTGGAATTATCAATTTTCCATTATTAAAAATGACAAGAGACCTAATATTAACACTAGCATAATCAAAGTTGAATATGTACCTGTTTTTATTATATTTATAATTTTTTTTTAACTATGGTTAATTAAAATAGATTTCCAAAATGGAATTATTGTAATATACAATTTTTTGTTAGAAATAATCTTAAATTTTACACTAACATATCCAAAGCCGAGTTTCTAGTTTTTTTCATATTTTTCACTTTAACAAGTACTTCAAACAATAATAAAATGAAATACATACCTAGATCCCAAAAGGAAGATTATTTTAGGATATTTTATTTTTTATTTGTAAAAATGACGACCTTTAATGTACACCGTCAAGTTTACATATTTAATCCTTGAAATAATCTAAGACTAATACAATAAATTGCAGGATCATTCTGACCCGCCATTATACTGTATATGGAAGTGAAACTATAGTTTAATTTAAATAACAATTCTTATTAATCAGAACTTGCAAAACTTGTAAAAGACATTTGAATTTGAATTCGAATTTGAAATTTGAAATTTGAAAAAAAAATGAGTGGAATTAAAGGAAGAAAAGGCTGAATCATCGTACGAACAAAAATAACATAACACTTCTATTAATTTGAAACAATATTTTATTTCTCATTGTTTTTTCAACGTCTTCGCTGTTCAAATAATTAATTAACAAAAATAACTTTCAATTACAAAGATTCGTAATATTTTACATTTATAACGTTCCTCGTGAAAATGAAACTATTCAGAACATTAGATGCTATCGATATACCGTACCACGCTATAGTAGGTATCGATTTAGTTCACTTGAAAAATTGATAGCATGCAGTCGTTAGTATGACAAAAATGAAACGTAACGGAACAGAAGTTACCTACTGTAAAATGCGAAAAGAAATTTGTTAAATTAATATAAAACATGTATTATTTAAAAATAAATTGTAAGGATGTTCAAAATCGTAGTCCGCCATTTTGACAGATTTTTGTGAATTTATGTATACTATACAGGATAAATCACGCAATTAAGTCAGGTTATATTTATTATTTAATTAAAAGTAAAAGATATTGAAAGACTTTTAAACAATTTCTCTTTTCACGAATACATTTTTTTTCTTATTAACGCAATGACGTGGTTAGAAAATGCGAATGCACGTTTTGAAAATAGAATTACATATTGTGTACTAAATTTTAATAGTTTATATTTATTTCTCAACATGTATCACCGTTTCCTTAAATCGGAATTAAATTATCTTCCACTATAATAAAATAAGTTTGTTTAAATAAAAATTAACATATCTAACAAATAATAATTAAAAGTTTTATACATATAATATGTCACAATTAAATTTGAAAGCTTTTATAAAGTGTTTTTTCAAACACCTTTTTTACACATAATTTAAAAATAATCAATTTTAAAAAATGGTGCCTTAAGAACATTATTATATTTATAAAAAACTTGAAACCATAAACTGAATTTGTATGATTAAAAACTATAATTTACACATACACAAAAAATGTTGCATTTCCTAAGTGGTAAATTTTGCTTATAAAAAATTGAAGTTAGGAAAGAATAAAACTATATACCACTCAATTTTCTACTTCTAACTAAATTCAAAATATAAGTCAACCCATTTGCGTGATTCATAATCAATATACAAGGACTTTGAAATTACGCAATTCTGTTCCTTCAAAAGTGAACAAATATCTTAGAAAAGGACATTTTAATAATTTTTTAAATACAATACCTATAACAAATCTAAAATCTATTATTTTGACGACTACGATTATTCTAATAAATTCTTTTTATACCCGCTTTCTCGATTCGTTTTCCTTAATTTTATAGAAACATTGTTGCGTTGAAGTGTCGTAATACTGCCATAAAACTTAGTTTAACATATTCACTGCCATGAAATGAATGTATACAATACGGTATATTTTAATGAAAACTATTAGCAACATAATCATTTCACGTTTTATTGTTTCCTGTTATTAATAAAGTGATACTTTCGATAATTGATTTACTATTGCAAAGAAAGAAGAGAATATTTAAAACTGTTACATTTCCAATTCTCTTCTTGTTCCTATGTTATAATTAACATGTGAGCTGCCATAACGTTAATAATCTAAAGTAGGAATATATTTTAGTAGATTATTTAATATTTAAAAAAATTGGTTTTTGGTATTCTTACCGTACTAATTAGTACAGTAAAAAAAACGTTAAAATATTAATTATGAATATGTTGAATGCCATGGGTGCCATTAGTGTTAAAAAACTAATTTTTCATTAATTCTAAAAATTAAGAAAGTATGATTGAATAATTAGGAAAAAGTATAAGGTTATTATTTTAAATAACATTACTATTATTAATATTAATATTAGTAATATTATTATTAATATTAACATTAGTAACATTATAACTAATAGCACTGTTATTGTTACATTACTATAAATGTAATAATGCTAATATAACATAACAAATAGTAAAATTATCACATTAGGTTATAATAGTAGAAAGCTTAGATTTTAATTTTTTAATTTAATTACTCTTGTCTTTAATATCTATTTAGAGTTTCGATATGTCTTACAAGAAACGTCCATCTTTACTGCGGCAGTTAACGTGAAAATTTCTGCAGTTTTCAAATCCAAGCCTTCAATTGACTATTCTGCCATTATTCTGATTATTGAATTTGTTATTAACCATTACAGTTTTGATATTAATTATTGTACAGATCTGGCGATCCCCATTACAGTCAATTAATAATTAATTAATATTATTAATAATTCATATTACACTGGACAATTCCACTGTGACAATCAATTTATTAAATTTGTGATCAACGAGGCAGTCAACATGTCAAAAAATATAAGCAAAACAATATTTACAATAAATATTACAAGTTTTCTTGACTCGAACGATCTCAATAATCGCAGGAAGACTTTGATAAATATTAAATATAATTATAATAAATATTCGCAGTCGATTTAACTCCACTCTGAAGGCAGTTTTTTATAGCATCGAAATAATAATACAATTCGATATTTCTTAACTACATATCAAGTATACGTTTGAAGTTTTGCTTAAACAAAGAAATAAATAATGAAGAAACGATCAACTATGTTACTATATAGGAACATTAAGCACGAGTACGCCTGTAGTTATTAATACAGTCAGCAAAATTTCATAGGTCACAAGGTGAACGAAAATGCGAAACAATTTATTACAATTGCAGAGTTTAAAAATAGTTTGAGGTTAGCGTGAGTCAATACCGACATATCAGATGTACATATTTTAATTGAGAATATGGGTAACAAAAGTTTTTAAATTTTGCGAAAAGTGTTAATAATATTTACTGCTAATCATAGTAATATTTAATCAATTAAATGTTAGGTTAGGTTAAATGTTAAGTAGTTATAGTTAATATATCGAGTACAATTTTTTAGTTTTACTATTAACAATATATTAAGAAAAATAGAATTAAATAGAATTAATATTAAATAGAAACTGTTGATAAACAAATTTTTGATATAGACATTTTTATTAATGTCACAAACTTTTTATTGCAATTGCTCGAACAAGAAGATAGTTTATTTTTAAATTATTTAATAGTCTTTTTTTTTCAAACAATTTAATGTTGTATGTATAAGATTTGTTAATTTTTTGAACTTGGGAAAATAAAGAAATTTCTCTGACTGTATGTAATAATTTTTCCCAATACAGACGTATTTAAAAACTTATGGGATTGAAATTTCATGGAGTCTATCTAGTGGACTTAACGGTGAGGAAAAAAGCCACCCTCAAAATGACAAGAAAATTTAAGAATTGTTTTCTTTAAAATATATAAAATAGAAACTAGTTTTGCAGATATTTATTGGATTAAAAAATTGCATATTGAATTGTTTATGATTTTGAATATTGGTAAGTCCTGAAATAGCATTTAAAAAAAAAAAGAATTGTAAATTTTAAATGAAAATTTTAAACTTGATGAAATATCTGAGAATTTCGAAAAATTTGTGAAACAATGAGAAAAATAGTACCAGAATTGAAGATACAAATACGAATTAATAAAAATTAGATCATTCTACAATTTTCAAGTACATCCCTAAGTTTAATATAGAAAATAAATTTTACGTTTTTGTTTTCAAATCAGATCATCACACATTAATAAACTTATTATTAATTAATTAAATTTGTTTATATTTATTGGTATATATTTTAAAAATACTAATATGATGTAGACTTATTCAGAAAATATTTTGCTTATTTTATCAACTGATGGACTCAAAATTATGGCCAGAAAACCTTATAAATATTTGATAAAGTGAAAAACCATTTACTGTACAGAAAATATTTAAATTCACGAACTGCATACTTTTTAATATCAAATTTTCTCGTATAAGCAGATTTATTAAAAAAAAACGGTGACACAGAGTATATCAAAACGATAACTGCAGTTTAGCATCTGGAACGCAAATGGCGTCATTTACAGCTAACATATTAATATTCAAAATCATAAACGCATATTGTAATAAATATCTGTAAAATTCTCATACTTTTTACACCTCATAGAGAAAACTGTTCTTAAAATATCCATCATTTGTGAACCATGACTTCCCTCCTCTTAAAAGAATACACTCTGACCGCTCTCATAAGCCACTAAAATTCAACTGCTCCATAAAGTATGTTAATATGACTAAACACTAAGAAGCAAGAACACGACTGTTATTAATGTACAAAAGTTTCTTACAGACTCATGAAGGTAAAAATTCTCTGGAGTTCATTTGAGGACTCAAGTAAGTACATGTGTACAATGAAATCAGAGTGAATACCCCCTAAACGTTTTCATAGTCATAATAAACTATGCCTATATTTTTATAATAATGTAAACAATAAAGCGTCACGTACTGAGACGTTTAACTCCTTACCTTGTAATTTCTTTCGCAAGTACCCTAAATAAACACAGAATTGACTGTACATAACAGCTCTTCACAAGCTTTTTGGTTCGAAAAGTCGTATATAAGTTTTAAACAAGGCAACGTGTGAATTAGAAACTTCGCAAAAGATAAGATTGTATTTATTTAAATACAAGGTATGTTGTTTAGAGGTTCTGCTACTGTGACTCGTGTTTTTGAGTTAGAATCGTAATTTTACTCAGTGAGTAAATATTTTGTTCTTATTATGTACTGGTTTATTTTAAAGCTCCAGTAGATCGATTGGCTATCGAAGCCTAGATCTTCATATTTAAGTTGGGGTATTTATTCTATTAAACACGGTTTAAATAAAAAAGACTTGAATGCATTGGCATAAATAGGTGTAAGGAAACAATTTTTCAATTTTTCAATTTTTCAATTTTTCAATTTTTCAGTTTTTCAATTTTTCAATTTTTCAATTTTTCAGTTTTTCAATTTTTCAATTTTTCAATTTTTCAATTTTTCAATTTTTCAATTTTCCAATTTTCCAATTTTTCAATTTTTCTAATGAAAGAACATTTGAAGATGTTGAGACAACTATGTACATTAACAGATTAAAAGATGAAATTGAAAGATTAAATATCCCTGTTCTTAACAACATATTATAGTGTATCTGGCCAACAAGTCTATTGGTCCTATTCCACTTTAATCACTTTTAAATCCTAGTTACGCCAATGCTTGATACTAACAATTTCAAACAAGAGCAGTAACAATCGTCCATAAAAATAAAAGAGCGAAATGCAGAAAAGACAGTCAATCTGTGACGATAGGTTCGTCGATAAAACCATAGACATACAAGTATAACTATACCGAGCGAAACACTGTATTTTAAGTAGAAAAGAACGAAAATTAGGTGTCCATCGCCTTTTCTCTGAAGAGAAGAAAGTGAGAAGAAGAGAGTGAAAATTGAATGCCGAAATAGCATAGTAGATATAGCATAGTTTTTACACTCAATTTCTCCACGTTAAAAAGAGAAAAGTGGATAATACTATTTTCCTGTATTTTTCTACTCAAGATTCAGGTCTGGTTTCTCACGTTCGGTGTGGTTAGAGACCCTCTAATCACAGACCCGAAATAGTCGATAAGGTTAGGTCAGTAACGCCATTTTCTAGCGAAAGCTGTGCCGCGAAATTTAGTTTACGAATAGTATACTTTTAGTAAACAAGTTTTATTGCATGAATAATAAATATATTACTTATACCAGTTACATAAATAATAAATTTGCATTTTTTTTTGCTGTTAAAAAAAATACATTATAACAAAACATATAATATATTATGTTGTAATTATAATATATCATACAATATGTTACACGATGTATTATAATATAAAAATAATGTACTGCAAATATGTTATTATAAATATGTTGTAAATATATTGTAAACATGCTATTTTAAATATATTGTAATTATATTATTGTAAATATATTGCAAATATGTTATTTTTAATATATAGTACACCTATTGCAAATATATTTATAGTACTATATTCACAATATATGTCCAAATAACATATTTACAATAAATGTACAATAATATATTAGCAATACATTAAAAATGACATCTTCACAACATTTACAATAATGTAAATACATGTATTTACAATACATTATTGTGCAATATAAAATTGCACTATATCACTGTAAAAATATTATTATAAATATATTTACAATATATCATTACACAACATATATTTACAATAAACCGCTGTAAACGTATTGTAAAAATATAATATTGCAAATTAATTGAAACAAAGTAAAATTAAAATAAAAGTACACGTCCAGTCAAAGTAAATAGAATTTTTGTATAAATACAATAATTTGCCAACCCCTGTATCGGGACTCTGTTATAAAGGATCTCTAATAGTTATATCATGTCTATGGATAAAACAAAGCCTGAGGAAGCTAGGGAGCACTATATACAGTTTGTTCGAGATATTTATAATGTTACCTGAGATCGTTGCCCCTGCCTCTTCTCATCCCTCGCGACGAATGTCGTGGCGGTGGACTGCATCTGCAGTCACAATGCATCACACACAGAGCAACGCTGGTCGCGAGAGTCACTACGAAAGGCGCCGCGAAGAAGTGTATGATGGTGGTGACCTGCGCCTCGCGATTATAGTTCGCCATCACTATGCTGCGGTTCACTCGGCTGTAATGGCAGGGGAATTTCGCGCCCTCGTAGCCCAGTTCGCGGGTGAAGTTCTCGCAATCGACGATCGGAGGATAGCCGCACCCTTTGATGTTCACCAGGAGCACCGCCTCCACGTCGCCTGGCGTCGGCACTGCAGAAACAACATTTTGAATATAACACCTCGTGTCACTTCAAAAAAACTTGAAAAAGTTTCACGGATTGCGGCAATAATGGGCAACACCATTTTTACGTACACTTTCTTGTACGGCCATGTATACTTTATCTTCGATTTGAGGCTAAGAAGAAACGGATAAGAGCTCGTTTAGATTTATCGCCATTTACGTGGCTCGTTTAGTTTTGGAGGGATGTGGAGGTTTTAGAGTTTTTTCTTTTTAGAGCTTTTAAAGGTGCATATTAAGGTAGTAATTAACCATAGATTTACGGATGTACTTGTATTTAAATTTGGGAATTTAGGCATTCGGTCAGTTAGATATTTGGGAACGGAGGAGGTTGAGAATTTCATAATTTGAGAGTTTGACTATTTTGAAGATTTCAATCTGTACTATGAGAGTTTGTTAAAAGGAATGTGGAGATTTGGGAATCTAGGAAGTTGGACATTTGCGAATTTGGGAAATTTGAAAATATAAAAATGGGAAAATATTTAAATTTGAGAATGAGGAAATACAGGAATTTGAATAATTGAAAATGTTGAAATTTGGGGTTTTAGAATTCGGCAATTTGGAATTGTAGGAACAAAGGTCATTTAAGAAATTTGAGACATTGGAGAATTTTCAGAACTTTTATCAACTGAATTTTCAAAATTTGAGAAATTTTAGAAATTGGTAAAACTAAACAGATTTTAGCAGTATGAGAAATATGAGAAAATTTATGAAATTTTAGAAATCGGTGAAATTGAAGAAATTTGGGAAAGTGAAAAAATTGCAAAAGTTTAGGAAATATGAGAAATTTGAAAAATTTGACAAATTTGTGGACTTTGAAATTTAAAAATGTAATAGAACTTATGTGATCTAGGAATATGTGAAAATTTTCATCAGTTCTATTAATTATAGTAAATTTAATTTCACTTTATAAAGTGCCTCCACTATTGTCTCCTTTTGTAAAAACAAAAATTATGCAACTTCCTCATTCAAATTATATGTATTTATGAAATGCGTACAAGTATAAATTTAATACATAATAAAACAGTCTACTAATACCAATATTAACTGTTTATAGATTTATAATATAGAATTTTAATATTTATTTCCTTTTATCTTACTCTTATCGTTGAAAAGTGGAATTACTTCATTATCATTGCAATCCTTCAATTATTTAATTTAATGCAAAATTTGTTAAACAAAAGTGTAATTACGATATGTGTCTTATTGTATTCTAGTGTCTTATCTTGATCGAAAATTGGACCCAATAATTAGGACATTTATATAATTAGAAATACGTGTAACCTCGTTACTGAAATGCTAATCCTCGGATTCCTAACCCAAAACGTGATTAGACTACGAAGAGTACTTCGAACTAATACATTAGTTTCTAAATACACTAAACACGTACTAAACCAACTCTAGATACCACACACGCAATAAACACACACGTCAGGTTCAAGTCCAACCCTTGCAACCTCTTCATGGCATACCTTAAGCTGTGCTAACAACGGCGACGTTTTCATTTAAAGTGTAATAAATTAACGGAAGAAACTGTATATGAACTTGTTGAAAATAATTTTGGATTTGCAAGTTCATTTTGAAAGAAATTTGAGAGATTTCTGAAGCTTCGTAAAGTTTGAATACATAAAATTTTAAAAGGAAAATAGTGGCACTAGTTTCCAGCCGTTATAATAAAAATTAAGATGAAAAATGTAAATGAGGTTTCACTTTTTCAAGATGGATAATTTCTTTTCATAAAACTATGGGAATTCAAATGACAAAAATTTTTCAGAGAATATTTAGTGCTGCTTTAATTTTTGTATGCATGTACACACATTTCATACATTTCATATTTATTTAGAATAAAATTAAAAATTCCAGTTTATTTATAGGCTTAGTATTAATCTCGAAGTTTGATATTAGTGTAATATGTTAATTAAACTTTTACAAATAAGTAATTAGTAAACCTACTAATTAGTAAACCTAGTCATTAACCTACTACTACTAATTACTGATATAATTAGTGATATATATACTAGTAGTGATACTACTAATTAGTAAACGTGGTACTAATTAATTATTAGTGGACTTACTAATAATAATTAGTAAATGTACTAATAATTCATTAGTAAAACTACTAATAATTAAGTTATCTGATACTAATTAATTAATGGTAAACTTACTAATAATAATAATTCGTAAATGTATTAATAATTCATTAGTAAAATTACTAATAATTAAGTTACCTGACCTAACCTACTAATAATTAATTAGTAGGTTTAATATTAATCTAATATAAAATTTAATGGTAATAGTTCATATATACATACCTATCAAAAAAATTCAAAATCATTCAAAAACAAATAGTTTCAGAGATATTCAACAAAACATTATTTGCAACTTTGATGACTCCTTTCATCCCTATAAAATGGATGACTGCCAATTTCAAAATGCATATGTGTAGAATATATTTTGAGAGTACTGTATCATACTAAAGCGTTATTGAAAATCGTATGCATCGCCAGTATATCATTCTTTGTAAGCTATTTTCATCATCAATCCATCATTCAGTACCGGACAACCATTCGTCGCTTTCCCACGCATCTATAACTAGATCAAACAATTTTTCTCCCTCTAGTAACATCGACTATTTTCGATGTAACATTACTTCGAAAATAGTATGTAACATTAGTAATATGTAATATTAAACTGGAACAGTAAAACCTGAATCTGGCATTCCAAGATTTTTATCCACAGCAGCTGAGACGTAATTTATACATATTTGCAAACTCTCCAAGATTTAGGTTAGGTTAGGCAACATGTGACTATGACAAACGTTCTGGAGATACATTTACCCTGAGACAAATTTAATAGGCATTTTGAATATATCTTTATTTTGAGACAAATTCAATAAGCGTTTTGAGTATGTCTTTATCTTGAGTCAAATTTTATAAGAGTTGTGAGTACATCTTTATCTAAGATAAATTCAATAAACACAACTCATGCCCCCTTTATTTATGTGTAGAATGCAAATTTTAATAAAATTTTGAATTTTTACCTGTTGGATAAATTAAAATTTATGCTTATTGAATTTGTCCAAGAAGTATTTCTAATTTTATAATAAAATTGCTCTTTCTTTATAAATATATTAATTTGTAAATATTCTTTGTAGCTGAACTCACATTAAGTAATATAATATAGACTCTCGTATTGCAATTTCTATATGTAGTGTTTGATATATGTTCATCGTTTAGGAAACACGATTTTTCATATCACGACATAAGTTTCGAGGGGGAAGAAAGCGATAAGAGCTATTAACTCGTTAGCTGCATATCATTTTGATCGATGAAGAATCATTTCTCTGCTGTACGTGTAATACAAAATGTATAGAGGTGAATTAATCCGTCTTTCTCGTGTCAAGTACAATTACGATTAATGTACTTTGTAATTAAGATACAACGGTAGAATTGAAATTGGAGAATTTTATTTTTGCATTTGAAAGAATAAAAGTTAAACTCATGTGTGTGTTGTTATTTCGAAACGATTAAATGCAGAATTTATAATTAATGAAGGAAATGACTTTATTTCCTCCTAGTTTTATTACCTACTAAGAATTAAATAAGGAAATAATTTTATTATCTAAAATTAATAATTGCTTAACATTATTTTATAATTTTATATAAAATGATTTTCTTCATTAATTCTTAGTAGGTGATTGTTTTCATAATTAACAAATAAATTCAGTATAATAGACATTAATTTGAACTGAAACAAAAATCCTACATTTTGCATCCATTAAAAGTGTAATGATTAGTAGATTAATTATGGATGTTAACAAAATTAATTCAATCTCAAGATAATCAAATAATAATCGAAATCAAATGTCCCTCGAGTTATAAATTATTTTAATTGACTTTATAATTGGATTTAAATGTGTTTATAAACCATGTTTATTAATACAAACTATAAATATGTTCACCTAATTAATTATTAGTAGATTCACTAATTATTATTATTATTAAAAATTCTTATAAATTTCTGATTATGTTTGCAAAAATAACTTCTAATTGTATCATTATATTGTATAATATCATACAATTTACATAAATTACTAGTTATTATATTTATAACAACATTTACATAATTATAAATTATATTAATGTAGTTATGTAAGTAATGTAATTACATAAGTTATTAAATAATGTAATTTATAATTAATATTAATTATAAATAACGTAATTCATATAAATTATAAGCAACATTATTTTATAAAATTTATAATTTTGTAAATGTAGCTATTTAATGTAACTTGTAATCCATATAAACTTACAATTATATTGTATAGCATTATGTAATATCATATAATTTATATAAATTTATATCGTGTTTATAAACATAATTTATGTATAGGATATAATATCCCTCGTTAAACCATGAGTGAACGTGTATCGATTTATTAAATCCACTTCATTAAATAATTTAACTGATATAAAACAACAAAATTCAACCACACAATTATTTTGTTAAACATTGAAACAAAGAATAAAAGAATGCAATTTAAAGGCTACAATTACATAGCTTCAAGATTTGAATTTCATACTCCAACACGTGCAAAATACACAAGTAAAACTTTTAATGACGATATTATCTCACTGTTATCTCACTCGTATCGCGATTATGAACGCACATATTCAATCCCCCTATTTCAACAAATCCACGAGCCATCAACAGAACCGTTTAATTTAAATAGTCTTGCAAATGTAACAATTAATATTACTCTTTAGCACGACAAAATAACATGTTCACTTTCGATAACATCACTGTCACTTTTTTTCACAAACCTTCAAACAAAGACTTATTACAAAACTTATTACAACATTCACCATTCGAAACTCTTACATCTCAAATAACTTCTCGATAAACAAAAGAAATTCAGCGAAAACACGGAACCAGAAATAATACATTTCGTGGCTTTAAGACACTGTTACACCCACATCATTTTCTATACATTCACCGCAACACTGAAAGTTCCAACGCCAACGAAATTGAAGCAAAGACAGATGGAGACGCGAGAAGAAGCTTTACTGGAGGTCTTAAAGGTGTGCTAGACTTCTGTAGAGTTCTCTTTCGTGCTCATATAAATCTACGGTGTATACGTGTATGTCACTGTGTAAACATCTAGAGATCCAACTTTTTGCACGCGTATGAAATCCATCAACGAATTTCAAAATTGAGATGAAGATGAATGGAGAAATAAAATGTTCTACTGGAAGTATTGGGGATGTACCAGATAACGGAGCCATCTTTCATTGTCGCATGATATTCCACGTGGTTATTGTGTTATTTAAGTAATCAAAAATATTTTGTTTTGTGTGAATAATCATTTGCTATGAATTCACACTGTGTGTAATTACGTATATGTATAATATGTGTATACTGTATGTTATTATTGTGAAATATTGTATTGAGTGATATATTATGGTGTACATTATATATTATTATAGTATTATAAAATTACCTAATAATGTTAATAGTAAATGACCTGTAATCATATTTGCTGTTAAGATAATGTTCAAGGTCGAATGATATTTTTAATAAATTCAATTAAAGTTAGAAAATTGACAAATTTTGGAATTTTTAAATTGTCGAAATTTGAAGTTTTTAGGTTAAGGAATTTCTGAAGTTATGCTCTTTGAAACTTAGAGATTTAGAGATTTGGAAATTTTTTAATGTGGAACTTGGTACTTTGATATCTCTATAATTTGGTAATTTGGGAATTTAAAGAAATGGAAATGTAGAATTTAGAATTTAACACTTTGATTATTTAATCATACGGTAATTTGGTAATATGATAATTTAATCGTATCATAATTTGGTAATTTGGTAAGTAGATAATGCAGTAATTTAACAATTAAGAAATGTATAAATTTGGAAATTTAGGAATTTGCAAAATTGGGCTTTCGGAAATTTAAGAATTTTGGATTTGGAAACTGAACCTCGGCAATCTAGGAATTTAGCAATTTAAAATTTGGGAATTCAGAAATTCGAATTTAAGGTTTCGACATTTGACGATTAAAAATTATTACCAAAAATTTTCGCCTTTAAAATTATCAAAATTTAGAAATTTATGAATTTGAAAATATCGAAATTCAAAAATTTTAAAGTTTCTAACTTCAAATAGAAGAATCTTCCTCTACATCACTGGCTTATCTTTTCAAATAGTAGTGTTCAGTAATTCCATAAATCTTCTACGTCACCGTGTTCCCTAGGGTAGCTTACCATCGTGCACAAAAATCCTAGTTACGTCAACCTCATTACATGTACGCCATCATTCAACTATTTGAAAATCCCTTTCTTCACAAATGTAAATTCACAGAAACACGTCACAATTATCGGATGGAAAACAAATAGAAAGACACATAAAAACCTAACCATAAATCTGAATGTTAGACCTTGAAGTTCTCTTCTATGTTCACATAATTCCCTGTACATTTACCACAATAATTTAAACACATCCATCGTTTGCAAACGTATAAAGTGCACCAACAACGCGCAAGATTGTAGCGAAGACAAACAGAACTACTAAAATAAACTCAACTGCAAGTCTTAAAGATGCACTAAACCTTGGAATTATCTTCCGCACTCAGTCCCCCACACATTCACCATAATGATGCATGAACTATGTATAAAACCTTTCCAGCCACGTGAAATCCATTAGCAACTCATAACATTAAAATGACAGCAAATAGAAGCCTAAGGACTCTTGCAGGTCGTAAAGTTCTCTTTCACGCTCACATAACTTTCAATGTATTCACCGCACTGGTGTACAAACATCTACCCTAACTCATAGCTTTACAACCCGTGAGAAGTGTCAGAAACTCGTAAGATTAATGTGACAACTAATAGAAATCGAGTTCTGTAATAAGTATTAAAAATGTATTAAATCTCATAACTCTACACATTCACAGCACAAACGAACAAACACCTAACCTAACTCCTAGCTTCTGAACCCATGAGAGGCACCAAGATTAAAGTGACAAGTAGAAACCTAAGAACTCTTTCACTCTCACACAACTTCGCACAATCAGCACTAATGGTACGAACACCTAAAGATCCAAGGTTTCGAAAGGTGTAAACTCCATGAGCAACTCAGAAGATTAAAGTGAAGAAACCAGAAGAGTCCTTACCAGTAGTGGTCGAGGTATGTTGAACGCCGGTGGAGTTCCCCCTGCCCCCAGTATCGTTCATGCTAGCGTTGCTCCATGGTGTGTATGTGACGTATATATGCGTGCATCTGTAAACGTCACTGGTGCATCCTTCGCGACAGGAGCTCCAAGTACAATTGAACAATCCGGCGACTTCCTCTCGCCTGGAGGTGGTGCAAATGACAGGGTCCGGCGAGAAGTCAGCTGCCAGGGTGCTGATCGCCGGATCGACGTACAACGGCACCAGGAAAAGTAGCGCCGCGCCGCCGGACGTCGCGACGAAGGCCAACGCCGAGGTGGCGTAAAAGTTGAACCGCTGACGGCAGGTACGCCGTGGCGGTCGGCGCCGCGAAGCGCCGAACCCGAGCTCCAACAGTTTGCGACGACGTAGCTCTCGCTCCTGGAAGTCGTGTTTCTCGTTCAGCTGATGCTGCTGTTGCTGATGTCCGCGCTGATCGGCCTGGTGATCGCTCTGACACTGGACGCAGCTCGCCTCCAGCAGGAGCTCAGAGCTGCTCCCGCGCATCACCCAACCGCTCTCAGATAGCTGCCAACCGGAGCTTCTTCTTCAGGCGTTCGAGGCAAACGATCGAGAGTACTCGAGGATCCTTATCTTCACTAGGACTCATCGAGTGCTGGCGAGGCCGCTTTTGTGTGTGCCGTGACACGGGGTCAGAAGTTGGCTCGATGGCGAGGTCGATCGTCGACGCTCCTCTCGCGTGGAACAAAAGTACCTTTCTGAACGGACTGATTGAACCTTTCCTTGAAAGATCTCATTTAGTAGGCCGCAACAACCGATGAACACATGCTAGTTTCTTCGAACGAAGTAAACGTTGATGAACATCTTACATGGATCTCTACGTGCGCACTGTTTAGGACCCACGTGGATACAGTGCGTGTAGCCTGGGTTCCTTAGAAGTAAGTAACCTTGGATGACCGTTGTATAGTTGATGGACTATATCGAACGCGGTGATCCAAAAGGAACTGATACGAAATCCTCCGTTATCGTCGCTTCGGCAGCCGTGACGACGTCTGCGAAGTCTCATAGAAACCCTGTAAGAATTCGAGGGAGATCCCGTGGTCAGCCTGGCACATTTCGTAAATGCCGATACGTTGCTGCTCGTTGGAATATCCTTGACACGACATCGTGCGGATCAGCGAGTTCCGCTATCGCGTCATCTGGCCTGTGGTAGGCCTCTCTTTTCGTTGAGACGTTACTGAATTCTTCTCGGGCAGATAGGGGTCGTGTTAGGCCACGGCGAGTTATTTCGTTCCGGCTAATCGTTGCAAACCTCTAGGCTCGATTCCTCTGCACTTTACGACGTCCTCGTTTTATCGCTATGCATAACGACCTTGCACGTTTAAAGTTCTTTTAGGCCATCGAAGTGAGTCGATCGATTACGACCTTTTAGCTGTCGTCACTATGCTGTCGGGGCATAGAACATCTCGACGACGAACGAGTCGGTCTTCCGATCCGCGTGGAAAAGTTTCAAGGCCGTTATCTTTGCGCCAGGAACACCCACGAACGACCTTTCGATAGTTATCACTGAACTCTATCGCGAAATCGACGACACTCGAGATCCGATTTAGGCCCCGATGCGGTGAATACGTTTCACTGCGTGGAAAACATTTCGCACGGAACACTCGTTTAACGATTCCTAGAAAACACGATAATAAGCCATTATAACGAGCACCGGTTTTATTCCCTCCTCGTTTTCTCTATTCAACGAATCGACCGAACAAGCATAATCGTCTCCGAAGGATCTTCCCAGCTAACGAGGTCGATGATCGATCGGCCGCCGTTGCCATTAGCGCTCGTAATCAACAGGAGGCGCGTTCTGGTCGAGGACGAAGGATAACGCGACCCGTGTCACGCGTCAAGGATTGATCCCAGTTTTCCTGCTTTCCTTCTCCTAAAGGACACGCCACTTCCTCGCGTCGATACTCCCTGTAACCGTAACCGAGGAAATCCGATCGCGACCTTAAAACGCCTCCCCGCACCGTCGCTGGGCTACCTTATCCCCCTTCGACCCTCTTCAAATAAATCCTTCCCCTATTGATCAAGTTAGATTATCTAACGATCCCCGAGTCTCCTTCTCCCTTTTCACCCGACCAAGTGCGTCCCGTTCACCCGCAACTGGTTGTTCCCGTCCGCTCTGGAAATCCTCCTCGATCGAGTCCAGACGCTCCTGTTTACACCGAGCATTCGAACACCTGGCTACGCGTGTTCGAGGTAGATCGACGTATCCTCGATCCTTCGTCACCGATGTCTCGGGGTACCCTTTTACCAGCAATTTACTCGAACACGCCAAGACAGATGCTGACCGCGTGAAACACCTGACACCTACACCTGACACCTGACACCTGTTCCGAACCTGGAGCTTATCACCGATCGAACTCTCGTCCTTGAAGACGGATCTCCGGACACAGGCTGCAGGAGCTAAGATCGAACAACTTTGATTCCTGTTGCGTTACATCGGGCAGCTGCATCTGCGATTCCGTGTTCCGGGCTAGCATCCGCCTCGCGGATCGCGAGTTAAAGCGTGACTACTCGTCGAACCTCGACCGAGAGTCCTCGACGGGACAAGCTTTCGTCCGAAGCGACAGGGCGGGGTTCTAGGCGCGCATGAGCATGTCTTTCCCCCTTGCACCCCCTCGGCCATACCACCCCCACGTTGCACACCCCTTGTTTACGCTCCTGCCTTGGTCCCCTTTTTGCTCGCGCGCCGCGACGCGCTCGTGGCCTCCTGACCATTATCATCCTTTAATTGCTACCCATAATTAAGCCAATTTTTTTACGTCGACGCTTCTTCGATAGCCTCTTCGACGTACGGCGATGTTTTTGATGGACCTTTTGTGTTTTCGTGCAATGTTGAAAAACTCGATCATATCGATGCTGTTGGGGGTAGAGATATGTTGCCTGCGATGAACCGTTTGGGAAAATAGCTTGTGGTTAAACCGTTTGGAAAAATAAAAGGTTTTCATATTTTTTGGAAGACTTTTAAATTTCGTTGTTTTACATATGGAGTTTTATTTGAAGATACAGGTACTGTAAGTTGGAATAGCTTTGATTAGATTAGCTACTGAAGGTAGAACATGCTCGTTTTTAATCTTACTAATCCATAAATTGATAAATCATCTTATTGATACTTTTTGACGCTCTTCTCATCATGTAGGAACAATTTTCTTTATGACTATTAAATGATCATTTATCCTTTTCGTTTTCCTTTCCAAATATTAATAATTTTTTAACATTGATTTATTTTTTATAATTTGCATTTGGAAGAAGATATTTATTTTAGTAAGCGAACTTTTGTATAGTTCTCGTAAATGGTACTATTTATTCTATTTAGGATTATAATTAAAAATTAATTTGAAATGATGAAAATTCTTGAACATTAACTTTTCTTAATTGCCATCAAGAAATATTTAAAATTGAATATTTTTTTTATAAATTAAATTATTTTTTCTGTAAGAAAATTTTTTTTTAGAATTATTAAGTGATTGTAATATTTTTTCTTCTTGATATTTTTTTGTGTTTGTTGTTTTATGTCGAGAAAAGGTATTTGTTCCAAAGGGAAGATTTTCGTCTTTGTACTGTTAAATGTTAGTGGTGGTGTGTTTTTTCTTCCTCAGTTTCCTTCAGTATTGAAGGAATCATTGTAGCTTAGAAATGCTTTGCCTTTCGCTGGAGTGGTTTTAGTATTTTAAGTCGGACAAACCTGACAAACAGTCGTGTAAATCGACTTAGCGTGAGAATGGGATTTAACTTTTCCCTCCTTGCTGTTTTTCGGACATCGGGAACTCGAAAGTCGACAAGAAAATCGGATTAAGGGGTTCGAGCGTGACGATTGCGTTTCTTAATTCGATGAAACTGGTCTGTTCACTTTCTATTGCGTAAACAAAAATATTTACTATTTTTCAAATGTAAAAAACATCGTGACATGTTCAATTGTATCACAAAAATATAAAACAGCTTCTACATCTCCAAATTTAATTTTATGATTTATTATTATTTTTTTATATTATTAAATATTTTTTTATAGATATTTCTCTATAATAATATTTCTATGTAGAACGATTTTCGTAAAAGTTAAAAGTTTTTAAGGAAACTTGTACTTATTAACTTTCCTCCCCAAATTTACACATAAATTTAAATCTAATCCACTCTTCTCATTATTATTGTCACCCAAGGAGACCTAAGTGATCTTTTCGAGCAGAAGGAGGAATCAGACCAAAACAATTACGGTTGTGTAACGTCACAACCCTAACTTCCGATCCTTTCCAAACTTTGCTAACCTTATTAGTTTGTTTTCGGACAATATTATCACACCCTAGCGACATCTTCATAAAACCTGCTTTATGATGTTCTAATAACTAGATATCAAACAGCTTTCGAAGTTTCTTTTAAAAATGTGTCATTGATATGTGCATAACCTAACACAAAACACTGAATAATTGTGAAAACGTTTTGAACAAATTCTGTAGAAACAATTACTTTGACTATATTTTTAAATATAGTACTCAAATATTAATATTTTTAAACCTTATTTTATTTAAAAATATATATTGGAATTATACAGAGTAATGTTTTAATAAAAAAAAAAAAACTAGTTGAATTATTTTAGGTTAGATACACTACTAGCTTTATATTTTTAATATTTAAAACTTTAAATCAGTTTGAAATTAACTTACTTTATATTTTACTATGAAATAATATTTGTTACAATTTATCTAAAAATTA
The DNA here is from genome assembly GCA_945859595.2 of Megachile willughbiella. NCBI lineage: Eukaryota > Metazoa > Arthropoda > Insecta > Hymenoptera > Megachilidae > Megachile > Megachile willughbiella. The sequence continues at coordinate 13,136,274 of OX243800.1, forward strand.
GGTGTTGTTAAGCTACAAAGCACTAAGGACGTTGCCTTAATTATTATAAAAGAAAAAATACAAATTAGTTCACAGTTTTATGTTAGGTTTATTTCCAAGCCAACTTTGGTCGTGCAAGATATTATGATATTATGCAAATACGGCAGCGTATATAATACTGAATATAATACCGTCAGAAGTTTTCGACATTTTGGCAGTATAATCAAAACTTTGACCACTTCTTCCACTTGAAATTTTTAATACAATAAAATTTATTTTCATTGTATTACTTGTATATAACAAATTCATATGAAAAAATATAGTATAGATTATTGTGAAATTATAATTCAGATATAATATTGACAATTATATTACGTTAATCGCAGAAAATTCTATATTATAATAATAAATGTAGGTGGAAAATCAAAAACTTATATAAAGTACCCAATTAATCTTGTGACGAAAATTTTGCAATTTTCAAATTGAACAAATGCAGAATAAATATGATAAGTTTATTCAGTTGAAATAATTTTAAGAATCATATTCTTGAAAATGTAATTGTATTATATTAATATTATTTACATTACAATTTTTAATAAAATAAATTAGCAATTTTTTTGTATTATTTATCATTATTTATTTATTTATTGCATTTATTACTTCATTAATTATTTTACAATTTATTTACAAGGAGTGGTGTAATCAAATGAAACTAATATCACTCCAAGATCATTTATTCACCAAATTTTATTTACCTCAAAAGTACAATCTGTTTACAACAGATTAATAATATTGATTGCACTATTTTATTGTATAAAATCTGACTTCATCATAAATCCACCACTGTACTCATATTTTTAAGCTATACGCTAAAAATTATTCCACATCATTTTATTTAATTTCGATTGAAACATTTCCACTCAAATTCGATTATTCCATTTAATTCGTTTCATTTAACTTCGATTGGAACATTGTTCCATTCAAGCTCGATAAATGCGCTTTTACTTTGCTCGCAAGCCTCAAACTGTCTTCGCGGAGAATATTTTTACATTATCCGCTCATCGCACGTGCAGACATCCATCATTACCTTCCATGGCATTCATAACAACTCGGAATCTCCTAAAGCGTTTTATCTCGCATGAAGGAGCAATATTTCAGTAAGATCATGGTCCACCCGTTTCGAGCATAAATCAATCCGCGAATCCCGTCAGCCATTCACCGTCTTTTTTTTCGCTTCGGTTCATTCGTTTCGGCGGCGATTACAATTTGAATTTGGTTTGCGAAACCGCGACCACTGCTGTGGCGCAACAAAAGCAACAGTTTGCTCGTAAATTCTGGTGTCGTTAGGTTCACGCAAAAAGGAAACTCTACTTGCATCGCTAACAAAATAATAATTGCTTGCAATCTGATTATCTTCTGTTGCAATTCGAAAAGTACCTCCTTTCAGAATTTCAATTGTAATTACAATTGATTGTCTTCATCGAGTAACTATTCATTTTTTTCTTGTTTTTATTCATTTGCATTTATTTGCATTAACCAAGTAATTATATCTATTTGTATTTAATTTTATTTATTAAACAAGTGCATTTATTTATATTTATTAAATAGCTATATTTATTTATAGTTATTTATGTTTATGAAGTAACAACGCTTGTTTGGTTAGTTTTATTATATTTATTAAGAAACTATATCCATTTATTTATGGTTGTTTATGTTCATTATATAAGTACAGTCATTTATTTCTATTCATTTTTATTATGTAACAATATTTGTTTATGTATATTCATTTATATTTATTAAGTAAGTATAATCGATTTATTTATTTATTGAGCCTTTGGATAATGTATATCTATATACAACGCAGTAACGAAATAATGAGAGTAAAACCTGTCACAAAACATAATCTATATTTATTAATAATTTTTTTTAAATAGTATGTTTAACAAGTTTGAAAACAAACTTTCAGGAAAACGTTTAAAATTAGAAATTTGATCTCATTCATTAAATTAGAAACAGTTTTGTCATTAACTAATACAAATTTATTGAATAATATTTTTCGCAAAATGATCACGCTTTACGAGTATATACTACATTTTTAAAAACTGTATACTTGTAGAACTCTGCTCAAGAATTAAACGCTATGGCTAAAACTTACAGGAATTAAAAATTTAGAGCCAGTTTTTACTTAAAAAATCATAACGTAAACAGTATTACACACATCTACGTGAGTTTATTAATATTTTATACGTCAAACTTCAGACTTTTTGTCTAAAATTATTCAATTTTATACCAACGAAGATTATCTGCTTTGAGTATATATTAGTAAGAATATTTTAAGTTTGATTTTACTTGAGTATTTAAAAAATTAAGTAATAATCAGCTTATAAAAAAGGAGAAACTACTCTAATTTTGTAGGTATTCAATATTATTATATTAAGCTTAAGTAAGTGCAATATTTATGAAAGTGTATAAAACTCAAATGAATGTAATTTAACGTCCTTTTGATAGTATATTTATTTTCAGTGAAACGAAAATGCGAGAATCGGAAAAGCGCAATTGACTTTAAAAGGAAACCTTAAAGACTAACAATTTCTAGATCGAAACCATAAATACTGACAACTTTAGTTCGAAACCAACAACTCCTAGATCGAAACCTCAAATACTAACCTTACTTCGCATTGTTGAAGTAAATAATAGAATAAGTAACACTGGAAGCAAAAATCCGTTCACTAAACTTAAGTAAACAATCCTGCAAGAGGTTAGTGGAGTAGCACAGCTACCAAAAATGAGATAATAGGGTATGCAGTGAAATTACTTGCGCTAGTATACTCTAACAATTTACTCTAACAATGTAAACTGGACCGAAGAGTTATGGCTACGTAAGAGAGACAGGGAAAATGAGAGGGTTTCATCTGTCAGTTACTCAATAAAATTCCCTAGCAAGCTCGTACCAACCTTAGTTAAAATCAGGTCTGAGAATCCATGTACACAGCGTGTTACTGACAGCTTGAATTACGTTCTTATTTGTAAAAATACAAAAGAACCATCGAGATGAAGATGTATACCTTCACCTTAATCTGTGTTGAAGGTGTTCATTAATCTCATTGTCATTATCTTACTTTATTACATTGACTGCATATACGACTGATCAAAAAATATTAAGTTTATCACTTCATATAATTTAACAATTAATATAATTTAATTGAGTAAATTCATATAATTTACTCAAAATACCCGGAGTTAGGTTGCGACCTCTTTTTGTTAAACGTATGAAGGTTAAATACGTGTATGTCAGTATACCATGAAAATGGTAACTCCTATCGAAGAAGCTCATAAAACCTTTCTTGTAGAGAATTTCCTAAGCTACAAATTTTGTAATAACTATTTTTGTCGCAAAACTGATAAATAACGAGATATTCACGAATAACTGTCTCCTTCTACCTTTGATTCTCTGCAAAATGTAAGTTTCGATGAGAACTGTTAGTTTGTTTGTTCACACAAACGCTTGTTAGAATAATTCTAAGGTTTCTGAATTATCGTACAGATAGAATATTCTTAATTACGTGCTTAGTTCGTACGCTAGAACTTTAAAGTTTCAACGGCGATGAGCTTCGTTAATTAATGAAAAATTAATTACGACTTTTACAACGTTCAACGAATTTGTAGGGTAATAAAGGCAGTTTTAGCCAGCAATAAATCCTTCTTATGACTTGTACGGGTTTCGAATAATCTTCAATAGAATTGAAGAACTTACAACAATATACAAACGAAAGTTACTCGGTCTGAGAGGTGAGATTTCAGGCCGTGTATTCAATGGCCTCTGCTTTTCTATGCGAACTTTACAAAGTGTCTTTCATGTTCGTTGGAAATGAGCTTTAACAAATTACCAATGCGAAGGACTGGTACAAAAGCTTTTTCATGCGGCGGAAAAAACTCAATGGCGACCGAATCTCGGTGCCCCGAGATTTTAGAAAATATTAATCTACGAACTCTTTCATTGGCAACCTCCGCGTCTTTTGTACCGGATAAGCCATTGGAAGCTGCCAAATAAAATATCTTTTGATTGATTAATTCAGCAGAGATTTGTACGACGAAATTAATAATTTCAAAGAATTGCGTTTATTCAAAAATTGTAAATAAATATTTAACTTGTATCGCTAAGGGTTTCTTTTATATGACCCAACATTCAGCATTAATTTATTTATTATTCAATATTTGTTCAATATTTATTTTTTATTTTTTTAGGCTCCATTCAAAATTTAATTTAAAATTAATTTAAGAATATAGTATTCTTAATGCTATAATTTACGTATAAGTTTATTAATGATTAGTTCTTACCAATTTACAGTTTACCTTTTCATTCTAATTGTTAACCCCTGTTAAGAAATTAAATTGATTTTAAATTAATTTGGAATAAAACTAGGCCCAAATATATGGAACGTATAAACGTTTCGAAATACAAGAAATGTAATACATTTTTGTCCAATATAATAGAGTGAAAAGTTATTTCAGAAGTTTCCAGAGACTCAACCTTGTAGAAACACAACAATGGAGATTGAAGCACGATGCATCGAAGAAAGACGGGACAATGTAACACTTTATCAAGATTCAAGTATTCCATCCTCTTAAAACATCATTTAACCGATAGGAGGACTTTCTTTGGCCCGACAATGTTTCATTGGCTCTGAAAGGCTTTATCAAGCTTTAGATGGATGCAAACTACGACGGCGTGTAATTTACTCGCGACACACCGTGACAATTTGCTTGCAGCGTGTGTTTAAGCCAACCGTTGCCGTAGCTGATTGTTAATTGCACCAAGGAAATTGTAAATGATCTTGAAGCTGATTATTTCAGATTAATTTTATTCCACTCGGAGATCAAACACTTTTCTTTCATAATATTTCTATAAATTCGTATTTCACTTTTTCTTATATTTGTAAAAATTCGTATCTCACTTTTTTATAATATTTGTTACAATTCATATTTCACTTCTTTTATAATATTTGTAAAAATTCCCGCTTCACTTTTATTATATTTCACATTTTTTGTATTTTTAAAAATTCTATTTTTTGGGAACATCAAATACCACTAAATAGTGTTGCAAATATATTGCAATAAACAGTTATTTTTACTCCCTAGCAGTCGTAATACTTCGGTAAAATTACAATTTATTTTGCGCAAGAGAAAGTGCCTCTGAACTGTCATTTTGGACATGTATACATATGTGTACACATATCTAGAACATGAACATATAACATAATAAAGACATTTTTACTTACCTTATGAAAACTGAGATTTATTTTTTGTTTAGCAAATGGAAAGATTGCATTTGTTTGACAGTTTCGGAAACGGATATAGCTTCGTATAGGACAAACTGTCCACATATGTGGTCAAGGGCGTGAAGGGGTTAAAACCGAAACATTTTTAGGTGACACGCGTATCAGCAGTTCGCATAATTCCTCGGAGATTTTATCCCGTTTTAACGAGCGAAACCAACAGAAAATCAACTGCGGCATTGGCGATCGTCCTAGATCACCGGTCACGACCTTAATTCGCCATTTAAGGCACGATGTGAACGCGCGATAAGAAGACGGCCACCCGAGAGTTTATTAACGCGACCCCTTGGCTTCCTTTCTAGATTACGATCGAAAACCTGTATCGGGCTTCCTGTGCGACTTTGATTTACCAAGAACGAAAGTTTTTGTTCACGTGGTCGTTCGTGAACACGTTATCCTCTACTTATCGTTACGATTGCGTGTACTGGGAATTAAACAGGAAACGAAACGGTGAAAAAGTTATGTTACTTGGGTTCGTACAAGTAATATAATCTATAATTTTGATTTTATTACACGAGATTTGTTGGAAAGTGGGGAGTGAAATTTCAGAAATGAAAAGTGTTTTAGTCTGTTGTATAGTCAAACCCTTGCACTATTTTGTCGAGTCTCATGACGCACTCGTTCAGCTGTAATCAATTTTACTCGAATTTTATACGCTTCAATTTGGAGTTCAAGTTCAATTATAATTTGCGTAGTGAACGATTGTATAATACCAAATTGAAATAACATTTGAACTTTCTATGTAACAATATTGTTATAACAATATTATACGTGTATATACAATATGTATAATAGAAAGAACTATATTAAATACTAGAAATATTAGTCGTTAATATTAAATAGTTTCTACAGAGATTGAAGTTTAGGTAAATAAAAGTTCAGTAGAGTTTGTGTTTGCTAGAAATTTATTAGTTACTTCCAAAAATCCAAAATTTCCGAATTCCCAAATCCATAAACACCAAAATTTCAAATACCCCAAATAACCAAAATCTTCAATGTCCCTAAATTCGTAATAAAAAATTTCATTTACCGTATTTTTATTTCACTTTTTGCTTTAAAATTGTATCTGAAAAGAATTTTGCTGATTTAATTGAAACACTGCTTTCGACAAATACAATGGGACTTTAGTGACCCTCGCAAAATTGTAGCATGTTAAAACGTGTTAATAGCACAAAAGAATCTTCTTTCTCGATTCATCATAAAAATTAACCAACTTCCACCACTGTTTTTTCACAACAACGATTAAATAAACATTTAATTAATTTTCTGAATACAAAATGGTTGAGCATCCGTTGAAGCAAACAATAGAACGAAATGCAATTCGTGTATTGTTCCATTATGAATTTCAATCGGAATATTCCGCAGCAGGAACTGCTAGTAATTTATTACAACGTTTAGAGAAACTACAATTAATTAAGACAGGAGACGGTATTATTTCAGCGAATTTCAATTAATAAAGTATTGATTCGGTAGTGTATAAATATTGTACGTCCAGTTTTTGTGAAGGTTCAGGTTTTCATACATATAAATTATAAACAATTTATAATTGTTTTTTTCTATTCGATAAAAATCACATTTATTTGTACTTTATGAACTTTTCGTTTATTGTAATGGTATTAGTTTACTACTCTGAGTTTGTAAATGTTTAGAATTTTGTAAATTGTAATTTAAATTGTTCATTGAGTCACATTTTAAAATAATTAAATTATAAGTTAAAAGAAATATTCAAGTCATCTACTTATTAAATTCTGAAATACTTAAGTACTCATATTTTTATATTGGTAAATAAAATTTCGCAAATTTCTAACTTCTCAAATTCTCAAATTCTCAAATTCTCAAAATGTTAAATTCTCAAATTCTCGAATTCTCAAATTCACAAATTCCTAAATTCTCAGATTACTAAATTCTCAAATTCCTAAATTCCCAAATTCCTAATTTCCCAAATTCCCAAATTCCCAAATTCCCAAATTCCCAAATTCCTAAATTCCCAAATTCCCAAATTCCCAAATTCCCAAATTCCCAAATTTCCAAATTCCTAATTTCCCAAATTCCCAAATTCCCAAATTCTCAAATTCCTAATTTCCCAAATTCTCAAGTTTCTAAATTCCTAAATTCTGAGATTACTAAATTCTCAAATTCCTAAATTCCCAAATTCCTAATTTCCCAAATTCCTAAATTCCCAAATTCCCAAATTCCCAAATTCCCAAATTCCCAAATTCCCAAATTTCCAAATTCCTAATTTCCCAAATTCCCAAATTCTCAAATTCCTAATTTCCCAAATTCTCAAGTTTCTAAATTCCTAAATTCTTAAATTCTCAAATTCCTAAACTCCTAAATTCCAAAATTCTCAAATTTCAAAATCTGTAAACATTCGAATCTTGAATTTCCCGAATCCTCAAGTTTCCCCAACTTCCTATCTTCAAATTCTCAAATTCACAAATCATCAGAAGGACATATTTTCTAACATCCAAAAACTGCATCTTCCAAATCATAAAATTCTGAAACCTCTGAATTTGCAAATTCTTAAATTTATAATAATAAAGATCATGTAACCATCGGCGAAAAGATTGCATTTTAATCGAACTCAGAAATCAAGCTATTAACGACACCTGTTATCACCTACAAAACATCTTCTTAGTTGCACTATCAACGTACGATAATTATTGAAAACAGTCATGCTTCGATTATGTCCAAATTTTGAAAATAAACTCCTTTTTGCAAAAGAAATATCTGTGGCTACTCAATTTCTGGCTACTCGAACGAAAAATTTATATCATTCGAATGTTATCCTCTGACGAGACACAGTATAGTGTGCGAACTGTTCTGAACATATAATCCGCATCGTTGGACCCACGGAATATATTGCAAACAGCAAAAAATCAATATTAATAAATATTAATCAATAAAATGAATATTAATTGAATTTTTACGAAAATGGAAAAAGTGGCGCCTTCTTTCCGTGAACGGGGTGAACTACACACTTTTAAAACTGTAGTGTAATCAGTTCTCATCTTCTATCGCTAGATGGCGGAACACCAGACAGAAACCCTTAGGATAATTAGGATTAGGCTAAGAATGGTTAAAAATGGATAATAGTTTGGTAAAGTCAAAACAATTCGAAGTTAATTGGTCTTGCACTCCGATGTAATTCGATTCATATTGTAGTCAATTAAGCTAATAAAATCAACTATGTTCATTGAATTGAACCGAAAACATATGGGAACGAATGAAATTACAGTTTCAAAAACTTGTGTTCACCCTGTTCGCCAGATAAATGACCACGTGTTCCATTTTCGTAAAAATTTAATTAATATTGATTTTATTGATTAATATTTTGTATATTTATTAACATTGATTTTATTGGCTTCATTTACTGTAATATGCATAAAGTTACATCGGGCTGCAAGAATAATTAACTTCGAAATGATTTGACTTTACCACACCATTATCAATTTTAAACAATTCTTAGGCTAATTAGGGTCTCCGACTTATGTACTGTCATCTAGTTTTCCGAAGTTTCGCATTTTATTACAAGATTTGTCAATCTAGATTTGGGTAAATGTAGAGCTTATAATATATACTTACATGATCAATGCGCGTTTAATGCACGATTCTTGTTACTCCGAATGGTGCATTTAGCAAGCATATGTATCTTCAGTCCAAAACATTTGCATAAAAGAAAATGTGGAATAAATGAAATTATCATTTAACAGTAAATCGTAGCTCTTAGCTCGATATCGTTTTCTAAAGTTTATTTCACGGAAAATATTTAGAAAACGATATCGATTACCAGGTCACACCACGTGGAGGTGGCTACGACAGTGACCCACCCTACCTCCAAGTCCCAACCACCCTCCAATTGCAACTACCTCATTTATCGGAAGGATAAATGAGTTCTGACTCTACTTAGCCCATAGGCTCGCATATACAAGTTCTTTACCATGAAATAGCAAAGAACTTGCACCGCACGCACGCTGTACAACTTATATACAAACTCACTTATAAACTTAATTCTAATTTCGTGGGATCCCACATACACACTCTGTTCTAAAATTGCACTCGCATTATGTAAAACGAAACGCTAAACGAGAGGGAAAGAAAGGAGAGAGGAACTAATACTATGATCTAACGCGGAAAAAGTTCACGAATTTGAGTGCAATTTAAAACAGCAATCGCATACACACACGCTTATTCTAAACGCTGCACGCGTACCTCTTATTCTAAGATTGCACTCGAATGATCTATGACGAAGTAAAAAAGCAAAGGGAAAGGGAAGAAAGTTAGAAGAACTTTCTACTAGAATGAAAGAAAGTTAGAAGAACTTTCTACTAGAAGGAAAGAAAGTTAGAAGAACTTTCTGCTAAAGGGTGGATCAGCATTTCCTGCCAAGTGATCCTCGCCCTCCTGGGTCAAAGGGTAGTCGAATAGTGGCTTACGTGAACCACGAGACCGAATTGAACCGAAAATACTGGCAAGAACGAGTGACACATCCGCGAAGGGTTTCCCATTTCTCCCCGCTCCCGTTGAAAGGGAGTCTGACCGCAGAGAGGAAACCCACGCCGTGAAGCGGCAGATCGAGATGGTACATCAATCAAAATGCCTCGCAGAGATGTGTCCCTGGCGCTACACCAGCATTTGCAGCTCAACCCTGCCACGTGTTCACAGCACTACCAACCCCCAATGATCCACTTGGGTTCGGACCAATTGACAAAAAATAGCTGGGTATACTACAATCTAACGCGTAAAAAGTTCAGAAATTGTGAAAATGAGTGCAAGTTAGAATTAGAGGCACTTACAATGGCCCACCCGCCCTCCCACGAGATTAAAATTAACTTAAAACTAACGCGCGCATCCCTCGATGATCCCGCGATGATTCCCCCGATGATCCCTCGATGATATCTTCAAGTTTCGTGTATACACATTTCACACATGCACTCATCCATACTACAGTGTATTACAGTATGTTGTACGCAACTTAAAATTAATATAAAATTAGCGGATCCATCGATGAAATCTCTCTGTGATAGTCCTAGATGATTACCTCTATAATGTAATTTGATTACCTATGTATATGTAATTTCTGCAACAATCAGAAATAATATGCGAAAGGAGAAAACAGATGAAAATTAGTAATATTATTATATAATAAATGTTCATGTCGAATGTTTAATATTTGCGGAAAAAGTGAAATGAAATTCGAGTCGACTCGAGAAAAATACGCAAATAAAATAACAATGTATAACAATATAAAAGAAGAATGAAATAACAATATAAGAAGGAGGAGTGTAAAACATTGATAAATAGAAAGTACAAGTAAAAATATGGAATTAATAAATGTGAAATATTCAATTACATACTTAAAATTTCAATCTGAAACATAAAAATGTAATTAAGACAGGAATAAGCATTGAAAAGTAGAAATTACAATTAAAAATGAGAAATTAACATATGCGCATTATTGAATTACTTACTTAGAATTTAAATCTGCAACATACAAATGTAATTCAGATAGGAAAGAACATTGAAAAGTCGAAATCACAAATAAAAATGAGGAATGAAGAAATATGAATTATTAAATTTCTTACTCAAAATCAAAAGCTGAAATATACTAATGTAATTAAGACAAGTCTGAATCATTTGATTACTTACTTAAAATCAAAAGCTGAAACATACCAATATAATTAAGAAAAATATGAATCATTAAATTACTTACTTAAAATCAAAAGTTGAATCAAATAAAAGTAATTAAGACAAATATAAATCATTTGATTACTTACTTGAAATCAAAAGCTGAAACATACAAATATAATTAAGAAAAATATGAATCATTAAATTACTTACTTAAAATCAAAAGCTGAAACATACAAAAGTAATTAAGACAAATATAAATCATTAAATTACTTACTTGAAATCAAAAGCTGAAACATACAAAAGTAATTAAGACAAATATGAAGCATTTACTTACTTACATAAAAGAAAAACCTGCAACGTACAAATGTAATTAAGATACGAAATCGAAGGAAAATGAATGGAATCATTTTTGATTCGACACGAAACTCTCGAAAAATCTAAATCGTTTGAGTTTGAAAGCCTTAAATCTCGAAATAAAATCACGATGAGGTTCTGAAAACCTTAAAACCTGAAATTAAAATCACGATAAAGTTTTAAACCTCAAAACCTTCATTAAAATCCTGAAGAAATTTGGAAAACTTGAAACTCGAACTAAAATCGTAAAAAGAATTACAAATTTCAAAACCCGAAATAAAATAATGATGAAGTTTGAAAACTTTAGAACCGGAAATAAAATTATGAAAGATTCAAAAACCTTAAAAAACGCAAAATAAGATCTCGATTTAATCTGAAAACCTTGAAACTGAAAATAAAATCATTTAGACATTTAAGATATGCAATTGCAATTGCAATTACACTACATTCACGCAAATTACAATTTCTAAAGACTCTACATGTACCTCTTGTTCTAAAATTGCACTCGTATAATGTAAAATTATGTAAAAGAAAAAAGAAAAAAGTAGGAAAGAAAGTTGGAAGAACTTTCTTTTAGCTTTGAAGCAATATACAAGAATAAGCTACTGCGTAAAAAGTACAACATATAAAAAGTCTAATACATAAATAATTGCGTAAATTTCTAATACGTAGAAAGTTGAAAAATTGTAATGAAGATGAGTGCAAGTTAGAACAAGAGGCACTTACAATTCGCGTAAGTTTTTCGCCACAAATTGTGACGAAAAACTTACGCCCTGGCCCGCCCTTCCTCCCACAAGTTTACATCTTAAATCTTATAATTTTAAGAAGAATAAATAGTGAAATAAATTACTTACAATTGAACCCTGAAAATAAATGATATAATTAACATAGGAAATTGAGGGAGTAGGAACGAAATGTTTCTTTATTTCAAACAAAACACATCAAAATCAAAAATCGCAATGAAAATTGCGGATTTAAGAAATGTGAATAATGGAATTACTTACTTAAAATGAACATCTAAAACAGAAAAGTATAATTAACATAGAAAATTGAGGGAGTAGGAACAAAATCTTTCTTTATTTCAAACAATAAACTTGAAAAATAGAAATCGCAATGAAAATTGCGGATTTAAGAAATGTGAACAATGTAATTACTTACTTAAAATGAACATCTAAAACAGAAAAATATAATTAACATAGAAAATTTCAAAAAATTGAAAACGAAAGAAGAATTGCGAATAGAAGAAGAACGAGCAATGTAATAATTTACCAAAAATCAAAACCTGATAGAGAAAAGTGTAATTAAGGTAGAAAATCGGGGGAGTAGAAACGAAATCTTTCATTATCTCAAACAACACACATGAATAATGCAATTACATACTTAAAATCGAAGTCTAAAACAGAAAAATATAGTTAACATAGAAAATTGTGGGAGTAGGAAGGAAATCTTTTTTTATTTCAAAGAACACACTTGGAAAATAGAAGTCGCAATCAAAATTGCGGATTTAAAGAACCTGAAACATTCAACTACTTACATAAAATTGAAACCTGGAACAGAAAAATATGATTAACATAGAAAATTGGGGGAGGAGAAATTTTTCTTTCTTTAAAATGAAATTGTCGAAAAAGGGGATTCGTAATGAAAATGAAATCGCGAAGGGATGCAAAAATCTTGAAATTCGAAGTGAAATCGCGAGGGAATACAAAAATCTTTAAATTCGAAATGAAATCGCGAAGGGATGCAAAAATCTTTAAATTCGAAATGAAATCGCGAAGGGATGCAAACATTTTTATATTCGAAATGAAATCGCGAAGGGATGCAAAAATCTTTAAATTCGAAATGAAATCGCGAAGGGATGCAAACATTTTTATATTCGAAATGAAATCGCGAAGGGATGCAAAAATCTTTAAATTCGAAATGAAATCGCGGAGGGATGCAAAAATCTTTAAATTTTTAATTAAATCGCAAAGGGACACAAAAATCTTTAAATTCGAAATAAAATCGCAAATGTGTGCTCGTCAAAATTCGAGCAAAACGCGTTCGACGATACTTTTCGTACCGTTAAAAAACACATGTAAAATACAAAAAAATAATTGCGAGCATAGTGACAAAATGACTCTCCATCCTAAGATGGACAGCCATTAATAGTTCCCCTCTTCTTTGGCAACTTTTGCCGGGGCTCTTCGGCATATAGCCTCTTCTTTCTTCGGCTCACAGCCTCACAAAAATCACTCGCGAAATTTTACGGTAACTCGGATATTCTTCGCTTTCATATTACATATGCTTTCAATTTTACTATCGATCTCAACAAACAGATAGCACTTTTATAGAAATAAAAATGAAGTATCCATTTGTTTCGATCAGCAACTACAAAATCAAAATTTTATATAATATAAAAATTCATTACTTTTATAAGAAAAAGAATTCTCAAAATTATACGACCAGCGATTCTTAGAATGCGCTGTCCGTCAAAGAATATCCGAGCAGAATTATTTAAAGCACTTCACTTCACTGCACTGTATACTTCATTTTTGCAATCGGGTCTAGAACCACGACTGCGACTTATAAACTAAAAGGCCTGGCCTTACGAACAATCGAGTTCAAGAGAATATTAAATAGAATAAATTCAAATTTAGATTTTCTCTTCTCGATTTTTCGTGTTTAACCCCCCAGATGCAAGCATCTCACGTGTGTTTTACCGAAGGACAGAGAAACATGAAAGCTTGCTCTGGCCCTACCTACTTAAAACTAACTCAATCACACCAGAAGTATGCTACCTGCCTGCCTAACACTATATTTAAAAAATTGCAAAGACCATTCTCACAAAAACACACTCCACGATTCTCACACACGCCACCCGGGTGCAAAAAGCCTACTCCTAGGGAGTACGTCCCGGGACGCCTCCGTCACCCGAGTTCAATACAACATTCACACTCTAATTTCATACCTTTTTCGCTGAAATCGATCGACAATCGACAGTGAATATCAATTGAACATTTACATATTTCATTTTCTAATTCTTTCGAATATTCAATGTAATATGTGCATGCCATAAATTTGTAATTCGTTCTAACTCAACTTTTATAAATTTGTAATTCAATCAAAATCATTTTGAATGCATCTTGCAATAACTTTTTGAAAAATTTGTATATTTTTATAATAAATTAATATGGTTTGTAATCGACACAAGGTCCACGACCTAACCACACACACACACGTGTAACTTGTGTCGATAATTCACCGTCAAATTGTCGATCGCCAAAACATCTTAAAACTAAACCGTGTCCACCTGCCCTAACTCATGCGAGTAGCATCTAAGCACGCGTATGAGTTTAGAGCATAAAAATGAACACGGCCAACAATATTTTCACCTACCAGTTTTCTTCATGTGTGCTGAAAATCCTGAGCTAAGAAACATGATTAGAAACATGCTAATAAAGTATTCTCTCCAGAAAATTTACTCTAATATTTTAAAATAAAAAATGGAGGAACACTTTGCAAAAATCTAAGTATATCGATTGTTTCATTTCTAACAGATTTTTAATATCAAAGTAAATCTACTAAATGACTCAAACATTCATAATTAACTTTGATATCAAAATCCGTTTCTCGCGATACTTTCTTGTACATATGTATATTTAAAAAGAGTTGACGCGTACGTAAAAATTGAAAGTGAATCGATAATTGAACTACCACGAAATCGGAGGGTCATCCGACTTCTATGTACTAATTTTAATTTTAATTCGATTCGTAAGGAAGTTAAAACGCGATGTACAAGAAAATCCTATCCTGATCTAATAAATAAAATAAATAAACAGTTTGTTCGAATATTGCACGATCGTACAGTCGTGGTCACTATGCTCGCTCAAAAATATAAAAATACAACCAGTTCCCGTGCCGTTTCGGACCATTCGTCCTACGACATGATGGGAACCGGAGGAACCGTAAAGCATGCGACTCACCGATCGCTGACTCGCATCACTTAGCGTCTCATGTCAGATCGATCGGTTGCACTCGTATCGCATCGTTAGAGGTTGATTGACTGCATCTCAGAGATTGACTCGTGTTCGGCTGCTTTCGTACGGTCAGGATTGGGCACTTCGGCTCGACACAGAAACGTCCTTCTGAAAACAGAACAAGTCGAAGCACGTTAGTGAACTGCTTATAGATTCGTATTTCAGTTCATTCTTTCTCAATTCAAATTATAATAAACAAGCACATTTGCAAATAGGTAACATGCAAACAAATACAAACACGCATGCAACACTATACAGAAATAACCATGAAACGCTTTCAAACATTTGCACAAAACGTGTAGGTAATTATACCGAAAACGCACTACAACATTTGTAAAACTACGTTGAAACACTTTAGTAAATATTCTTTAAAACCCAATAAAAAATTTGAAAAAGTATGTAAAAACACATAGGTAATCACACCATAAAACCCGGTAAAAATTCAAAAATGTATGTAAAAACACATAGGTAACAACACTATAAAACCGACTAAAACGTTCACTTAAGTATGTCAAAACACATAGGTAACCACACCACAAAACCCGGTTAAAAATTCAAAAATGTATGTAAAAACACATAGGTAGTAACACTATAAAACTATAACATTCACTAAAATATGTCAAAGCACATAAATATTCACACCACAAAACCCAGTAAAATTTGTGTAAAACACTGGTAAAACACTTAAATAAGCACACCATAAAACACACTAATGTATCCGTATACACATGCACAATCACAAATTAAAACACACTAGTAAGCACGTAGGTACATGGGGAACCACATCATAAAACACGTTAATACACCCCCGTATATACACTAAAAAACTTGATAAAACACACTAGACACTTGCACTAAAACACTAGATAACACAGCGATGAACACACGATCGGTTAATTAAGACTTTGACTCGTACCGGTACGAGATGTCACGGTCGATCCGAACACTTCGACAACTTGAACAATACTGAGCACCTGTGATATTCATCGAGTTAAGAATGATAGGTGAACCGCGAACCAATCATGTCAATGTACCAATACCAGGCAGCTTGAACAATACTGAACACCTATGATTTATCAAGTTATCAACGATAGGTGAGCCGTGGACCAATCAGGTATCATGTAATCCACCAATACCAGGTAATTACGTCGATAACTGTATTTGCAATATCGACATTTTTTATTTAAATTTTTAATTTTTCACCTATTTGTTTAACAAATTATTACAACTATTAAAATTTATTATTTCTATTAACTTTTATGTGTGCATCGGTTACAAGATTTTTGTTTATTATTACATTTTTATATGATATCAAAAGATAAATATAAATTGTGAATTCTTATATTATTTTAAATTTTTCAGTAAATGTTCGTTAAATTATTAATGTATGTATTGAATGTTTCTTTTTCATTTTTCACCTGTTTTTTTGTCGCATTTTTTGTTATGTATACGTAAACATGTTCCGCGTAGTTTGTTCGTGTTTTATGTATATGTGCATCCTGTTTATTGCTTTAAATAACAAATATCTACTCGTATTTTGAATTTTAATTTCAAACATTAATCTGTGGTATAAAATCGGTTCCAATCGATATGGCAATTCTGGGATTCTTCTTTATCTAAAGATGCAATTTCGGTTTATAATCGGTAACTGTAAGTAATTTTGTCGGAGAAACTTCAGAATACCATGTTTCGATTCTGATCAAACTTTGCAAATAAGGGCTGTACTTCCGAAAACCTCCATGCTCCAAATTGGCTGAAATTTTGGGAATAGGTTTCATTTTAATAAAAATAATGATTCGGAGAAGGATTTTTGGCGATTCGAGAAAAAATTTTGTATCATTTGGGTATCACTCCCTACTTTACCGACGCAATTATTACCGGCAGAAATACTTGAGACAGATTTGAAGGCGATTCTGATGCTATGAAATCTGCTATTTTCAATTCTTTTCAAAAGGTATCAATGTATCAAGAGTAGTACTATATGTATAATTAGGTTAGGTTCGGTTAACTGTTGAGGTGGCCATTGTAGAAAGCTTAGATAACAGTAGATGCAAATACTACGCCGATAAAATGGGGAGTGACACTCAAATGATAAAAAATTGGTTCTCGAGTCGCCAAAAATCCTTCTCGGAATCATTATTTTTATTAAAAAGAAACCCATTCCCCAAATTTCAGCCAATTTGGAGCATGGAGCTTTTCGGAAATTTAGCCCAAAATTGTCTGCGTCGGTAACTGTTAGTAGTTTTGGCTTTTCTTCGGAAAACCGTTATGCTTTAAATCACGTCAATTTTTGCAAATAAGCTCCTTTTTAAGAAAGAAAACATCTGTGAGGACGGTTTTTGGCGACTCGAACGAAAAATTTTTATATAAAATAACTATGTATAGTTCAATAGGAGGGATAATGACTTTCGACTTTAGTTCGAAGTGTATTTAGCAGGGAAATATTATTTATAGTAATTCTCATTTTTTATTCAGTTCTAAAATTTTTTTCTTTTATTCTGTTTCGAAGATACTAACTTTCAGTAGATTATAAGGATTTTAAATTCATAAATTATTACACTTTCAGCATATACTTTTTTTAATTTCTTTATGTCCAATTATTTATTATTTACATATCCTTAATTACATTATTTTCAGTTTCATGGAATATTCTTAGAACAGAATGTTAAAAATTATTACAATGGATAAAAATCTTCTATTTGATTAATGAACAAGTATAATAGAATCATTCTATATCAAACTGATCACTTACTGACATTCAAATTTTGTTGCTAATGAAATATAACAGAGACTTTTGAATCTGACCAGATTAAATATTTTTTTAAAATATCATGATATTTCTCAAAGTTGTACTTATAAAATAAACCCTTTTTTGATAGTAATGTTGTACTGATGATAAATTATTATTGCTTCAGGGCACTGTGGCACAATTTGGAAACCATTGCACTATGTCATATTCGATTTGATATACAATTGTCTAGTTCATTGTCAGAAAGTGATTCATTTGACATAAAATGCTTGAATAATAAAAGATAATGAAATTATTCTACTTATTGTTTACGTCATCATGCAGAAGAAACTTTTTAAGAAACATAATTTGCATAAAACTTTTCTAAACTTTCTTATTTACTAAATGCGCATTCATTAATTATGTACATCTTATCTTCTACTACTTATTAATTATAAATTTTATTTATATTGACTGATATTTTTATCAAATACACAGCATTTTTAAAAACATGATAGTTTCTCTTGCTGTTCTCTTATAATATTTCTATTCACATTTTTGGATATGACATGGTATGTGCTTATCTTTAATTGTGAAAACAAAATTATATTCATTGTTAGAAAATTTCAAATTTGTTGTTTAACAGTTCTACAATATGTTTTAATGTTTTAAACATAACTCTGACTAATTTAAATACAGTAATATGAATAATATGAATAAGTATATAAGTATATAATTTTAATTCAATTATAACTAATATAATATGCATATATTATTATTATAATGGTTCTTGTAATACCAACAGCTAAGTAATTTAATATTTTTATATTTGTTAAAAATATTTCCGAAATAATATTTAAGCATTGCATGCTTAAATTTCCTTTTCTTTTTATACAAAAATTTATTCTTCAAAGAAATCAGTAACATTTTGATAAATCTCTACTTGTATATTTTTTCTAGTCTGCAGTTACAAAATTATTTAAAATGGTTTTTGTGATTAAAATAATTTTATTTTATGTAAATATATTATTTTTTTTAATTAAGATGGTTGAATCTATATGTATAATTTCATTTTTTACTTAATTAAGAAAACACTAATTAACAATACAATAATTAAATGATAACTTTTATTGAAATAGGTGCAACTTGAAGCAATATCTAAATTTGTATTAAATCCGAATATTAAAGGTTAATTTTCTCCCATTGTTTTGTGAATATTATTTAAAAATCAATTTGCATATTACAGTGGTATACTTTTCTGCTAATATGCTGTTAAATAAAAACAGAAATTCAATTATAACTTATAAGTTTATTTTGGGATATGTAAGAATCTTATAATTAAATTATATTAGTAATCTGTTGAAATATTATTGAAGTGTTCTCTGTTATGTATATAATTACTTTAAAATAGTATTGAAAACTAGTTTTGTATTCAAAATTCTTGTGGACATATTAATAATTTGACAAAATTGTCAGAATGTTGAAGTTGGAAGTAAATACATAGCACAAAACTATTTTTCTAAATAAAATTTATATACTTAAGTCTCTTCTTTATTGTGTGTAAAGAAATTCCAATGATTTCAAATTCAAACTCTATTAGGCACTATTCTAGCATAGTAGATAAATATTCTTTAATATTAAGATAATTATTATAACAGTGTATTTAACAGCTTATAACACAGGTCGTCAAGGCAATATTGACTTTATATTAATTTTTTTTCTTAACTAACAGGATATTAATAAGAAAGTATGCTGTTTCATTTAAAAACAAGTTCATTTTGACAAGTAATTTTATAAAACAATGAAAAAATGTAATTTAGATACAAGCAGAAAAACATATTGAAAATTAACAAGAAACAAATCATTATTTAAAATATTAATAGTTCAACACGTTTGCTACCAGTATCATATATTTATATATCCATATGCAACACTTTCAATTTTCATATCAAATAATAATTTTCGGTATTATATATTTTAAAACAAATTAAGGTATTATACAGGTTTTAAAGGGTGCTTTTAAAAACATGAGGTTGGTAGTGCACAAAATTCAACATAAAACATCTAGACTTTAAAGAATTTATATTTACACACATTCTTTAAAAGATTTTCATAATCTTTGAATATTTTATGTTAGATTGAATATAGTATCAAAGTTATATGTTTAAAAGGGATTTCCAAAAGCAGTATAATATCCGAATGAAAAAAAAATTCTATCATAACATTTAAAACTAACATAAAATCTAGACAATATGCATGTTTTGAACTCATATTATTAAATAAATAAAGAAATGATCTGTAACGGGCGAACTTTCAGTTGTGGGATGGTAGTAAACGTGTTAAACCCTATTTCAAATAACAATTTTTTTTATAATTAAAACGTATGATATGAAAGATAAATTTCTAAAACGCAGTAAATCATTCTGTACAGAGTTGAAAAGTTGACACTTTAAAAGAATGTGGACCTGATTGGTTGCTTAGTGACGGTACAAGTGAAGTACTCCTTTTGCCCTTTTGTTCATGGGCATCGGCGCTTCGATCGATTCGGAGGTAAACAAAAACGGACTCCTACCCTTAAGTGGCTTCTTTTCAATTCTGCACAGTAGTTACAATAACATATGTATTGATAATATGCCAAATAAATAAAATTATAATAACAAGATATCAGAGTATAATGCAATTATTGAATACATAATACGTTACCTAAAGAAATATATATTTTACATAACAAAGATTAAGAAACAGATATGAACCACTAAATTCTTGAACATGTTGACATATGTATATAATAGCAACTAAATTGGTATGGAATATATAGGCAATTATATAATTGGCACTTATGTACATGTTTTAACCACTTGCCTTCAATTAGTTTAGTGGCTTTCATTAGCAGTTTACATTGTTACTGTACACTACATAGTACTTTTGATGTGAAAAATCACAATGTCTCTACAAAAAGCATAATAGTAATCAAGTATATGGTGTAATTAGTTCAGTATAAGTACAGGGTACCTTATAATTTATTTGAATTATTTGGAAAGTGTGACATATGCAAATAAATTTATTGGTATAATTCTTAAAAAGTTCAGATCTACTTCTGCTTTCTTTCATTTGACTGAAACTTTACATTAAGTCATATATTTATACATTTGCACAATATGTATATGCATATTATGTATATGGATATTTAAATTCTAAACTCAAATGTTGGACAATAGTTTCTTAAGCTATCATATTTCATCTTAAATTTGTATTATTCTAATTCTTGGTTTACATATTTTTTATTTTTATATTAAAAAAATACAGGATTCATTTAAAATGGTTTTTCACAACTTTAAAATGGTTGTAATGTTCTTTCAATCAGCTGTTTACGTTCAACACTCGACAATTACTACTTGAAATATATTTACTTTATTGCCGAAGCAATGATCTGTTATCATTGGAAATTGGAATGTATATCAGCAGTCATAAAATGACTATCAATCGTATTTTATAGTTAAATTTAAAATAAATGTAATATTTAATTATAATTTAATTTACTTTTTCTTTGTAGTAATTTAACTATTAAATTATGTATGTACATCGTTTTTTTTTAACAGAAGATAATTTCTTCGTACTCTTTTCCTTAATTATAATTGTTTTTAATGTTCCTTCTTTTACTTATTACATTGCAGTCCTTAATCAGAAACTTTCATAGCCTAACTTTAAATTTGTATCAATCTTTTATACTCAGTTATTACTATTATTATTACAATTGCTATCATTAGTACTGAATCTATTATCAATAATGATAGTAATAATAATAATAATATTTCATATTATATGAATCTGATACTATTATGTAGTTTTATCATTTTCACTCATTCATTCATGCTGTACAGAGTTATTACATAATTAGAGTTTTGTGACTTTCACAATATAGTTTGTTACAGTAAACACTGTTTGAGGCTTACAGTATCAGTGCGACCTTTGATCCCTCATCTTTTTAGGTTTTCCAAGAGAATTGTATGATGTATAATACACATTGGCATAACTAGCTAGGGCTCAGTATGAACTGGGCCTCCATCAGAAGTTATTAAAATAATTACAATATAGAGCACGGTACGATTCCCTAGGGATAATAGAAATATGTGAAAAGAAGGCTCCATCATTTGCTATAACATTTTGAACTTATGCATTATGCATCATTTGTATGAATGGTAGGGCCTGCTTCCCTTAAATCATCATTTTTTCTAAGAAAGATTATATTGGTTCATAATTTTCTAGTTCTTTTTCCATCACATTGCTATGTTTGCTAGAAAAACATATCTGGTTAATTCTTTCCAAAGATGTTAGTTATGCCAATGTTCATATAATAGTTATGTATTATTGTTTCCTTTATTAAATGTGTCTATGGTATTACATACTGTACAAAGCTCAGTAGATGCTTGTACGATAAAAGTTATAACAAGGCAAAGGGCTAACACCTTTCATTATCAGCTATACACATATCTAAATATAGATGGACTGCTATCGTTAGCCATCATTTTGTTTTTCAGAAATAGCGCTATAGTAATATGTTCGGCCAACGACAACCTTATTTCTTTCAAAGGCAGTCTCTTGAACTTCTCACAGTACTTAAAGTTCTTATGTGACTTTAAAACTTTTTGTAATTACATTAATTTTCCTTTAAAATCGAAAAATCTGTTTTTTCAAACGGTTCTGAGTCAATAAAAATAAAAGTTGTCCTGTTATTGTAACTAACAATAAAAATAAGAATGAAATAACACTAGATATGCAATTTAGATAAAATACCCTGTACTTACTACTATTGGCACTTAACAAATACCTCATTAAACTTATTATTTTAATTATATAATTATTTGCAAATATATTTAACATAAATTCAAAGCGTGAGTACGATGAACATCAGTTTGTCTTACAGTGGATCAAATTATTTCATAATTTATGAATTTATGTATTCTGAATATTAATCAATCTATTACCTACATTCGGCAACGTATCATCTAGGAATTAACAAACAAATTACAATGATAAACATTGTCCAATTTTCAAATGTTCCTGCAGATGAGCAATATAAATTGTCTCTATGATAGTAAGTTGCAGGTGGGTGTTCATCTCCTGGCTTGCAATGTTCGTGCTTCTCTTTTAGTTCCTCCTAAAAAAAAAGACAAAAAACGTGAATATCTTTTGTCCAATGTGGGCATGATGATGTGAATTAATAAGAAAAAGTTACGATTTAAGATTTACTTGCATTTGTGTATATTGAACATACTAAAAATGCAGGAAGGTAGATCACATTTTTGCTATAATTGTATTGTACAGTAGTAGTACTATTAACAGATATTCTCACCTCACAAATATCTCGACATGGAGGACAGATTAAAGCACCTTTATGGAGCCAACCATTTTGTATTATTCGAACAGCAATTTCTTGACCAGCATGGTAACAAGTATAAGTGTAATTCGCAACCTGAAATATAAATATACTCTTATTTTGTACATTCTAAGAGGGAAGTATTAAATTACTTATCTATTTTGCAGTAATATAATCATCCAATAGTGTATTTAATTCATAACACTAACCATAATATGTAGTCTTCCAGCTTCACATTTATATTGATAACAGCCAGAACCCCAATGTCGCCACTGTCGAGCTTGCTTACAGGTTCTTTCTTCCCACATTTGATCTGTATGATCAAAGCATCTTGAATGTGGACCATACTTTTCTAATGCAAAATTTTTGTCCGCATCTAGCAATAATAAGAAAATATTTGAGCTTAATTAACATTAAGACACTTACTTCTTATTTAAACAAGGAAAATGAACATATAGTGATAATTCTAGAAGAAAGGAATCACTGCCTGAATTAACTAATTTGTTATTCTATGTACAAAAAGGCATTTAGCACATGAAGAATAGGATTAAACTGAAAGAAAGTTTCAATTGATTATGATAGGTAGTGTTACTATATTTTAATCAAAATGTAATAAATAAATGTTCACAATTATTGGCAGGACAACTTACGAGGATTGTTTTCTTCATATAAACAATGAGACCCTCTGACTACTATATTTCGAGCTCTCCATGTAAATTCTAAAATATATGGACAATAATCTGCAAGAGATACCGAGCCTCCATAGTATTGTTCTTCTCCAGCTGGTATGTGAGGAATTGAATCGAAATTCTACAGAAATAGAATTATTTCAGAATAAATTGCCCCTATTAAGTTATTACAATATTTGAAAAATAATTGTACATATTTGATCAATTAAAAAGTAGAAATAAATGTGGCAGTAAGTGCCATTTTTGGAAAATAAAAGTGTTTTTGTTTATAAGAGGCGTATTTATATGACAGTCAGTTAGTAAATACGAATGAAAATTACTATTATTCATAACTTTAATAAGCAACACATTTGGATATATGATATTTTGACAATAAATAAAATTTTGATAAACAAAAAATTGTCTTTGTAGTTTTACTACTTACAGCCTTAGTTATTTTAACTCTTCAATTTTTTATTATAAAATTTAGCAATGATGTAAACTTAAGTAAATGCAGAATATGTGATTGCAAAATCAATTAATTAGCTTCAAAATCAAACGTGTAATGTTATACCTGGTACATTTTTGGTAATGGTTCAGGATATCTAATTAAATTGCAGAGTGCCACCGAACTTCGATCATCGGTGCATTCTGTTTGTAGTGGGTCTTGTTTTACTTTATTACAGAATGGATGAATAGACTTTCCTCTGTAAACAATAATTATTTCATTAGTAATGTTATACACATAATGCTTTATAAAAGAAGCTTTGAAAAATTCACATAATGTAACATCTTGTGTTAATATTATTTGTAAGGAATTTTTGGTTTGACAATGCGTCAGTATATTTTTGATTTGTACAATTTTAAACATGCTCAATTTAATGGTATATGTACATTAAGACTTTTTTCACTTGTTCTTATTTCAGTGGTATTTTGATTAAAATTAATGCAAGATTATAGAAATGAAAAGAGTATAGGGTATACAATTAAATTTAAATAATCATTATCCCACTTCCAATGATCAAGACCTACACATATGAAGCCACTATATCATAGGTATATATTTTGTAGCAATATGTATATGTAATATATTATATAAAAATATAATATAATTTAACATGGGATATTCCACCATTATATTACCACTATATCATAGGTGTGTTTCTATTTAAACAATCTAATCTATTCTATCTATACATATATCTATACTTTATCTTTAATAATATAAGATGTTCCACTACAATATAGCCACCATAGTTCTTTTACAATTTCTTAACAAAAAATGACTGATGGCTGAAACTTTCTGAAGGTCACTCTGGAAGGTGAGCTTTGCAACATATGTAAAAATCAAGATCACATACGTGCACATTAAGGGTAGATAATAATTATAACATTTTTGGCAATAACTTAACAAACAACAAGTGAGAGTTAAATATTCTTGAAGATAATTCACGAGAATGATATTGACAATATATATGAAGGTCAAAGTTACTGGGGGTAGGTTCTCTAAATTCCACTTTTATTAAAGATACATACGACAATCTAGATGATTTTGAAGATATCCACTCCTTACACGATTTCATTGCAAAATCGCAACCAAGGTTTTTACCCCATCCTAGTTCTTGAGCCATTGAATAGTTTGCGCTGTACCATCCGGTATCTTCCATGAGGGCGAGTGTTATTCTCGAATAAACTGGATTTTGAGTATGAGTCCCTGTCATTGCTTCATTCTGTAATAAAAATTATATTTCGCATATATTTTACAATGTAAGCAAAATTATTATGATGAAACGTTATTAACGTTTATAAATGTTAGTCGTAGTCTCGCAACTATCACATTCGTCAGAAAAATTATTTTTTTATTAACAAAATGGAGGGAGTATATTTAATGTTGTTCACATTTGTTGAATATGTTATACCTAATTAGATAACAAAACTTGGAACTGGAATACTTTGTTAATATTATAGAAATATGTATTCGGAGCAATTGTTGGAAATTTTTGAATTTATCTTTTCTTACATTTTTTAAAATAATTCTTTCTAACTTTGAATCATTGATCCGTATGACATTCAAAGATTTCTGATTTAGGAAGGTTTAATTAATTTTGTATAAATGGAGTTAAGAAAACGATTTATCCGATACAGCACATACGAATGTTGTGAAATGTTGACTTACTTCAAATACTCGTTTTTCCCAATGTGTCAGTGCCGTACCATCTTCTCCCTGATCTTCCAACTCTGCACCCTCTAATTCCGGGCAATTGAAGTGAGCTCGAACTTCGGCGCGAACCCTGGGAGTAACTACTATTTGCATAGACCTTTCTATATAGCCATCATGTACTTGCCAATGCGGTCTGATCACGGTTTTAATAGTATTTTCACTCCATTGATGCGTTTGTAATCTACACGTAACAAATACCAAATGTTACCAACATATCTTATTAACAGAGAACTGTTATTTAAAAAATATTAAATGTTATTTTTCCTTTTTGTTTGATCAGCTTTCAAGAATGTTTAACTTTTATGAATCTTGGAATTGAACTTTGAGTTATTTGAATTTTCGAAGTTTGGAACTTTGAGGTTTTGATATACTGAATTTTTAGTTAGTTATTTAAGCACGAAATCTGTACCCCTATTATTAATTAGAAAATTTTTCAAAACTATAAATATTTGAATAGTACTGGTTACATGGGCAACTAATGCATTTGAGAGTTAAGTTTTTGAATAATCATAATTATTATTATTAACATCGTGAAAACTCGAGAAGTATAAGTTTATATTTTGAACATGAAGCCATGATCTTTTTTATTATCCATTAGGGATTAATCTTTATCCAAATTTGTCAAGGAATGACCAAATATTCAGAATGGTTCATTATTATACAATATATTGTTTTCAGCACAATTTCTATTGTTCAGTTGCACAATGTAATTGTTTACTGTTAATTTGTGGATCGGCAGGAAATGCAATTGTCGACGTTTACTCGACATAATTTGCATATATTTATGTAATGACGCGAGAATGATTATTCGTATGTCAGATTCTTCATAGTATTTATGCAAGGTTTAAGATTTTGTAGTTAAGGGTTAAATTAAAAACAACAAAAATGTTTACTCACTTTTCGTTCAACAACGGTTTTCCTGTATCACTTCTCCTTGGTGTTCTGGGTTCACCGTTTTCATCTCGGTAGAAAGCGTATAGACTAGCAGAAAATCCCAAGGCATGCAATATCTCGTGTTTTACGGTACTTAGCAGAGTTTCCAGTTCTTGTGGTTTCGTGGTTATACCCTTAGGACACAAATTGGCGTGTCCCGCAATTGGTCTAAAAAATATCAAATTTGTTTCTCAAATATTTTAAACAAAAAGTTCAGTTGTTTACAAGGTTCAAATAAAAAATTATCTTTATATAATCACTTCCCTGTTTAGTATTCTCAATTTAACATTATTATTTTATTTAAATCTTCTAAATTTATAGAAATAAAATTGTCTTAAATATAATTTTTACATTACGCATCTTGTATACAATTCAATTCCTTTTTACATCTAATAGACACCTTAATATTTCTGTCAATTGTACACAATATACTACAATTACTTAATATATAACAAACATTTTGTGTACAACTTGAACGATCTGTGAAAAATATTTTTGTGCTAAATTATTAAGGGATTTTAGATTGTTCTTATTGGTTGTCACTAATGATTTTTTTCATGTAAGTATAATTTTTCCATTATTATATTGTAGATGATGCTAAAATGCACTCAGAAATGTATAGCATAGCATAACATTTCGTATAACATCTCATTTCCGAAATCAAAATTATTTATTTCTTATCAGAAAAAAAAATTTAAAAACACATCAGCGAACTTGATACTCCTGAAGAAATACTTTAACATAAAAATATTCTTTGTATTCGTTCTTTAATATAACACATTTGATGTATCATCACAACTAAAAGAAATATTTAAGTGGCTTTCTTGGATTCTAAATGATCTATGTAACATCTATTGTTTGACAATTACTATTTGTTAATAGTTATAACAAACATCTTTCCTATGTTCGTATGGTTTGCAAAAATTAGCATTACAGCAGTTTGAAATTAGTATACATTTTAGATGTACCGAGATTGAATTATAAATGTTTAGAATCGCAAGGTTAAAGAACAGAATTATTATTTGCTTCAAGTGAAATGGAGAATAAGTGGGTGATTAGTTTACCGATCTAATGCCGCTTCTTGCTGACAATGCGCTGCATAAGCTACGGTTAATCCTTTGTTACATCTCGCTGTTTGCATTGCAGATACATAAAAAACAAAATCAGCGCCATCTATTCCTGGGCCGGCTTTACTGCCCTCCGCAATTCCACAGTTGTGTCCTGTTGCATTACATGTTCTGCAAACCTATTTATATAGGTACATATATAATTATATGCGTATATATTGCATGTATTAGTTTCAGGTTTTAATGTAAGCGTCACACAAGATGAGTTGCGGAAGGAATGTGGGCTTTACTGGTTGCATAATTGCACAGCTTCACGATTGGTGGAGCAAACTTTTTATGAGAGTCTAGTTGAAGAATTTGGGAATATTCGAGATTGGGAATTTGAGAATTTTAGAAATTGAAAAGTTGGAAACTTCAGAATTTAGGAATTTTTAATTCTGGGAATTTGGGCATTTGGGAATTTGAGAAATTAGGAATTTGGGATTTTGGGAATTTGGGAATTTGTGAAATTAGGAATTTGGGAATTTGGGAATTTGGAAAATTGGGAAATTAGGAATTTGGAAATTTGGGAGTTTAGGAGTTTGAGAATTTGGGCATTTGGGAAATTAGGAATTTGGAAAATTGGGAAATTAGGAATTTGGAAATTTGGGAGTTTAGGAGTTTGAGAATTTGGGCATTTGGGAAATTAGGAATTTGGGAATTTGGGAATTTGGGAATTTGGGAATTTGGAAAATTGGGAAATTAGGAATTTGGAAATTTGGGAGTTTAGGAGTTTGAGAATTTGGGCATTTGGGAAATTAGGAATTTGGGAAATTAGGAATTTTGAAATTTGGGAATTTGAGCATTTGGGAAATTAGAAATTTGGGAATTTGGGAAATTAGGAATTTGGGAATTTGGAAAATTGGGAAATTAGGAATTTGGAAATTTGGGAGTTTAGGAGTTTGAGAATTTGGGCATTTGGGAAATTAGGAATTTGGGAATTTGGAAAATTGGGAAATTAGGAATTTGGAAATTTGGGAGTTTAGGAGTTTGAGAATTTGGGCATTTGGGAAATTAGGAATTTGGGAATTTGGGAAATTAGGAATTTAGAAATTTGGGAATTTAAGCATTTGGGAATTTGGGAAATTAGGAATTTGGGAATTTGGGAATTTGGAAAATTGGGAAATTAGGAATTTGGAAATTTGGGAGTTTAGGAGTTTTAGAATTTGAGCATTTGGGAAATTAGGAATTTGGGAATTTGGGAAATTAGGAATTTGGGAATTTGGGAATTTGGAAAATTGGGAAATTAGGAATTTGGAAATTTGGGAGTTTGGGAGTTTGAGAATTTGGGCATTTGGGAAATTAGGAATTTGGGAATTTGGGAAATTAGGAATTTAGAAATTTGGGAATTTGAGCATTTGGGAAATTAGAAATTTGGGAATTTGGGAAATTAGGAGTTTGGGAGTTTTGAAATTTAGGAATATGGATTTTAGAAATTTGAAAATTTGAAAATTTGAAGATTTTATAATCTAACAATTTAGAAATTTAGAAATTTGTAGGTTCCTATACAATCATTTTGCACTTTATTTTGAATTTCAATGTCAAACTGTTAACTACTGACCAAAAAACGTCTGCAAACACTATTTTTTTTTAAATTAATAATGAAATTATGAGTTAAATAAATCCATAGAGAATTTAATTACGAGGAAATACAAAAAAATGTATCAAATCACAAAAAGCACAAAAGTGCATTTTTCGTTCATATTTTAGGCACTATAAATATTATTTGTCGTATTATTAATAATTTCGTTAGAGAAAGTAATTAAATTATTTCTTACATCAAGATGTTCTTCAGGGACGACTACGTCACCACACATAGTAGTAGAACGACAGGTGTCTATGCAATGTGTATGGTGATCTTTAACGAAGACTTGACTACTTTCACATTTCCTAAAACATAATAGAAATTCACGTGTAACCTGTGTCCCATACAAGTAATAATACATTACTATAATATTACAAATCATAAACATTTTACGTTCATGTATCTCGTTTTAATCTACCTATGCAATTATTTTCTAAATTAGAAATTATTTGAAAAAATATTTCAAATAAGACTAGTTGTTTTAACCCTTAATGGTCATACATTATCATGAATAAGAATAACATACCTGGTACACTGGGACGTTTAAGACCCCAGCCACTAAAAATATTTTTTACAAAGAAGCTACTCATAATTTTAACTGGAAAATAATTATAAATAATCTTCGAAAGTTGTTTTAACATATTTCACAGTAAATTCAAACGTTCAATATGGAAAAAATTGTAGAAATATAACAAAATTAAAAAAATGACGGTTTTCATAGAAAAATTGAAAATTTGTTCGATTTTAATGGGTTAAAATTTTAGCTAAACACTCTTGAGATATAACAGTTTGAGGGGAAAAAATAGTAAACATATCGGTGTTTCAAAAAAGAATTACTTAGATTTTCGGGATATAAAGTGGCTAAAATTGACGCTAAATTAGCTGGTGTCATTTCATACCCCAGTGTGACCGTTAAGAGTTAATGGTGACCGTTAAATTCTAACTGGGGTTGTTTTAGAAATTTTAAGGTGATCCTTCGTTTTTTAAATAAAGAATGTTTCTTCTTTATATTTTAGCAGTTTTAGTTTTTCGGTTTTTAATAGTTTATCAAATTGTTAATGAATCGAAGAATTAGGTTACCTGCTCAACCTGATGGTGCCCTTCGTTTCGCGAACCATAAGAGCTCGCTCCCAAAAGTGTACAGCTTCCGGTAGGATGGTATTCTGAAATAGATTAAGAAGCATGATTTAGATTCAATTAAGCTGCATTATTGTTGTAAACACACGTAAAACATTTGTTAGTATTCACTCAATTTCTCAGAATACGATTCAAACGTGCACAATGTTAATTCAAAGCTTGTATTAAGTCATCACAGTTTTAAAGTTATTTTTTTCTGATATTCACTCAACGTTGTTACATAGGTATTGGTCTTTATTGACTGCAAATATTAATTTGGGATTTTTTCTTGTATTTTTGGTATTTGGTATTAATTCGCAATAAATATCGCTGATTAATTAAAAATAATATAAATATTTCTGTGATAATAATAGATACATTTTCAAATTATCAAATTTCTGAATTCCCAAATTCTTCGTCTAAATATGAAATTCTCTAATTTTCAATAACATACATTTCAAAACTTCCAAATTGTTATATTCTCAAATTCCGAAATTACCAAATTCTTTAAGCTCCATAATAAAAAATTTCCGAATTCTGAAATTATTAGTTTCGAAGTATTCAAATTCTCAATTTCGAGATATTTAAAATTTGAAAATTCCGAAATCATCGGATTATCAAATTCAGAATTTTTCAAATTCTCAAATTCTCAAATGAAAGTTTTGAATTTTTAAATTTACAAATTCCAAGTTTATCAAATTCCTAAATTCAAAATTTTTAATCCAAAAATCTGCAAATTACCAAATACTAAAATATTCAAGTATCCTAAATACCAATTGACAAATTTCCAAACTAATAAATTTCCAAATTCCTAAATTTTTGAATCTGCAAATTTCCAATTTACTAAATCTCAAAATTTCCGAATTCTCTTTTTCACATTCAAAACCTAAACATTCCCAAAAACCCACATCTCTTAATTTCCAAATTCTGACAAATCCCCAAATTTCAAAATTTCCAAACTTCTTCTCCAAATTAAAAAAAAAAAAGTGATCCACCGACCTTGGGTAAAATACAATTACAATCTTGTTAAAGATAGCAACAAACAGTAAGTCTACGATATGCATAATATTTTATGTGTTCACACTGACATGTAAACCCTCATGAGCGTCAAACTACGATTTCGGAATTGCGGGCTAGTTTTTCAAACGATGTGCAACAGAATTATACTTGCACTTTGTGCGTAATAGGCTGCACAGATGGTACAGGGAAATTTTGGAAAACCATTTTCAACTGTTTATTGAAAATTTCCACGTCTCCACCTTGGTACGCTCTCTGCGAAATTGACCTAGGGGAAGCACATACATGAAATTTAAGATCAGGCATTCCATGAGGTACACATTAAATACGTGTGTAGATTTTCAAATTTATTTTAACGTTGTACACTGTTAATAGCACTATTAATGCTACCAATCACATTTTCACGCGAAAAAAAAACATTCATTACATTTCAATAATCTCTGATGTGATTATTCAAAACTGCATAAACAAATTTCCTAAATAAAACAAAAAACATAAAATTTAAGAAATACATATATATTCATGTTAACAGTTAATCATGAACATGAATTTTTAATTAAAGGAAAATTTAGAAATTGAAAATTTAAGCATCGAAAATAGAATAGTGAAGAACAGAGAACTAGCTTTATCGACTTTTATACGGCTAGTTAGATGTCGGTATTATATGCAAATGTCCGGTCCTATTTAAATTTCAAATGCAATTAAATTCATTTAACGTGACAGACGGCAATTATTCGACTTACAGAACGGAGCCGAGCAAGAGTCGTATCGTAACGAAAATTTTTTGCATTAATCAGCAAGCGTTGGTGATGCATGAATTCTGACTAAATGATTCTATTAACGTTTCGTTCATGATCCTCCATTGCGACCGTCTATCATTATCAAATTTTATTTAATTCATGTTTCAATAGTTCCTGCAGTTTTGTCCCACATAGTAAGACATGTGGAGGTTTTATCCAAACGGAAATGTCTAAATATTTCAATATATTTACTGTCAATCATATTTAAGTTATACATACAAACAGACTTCGCGAAAGATAAAATTACTCGATCTTTTAAATAAATCAAACACTTGGTTGATGTGGCACAATAAAATTCGGTCACTTATTTCGGGTTTGTACACGATCATCTATTATTTGTATTTCATGTTCATTAAATTGCAATAATTTTACATTTTCTGGGTCTCGTCTTCCGGTCAATAATTGATAGTTATTTTGAATTATGACACGGTGGTCTGCAGTTATTTTTTAAGATAGAGGATTATTTCACTAAAGATATTTTCTTAAAGTACCTCGATAAATATTAATCCTTTGTACTCGAAGGCATGTTTATGGTTGGTAGATGAAATAAAAATCTACCAGTTGGAAAGTTTGATGAATTCTTTTGAAGTTATCATTTCTCTATTATCAATTGCTATTGCTTTCGTTATGTTCATACATAACACTTCAAATTGAGTTAAAAAATATTGTATTAAACCGAGCGATGAGTGTGAGTCACCTTCCTAGTGCAAAGCGTTAATACTATCGTACCCCAGAAGAATGTACGAGTGTTATACAAATGTAAGAAGTTTTGTAAAATGGCGAGAGAAAAAAGTTGTACACTTCCATTTAAAAAAGATAATGCAATTTCTCCTTTGATATTTTTCTGTATCAGTACTAGTAATGTTCAGTTGATCAGTACTAGTACTAGTAACAGTTGCGTGAACCACCCTATCTATTCAATTATGTTTTATAATTTTTGTATTTTACCTCCAATTTCAAATTATGTATACATTATATGCTGGTACATTCGGTGTTAAACTACGTCTCTATTGTCAAAAATAATTACAAAAATTCCACAGATTAAGCAGTTTCTTAATATACCTACACTACGAAAAGACGTAATGATTTCATTTAAAACCGATTACAGAAATGAACAGTGCGGGCTCATATATAGGCGTTGTGGAACTACATATATCACCCTCTATTTCCACTTCACATTATTGATATTATTTAGTACACAGTATGTCGGAAAAGTAACGGAACTTTTTAAATTTAAGGAAAACTGCTAGTACCATCTATAAAAACAATATGCTATCTGAAAACGGTATTTCTCCCCTACAAAACAAAACAATCATTATTGCAATCGAGTAACGAATTGTAAACTTATAGCGTTTAAAGCGACAGAACCTTTCGTCACCGAGTCACAAAATCACGATGGAGCAAAGAGCGAATATTAAATTCTGCTCGGTAAAGTTCGGTAAAACTTTTACAGAAACATTTGAATTAATGAAAAATGTTTATGGCGACGATTGTTTATCCCGTACACGTGTGTTCGAGTGGTATAAGCGATTCCAGGATGGTCGTGATACTTTGGAAGACGACCCAAAGCCAGGTTGTGGGTTTTTCTAAATTCTAAACGATTCTAAAGGTATTATACTTCGGGAATTCGTTCCACAGGGACAAAATGTTAATGGCGAATATTATCTGGGTGTTATGGAACGTTTGTGGAAAAGAATCGTTCGTGTGAGGCCCGAATATTGAGCGTCGGGAAGTTGGTTTCTGTTACATGATAGTGCACCATGTTACAAAATTGTCGCTGTTCGTGAATTTTTGGCGAAAAAACAAGTCTGTGTGTTCCAACATCCTCCATATTCGTCGGACTTATCTTCATGTGATTTCTTCCTTTTTCCAAAACTGAAATTAGCTATAAAAGTAACGTTTTATGACACTGTTACACAAGTCCAAGCAGCTGCGACAAGGGTGATTGAAACGATTCCACAAAACGACATAAAAAAATCTATGTTAACATTGCTTGAGCGTGCCCAACGGTGTATTGATGCGAAAGGGATGTAATTTGAATACAAAAAATTAATTTTGGCAAAATAACTAATAGTTTTCTTTTTATTTAAAAAGTTCCGTTATTTTTCCGACATACTGTGTATGAATACTATTTTCTTTAATTCCTTCTGAATTTTATCAAATTTTCGAATAAATTTACTTTTCATACTTGTCTGCATTGTTTTTATATCATTTTAAAACAAGAGGTTAATCATTTTTTAGAAAAGCACCCCTAGTAATTTTAGTTACGAGCCGCCATTACAAATGAATGTTATTCTTAAGAATAAATTACATGTATTTATGTACTTATAGCCTGCAATTACAATTAGCTAATATTTTCATAATATAAACAATAGCTTGTAGTTTAAACTAACAGTTTAAAATATAAGCAGCGATACTTAAATACTTTTTTATGAAAAAAAACTTTGCGACTAACTGTACACGGATTTGACTGTATATGCAGAAATTTCAACAGAAATTCCCAACTTTCTAAATTCTCGAATGCTCGAATTCTTAAATTTTCAACTTCCTGAAAGCTTAAATTCCCAAATTCACAAATTCCCAATTCCCAACTTCTCAAATTGCCAAATTCCCAACTTCCCAAATTCCCAAATTCTCAAATTCTCAAATTCTCAAATTCTCAAATTTCCAAATTCCCAAATTCTCAAATTCTTAAATTCTTAAATTCTCAAATTCTCAAATTCTCAAATTCTCAAATTCTCAAATTCCCAAATTCCCAAATTCCCAAATTCTCAAATTTCCAAATTCCCAAATTCTCAAATTCCCAAATTCCCAATTTCCCAAATTCTCAAATATCCAAATTCCCAAATTCTCAAATTCTCAAATTCTCAAATTCCCAAATTCTCAAATTCCCAAATTCCCAAATTCCCAAATTCTCAAATTCCCAAATTTCCAAATTCCCAAATTCCCAAATTCCCAAATTCCCAACTTCCTAACTTCACAACTCCCCAACTGTACACGAAGCTGAAATATGCGGAGAAATTTGTGTCAATTTCTGGTCAATATTAGAAGATATAACCATAGTAAATAGTTCAAACATGTTTTTCCACAGTGCTCGACCATCGATCAATGCCGTTCATGGCGAGAGGTTTGTCAGAGAGCGAAGCAATCGGTTTTCAGGGGTTGTTCTCTGGTTCGAATCGGAGATTATCATATGACTAGCCATTATGCGGAGTAAACGATAGCCCCGTGTGTTCGAAGCTTGCCGGGTGCTCTGATTGAAATGCTCCCGGTAATTTCCGGTTATTTAGCGCATACAGCTATGCTCGCAATGCAACGCAGTGCATTAGACTGCTATGACGCCGGTAACGTTTGATACGACGCAGAACGCGTCCGTTTATCATGCTCTATTTCCAGTTTCCACGATCCGTATATGACTATCAGGATATACGGAAAACTGATATAATTAGGAGCAGGGTAATTTCGGGAGAGATGGTCCTGGTGACGGGAACGGACAACCTACTACGGACTAAATTAACCCTTCATACAGGCTGTACCAAAAATTGTGGTTTAATCTGCTAGGCGGTGACATATTCCATGTTAATATTTATATTAACGTGTCTACATCTATATTAATATTATGTATATTAAAATATAAGTTGAAGAAAAGAATAACATTTTCTCATAATTGATTTTGAAAATTGTGCAATGTATTGAGTTTATGAAAAGTTGTAATTTTTGTTAGTAGATGACATTTATTCAGTTTAAAGTAAATTATATTTACATAAATACAAGAATGGAGTTTTTCATCTGTATGATCATATTAATACAGTTATTATATTTATGTATTGATTGTATCAATAGAGTTATTGTGTATTTTACTGTATAATATACTTATCATATTAATGTATAATAATGTACTTATCATGTATTGATTATATTAATAAAGTTATTGTATATTTTACTGTATAAAACAGTTATGTGGTTCTCAATGAGTGATACGAGTATTATACGTAACTAGCAATCCCCATTATCAATTAGTCTTTTTAGACTGTTACCTATGCACGCGCTTATGACATTTTGCGATTTTAAAAATTTTGCGAAAATATTTTCAATCACTTACTGTGTTACTTATGACACCTTGTTGTTGAGGTCATAGGTTACCAATCAGAAATATTTTAAAGGCTATGACTCTATCTCGGCGATTTCTATATGTGTGCAAAATATCAAGTTTCTACCTTTTACCCTTATCGAGATTGAAAGTAGCAACGGACAGACTTAGCGTATTATATATATAGATAGTATTTTATATAAATAGTAATTTCCATAATACACAACATAAGAATTTTATCGTCCAAAACTTTATCTTTATTGGTAAAAAGATATTCAAGAAATCAACCGTGATAATGGAAATATAAGTATGGCTGCAAATCCATCAAATAATGTGTAACATTTCTTGTACCAGATATAATAGAACACATTTCAGTATCTAATGTTGCGGGAAATGTCACTTATTTCTCAAGTGCTCTCAGCTTTTATATCAAGCTGTAGTGGCACTAATAATTTAGTTTTAAACATGTTTACAAGGGACTAGAATTAATTACAATTTATTACAGTTTATTAATATAGAGGATGACACGCGAAAATAAATACCTTAGATTGGCAAAATTAGTAAAATTGTGTTTACGTATTGTGACGTCCGCCATTTTTGGATTATCAACGAATGGTTGATTTTAAACGTGGTTGCCTATTACCAGAAAATGATTTATTTGTATATAAAGCTGAAGATACGAAACAGATATGATGATTAGAAATGAAAGTAAAGATACGTAAATAATAATGATTAATCGATTCGTGGATTATAACTGAAATTAATAATAAATTACTTACATTAATGACATCCAGTTTTTCATCATCCAACCTGCAACAAAAAAGGAGGGAAAATTTACAAAACTAAATAAATGTACATATTAATTCTTGAGTAATTATCCATAATGCATAATGTCATAGGTCTCCCCAGTTTCATATGTCACAAAAAAACAGAAACGCTTACCGAGCTTTAAGCTGTCTCGAATATATTAAAGCCTCAAAATTTGGGTCGAATGTACGATTTTGTGCGACTCTGTACTGCGATGTGTGCATTCTTGCCAAAGTATTATAAAATGATTCAGAGCATGGAACATTCACAAACGAATGGCGGTAAAAACTCGAGCTCAGGATACAAAGAGCTTTTAGTTTTTAAACGTGTATGTCGGTGAAAGATATTTACATCGAGCATTTAGTCACGAACGTTTTGTAACTAGATCGTAAAAGTGACTGTACCCAGAGATACTCAGATACAGCGTTTAGACACGTTAAATACTGCGATATTAGTGTTTACTGATGAAAATGTCTTATTAAGAAAAAATATGTAGTTTGTCGAATTTATTCAAATGCTTTCAATCAAATTATTTGAGTTCAGTTTGAAATTTAGTTTGATGTATCTGCTAGAATTATACATTATATTGAGTTGGTGAAATTTGTTCAGAACAGTTAAATAAACTTATCGATGTTGTGTTCATTAAATTTGATAAATTTGACTGTGGTTGCAGAAAAGAATAATTTATGTTTTTTTAGTTATAAAAATACCATGTAGAA
This sequence comes from Megachile willughbiella, assembly GCA_945859595.2. Taxonomy (NCBI): domain Eukaryota; kingdom Metazoa; phylum Arthropoda; class Insecta; order Hymenoptera; family Megachilidae; genus Megachile; species Megachile willughbiella. The sequence continues at coordinate 13,174,757 of OX243800.1, forward strand.
CGAAATAATTATAGATTTAGCATTTTCATTTGGACAACTTTGATCTAATGTTGATTCTAACTTTTGTGGAACAAAATAATTATAGATCCAGCATTTATATTACTTTACACATAAATATTAATAACAACATATATTAAAATTAAAGTCATTGAATGAACAATACTTCTATCCGTTTATTTTTTTGAATAAAGGTATTGTAAAATTAATGGTACATACTAAAAAATTAAGGTTCTAATAAAATTTGTTCATGCAAGATTTTGTTTTTCAGAAAATCAACCTTAAACCTATGTTATATTATTATGGAAATAAAAAGACTTCACTTAAATAGTTGATGTAAATCAATACGCTGTATAAAAACTTGAGAAAATAAATTGAAAATATGCAATCAATTTTTGTTTATATTAAATGATTTATTAAATTTTGCTAAATGTACTGTACATGACTTTGCTTTAAAAAAATGAGTTTGGAAATTTGTCACAATAAATGTGTCTAAAGTTATCCATTTTTAACGAAAAGAATGAAAGCTTTGATAATTTCTTTCTTACCTTTATTGCTAATGAACGTGGTAGGTCAATAAATGTATTTATTAATACACCATTTAATTATTAATCAGTAAAACGTGACATAATAAAATGTAATATAAAATGTGTTACTGATTTATATATATATTAAGATACTATGTAACATTGTTATTTCAATTAACATAATTTCGAACCAATATTATGGAAATGAAAGAAAAGAATCCGATTAAAAATGGTTGATACACTGTATCAACATGATCCATAGAAAATGTATAAATCAATACACTTTGTCAACACGCGTTATAAAGAGAAGACATAACCTACCCCATAAAAAGTCATTATACGGAACCGTCTTCACATAATAATCATATAAACAGAGTATCAAAACAGAATCATCTAGTCTTCAAAAAATTTAATGAGCAGTAAAATTAATTCATGACACAAAGTTTCATAAAGTGTCTTCACACAGATTAGAAACTCAGGATAAATATTTTACTTTTTACATTAAACAAAAATTGTTAAATCGCGACTGCTAATGTTAGGATACAAAGACGTATTGCTTTGACTTCAAACGATTTAATAAGTAGTAAAATTAATTCACCTAAAGTTTCATAAAGTGCCTTCAGATAGATTAGAAATTCAATATAAATAATTCAATTTTTCTATTAAACGAAAATTGTTGAAACGCAATTGCTAATGTGCATGGACGAGAGTTTAGAGTCAGACAAAATTAACTCTAAAAATTATCTGTGTTAATGACACATTTACGATATCAACAGTTGTACATTTCGACTACAAAAATGTTATGAAAAAACGAATAATTTAAAAGTTTGATTTTGATAAGATCGAAAGTCAAGGAATGCTAACTAGACATACTCTTGTCTGACTCCAACTTACGGTTTTTGGAGTTAACCCCTTAATCTATAATTTTCTAAGCATTCACAGCTACCTAATTATTGCTATAACGTTAAGACAACTACAGAAGGTTAAAATGTTAGGCACATTTTGCCTTAAGGGGTAACACCACTCTAGGATTTTCAAAAAGTCGATTCTTTTTTTTTGCTTAAACGATGCTTTAGGGTCATAGAAACAGAATGCCATTTGATTTATAGTGGAAAACAAATTTTAAAAGAGTCAATTATCAATTTTGCCGCAGCTTCTCAGAGCGCGCACTGAGTACTTACGCGGCGTGCTGCGATTCATGGCTTTTGTATTACTTTTACCATTTAAAATAATAAGTACATCTATTACCTATAAAACAAACGGTTGTAGAGGAAGGTAGAGGAGGAGGCGAACATCGACCTGGTTGGCCAGATGTATGGTGCAGGAATCGCAGATTAGAGGTAAATAAGAAATTGAAGGATTAAAATGTTCATAAAACTTTAAACGCGTTTTTCTCGAAACCACTTTTGTCATACTGGGAGGACGGATTTCTCGGTGACTATTGTATTGTATTGAAATTTTGACAGTAGCTTCACAACAATATCCTCCATGGTAGTACGTAGCCGTTTTTTGATTAAATGTAAACTTTTTTTTAATAAACAATTCAATGCACATTTTTCATGCAAAACGTCGATTCATTTCTTAAAACATGCATAACTTTTACAAAAATTGATTAAACGAAAAACCCCTACGTACTACCAAGGCCAATTGTATATAGATTACAAATTTTTTTTATTTTTTATTCCAAATCTCACACATGGCGAGAAATCCGTCCTCCCGTGGCGGTGTTTCTACAAAAGCTGTTTCCACCGATGGGCTCTGCCGCCCCCATTTTGTACAAAAATGACAAAAAAAAAATTATTTTTCGTACTTCAATATGTGTTAAATAAATCCTCTGAAAATAAATTCTTTTCCGCTTGTCATACTTCCAAAATAAATTGTCAAATTTAGGTCTCTTTTTCTGGCTCTAGAGTGGTGTTACCCCTTAAGCGATCCTTGATGATAATTAGAATTCAACCCAAAATTCAATGGCAGTGAAAATACGAGTTTGGTTTATCACATTCCGTAGTGTGCGTCACGTGTGTAACACGTAGTTGTAGGGTAAGGGGTTAACATTGTCTGACTCTGAACCCTCGATATATTTTATCGTAATAAACAATTAAGTAATGAACTTCAAACATCTCACTCTAATAGAGCTTCAATACAAATCTCCTTCCTTCATAGACACTAACAAATCTAAGTAAATGCTATGTATGCACAGTGACTAAAAAATTGCACTGTATTAACTGCTCTTGCGGTAGCGCAAATCGATCATATGTTCCCGGAGATTGCAGAATAAAGAATTAATGTATACACTTTTTTCCGCTGTGTTCGTGGATACATGTACCGACAGATTTAGCTATAGGTTATAACGTAGATTAGCAGTAGAACTCAGGACGCTTGTTAGTGGTTAATTATACGGTGGGATTAGCTTGGTCGACGCCGCCACAAACCAACCTCTATAATTTTCTGGAGAGTTCAAACTCGAGCGTAAAGCGAATTACTGTGTGTAAATGCAAGTCAAAATACATCTGGAGTTGACAACATTCGGCGCGTATTTTGGTGATACGACATTAATCTGATTTACAGTAATTCCAGAGATGTCAAGCAGCTACATCTTGTTAGAATTCCCCTGATGGATCTAAGTGACACTACATTTAGGAGTTCGTGCATATTGTTTAAGAAAGGCGCTTCAAACGTACTTCGATCTTTGAACCCCTTATTTTTCAGGTGCGTCAAACGGAACTAGTTAATCACAGCTACAATATTAAAACAGAGAAAGAACATTGAAATGTTATGTTAATTTTGTGTTCATCAATTTCTGACTATGCAAATTATGATTCGACTTAAACTCCAAACTAAAGCGAATTAAAAACTAGAGTAAAATTTATCACAGTTGAAGCGTGAGTGCGTCACGTGTGAGAGACGATATTGTAAGGCAAGCGGTTAACAGGAATTGTTACACAAATTGACAAGTAACAAATTATTTGATGAGTAAGGTTGTGTTCAGCTTCGTAAATCGCAAGTGTAACGATGTCACCCACACGTGCCGTCATTAGCATATCTTCCATCTTTACGTAATTTGAAGTAGAGGCGTGACGTGCCTTCATATCTTATGCATGTAGCTTTAGATCCTCATTTTGCCATTAATAATGTTTAACCATGTGTTGTCTATTGCATTTATTGTATATCGCTATTAATTTATTGTTATATAATCTATTATATTTGGGATCATTATAGATATTGATGCAGAAAAAGATAATTCTATCAGTTAATCATATATTCGTAAATTTTCAAATTTATAGATTTACAAATTAGAAAATTTGAGGATTTGAGAATTTGGTAATTTTGAAGTTTAAAAATTTGGGAATTTTTGGAAATTATGAAATTACAAGAATTTTGAATACAGAATTTTCAAAATTTTCAAATTTGGATAGTTGGAAATGTGGGACTTGGATATTTGGGGATTTAGGGATGTGGGGATCTGGGGATGTGGGGATGTGGGAATCTGGGGATGTGGGGATGTGGGGATCTGGGGATGTGGGGATCTGGGGATGTGGGGATCTGGGGATGTGGGGATCTGGGGATGTGGGGATCTGGGGATGTGGGGATCTGGGGATCTGGGGATGTGGGGACCTGAGGATGTGGGGATCTGGGGATCTGGGGATGTGGGGACCTGAGGATGTGGGCATCTGAGAATATAGAGATCTGGAGATGTGGGGATCTAGGGATGTGGAGATCTAGGGATGTGGGGATCTAGGAATGTGGGGATCTGAGGATGTGGGCATCTGAGGATGTGGAGATCTAGAGATGTGGAGATCTAGAGATGTAAGAATCTGGGGATGTGGGGATCTAGGTATGTAGGGATCTAGGGATGTGGAGATCTAGGGATGTGGAGATCTAGGGATGTGGGGATCTAGGGATGTGGGGATCTGGGGATCTCAGAATTTGGGAATCTTGGAACATGGAGATTTGGGGATTTGGGAATTTGGGAAGTTGGAAATTTGAGAATTTGAGAATATAGGAACTTGTGGTTGTAGAAATTTCGAAATTTGAGAATTAGGTAATTCGGAGATTTGGGGACCTAGAAGTTTGAGAGTTTAGAAATTTTCTGGATATAGAAATTTGGAGATTTATAAATTTAGGTATTTCAAACTTCGAGAATTAGGGAACTTGGGGTTTAGGGGATTTACAAATTTATGGATATAGAAATTTGGAGATTTGGAACCTTAAAAATTTAGAAATTTGAGAATTTAATACTTTGGAAATATTGAAATCTGGAAATCTGGAAACTTAGAGATTTTGAAATTAAAGAATTTGAGAATGTAAAAATTTGTAGTTGAAAATTTAGGGATTCAGAAATTTTTATTTTTGAATTAGTGAATGTAGAAATTTGGATATATAAAAACTAGAAATTTTTCATTTAGACATTAGAAAACTAAAAAATTTTGAAATCTAGAAGTGTAAGTCCCGTTTACACTTTCAATTTTTTTTGCAATTTTCACGTATGTTACATTTCCATTGTTTGATACCATGTAAATATTAACCCCTTACACTATGATTTATTTGTTAGATGCGTCAGCCAGAACTAACTAATCACAGCTACAATATTAAAGCAAAGAAAATTGAAATGTATTTCAATTTGGTATTATGCAATCGTTGACTATGCAAATTATAATTGGACTTGAATACCAAATTGTAGTGTAAAAATTCGAGTAAAATTGATCACAGCTGAAGTATGAGTGCGTCACGAGTCAGACTCGTCAAAATAGTGCAAGGGGTTAAGAAAGTAACCGAACATAAGTAGTACCTTAAGTAAAAAATTAACAAAATCGTCAGGTTAATAAATACACCCTCAATATTTTCCTCTTCTGGAAGTCCATGTTATTCAAAGACTATGAATTACCCATTTCGAGATGATTTTTCGTCCTTGGGCCTTCGATCAGATGCTATTTTATCTCACAATCATTCAAGATCATTGATTTTAAACCTAAGTTTTATTTCAAAAGCAAAATATAAAATTCATCGAATAATTTGTAATATTCGTTAAAATTTGTTAGACATAGTCAAATTTCCGTTGTAAAGTCCTTTGTTCTCGGTTTACTGTGTGTGTGTGTGTGCGTGAGCGTGAACGTACAGTTTGGTAGTTATGCGTTGCGTTTTGCCGATATGCTCTTTTGTTTTTTCTTTGTCCACGCACCAGTCTCTACGCGTCTGCCGTACATTCAACACGCGAAATTATTCCTTTTCTATTGGACTTTCTAACAAAATTTGAGTAAATAATTTGTCAATACGTAAAAGGAATACTGTATCGAATTCGCGCAGCAACAATACAACGATAAATATACAGCTCTTCTACGTCCACCGCTGAAATCCAATTATCAACCGACAAGCACTCCGTGTTTGTAATTTTCGTATTAGCGTTCACCGGGTAACCTAATTCGATGATAGCACTGCAAGGGTAATTTCAAGCCGAGCAACGATCGCATCTACCCGAATATTTGACGTGCTGATGGTAACGTGTATCGTGACCCCATGAACGACCTTTCAATAAATCGGATTCCCTTCCTTGCTCCTCTCAAATCAAATTTCCGGCACAATCTCGTATACTCTCGGCACGAAAAAGGATAAGAGACCAAAAGTGCGAATCGGAGAAGAACTTTGAAACTCTATTTCGTATATTTTCTCTGTATCTAATAAGAAGACTGCGGATGTTTATCCATTTATGATATATCGAGGTCTGTGAAACGTAAATAAATTGTGTAATATGTGGATTAAACGATTTATGTTTATTTTACAGATATTGATATAAGTATTTACATAGATTACATAATTTATTTACATTTTGCGGATTTCAATGTATAAATGAATAAACATCCACAGTATGCTAATAAGCGAACGATTTTAAAACTGAAATGGCTGTTAATCTCGAAACGGAGCAATTTCCTGAAAAACAAACATTTGTTGATAACAGCTAACATTACTGCCAAGGTGAAATATTAAAGGCGGTTAGGGGGCTGCAATTTTATGACTTTTCAAGCCCCATTGGAAACTTTTCATTTATATAAAAAAACAATTGAATGAAAGTTTATGTACAGTTTTTGTTTTGGAGCAATTAGAAATTGTGCTAAATACGTTACGGAAAAATGGAATTTTCAAAATTTCCATTTGAGACTTGGAGATTTGGAGACAGAGATTTAGAAATTTGGAAATTCGGAGATTTGCAGATTTGGAGACTTGGAGACTTGGAGATTTGGAGATTTGACGATTAGGAGATTTGGAGATTTGGAGATTTGGTGATTTGAAAATGAGAAAATTTGGTGATTTGGAGATTTGGAAATTGGAAAATTTGGTGATTTGGAGATTTGAGCAGGTGGAGATTTGGAGATTTGGAGATTTGAAAATTAGAAAATTTGGTGATTTGGAAATTTGAAAATGAGAAAATTTGGTGATTTGGAGATTTGAAAATTAGAAAATTTGGTGATTTGGAGATTCGAAAATTAGAAAATTTGGTGATTTGGAGATGTGGAGATTTGGGGATTTGGAGATTTGGAGATTTGGAGATTTGAAAATTAGAAAATTTGGTGATTTGGAAATTTGAACAGGTGGAGATTTAGAGATTTGGAGGTTTGGAGATTTGAAGATTTGTGGATTTGGAGATTTGGTGATTTGAAAATTAGAAAATTTGGTGATTTGGAGATGTGGAGATTTGGGGATTTGGAGATTTGGAGATTTGAAAATTAGAAAATTTGGTGATTTGGAAATTTGAACAGGTGGAGATTTAGAGATTTGGAGGTTTGGAGATTTGAAGATTTGTGGATTTGGAGATTTGGTGATTTGAAAATTAGAAAATTTGGTGATTTGGAGATTTGGAAATTGTCAAATTTGGTGATTCGGAGATTTGAGCAGGTGGAGATTTAGAAATTTGGAGATTTGGAGATTTGAAAATTAGAAAATTTGGTGATTTGGAGATGTGGAGATTTGGGGATTTGGAGATTTGGAGATTTGGAGATTTGAAAATTAGAAAATTTGGTGATTTGGAGATTTGAACAAGGGGAGATTTAGAGATTTAGAGATTTGGAGATTTGGAGATTTGGAGATTTGGAGATTTCGGAATTTTGAGATTTAGAGATGTGAGAAACTTTGAATTTGGGGATGTAGAAAATCGGATATTTAGAATTTTGAGAATTAAAAAATTTAGGGATCCACAATTTGGTAATATATAATTTTTGGTACTTGGATATTTGGACATTTATAAATTCAGTGGATCTGGATACTCAGAAACAAAAGAATTTAAAAGTGTAGAAGTTCCGTAATCTAGTTTGTGCACTTGAAATGAACTGAGAAATTAAAACAACTTTCAAAGATAATTTATAATATATTCCAAGTTACAATAATGAGTGGTTTCATTTTAAGAAACATTTTTAGTAGCTTAAACGTTCTAATGTGTCATGTATGTTATTCTACTGAAGTGTGACCGTTAAGTGCTAAAAAAATCATCTCTGACGATAAAATCTTTTTACACATAGTTGCATAGGTACTTCATAAACAAGTGTCCATTACAGTATCTGCAATGACCAAATTTATCAATCATTTCACATTCAATATTCAGTTAGTCTATCCACAGAGTACACTTATAATAAAAAAACGCAAAGTATACAGCCGTGAGATATGCAGAAATGTCAGCAGATTTCGAGGTGATATTGAATTTATAGGCTTCTCTTTGATCTTGTAGTAGCCAACTAATAGCCTTCGAAGTTATTTCTCTCGCACGATAATCAAATTCCAGAAGCAGTAGTCCGACACGCTTCAATAAATCGAGAAATTCGAGTTGGTGGTTTTGGAAGGACGCCAATTATTGGACCGGATAACGAGGATCAGCGGTGACGAAGCGCACCGACGTTCATGCTAAATCTAATTAGATAAACTGATCTTTGTGGATGTCCAATTCCGCAAGTCCATAGCTGCTAGCTATGTGCATAGTAACAAGACAAATATCCTCAACACGTGTACAGCTGTGCATACATTTCTCGGGATATGTAGGTATCTATTCGCACATCGTTACGTTTCGGAACGAAATACTTTCATACAACCGACAGGTTATAAAACCGACGAATAAAACCAAATGAAAGAACATATATCTGGATCGGGTAGCAAGAATATCACGGTGGGTGGGCAAATTATTATACTCAAACGAAGCATTCCATATTTTATAGCATTTACCGATGGAACGGTACGGATGTTTCTGTTGTAGTTGTTATATTATTTTTTAATAATATACATTTTTAAAAGCGCAAATTGAATGTTTAAATATGACTTGAGTAGTACGTTGTACAAGAAAATATTTAATATGATGAAATTTGGGAATTTTAGAATATTTATTTACAAAGCCTTAATTGTTAAATTTAAGCCCAAATTATTCAATTTTAGAATTTATAAATTTATAAATTTTCAAGTTTCATGAACCAAAATCTCAGAACTACGAAATCTTAAATTTATAAATGTCTGCAATTTCCACATTCACAAAATCACAAATTTTAAAATGGCAAAAACTCAAATTCACAAATATTTTAAATCTCAAATTGCAAAATTTCGAAATTTACAATTTCTCAAATTACCAACCTACCTAAATTTCCAAATCCCCAGTTTCCTAATTTCCCTAATGCCCAAATTCTCAACTTTTTAAATTTCTAACTACCTAAATTTCCAAATTCCTAACTTCCTAACTTCCCAACTTCCCATCTTCTCAATTCCCAAGTTTCCACATTCCTGAATTCCCAACTTTCCAAATTCCTAAATCCCCAAATTCCCAAATCCTCAAATTCTCAAGTTTCCAGCTTCCTAAATTCTCATCTTCCTAAATTCCCAAATTCCCAATTTCTCGAATTCTCAAATCATTAAATTTTCAAATATCAAAATTCCCAATTTCCCAAATTCCCAAATCCTCAAATTCTCAAGTTTCCAGCTTCCTAAATTCCCAAATTCCCAAATTCCCAATTTCTCGAATTCTCAAATCATTAAATTTTCAAATATCAAAATTCCCTATTTCCCAAATTCCCAAATCCTCAAATTCTCAAGTTCCCAGCTTCCTAAATTCTAATCTTCCTAAATTCCCAAATTCCCAACTTCTCAAATTCTCAAATCATTAAATTTTCAAATTCCCAAATTCCCAAATTCCCAAATCCTCAAATTCTCAAGTTCCCAGCTTCCTAAATGTCCAAATTCCCAACTTCTCAAACTCTCAAATCATTAAATTTTCAAATATCAAAATTCCCAATTTCCCAAATTCCCAAATTCCCAAATCCCCAAATTCCGAAATCCTCAAATTCTCAAATGCCCAGCTTCCTAAATTCTCATCTTTCTAAATTTCTAAATTCCCAAATTCCCAACTTATCAGATTCCCAAAACCTTGAATTTTCAAATATAAAAATTTCTAAATTTTAAAACTTCAGTGTCCCAAATTTCCAAATTGCTAAATTTATACATTTGGTTACATAAGTCAAACTCTATGTTGTACAATGAAATACACTTAAATTTCGTTTCATCGATCTTTAAAATCGCTTAAAAACTGGAACTAATTGTCATTGTGTAATAATCTGTGAAACATTGTCAGTACAACCTAATACTTAACCTATTGGTACAATTTTTCCAGTACGAATACCACTGCTACTCATACTTTTCTATACTTAAATAGATTATGTAACTGAACACTGATAAAAGAATCATTTCTCCAAGACTCCTAATAGAATCCGACACTTAAAGTCGTTATATTTCGTCCATATTTCTCAAGTACTATCTTATCACGCAAAAAAAAGTTAATAAAATGGTGTTCTAAAACAAAGTCTAGCCAGTTTTCTTAAAAGCTGTTAACAATGCTGAACCGTTGAAAGCGTATGTTGGAGATCGGGACATTAAGACTGCGCTATTCGAATGTTTTCAATCTTCTGTTTTGAATACATACTTTTACCGATTGCGAAAACCAGAAATGTATACAGTGTATTGAAACATCGTGTCACAGCAGAGTTCATCGTCAATGGCTGAATTCTCCAGCGATCGTCATTGTCCAGCAGGTTTACCGAGAGTGCTCGCTAAAGTCAATACCAGGTCTGTCGTGTGGTACGAGAAGTTAGTTTTGTCAAGTATGCTTTCGACACGTATACGGCTCGTTGGTGAAACCTTTTCTGAACCTTTTCACACAATTGCGGCTTTTTCATAGCCCACGAAGGATTATGAAGAGAAGCAGTTTTATGGCTCTTGATATCAGACGTGACGCTTAGGCCGCAGTTCTACTAACACGAATACGCGACTTCTTATGTAAAAAAATGGTGATCAAACTTTACTTTGGAACACACAAAAGCATGGATTTTTTTATCCTTTAAAATTTGTTGATCCTTCGAATACAAAAATGCCAGTTTTATTGCTGGAATCCAGTAGTTAGGAAGACATGCGTATGTCAATTTAAGCGTTTTGGTGTATTTGATTGGTTAGTGCGACGCCATATTGGCTTTCACTTATGCTCCGTTAGCCGATTAGGTAGACAATGCCATTAAAATGGTATTGGTAAAACATGTTTTTTTTATGAAATATTGGTAATACATGTTTTCCAATCATTAGTTGTGAACGGATATTAATTGTTTTTATTTAATAAGCGACACTGTAGAATCACTATAACGTATTCAAATCAAATGATAGATATAAGTCAATCATCACACTCACATGTCAAATAAGCTAAAAATGCTTATTTTATGTTTTTGTGTTTTAGGCATTTCAAATATGCTGCACATCCTCTACCTGAAAAAATAGTGGATCCATTACAAATTAACATGGACAACCTCTATGAAACGTTTCCTCAAGGATTCGCCATTTTGGTTAACCCTTACTTTGTGGCACACAAAATTGTTGACTTTTTATTTTACCAATTAATAGCTTTTGATGCCTAGAATGGAGAAATGCAAGTTTTAACGTTTTCTATACACAGTTTTTAAGATGTGAAACTATTCAATTAATAATCTATATGTATTTGCCGACTTGATTTCAGTTCAAATCTTCAAAAGCTGTTGAATGCTTAGAGATGTAATTTACTGTAGAAAAGTCAGGAAATTCTTAAGAAATATATTTGAAAATTATTTGCTTCTGGATTTTTTAAATAAACACACGGTGGCTCACCTTTATAAAAATTGGGTCAAAATTTGATTTTTTGGTTTCCCATTTTTAACTTACAAAAATCGTATATAAATGAACAAAATGTAATTACGATGTTATGTAGTTGATTTTATGTACTGATTCTTTAACAGTTACTCAATACGATAATTACTGTAATTTGATATAACAAGCAAGTACATATTTACATCGAAAATAATACTGATATTCACTATTTTTCATTCTTGAAAATGTTCGCGAATATAACTAGGTTGAGATTTCTCGTTTTAGGCGTTGAAAATGGATCTTTGAACACGATTTTCTCCAAGTTTCTCAGAATCCTATGCTTTTCGCGAAAGCTATTGTTTTCTCCTTTATGCTGCATGTTCAGAACATCTGCAGTGGCAGATGTTTCAGTCTTTCATATTGACATCACGTTTACTTTTTTGAAACTTTGATTCTTTTAGTATCTAAGAATTCGGAAAATTGCACAAAAAGTGTATATCTCATATTAACCAATTCAAATGTCATTTAATAGATAAGTTTCTTTAAATTTATAAACGTGACAGGGACCACAGTGATATTCATTAATAATAAATCAAATCGCAGTCATTTTCCCGCCAAATTTTTAATTTTTAATTTTTATTGTACATAAAATTACATTGACAAAATCTTGTCAAGAATTGCAAAAGAGAGAAAAAAAAATGACAAAGAAATTGAAGGGAAATGCAACAAATTGATGAAAACTACAAACAATTTAAGTTTACATAAATTTACTCGGGTGCGCGGGAAGAATTCAATTTCTGGAACTCGGGTTAACTTTGGTTAAGTGCATTAAGATATTAAAAATGGTTTGGGCTTATAATTATGAATGTTTTAAGTGTTTATTAACGATTTTGAGCAGTTGAAGATGAAATTTGTTAAAAAATTAGGCAATCTTCTCTAGTTATAAAAATAGTTAATTTTATTCTTTTCAAGTCTATATGAAATACAATAACTCCCTTGTGGATTTGCAATATAACCATTCATTATTAATATATTACAGTAACAAATATATTTATTCTTCTTAAGTTTCTAATGAATACAAAGACTCCCTGTTTGTATTTGCAATATAAACACTCAATCATTAACATATTATAGCTACAAAACACAGAAATTTTTAACAATGAAATTCCGAAGCCAATCAGAATGGCCGGTTCATAAGTTTCTCATTTTAAATTAAAAAATTTGTTAAGGTGCTTTTCTCGAAATCTGATGTTTTTTATGGAGATAAAGAAACAACGTACTACTCAATTTTATATATGTTCATATATCTATCCCTTTACTTTTAATTTCAACTTAGCTGTGCATTATACGCCGGCAGATTTAGGTGTCAACTTTATACAGAGAACAAAGATTCCCTTTTTGTATTTGAGAAACAGTGTATTCTGCGATGAACAATCAGCAGTTACATAGGTAACTGGTTATCGTTTTGTTCTCTCGCGCCTTGTTTCCTCAAAGTTTGTCGCCGAGGAGAGGAGAAAGTGTGATAAAGGAGAGAAAGGGAAAAGCCGAAGAGAAAGAGAAAATGGTGGAAAGTACAGCGTGGATGGGGACATCCCGAAGGAATCCAGAACAAGTCAACCGATCCTACGTTTGCATTCGTGCATTGTCGTACTCGTTCTCTCCCTACCGTTTGCGCTCGAGAGTCTGGAACAAAGCTCTTAACTTCCGTAATTTCAATTTCAGATTATTCGTCTCGGTATTGCCACGGTACGGTTTCGCGTGCATTGTCAGCCATTGCCGTCACGAGACTCGCAGCTGGCGCAATTCAAATTGAATTTCCATGTGGAAGCTGGATGTCTGATAGTCGGATATGTCGTTATTTCGTCGAGCTTCTACCAACGCGAACAATGAGTCACTTATCTTTAATAGTGTAAAACTAACGTGACTTTTTAATATGGTGTACACTGGTTTTACGCTTTGTTAGTAATACGTGAGCCATAGTGATGCTTAAAGTTTTAAGATTTTGCTTGCATATTTTATTCTACAGGTTGGGAAACGGTTTGGTTAAAATTGTAGTACATTTTATAATTTTAGAGGGTGATAAATATCCGAATATCAAATTTTTCAATTTTCAAACTTCTAAATTCACAAATACTAAACTTGCGAATTTCGTGGATTTTTCAGATTTTTCGCGTTTCTGAATCCTAAAATTTCAAATTTCCACATTTGCAAAGAAATGAGTCCAAGTTTTCAAATGTTAGAATTTCTAAATTCTTAAGTATCTAAAAACTTAAATAGCTATTATAATTTTTAAAATTTCTATATTTACAAACAACAGAAATAAATTTCACGAATTTCAGTTTTCTAAATTCCAATATAACAAATTTTCAGGATTTAAAATTTTCAAATCCTCAAATTCTGAAGTTTTACTTTTTCTAAATTATCAAAGTCTCAAAAATTGTCAACTTTTCAAACACTTAAAAGTCTCCAAAGTCTACTTTCCATTAAACATACGTGGAAATTGCATATGTACACAATTTTTAACGTGTCTTCATTACCGTCTACGTTATAATAAATATTTTAAAGTAGCTATTTTATATAGATTTTTGTAACTGTATATCTGATAAGTTGATATGCAAATCAATAAGTTAGTATGCAAACCAAAACCCATACTGCTCCCAAGAGTCAACTCACCAGACGCACAGCGAACATAAATCCTGTACACACCTATTTCATTAAAAAACATGTAAAACATAAATCATTAAAAATACCAAAAATCTTATGCGACATAATAAAAAATATTTTACCAATTTAACAAGAATAAAAACCTCAGCGTCCATACGGAAAACACTTGTTTATCAGTAATTGATTGTTCGAACATCCACATAACTTTGCTACAGTAAATCAGTAGGAGATTCGGAATTGCTGTGCAATCATGAATTAAATCGAAAGTTTCCCACTCGTTTCTAGAGCAGATGGTACGGATTAAAATTTTAGCTGACCGAGGAAGCACACCGGAGTTTGGTACTAAAAGAAATCAAAGGACAAGACTCTAATCGCGAGATTAAAGCCTTTGGAGTTGAGCTTCGGATTAAGGGATAATCGGTTCTCGCTTCCTAACAACGAGAGAAATAACGAACCGAGTCTAGATCTTATGAAGCGTGTGATTCCCCGTAACTTTTAGATCCGTTAAATCCGTCCTGATGCTCCCTGACACACACTGAGCACCTCGTTGCTTTTCTCTAATGAGATTGCTATCCGTAACTTTACCATTTTGTAACTTTTTGTACGTGGAATGGAAGATACGAACATGGATATCCTTCTGGGTAATTATGCAGAATACTGGATAATCATATGTACTTTTCTGAATTTTTATATCTTTTCGTAACTTTCTTGGTAAATATCTTTGTTCTGAATCTGAAAACGATATTTGGGGTGAGGCTGGATTAGATTAGGTTAGGTGAGGTTATGGAGTCATAACACATTTTTACGAAGAAATTTACAAAAAAATATATAAATTCGAAAAAGTACCTATTCTGAGTAATTATCTTCGTTTGATCTAAGGAAGAAATCTGCTAAAATACTTTATCCTTCTCTCTTTATGTGATGCACAATAAGTTTTATTATCTGATAATTCCCACCTGTGGATGTCCGTGCATTTGATATATTAAGATCTACAGAATAAGCATAAAACGTGTAATATATTATCTGGGGATTTTAGGTTGTATTTTGCAAAGTTATTGTTATTTATACTTTGCAAAATTTGTATATTATAAATACATGAATATGTACAGTCTAATAATTATCGAACGATGAATCCTTTTGTGACAATTGAATAATGAGTGCATATTTATATTTGTTTCATTAGTCAACGCGATTAATTTTGATCTTGAAATTAAATTGTTGCAATATTGCAATTTTAATGCATGATGAATGTACTAGTTTTAAAGCGTGAGAACTTTGATATTTTGGACATTCGGAATTGCAGAATATTGGAACTTCGGGATTTTCAGACTTTGAGAATTTAGAATTTTGGAACTTTCGAATTTTTGAATTTTCGTATTTTGAAATTTTAAAGATTTCGGATTTTTGAAGTTTCTGGGTATGAGAGATTAAAATTTTGAAACTTTGGTATTATGGAATTTTGAGACTTTAGAATTTCGGTACTTTGGAGCTTTGGGACTTTGAGATTTCAGGACTTGACGACATTGGGACTTTGGGACTCTAAGCTTTTGGCACTTCAGAATTTTAGAACTCTCAGATTTTAGAATTTAGAAACATTTGTACTTTGGAATTTTGGAACCTTGGAACCTTGAAATTTTTAAATTATTTAATTTTGGAACATTAGAACTACCGAACTTTTGCACTTTGGAATTCCGAAAGTTCGAGACTTCGAAATTTTGAAGATTAGTACTTCGAAAAATATGGCTCCTTATTATTTCAGAGTAATTCATAATAATACAAGTAT
Organism: Megachile willughbiella; assembly: GCA_945859595.2. Classification (NCBI taxonomy): domain Eukaryota; kingdom Metazoa; phylum Arthropoda; class Insecta; order Hymenoptera; family Megachilidae; genus Megachile; species Megachile willughbiella. The sequence continues at coordinate 13,190,852 of OX243800.1, forward strand.
CTCGTATCAGTACCAACTTGTTTCACTTTTTATCGATATATCACAATTAAGAACATAATATACTTGAAATTTTTAATAATATTCTCAAATTACAATTACCACAGAATTATTTTCTTTGTTTTCTTAAAAATCACAAAATACGGAAAAATAAATTACACTTTAATATGCGCATGCTAAACTATTTCTTACGATCAAATCGAAAATTATGTATTAAATGAATAAACGACAGTGGACAGTGATGGTTGATATGGAAGGATGTTACAGTATTCATGATATTTCATTTCTAATCATTGTCGAAGATGTGAGCATTGTATACAAATCAAAATTTTAGTATCTCATATTTCTACCTTACTTTATATTCGTACCTTCTCCACTATATCTCTCAAAAAGGACAAGGAGAACATTTAAATTCACGAGGTCGATGAAAACCTGTTTTATAAGGTGAAGATAACCTCAAATTCGGTGTCGACGAGTTAATAGTTAAGTTATTCCAAAGATTTGCGAAGAAATAACATAGCATACTATCCTGCAATATATTATATAGTACTAATGTACATATATTTATACATATGTGTAAGTATACTACTATGTATACTACTGTGTAAGTATCTCTGCTATTAATTTGTAACATGAATTCGTTCGATTTCCATAACTATAATTTTTCTCTTCTAATGTAAGAATTGATTGTTTCTTTCACTATTAGAAAATACAAGTATGATAATGAGAAGATCATCAGCAGTAATTTAAACCCAGCACTGCTATTTATAAAAATTTCTATTAAATAAAGCACAATATGTCCTAAATTTAATCGAATTTTATATTACAATCGAAATATTGATTTTTGAAGGAAAATAAATGCAAACATATTGCAGATAATATAAAGCCGTATATTAACGAAGCAAACGTCAAACAAAGCGATTATTTTTTATCAAAAAGTTTGATTCAAAAGGAATACGTGGTGCGATGTATTGCTAATGAAATTAAATTCAATATTTTCGAACGAAATAAACGTAATATAAAGAGTTTGAGACTTCACATAAAAAAAAGTACACAAAAATAAATCAGAGTTGAACATGCGCACGCCAAAATTATTTGTTACGATCAAATAAAAAATTGTTTATTAAATGAACAAAGGACAATGAATAACGAAGGTTGTTATAAAAAAACGTTATAATCTTTGCAATACTTCATTTTAAATTATTGTTAAACATTATTGACTTTACAAAGATTATTGAGTTATTTTATATAAATCAAAAACCTTGATTTCATATTTTTATTTTTTTTACATTCATACATTGTCCTTTATATGGTGTTCCATATAAAACTGTAATTTGCAAGTATTAAGTGTTCATGATACAAATGTTATTGTGACGTAAAAGTTGAATAATAATAGATGATTGTCTTTTCTTCCGCCGTTTATTTTAAACGGTGTACTGTGTTGAATGGTAAACGTTTAAACAGTATCTTACTCTTTTTACTTCAACGTTTCGACGTTTGATGGATTTTTCTTCCGGGGATTATTTCAATACTGTGATGGGCAGCTTTGCCCGCGAGGGCATGGCGCTCGGGTGTGCAACTGACATGCTTCCACGGGCTTTGATGGATAATTTCTGGATTTTTAAATTTTCCTATTCCTAAATTTCCTAATTTTTAAACTTGCAAGTTATGAAATTTTTAAACTTGCAAATTATGGAATTTCTAAACTTAAGAATTTGCATACTTAAAAATTTGGAAGCTTTGCATTTATAAATTTCCAAATTCCGAAATGTTAAATTTCTTGAATTAGTAATCTTTTAAATTTTCGAATTTCAAATTTCAAATTAACTTTCTTGAATTACTAATGTCTCAAATTTTTTAATTTCAAATTACCTTTCTTGAATTCCTAATGATTAAACTTTCTACTTTTAAATTAGTAATTTTCTAAATTATTGAAATTGAAAATTACAAATTTGTGAAGTTCAGAGATTTGAAAGTTTCAAAATTATATATTTCTAAATTTTCAAGTTTTTAAACTACCAACTACCCACATTTCGAAATTTATAAATTAAAGAATTTTGTATCTCTATATTATCATATTTCTACATTATCAAATTCTGAATTATTAAATGTCTAAATTTTTGATTTTTCAATTTTTTAATCTTCAAATTATCGAATTTAAAATTTCAAAAATTTTAGATTCTCAGTATTTTTAAATTTGTTAATTTCCAAATCCTCAGATTATCAACTTTCTAAATATGTGAATTTAAAATTTTCAACATTTCTAAATGTACCGACCTAAAAATATGATTTCTAAATTTGTAATATTTTAAATATTATAATTCCAAACTAATAAAATAACTTGCAGAATTTGAAAATTCATATTAATAGAAATTTGGAGATTTAAAAGTTTGATATTTATACATTTCTAATTTATCCAAGTTCAAAACTATCAACAGAATCTCAAACTTGACTGCAAATTAGTTAAACAAAAACCTGTAGTTTTATTAAAAAAGCGAAAAAAAACTTGAACTTTGGAAATTTGGGGATTTGAGAAATTTAAGAATTGGGAATTTTTGAAGTAGAAAAGTTTGAGTTTAGGAATTTGAAAAATTTGATAATTTAGGAAGTTAGAAATTTGATAAATTGTAAGTTTGAAAGACTGGAAATTTTTAAACTAAAGAAATTTTAGAATTTAGGAATTTGGAAATTGGAATTTACGCATAAAAAAATTTGAGTATCAATTCCTTATTGAATGTTGTTATATATGTCACGTATCATAATAAAATAATATCGAACCTTGCTGCAAATTAGTTAAAGGAAAACATATATTTTTTTTAAAAAAACGGTCATCTTGAGATCTCGAAAATATTCCAAAAACATACAAATTCGGTGATTTGAAACAATTTGTGAAAAGTACACATTAATAAAAGTTGCACCAAAATTCAATAATCAAAAAACGAGTATATTGAAAGAGAGAAACTCTGGTGATTTGCTTTATTGTGCGAGTAAATGACGTCGTGATTCATCAGCACAAATTGATTTGACCATTTCAACAGTTACACTGTTCTCGGTTACACATAAACGAGTAAATACACATACAGTGTCGTCTCATTGATCAATTAATCAAGGCGGTTCTAGGAATTTCATTATAGCAGTCAGGTTTGCAATTGTATCGTAGGCTAATTGAAACTTTTGCGATAATTTACATGTACAACGAGTCCCACAAGTAATTACACTCTCGCAATTAGTAACTGTATGTGCAAAAGGTTTCAGAAGAAATGTCACGAAATGTTAATTAACAAATGTAAAGTACTTGTGGAATAACGAAGTTACATCAAGATTCACTTAATTAACTGTACTTTAATAAATTAATGCATAAATTACAAAAATATGTCAGGGACATATGTATATAAAATGATGGAAGAGATAATAAAAGGCAAACGGATGAAATATTGTTTTAAATCGATTTATAGACATCAAGAATACACTATACGACTTCATTTGGGATTCAAATAATAAAATAAGGTGCTATATTCAAATGAACGGCCTTGTATGTCGATATAATGATTGATTTAGTAGATGAAAGTTCCATTATGGAATATTTTATAAGTAATTTGCTGCTAGACACCTCTTATGTGATCCTTCATATTTTCAGGCGTGGTTTCGATACACTTTTTTCTTTGTGAAGATATGGGAAAAATCTGAAGGTTTCAGATTGATAGACGTGAAACCTTGGCTTATTTGAAACCTTGGTTTTCGAATGTTCAAATTTGCAATTTTTGTAATTTTTTAATTTACACATTTTGTAATTTCTAAGTTTTTATATTTAGTAATTTTTAACATTTCAAATTTTGAACTTTTTATGCAATTAAATTTTGTAATCTTTGAATATTCAAATTTTGTAGTTTATAAATTTTCAAATTTTGCCATTATTCATTTTTCAAATTTGGCAATTTTTTAATTAAAAAATGTTCAAATTATTAAATTTTGTAATTTCATGAATCTTAAATTTTTTAATTTCATAATTTTTTAATTTTAAAATTTTTTAATTTTAAAGTTTTAAAATTTTTTAATTTTCTAATTTTTAGATTTTCATATGGATTTAGATTTTCTTTTGTTTAAAATTTTGTAATCTTTAAATTATCAAGTTTTTTAATTTCTAAAATGTCCAATTCGGTAATTTAGAAAGATTCAAATCTTGGAATTTTTAAATTTTCAAATTCCCAAATCTGCAAACCCTAAAATTTCGAAATTCTCAAATTTAAAAAATTTATAAATCGTTTTAACTGAACAAGGTCGGATTGTTCATAACTTTGTTAATTTTAAGGTTTAACATCATAATACATCATTTCAGTTAGTAATTTTATTTTTCACAAATCTAGTAAACAATCTCCGTAATATTTAAATTATTAAATAATTTCCATAATATTTAATAATTTAAATATTATGGAAATTGTTTACTAAATTTGTGGAAAATAAAATTGTTTTATTGGAAACCATTTTTAGTAGAAACCATTTTGTTGGTAAATTTTGCATAGATTATAATAAATGTATAAAGGATATTAATCCTTTATAAACAAATCGTTTTCCAAACAAATGGTTTCTAATAAAACAATAAATGTCTATGTAAAAATTCATATGTCTTTTAGAAGTGAAGAACAAAGTACTCGAGATAGTTAAGTAAATTTGGTTCTACAGATTGCTTATAAAATAATATCGAAAATCCGTGTGTCGAGAATAGCCAATGAATCAGAAATCCGTTAGTGATTTATAGTTATATCAGGATACAGGCAATGCGGACGATGCGCAAGTCTCTTGGGGTTAAGAGGAAACTATAAACCTTGCATTGTGCTGAAACTTTATGGACGTTATGCGTAAATCTATCACGATCAACGGATTTCCGGAGACGTTTAGGAGAAGTCAGTGTCATTCGGTAAATCAAACGTATCTTTATTTCTAACTGGTATGGTCACCATTTTGTCACGATCACACTAATCAAATACACTTCGATCGGTCGTTAATACATCAAAGTATACAGCGTAAGAAATTATAAAAGCATCATTCGCTGATACAAAATTTATGTACGCACAAGATTAATAAATTTGGAATAATTATGATAATGATTTGATTAGGAAATTATATTTAAAATTAAAGATATTTTTAAATTACAGTTATTTGTGAATTTCATATAGTATACTAGTTCAAAAAATGTTGACATCAATCTGTGAATGTTATAAATAAATATTTATATATGCATATATATAAATTTCTATAAATAGATTAATAATAATTTAATTCAAAAATGATTGTAAAATTAAAATGAATGTTCAAAGTAATATTAATGTTTACGATAAAATATAACTAAATAAAGTTTTTATTATGTTTGCACGTAGAAATAAACAAAAATGAAAATTTCAATAATAATATAATTAAGAAACTGTTGCATGATTGATATTAATTGCAAAATGAACGAATATTTAGAATGTTTCTAATAAAATATAAGTAAATGAAATGTGTTATGTCAATAAAAGTAAATAATATATGTTAAAGTTAATAAAAATATGAATTTCAATATCTTTAGTAATAACTAATTAAGAATTGTAGAATTAAAATGAATTTCCAAAATCGAAGATTATTTACAATATTTATTCTGAAGCATAGTAATTGTTTATTACAATATTTATGTAATCAAAATAATATAATAATACTTGTTATAATATTTACATAAAATCAACACTTATAATATTTATATTAAAACAAAATGGCTACCAATGTAATTTAGTATAATTTCAGAAATGTTTAGGGTGCTTTATAGTGTGGTATATGTTTTAGCATATTTTTACGAATGTTTCAGTATGTTTTATGGTGTGGTTACTCATATATGTAAATATTTTATGTTCATTTTATTATCGTGTTTATTATGTAATTATTTATACACAGCTTTACATTTTTATATGTGTCTTTTTCTGAGAATATTTCAAAAATTTCCAATTATGAATGCTTATTTATAACATATTTGTATGGATTAGTTAAAATATTAGGTGTAATATGACAAAAAAGGAGGTACATAAACAGTAACCACATCAATTGCGTTTTCTGTCTTCGCGGTTGTGTTTTAAATATAATAAATTATTATTATACTTCGTATTTTTCTCATGAATTTTCGATTCCAATCAAGTTTCCTGTCTGTTGAGTATTTTATTTCAAATAAATTGTTATATTATTCACGTATTTTTATCGGTTTATCACGAGTTTTATTTTATTTTTTTACGAAAGTGTTGAACGTCCGATTAATCGGATTTTTCGCTACTGGTTTTGCGAGAGCTTTGCTTGAACAAAATCGACTATTTTATCACATGAAAAGAAGGTATTAATTATTATGCACCTTTTAATTTAACCTTACAGTTTTTATACCCTATTATTATTAAATCATGGTTAAAATGTACCGTCAAATGGTAATTTTAAGTTTTAGTATTCATACTTAAAATATTTTGTGTAAATAAATAGTTTATTTATTTCATAATTTGGACTTTGTTAATCATGCATTCAATTTAAAAAATAACACATGATTTTATATTGTAATTTTTTTTCAAATTTTCAAATTTTTCCTTTACAAAATGAAATTATTTTTAATCCCGTATGTTTGTTCTTTTGATTACTGTTTTGAATGATTTTATTGTGGTTTTGAAATTAAATATATTTAAATTTATAATGTTTTACGTTTGTAAAATATGCTTTCAAAGATTCGGAATTCCAAAAATTCAAAATTTTTTAATTCTAAAATTCTAAAGTTCTATCATTAATTTCAAAATTCCAAAATTATAAAGTTCCAAAATTCTAAAATCCAAAGCTTCCAAATTTAAATGTTAAAAAATTTCAAAATACTAAAACATCTCCAGAATTCAAAGATTCCTAAGTTATTAAGTTTTAATATTTCAAAATTCCTAAATTATTAAGTTTCAATATTTCAAAACTCCAAAATTCAAAGTTTCAAAGTTTCAAAATTTAAAAATTCTAACATTCCATACAATGAAATTCCTGTTCTTTAATAAATATCGATACAACTACAAGAGTATTGGCAATTTAACAAAACTACAGAAAACCGTTGTTTATTTTAATATGCATTTCAAATAAAAAAAAAAAGAAAGAAAATATAAAATATAAATACACATCCGATATTTGAACACGCGTACACAATAAATGGAACGCAGCGCAGAAGCATCGATCGCTGTAGGCGGAAAAAAAATAAAAATGAAACAAGAAGAGATCGACTAGAGAGGAGAAATTTAACAAATGGAAAACGGAAAAAGTGTCTGAACTGTGCGGGATGTATTCGTCCACCAAAGAGAGGTACCACGTTGTTCCTTCCACATCGTTGAGTTCGGTTGCAGGTGTACCTCCAGACACTTTAATTCTGGGAAGTGCATCATTTGCATTCTGGCCAAGCGGTCACATCACGGGAATCACTAACCGGAATCAAATACGAATAAAACTGAAGCATCGTTGCGCAAAATGCGAGAGAAAATCTTTCTCCGGGATTAATGAGAATTATATTAATCACGATTAACCTACGAATTCTCTTTAATAATGTTCGGAATTGTAAATTTATGAAAATTTATATTTTTAGGGAAAGGGGGAGAATGAAATGGGAGTTATAGACACTGGGATTTTATTCGAAAGTTTGATAATTTGATATTAATCGGTTTGTTTAAATTAGTTTGGTATGAGTATAATAATTGTTCTTTACAAACATGAGAAATAGATCTGAATAGAACATGGGTGGAATATTTTAGATTTTAAGTTGATGTGCGTGGATCATGCTTATTGGTAAAAATTTGAAAGGTGTTTCAAGGTATTTTATTGTAAAATTCAAATATTTGTGAAGTGAAAGATTTTGAGATTTTCACGTTTATTAATTTGTTTACATTTGTGAGTTTTTAATTACTGAAATTACTGAATTATTAAACACACAAATTATTAAATTAGAATTCGCAAATTTCCAAATTATCAAATTTAAAAATTTTCAAAATCACAAAATCACAAATTTCCGGATTACTAAATTTGATATTTTCAAACTCCTACATTTTCAAATTCGCCAATTTCAAAACTAACAAATTACCAAACTTCCCAAATTCCCAAATTCCTAAATTCCCAAATTCCCAAATTTCCAAATTCCCACATTCCTAATTTCCTAAATTCCTAATTTGTCAAATGTCTAAATTCACAAATTTCTAAATTCCTAATTTCACAAATTCCCAAATTCCTAATTTCTCAAATTCCTAAATTTCTAAATTCTTAATTTCTCAAATACCCACATTTCTGAACTCTAAAATTTCTAAATTCCCAATTTCCCAAATTCCTAATTTTTCTAATTTCCCAAATTGCCAAATTCCCAAATTCCTGAATTCCCAAATTCCTAAATTCCCAAATTTCCAAATTCCTAAATTCCCAAATTCCCAAATTTCCAAATTCCCACATTCCTAATTTCCCAAATTCCTAATTTGTCAAATGTCTAAATTCACAAATTTCTAAATTCCTAATTTCACAAATTCCCAAATTCCTAATTTCTCAAATTCCTAAATTTCTAAATTCTTAATTTCTCAAATACCCACATTTCTGAACTCTAAAATTCCTAAATTCCCAATTTCCCAAATTCCTAATTTTTCTAATTTCCCAAATTGCCAAATTCCCAAATTCCTGAATTCCCAAATTCCTAAATTCCCAAATTTCCAAATTCCTAAATTCCCAAATTCCCAAATTTCCAAATTCCCACATTCCTAATTTCCCAAATTCCTAATTTGTCAAATGTCTAAATTCACAAATTTCTAAATTCCTAATTTCACAAATTCCCAAATTCCTAATTTCCTAATTTCCTAATTTCCCAAATTCCTAAATTTCTAAATTCCTAATTTCTCAAATACCGAAATTTCTAAACTCCCAAATTCCTAAATTCCCAATTTCCCAAATTCCTAATTTCCCAAATTCCCAAATTCCCAAATTCCCAAATTCCCAAATTCCCAAATTCCCAAATCTCCAAATTCCTAATTCCCCAAATGCTCAAATGCCCAAGTTCCTAAATTTCCCAAATTCCCAAATTCCTAACCTCTCAAATTCCAACAATCACAAATTCCCTAATTTTACAAATTCCTGAACTCCCAAATTTTTAACCTCCTAACTTCCCCAATTCTGAATTTCTCAACATCCCAATGTCCCAACTTCCAAATTCCCCAATTTTCAACGTCCCAAATTTCCAATTTCAAAATTCTGAATTTTCCAAAGTCACGAGTCTTCCATTGCCTAAATTCTGAAGTCTTCAAATACCAAAATTTTCGCATTTTCAAATTCGTAAATTCTGTAACAATCGTTGTAGCATTAAACCTACCTGTGTATAATTTTGGACATATAAATGTTCCCAATCATTTTGAAAGTTGAAAAATTGACTTCGAAATTGGTCTAAGTCCAATCTATTATTGATAATATCAGAAACTGTGGATTTTCAAATGTCCGAAGGCAGTAATGGTGACTGCAATTAATTATTATTTAGTTATGTAAGGATGCCTAAGCTTCACACAGAATTTCTACAAATATTATTATCGTTCGATTTCTCTCTTCCCGTTCTCTAAAAAATCTCTAACCAAATGCTCCTCAGGTTTTCCCAAAGGTTTTATGGAGAACGCATCCCCACTTCGCATTTTGGCATAAACAAACTCTTGCTGTTACTAGGGGTCTGAAAAATATCAACCGAGTCTTGTTTAAACCTGGTCCCTAAACACTTTGAGGGACTCCTTAATTTATGGTGCTCTAAACCTATTCTAACCATTGTCCGCTCGCTCTTACAATCTATATAACACACAATCCCCATTATCAATTAATCTTTTTAGATTGTTACCTATGCGCGCGCTTATGAAATTTTGCCATTTTAAAAATTTTGCGTAAATATTTTCAATCACTTACTGCGTTATCTATGACACCTTGTTGTTCAGGTCATAGGTTACCAATCAGAAAAATTTAAAAGGCTATGACTCTATCTCGGCGAGTTCTATATGTGTGCAAAATATCAAGTTTCTACCTTTTACCCTTATCGAGATTGAAAGTAGCAACGGACTGAATAGCGTATTATATATGCAGGGTGTTACCTGTAACGCTACTCACGATTTTTCTCCCACTTGCAGCCACCTTACAAAAAAAAGCTTAGAATAATATTTCTAGGGTATGAAGTGCACAATAAATGTTAGCAAAGCAAATTTCGAAAACAGTTTGTTCTCTTGGCAAAGTCAAGGTCACCTTGGGTTTTTTAAATAAGAACATACATTTAAAAAAAAAAAAAAGCGGAATATTTCCTGATGGAAAGCGGAATTCATTTTGAACATGTAATTAAATAAAGTCTATTTTTCTTACATTCCAGTTGTGTGTTTACATTCAGTAATCTCTTCGGAATCAAATAATGGTTACATTACCAAAGTCAAAAGCTAAGTACTTCACATTTCCACTTCCGTGAATCGAAAAATATGTTAATAAAAATATCATGTAATATGTGTTTTGTAATATGTGTTAAAAAAAATGTATGTTCCTATTTAAAAAACCCAAGGTGACCTTGACTTTGCCAAGAAAACAAACTGTTTTCGAAATTTGCTTTGCTAACATTTATTGTGCACTTCATACCCTACAAATATTATTGCACACTTTTTTTTGTAAGGTGGCTGCAAGTGGGAGAAAAATCGTGAGTAGCGTTACAGGTAACGCCCTGTATAAATAATTAATCAGTATTAACAAGATATATACCATCGAAGCACCATGACTCCTTCAAATCCCTCCCGCATTCACAACATATAGATGAGCAGTAAATTGTTATGTAATTTATATTGGCGATCCGTCCCCATCTAACGGCAATTACAATTCATTTTTACGTCGCCATTAAACTTCGTCCCACGTTCATGTGTCTTATTTGAATTTCGGCGTTTTACATATTCGTGTAGTTGAACCGTGCATATTGTTTTACATTTCTTCAATAAACAATTTTCGTTCTCGATATTTTTCATTACGTCACTTCGACCACGGATCTTTTCCCACAACAATTTATACATATAGTTAGAAGTTTTCCTGAATTGTATAAACGGTGTCTGGTAAGTGTTGTAATGAAATATAAAATAAATTTAATATTTTCTTCTTTTCATTTATTTATTTATAGTTGCATTACCCTCTGGGTTATTAGCGACTCAGAGTATTGTTATAGATTATTGTATAGTTTAGATATTTTGATGTACTACATCATGTTTTGAGTTGATTTGTGGTCCTTCAGGTTGTCCTTCAAAGATGGTCTCATATTAAATCGTAGTCTATTTGTACTGTATTTCCTGCAGTGACTGATGGAATATTGTTTTCCTCAAATTAAAACATTTTAAATTATATCAAAAGGATCTTGGCTGTTTTAAACTTGATGACAAATTTGATTGTGAATTCTGAAAATGGTTCAAGTCCATTCTTGGTAAGAAGACACATATTATTCACTTAATAATTGCTATTACTTTAATACGAATTGTAAATTTAAATCTTTTATATACACATAACTTTTGGTAACATATACGTATTTTTTTAATTTCATTGAAACGCAAACTCTCAAATATCTCGATTTAAACGTAAATGGACTTAGGCCACTTTCAAAATTAACGGCTCAGTTAACTTATTCAGAAATTGCAAAAGAGCATCGTATCCATTTGTCGTACTACCAATTCCGTTTGTGATTTAATAACTTATTAGCAAAAAAAAACTGTTTGTACGTAGTACAGAAACTCATTACCAGACGCAATTCGTGAAGGGGTGTGTATCCGCTAGAGTTTGCAAGCTCTCCAGAAAACAATAACGCTGACTTGTTTCGCAGTAAAAATACCCATTAGGATGGTTGTATTTGCAAGCAACTTTTCCGCCGACCAGCATTCCCAATTTGTATTTTAATAATTTGTTTGGGAACAATAAACTACGATAAAATTTATTGCTTTCACTCATTACACTAATGCGCACGAAATATATTATTTAGTCGTTGAGCAGTGAATTCGTGTTGTTCGTTAATTTTCACAGTTGTACGTACAAATCACCTGTGAAATAAATGTTAAAATCAATTTTAATCTCGACAATATTTGATAACATTTGCAAAGGTACATAGAAAGCAGCCTTTCGGAGAAACTTCTGAAATTAATTTTGTTACGTGCGTAAAATGTGAACTGTGAAGTTGTTGCTACTGAATAGAAACAAGATTATAAATTAATTTAAACGTGGGAATCAAGAAAATCTGATGTAGAAATTTTTCAAATTTGTAGATTAACTAATTTTAAGATTTATAAATTTTTGAAAGGAAAGAAATTGGAATTTTCAATGTAGAAATTTTAGAATTTAGATATTTTGAAGTTTGAAATCTTTTAAATTTTTAAATTAACGATTTTTGTGATATCTAGAAATTGTAAAACTTCTAAATTTCAAATTTAGGGATTTAGATGGTTGGAAATTTTTAAATTTATAAATTATCACATTTTTTAACTTACGTTTTTATGTATTTAGAGGTTTAAAAATATACAGATATAGAAATATGGAATCTCTAAATTTGGGAATTTAAAAGTCTGGAAATTATCAAAAGGGATATAGAACTATAGATATTTTCAAAGTTATGAACTAAGAAATTCAAAAGTTTTCACATTTAAAGATTTAGTAGTATAGAAATTTTTGTAATTTATCAACTTTCAAATTTTTTAGCAATTTGTGAATTTTGAGGTTAAAAAATCGACAAATATAGAAATTAGACGTTATAAAATCCAGAGAATTAAAACCTTAGACATTTCCAAATTTTTTAATTTATGGGGCTCGTAAATTTTAAGAACCAAAAGTGGAAATTGTTTAATTAACGAATTTAGAGATTTGATAATTTAGAAATTCGATAATCCTTACATTTACAAATTTTTAAACTTAGAAATTTGGAAATTTTCCGATTCTCATATTAGATCTCCCAAAATTGGAGGTAAATGAGACACTGTTACATTTCCTGATCCGTCGATAGAGCCCCTGGCGCAGGGAAATATCGAAGTCTTACTATACATTTCTATTGTATTTAATTCGCTATGTAAATAAACGAACTGTGAAGAAAGTTCTCGATAATTCTCTCGAAAGTTCTCGAAAATTCAAACTCGATAATTTTAAATTTCTAGCAAAAGCATTTCTAAAGCCCCAAAAAGGGGAAACTATCAAGTAGTTATTACATCCTATCTATAGTGATTTTATGAATATCCCATTACTTACTGAAATTGGCTATTTCACGAAACGAGATAAATCTCAGCGAAACTTGAACATGAAATATCTTTTAAACCCTTGAACTTTTACGCTTCAAATCGTACACATGGGAATTCGTAATCACATGATCTATCAACATGCAAAAGCTCATTAAAATCTGAAAGGAATGCTTGAAGTGGTTTTCTTTTCAGAACGAAACGTTCGCGACTTTTTCCTTTTTTTCCTCCTTTTTCTTAGCTATATGTACTTGAAATAAGTATGTTTAAACTTAGCTGTGTTTAGTATATGTTACCAAAATGTTATTTTTCATCTTGGATTTGAAATATTTTTGAAAATATTAATTCTTGCTTGCAATAATGAAAAGACACAGAATTATAATTTAAAGAAAATATAAGATCGAATAATTTTTTATGTATTATAGGAATAGTTTAAATAAATTACAAATTATTCTATAGGGAACAAATTAATAAGTTATTCAATTTAGGAATGATCAATAACGTAGATATTAAAAAGGCAATGTTACTATAAATTCACGTATGTTAATTTGAAATTTGATTTTATAATAACATTTCACAGTAACATTCTCAGTTATTTGAATTATGAAAACAATAAAAATTAATTTCGCAGTGCAAATTGCGAAATAAAAAATATGCTGAAGTATTCCAATTCGTTCAATTACAACTTATTGTTATCTCGAGAACAAAAATTTATGAAAGATAGCTGATAATAATTGAAACTATTAGAAAAAAGAAATGTGAGATTACGAGACTAATTATACAAACATTCATTTTTGGATAGTTTGATTTATTAAGGTAAATTAATTTCTTAAAACGAAGTGATATGTTTGATACTGTTTGAAACTAATATTCCCTTCTCTAAATCCACCATTAACGTGGATTAGTAACTTTCACTTGACTAATTGGACTTGAAATGTCCATTATCTCGTTATCTACAGCATAATGTTACCATTGAAATAATTTTCCTTGAACGTTTGATAAATGAATATGAAAATTTCTGATCATAATTTTGATAATTATAATGTTCAAATAAAAAGGGGGTTATGATTTTGATTTAAAAATCGACTGTGTTGAAAAACAAACCGATGTACATGGAAGAAGTGAAACTTCTGTATTTATTGTTGATAAAAGTTTGGGGGTTTGGAAATTTGATAATTTGGCAATTTGGAAATGTACTTTCGAATATTTGGTAATTGAGAATTTAGGGATTTGCAGATTTTTGTACTTGGGAATTTAGGAATTTGAAATTTTGGCAATTGGTAATTTGGAGATCTCGATATTTTATAATTATGGAAGTTTGGAATTTGACAATTAGAGAGTTTGGAGATTTAGAAGCTGTATAGGATTGTGGAATTAAAAAAAATTGAGAATATGTGAATTTGAAGGTCTAGGTACATATTAATGTATTTGGAAATATGGGGTTTGAGATTTGGAGAATTTGAGGTTTGGAGAATTTGAGAATTGGAGAATTTGCGATTTGGAGAATTTGAGATTTGGAGAATTTGAGATTTGGAGAATTTGAAATTTGGAGAATTTGAAATTTGAGAATTTGAGATTTGGAGAATTTGAGATTTGGAGAATTTGAGATTTGGAGAAATTGAGATTTGAAGAATTTGAGATTTGGAGAATTTGAAATTTGAGAATTTGAGATTTTGAGATTTTAAGAATTCGAGATTTTGAGAATTCGTGGATTTTGAAAATTTGGAGATTCGCGAATATCTAAACACATATTTAATATTTCTAAATTTGTAAATACGTATGTAGTAAAGAGATACTCTTCTTTCTGAAAATTTTGTATGTTTAGTATTTACATGATAGTGAAAGGTATTATAAGTACTGTTCATTTTGAAGAAATTGCTTAAAATTGCGCTTACTATCTAACGTGTATAATATACATATAAGATTCAGTTAATTAGCTAGAGATCATTACAATTATGTATAAAGTGCAGCAATGACAAATTTTAAACATACTATTAAACATAACTATTATAAATGTACTATAAAACATATTATTAATGGTAATAACTATTATTAACCAGTATTATGTCATACATATATGTATAACACATACACATTATTAATTAGTACGATAATATAACTATAATATTATTAACTAACTCAAATTAAATAAAGAAAAAAGAAAAACGCAAAACAATTCAAATTCAGTGAAAATTATTTAAAAAGTTCATAAAAAATTATTATTTATCGTCCCTTTGACCCACTGTATATGTATAAAAAAGTTACGTTTAGTGTTCAACAATTGTAATGTTGGTCAATTTAACTGGAACAAACTTCATAACAATATATCACAATCTACGGACTGACAGATCGAATTGAGCTGACACTTTGACAGACAATTTATCAATTTATTCTGAATAAAACTGTACTGTCACAACGATTTACATTCAATTTTTTATTACAACAGTTACTTCATTTTTCTGGGTAAAATACCTCAGGACAAAATGGCAGTCAAAGCAATTTTATAATTATCATAAAAAAAAAAAGCGTTAGAAAAATATTGAAAATCTTGGACAAATGTTTCAAACAATTGCGCTACGTTTTCTAATAGAATTCTGGAACTGCGTATAAAGCTGCCATGAACGAAAAATGGCGCGAAGAAAATTTTCCGGTTTTCGTTTCATTGTCACTTTGGTTACCATGTTCGCCCAACGTGAATTTCATGCTTTTTATGAAGTATTTTTTTATGAGCAAGGTCAGCACTGAAAAATTTGCCACACTTGAACAGCTGGAGAAATCGTTTTTCAAAAATTGCTAAAAATTTTACGGAGTTACAGACTTTTGAGCAAAATGTGACGAATTCGTGATTGGTAGAAAAAATTATTTTTTTTAAAGGATGAACATATTGAAAAATTTACTTGCAGCTTTGATGATTAATAAAATTTATGATCGTTTTGTAGAAAGAACGAGTGAAAATCGTTCATCTTATGCAAGATATCCATAATTAAAAAATTGTAGATCAGTTGACCATATTTGTATAATGGTATGTGACTTCTAAAATTTACAAACATCTGATTTACAAATTTAGAAATGTTTAAAGTATTAAATTCATTGAATTTAGAAGTTTAGAACAAATTTGGAAATCTTCGAATTTAGAACTTTAGAAATGTGGAAATTTGAAAATTTTAGAAATTAAAAAAGTTGGAAATTTAAAAATTTTGGAATTTGTGAATTTAGAGATTTGAGTAATTTGATACTTTGAGAAAAATTTGAAAATTTGAGAATTTGAAAAATGTAAACTTAAAAATTTGTGAATTTGTGGCATTCAAAAATTTAGCAATTTGGGAATTTGAAAAATTGAGGAATTTTGGGAAAATTAGGAATTTGTAAATCTCTGAACTAGTTAAAATTGAAAAATTTAACAATTTCGGAAATTGTGAATTTAAAAACTTGAACTGGAAATTTGGGGGTTTAAGAAATTTAAAAATTGGGTACTTTTAAAGCAGAAAAATTTGAGAATTTAGGAGGTTGGGAATTTGAAAAATTTTAAGTTTAAAAAATTGGAGATGTTTGAACTAAAGAAATTTCAGAATTTAGGGATTTAGGAAACTAGACAAGTTAGGAAATGAAAATTTCAGAAATCTGAACATTTAGGAATTTGGAAAATTGAAAACTTGGGAACTACATTTAAATTTTGGGAATTTGAAAAACTTGAACATTTAGGAATCAGGAAGTCTAGAAACTTAGGAAGTAAAGGACTACGAAGAATAGAAAATATAGTTACTAGAGTAATTTGAAAATTTAGTCATTAGAGAAGTTCGAAAATTTGGAACTTTTAGGATTTGAGAAATTTCAATATCTTCGAATTTAGGAACTTGGGAAATTGAAATTTATGGATAAAAGAAATTTTTAAATCAATCCCTTGTATATGTTGTTACACATGCCATGTATCATAAAATAATATTGAAAGTGCTAATTACATAATTGTTACTTTCCTGATAGCAACTAAGATTTCTCAGTTACAAGAAATTCATATCGTACAAGCTGAAATACTTATGCACTGGCGCGTGACAAACTAAAGATCAATACTTCAGATTTATCGAAGTAGATTAAAGTGTAATGAGATGGAATTTTCACGGCGAAAATCTTCAACGATTATTGTTCATCGTAAAATCATGATTACTGCGATTACATTCTGACGATTGGTTGCATGTTCGTTGCACTCAACTAGCATTGATTCAAACTATTGAAGCTCGCGGGTTCTACTCTCGTAATTAACGGGGTTTGTTTCAAAAGTAACTGTAAATTTACTCGAATCGATGTTCACTTCTTTATGAAAGGTAAAGGAGTTTTGAGTGCATGACTATCGAAATCGTTCGGAACGAGATGATCGATAGTGGGAGTTAATTTAAATAAGGACAATTGTTTCTTGTGGTGTGACCTGTTCTGACCTCTTGACTGCCACGTATATGAGTGACACTTAAATTTCCATGCAAATCTCTTATCTACATTATTAAAAATGTTTTCTCTATCGTGACTGTAAATATTCACATTAATTGCTTTTCCTATGCTCCGTTGGTTGGTTAGGTAGAAAATGCCATTAAAATGGCAAAACATGTTTTTCCGATCACTAGTTGTAAACAGATAATTGATTTTTTTTAATAAACGACATTATAGCATCACTTCACGTATAAATGTAGCCCAATCTTTACAGGGTGTCCCATTTAAGTTAATATTGTAAAAAATCTCGAAGACGTGATTTAAGAAAAGCAAACTGACACGTGTCCTTTAGTATTTCGAGTGGGGAGTCAAATAGCATTACTAATTTTTTAATGCATGGGCGTCTTCAAGGTCATTTCAAGGTCATCTTGTCTTTTTTTATTATAAACCCATATTTTGTATTCCGGAATAATATTCTACGTGAAAAAATGCACGACTTTTGTTTGACACATTTTGTTGTAAGTTCAATATTGAAAATTTCTTAAAATATCTAGTTGATTTTTCATGTTTATGTCAAAAATATTTTTTCTATTAAAATGACAACGTTACTTTCTTCTGAAAGGTTTTTTATTTAATTTAAGAATATTACAATAAATGCTAGAAATTTTTACCCTCAACTTCTAGACACTTATTATTTCGTTTAATAAAAGACTCGTGAACAGATAATAAAGTTCTTCTCGTGATACGACAACACGCAGTTATAATTCGCTCTTTCATGTTTTCTGTTGTAGTAGGTGGATCGGAGTATACCTTTTTTTTAAGATAATCCCACAGGAAGTAATCCGGTGATGTTAGATCAGCTGATCTCGCTGGCCCGGAAACTGGACCACCTCGACCTATCCAACGATCAGTAAAATCCTGATGTAGTATTTGCCGTGCAATACGTGAATCATGAGCTGGGCAATCGTCGTGTTGAAACCACATATTTTGCCTGTCTATTAGGCTTAGATCTTCAATACAGGTAATTTGCGATCCAAAAAGTTTCGATATTTGTTTCTATCTAACGTGTCATCAATAATTCTTAAGGTACTAATGATACTTGAAGATGTACAATAATATTGAACTTACAACAAAATATATCAAACAAAAATCTTGCACTATTTCACGTAGAATATGATTCCGGAATAAAAAATATGGGTTTATCATAAAAAAAAAGATGACCTTGAAATAATCTTGAAGACGCCCATGCATTAAATAATTACTAATGCCGTTTGGCTCCTCACTCGAAATACTAAAGGAGACGTTCGTTTTTCTTAAATCACACGTCTTTCAGATATTTTACAATGTCGAATGGAACACCCTGTAGATAGAAATCAATGTGGTGTCACGCTCACATGTCATATAAGCTAAAAATGTCCAACTTATACGCATAACATTTTAATCGCTGGATCCCTAACATTAAAATTTGCATTTTTGTATTCTAGACATCAAGAACTATTAAATGGTAAAAAAAGTCAACATATTTGTGTGTCTCAAAGTAAAGTTTAACCAAGAATTTGCAAATACGAAGATTTGGAATGTAAAAATGATCAAGTTTACATGCGTGTCCTTATTCAAAGGATGTCTACGTTGCAGTCAGGTGTACAAGGCAGAAGGAAGCTTGATTTTGCCGCAGGTGTTTGCTGTAACGATTCCGTTGATTCGACGCCAAGCAAACTGTGCATGCATGGTGACTGCTCGTTCCAGGCTTCCGTGATTTTTACACACGCATATAAATTCTGACAAATGAATGCACGCTCGCGCGCACTATGTCGTGTGCATTAATTTCACACACGACACGTGCGTTGGCCGAGCGATATTTCGCCTGTTCGTTTATCGAGGGTTAAACATTGAAAAGGGTCAAGGGACGTTGATCGATGCTCGTCCATTATCGACGTTTAGTGCACTTCCGCCACGGTACCAATACCGTGATGCTTCTATCCGTCGAACGTCAACAATAGAACGATCGCTTGTTTAAAAAAAAGAGAAACTGTATATTTTGCGAAAGGTCCATTGTACCAACCAGCCGTATCATCTGGTTTTTATAACCAGCGTCGGGTACTTTTTATTTGAATAACGAATAAAAAGTATTGTGCGTGGTAACTGATTATCAGAAATAAAGTGCTGTTGTTCCGGAACTTGAATCAAGTCAGAAGTTAGTGTCATGGACAACATAAAATAAATTTGATACAGAAGCTTTATTTAATGGTACAGTGTATCGACCTTTTGAGTCATATTCGAACATTTTCATTTGATATTGGAACTATTTTGAAAGTGGAACAAGTCCATTTTTAAGTACTAATAGTTTAAACCTAACCTAATTTAAAGCTTTGCATTTCACTAAATTAAAAGATATCAGTAAGCAATGATACACAAATTTTTTGTATTTTATGGTGCTAGATAATGTATGTTTATTATCCAATAGCGTTTAACGTGCTGAATAAAGAATGTAAAGGTCTTATTATACCTAAATGAATTTGCCACACTTTCAAAATGGCGAATTTGATAAAATTGGTACATAATAATAGCAACAATATTAATATGAATTATTTGTATGTAGCAAATTCAGATTAATATTGTGTGCGAATAAAAGAAATTTTCATCCTAACTCGGGATTTGAACGTGAGTTTTATAAATTACTAATCAAGTATACTATCTGCTACACCAGAACATCTATCCTTATTAATTTTGATACAATAGTAATTTCAGTAAATATTATCGAATAAAAGTATTTGAACAGATTCGAAATGGAGGTCGAAAAAACGTAAAAGTAGTGTTAATAAAAAAGATCTGTGTCAAACTTTTTCTTTAGCTGCCCACTGAAGCCACATGTACAAATTGATGTTAAAAAGTTTGATTGAGAAGCAGATCGTTAAGAGGCACGAAGAAAGTCTTCTTTTGACATTGCAGTAATTGAGGAGTTGAAATGATGGATGATGTACAGTCACTCGTACTAAGAATTATACAAGGCATAGCTATGCAAATTTTGGTTTAATTCAGTAACAGGATAAGAACTTTGATTAAAACTGATTGAACAACTTCTAGTTTAACCCCTTACACTACAATATCGTGTCACACTCGTGACGCACCTTACAGTTCACACGTGACGAACCAGACTCAAATTTTCATTGCAAATGAATTTTTGGTTCAATTCTATTTATAGTTTTCAAAATCAAGGATCGTTGAATACAAAACGTGCCCAAGTTTTTAATTTTCTTTATTTGTCTTCATGTTGTAGCAAGAATTAGTGCGTTGTGAATGATGCAACTGTGTAGAAAATTGTAAATGAAGGTGTTACTATATAAAATCTAAAAATAGATCTTGTTCTTTGGATATTTAGTAACGTAAAAATTGGAGAATTTGAGAAGTCGATAATTTAAAAATTTAGAGATTACTTTATAGAGATTTAGTAATTACAAAATATGGAAATATAGAAACCCAGTAATCTAGAAATTTGGTGATATAAAAGTTAAGTAATTTAAAAGTTTAGAGACTTGATGAATCAGAATTTGTCAGTATGGAAAATTCAGAAATTTGGGAATGTGAAAGCTTGCAAATTTAAGAATCCTAAAAATAAAACTGGAAAAATTTTGCAATGCAGAGATTTTGAAACTTGGAAATTTAGAAAATTTAACGTATAAACTTATAAATTGAGGGATTTGAAAATGTGCAATTTTAAAAATTTAAAAATTCCAAAACTTATACATTTCAAAATACGAAAGTTTGTAAATTAAAAAATCATCAAATTTACATATGTATACGAATTGAAAGACACCTTCTACTAAATTGTATTTCATCGTATTCACAACACAAACTTTCACTAAATGAACTATGACTTAATGCCTCGCGAAAAAGCATCAAATTAAAATATCTGAAGAAACCATTCTGAAAAAACCCACAAAGATTTTATAACACTAAACGTAGACTACAGCCTGAATATATTGCCGTTCCAAAAGCGATTTCCGCATTCGTTCCTTCCTCCCGTTAATCACCCTTAACGTTACCGAAGATTGGAGTCACGAAAACGAAGCCACAGTTAAACAAGTAATTCGTACGGAACACAGATGGATAGTACAATTAAGAAAATCGAAAATCGCTCGGGTGTTTCACGATCTGATATAGATTAATCCTGGTACTGTCTCATTTTCGTCCCAAATGTACTCGGCTGTGAGCGATTCGAACCACTCAACCAGACCCGCTAACTGTCGGTGCATCAAAGTGAGCGTGTGATCAATTCGTGCTCAATGTGGATCGAGTTTATCAGACATAGTACAGTATTCTCTTGGAAAGTGTCGCAACTAGGTCCCGAGGCAGATGTTCTAGAAATTGATCGGGGTTATCCCATCCAAACTCGAATGCATCAGGGACAAGAGCGAGACAGAGCGAGAAATCGAAAAACGAACCCCGATTGTGAACGTCGTGACTAAACTGAAGTTTATGCAGATAAAATAATGGAACCATTAATCAAATATTTGATGTATCAATATCGCCAGATAAAATATAAATAAATAATAATTATTTAGAAAGCGGAAGATGGTTATATTGATATAAGTAAATGTAAAATATAATGTATTATAACAAAGTAATGATGTAATAATACCTGTGTCCCTAAATCATTAAAACTCAGAATTTCTATGTTTAGAAATTTGTGGGTCTATATTGACAAATACCTGATGTTCCATATCCTTAGATCCTCAAATCCCAAAGAACTGGAATTTTAGTCATCAAATTTCAAGGACTCCAATTACTTAACTCTTCAAACTAGACTCTCTTATACTTAGGTCTTCAAATTTCTATGTCAGAAATTTATAGATCCTCAGATTCCTAGATTTAAAAATTCCTAGGTTTCCATAAATCTGTAAATATCAAAGTCCCAAAATTTTAAACTCATCAAATTTCAAGGACTCCAGTTAACTGTCTAAATTTCTAGATTCTCTAACCCCTAGATTCTACGTCCAGAAATTCATAGGTCCCCAAATTTCCAGACTTAAAAATTCCTACATTTCCACATCCACAGATCCGTAAATATCAAAGTCCCGAAATTTTAAGATCAGCAAATGTGAATGACCCTAATTATCTGTCTCTCCAAATTCCTAGACACTCAAATCCCTATATTCGAAAATTCCTAGGTTCCCAAATTTTTATGTCCGAGTATACAAATCTCCAGATCTATAAATTCCTACATCATCAAATCCCTAGATTTCCATATCTTTGGATCCACAAATTGTAACATCTCCAAATTACCATGCCACAAAACTGAACTCTAAAACTAAAACCCATAAAAATTAATAAGTACTTTCTTTCACCCTTGCATGTCATATTTGTTCCCTAAGTAAACTAAATTTGCTCTCGAACGTGCACGATAAACTTTTCCACCTGAACCACTGTATTCAATTTTCAAACTCGTTTTTCTCTTGTTACGGATCTATGTCCAACGCTTATACATTGTATGCACATATTTTACAGCTTGTCATAAAACATGTTCCGCGTCAGATTCTTCCCTAACCAGTACAGCCTGTGAATTCTACTAGCGTTATCAGAGTTCAGTACTGACTGCGGCTTTTGCCTGCTAGCTATAAAGTGTCGAAAGATAACATCAAAGTATGAAATGCGTGCCTGCACGTAAAAGTTATATTCTCGCAGTGGCTACTAACCACGTGCGTTATACATTTATAGGTTCGATCGCTGTTACCGATAATGGACATTGTATGTATATAGGAATAATTTCTGTAGTACCGACATTAGCGTTGAGAAAATAGCCACTTGGCCTTGTACTGAGACACTTACGTATTTTGTCAAAATTGAATAAATCGATTTGGGAATTTGAATTCTGGGATCTGGGAATAAGTTCTAACTTTGTAACTGTGGTGGATAAAATTCATCATGATGTAGAAATATTATCTACACCGACATTAGCGGTGAGAAAATAGGCACTTGGTTTTGTACTGAGACACCTAGATATTTTGTCAAAATTGAATGAATTGATTTGGAAATTTGAATCCTGGGAGCTGGGAATAAGTTCTAACTTTGTAACTGTGGTGGATAAAGCTAATCATGATGTAGGAATATTACCTACACCGACATTAGCGTTGAGAAAATAGGCACTTAGCCTTGTACTGAGACACTTACGTATTTTGTCAAAATTGAATAAATTGATTTGGGAATTTGAATGCTGGGATCTGGGAATAAGTTCTAACTTTGTAACTATGGTGGATAAAGCTAATCATGATGTAGGAATATTACCTACACCGACATTAGTGCTGAAAAAATAGGCACTTGGCCCTGTACCGAGACACTTACGTATTTTGTCAAAATTGAATATTTTAAATTAATATAAGATTTTGAATCTTGGGACGTTGGCACAACTTTTCACTTTGTAGCTTTGGTGGACAAAGTTTGTCATGGCAAATTTTATATGTAGAAAACCACTGCAGTGTTATTTTATGTATGTACAGGTGTTGATGTGTACAAATGACTTTAAGTTATGATTAATAGATGAATATTTTATAATATGCATTTTAGTTTCGATAAGAATTTAATGCCATAGAAAATGAAGTTTGACTTCCCCCTTTCTGAGAGCTACGTTAAGTATGTAGGAGAGTCACGTTTGGTTTATAATATGGCGATTGTTAATGTATGTATATAAATGCAAAATACTTCATGAATTTATTGCTTAAATACAATTTTTGATAATTTGTTAAAATGAAGAGGAAACATGTAATTAACAGGAACACAACTTATGTATATATATCTATAAAATATCGAGGTGGTCAATAATGGACCATCAAACCAAATATAATTTTTATTGATAATTAATGTAAAAAGTGAGTTCACTTAGAAACTTAGAAGGACCAACATTGAATGATCGTTATTTTATAAAAAAATGTTCATATGTCGGTAAGTGATTATGTTTCAACAATGATATTAATCCTGCAAATGTGATCCTGGTCTCATAACGATTACAGCGATCATAATTAATTCTTCGCAAACACATTTTTATATCACACTTGAAAATGCAGTAATATAACTGTTTCTATAGATGAATCTATCTTGCAGTTCGACAATGTACACTTTCAATTTTATATGTAGGATCAAACGGTACGGCACATCAAGCTGTCTATTTCCTCGCTACACGAGATGACAGGTCGATGATTAATAATTCCATTCGATAATTTTGACAGCTCGAACGATATATCGTCTACCAGATTGGCGATGAAAGGTTGCGTGCTATACTTGCGTAAATTGCCGGAGAGAGAAAGACAAGTGTCATTAATCATGTGATGCTGCGATTAACATAACCGTATATAATGTTACCGGTTTATATATGATCTTCGATTATTTCAATAGATGTTTCACTGAATGATATTAACACGCGCGGAAATATTAATAACGCGTTTATGAATCGCATCTACGGTCGCTGTAGAAAATAATTCGTACAGTCATAAAGCAACGTGTGAAAATGTGACCATTATTTAATTTCCATGTGCAAAAGAAGCCTTTGCTGGACATTTGAGAATAATTCTTGAACTGTTGTAAATGTTATTAGTTTATGTTTATGTAAAATTTGATGAGGACGTTGTGAGGAATAGCAATTTGTTATTGTTTGTCAAAAAATAATAAATTAAAATATATTTTTGTAGCGTAAAGCAAACTCGAGTTTCTTTCAATAAAAGTAATATACTTTTTTATTATATAGTAACCCTTTTGTTGTATAAAGTTAGTATGCCTTTTCATTACATAAATTACTTTTAATTATTATTGTCATTATTAAATTCCTGAATTTTTAAAACGTGTAGTCTCTGACTACAAAATGAGAACTACTTAAAATTTTCATAAAATTCTAGTGTTTTCAATAAAGTGAAGTCTGAACAGAATTTAATTACAAACTTTATTAATTATTATTGTGTGCCATACATACATATTAATAATTTACATATTATTTAAAACAGAAGAAAGGTGACTAAATTATTTCCATCGCTATCAGAAACAGAAAGAAGGATGTGGAAATTATTTTCATTGTTATTAAAAATAGAAAACAGAATGTGTAAATTATTTTCATCGCTATTGGAAACAGGAAAGAGAATTAATGGAAGTTTGCATAATTTCAGAATGTATATTTAGCGACAATAAAAAAGCTCTAAAATTGTTTGAGCTTCTGCCAGTTGGTTTTTCCTATCTTTAGTAACAGCAAAAATAATGGAGATATTCAGCTTGCATGGTTATGTATAACGTGTATTATAAGTTCGAAACTTCGTTTATTTAACTAGAATAATAAAATGACGAAATAGTTGTCTAACAAAGTAGTAAAATAATAAAGTAATATAGTGGTAGTATTGGGAAATAATAAGAAAGTAGAAGAATAAAATAGTAAAATAGTAAAATAGCAAAATAGCAAAACAGTAGTAACATAGTAATATAGTAACGTAATTAAATAGTAACGTAGCAAAGTAGCAATATGATAAAGTGGTTAAATAATAGAACATTAAAGAAGTAGAATAATATGTACAATAGTAATGGAAAATTATGATTAAGTTTTGGTCACAGACTGTTCATAGCAAAAAAAAAGGTTCCAATATATTATAATAAATTTGTTGATAATACGTTGATACCAAAATGACCCGAAAGGTTTTTTCAACAGACCCAATCAATGATCCTACTGATAAATATTTAATTAGTAATTAGTAATATATGTGGTATGAATATAACAATGAATACCGATAACTTTATTAGGAAAGATAAAGAAATATTAATTAATTAACAAAATCAACGTAATTATTCGATAACGTATGCGCTTGATTCTTCTTCATTTTATTCTTCATTTAATTTTCCGATTAAACTTTTCACTGTTTTATATTTGAGAATATACATTGGTTCGGACGTTCTTCTTTCTAATTAGCATAGCAGGTACTTATTAGAGAACAAATTTTCGATTTTTCATCCTCTGTTTCGCCAGTACCGAGAAATAATCTATCCACGTACACGTTCACCCTCCAGTTAATCTCTCGTTCGGCTGGAAATCCATTTTAGCTGAGAATTTACGGTGGGTCACGTAAAAAAGGACATCGTGCTTTTAATTTAATTCAACATAATTGGAAAAGAAATTGATGCAATTGTAGCGAACAATTCTTTCGTTGGGTGAATATTAAAAAACAATATATCGATTAAATATGGCTAACTAAATTGTAAAACACTGCGAATAACAATAGATTCCAACGTCCATGATTCGAGCACACGGATTTACATTAAAAAGTACATGTGTGATAAAAATCCACTTGTCATGTACAAAGCCTGTTATTTATGGAACCTCCTTCATTTCGATAACACAGTTTTGAATCTCAGTATTAAAGTGTATAAGAGAAGCGACATTTTGCCAAATTTAGACCACGGTAAATCAAATGTGTCAAAACATTGGAACGAAATATTGATTTAATACTGCATTTATGTTATTATATTAAAAACTGAACGATTTAGAATCGAATTACTTATACTATTAGGGAGATTGAAATGTTTCGTACGAAAAATATGTAAAATACCATTTTTTTTTAAATAAGGGGACGTCATATATTCTGACTCTGAGATCTAACTACATAAAATTGAATTTTTTAATTTCTAACAGTTTTACACTTCAAATTTTTTAATACTGAAATACAGAATTTTTCAAACTTTTAAACAATCAAATTTTGGAATTGTTAATTTTCAATGTTTTCTATTTTTGTACTTTTAAATGCTCAAGTTATGAAATTCCAAAATCTCGAGTATTCCAAGTACTTAAATGTTCATGTTTTCAAATTTTTCAACTCTCAAATTTACGTACTACCAAATTTCCAAATTTCCAAATTTCCGAATTTCTGAATTTCTAAATTTTCGAATTTCTAAATTTCCGAATTTCTAAATTTCTAAAGGGCCTAGCCGAATAAGGTGGTCAAATGTGTCCTTGAGTCAAATGAGAAACCTAATACGTCAGTCGGTAGCATATCCAAAAAAAACATCTCACACCAAGTTTCAACCCCCTACCTCATCCGTGGGGGTAGTGAAAGGGAAAAAACGAAATTCCGGTTTTTGGTCTATTTTGCCTATTTAATTTCGTACAAAAATTCTGAAACATTGAAGTCCATATAGCGCATGTTATAGAATTTTTTCAGATTTTTTGTACGAAATTAAATAGGCAAAATAGGCCAAAAACCGGAATTTCGTTTTTTCCTTTTTACTACCCCCACGGATGAGGTAGGGGGTTGAAACTTGGTGTGAGATGTTTTTTTTTGATATGCTACCGACTGACGTATTGGGTTTCTCATTTGACTCAAGGGCACATTTGACCACCTTATTCGGCTAAGCCCTTTCTAAATTCCTAAATTTCTAAATTTTTAAATTTCTAAATTTCTAAATTTCTAAATTCCTAAATTTCTAAATTTTCAAATTTCGACATACATAAATCCTGAAATTCCTAAATTTTTAAACTTCTAAATATCTCAAATCCACAAATTACGACACTGTCAATATTCCTAAATTTTCAAATCCCAAACTTCCCTGATTTCCAAATTCATAAATTTTTGAACCCTCGTGTCCCTAAATTTCTGAACTACCCTTTCCACTACTTCTACCATCTCCAAATAATCCTTGCTTATCCATAAACATAATTTAATTGATTTTATTATCAGGATAATTGCCAAACATACTAAGGCTGCTGTGATGATTCAATCTGTATTTGTTCGTTGGTTTGTGCCACGCTACAGGTCGCCATTTTGGGTCTTCTGACTTGAAATTTTAAGGGTAGACTCATGAGACATTCTTTTGCTGTATAAATTTTGGTGACAATCTGCCGACAGGAACCTGTCGTCATTACCGTCGATCGTCGTAGAATCGATAAAAAACCGTGTTTTGGTCATTTTCGACACATACGATCGACAGGAACCATGTTGAAAGCTCAATAACTCAGCGCTGACTTCGTCGTTATTGACGTCAATCGTGAAATCAACAATAATCGTGTTTGGTATTGTTTTCGATGGTTTCATACATGTTTAATTGCTTGGAACGACTTTCAAACCTCTAGAGTCTCCTGCCATTGAATTAGGACCACTATACATTTTCAGCATTTTATACGTTTTCCGTAAAATTAAAAGGCCTGTTCAAATTGTAATTATATAATTTATTAGCTTCTAACATGATACACTACTACTGTACATAACATTATTAACACATGTTAATATCTTATGTTTCCACCCTTTGCTTTGGTGACAGCTTCTATCCGGCATGATGTGTACACATTGATCATATGCTTTATATTATCATTATTTTCCCAAATATCTGTAATTGTTTTCAACTCAGATAATGTGGTTGGAAAGTTGTAAACTAGTCTTTTGAGTAGGCTTCAGACATTTTCTATGGCATTCATGAAATTTCGCTCGCACGGTTCTTAATCGCTTATCACCCACACAATGTATTATCACGATAGTAACAAATTGCTATGTATATATCGTTATCAACGTATTTAGTAATAATTTTGCATGACCTAAGACAATTTTCCATATATGACATAATGTTATAGCCATAAAAATGAAATTTTCGTACGTGGTCCCAATTCGATGATCAGAGACTGTACATTTCATTCTTGTTCTACCTATATGTTCACAGTAGGTATTCGAAATTTTAAATGCACATTTGAATTCACGCCAGACACCTGGTCTGTAGACCCACTAATCTGATAATATCGTAACTTGTATCACCGTTATCAGAAGCACGAAATCAATAAGTTCACAGTAATTATATTTTAATTAATACAATACGTGCATCACAATTCAATTATTCATACTTTCGTAACACATGACATCATACTGCGCTTTCTAGGCTACCTCTGCAGCACCGTAGTGAAAGTAAACACATTGCAAAAGTCAAGTTGAATGGCATGAGAATTAGGTGTACCGGCACAAATGTTATATGTTAACTGCTAAACCATTATGTGATCCTCCCATAACCTTGTCATTAGTTAAAAGAGCATCGAATTGTTTAAGAAAATGTTGTACAAATGTTACACAATAGAGAATCACACGTGTTAGGCATAATTTACTGTAGTCTGTTATTTGAAAAGTAAATTGAAGAGTTAAAATAGCAACAGAATTTTACTACCACGCGTAAAAATTCTTATGAAGGGTTGCAATATAACGAGAGTCTACTTAAATCCGTATATAAAAATCAAGCTTTTAATATGCAGCAGTGTACTCAGATTCTTTAATTATAACAACACCTGAAACATAGAAAAGTATTGCATTTTATGCAATGCATAATAGATAAAAACGAATAAGAGTTCAAAGAACCGAAATTCTGCAAGAATTTTTATATCTTAATCTTAAAATAACTGCTTGGAATAGGAACTTTTTACTGTCCATAAAATAAACTAAGATATTTTTATCTCTGACAGAATAAATTAAGATATTTTTCCTGTTGACATAATAAATTAAGATATTTTTATCGCCGATACTGTCTGTCAAATCTTGCATAATATTTTGACGCAATGCAGCGCAATTTACTTCGTTTTCAGTTGGTAAGTTTTAAAAACGCAATCGAGAGCACCAGATGGAACAAACGACTGTATATGAGAGTGCAGAATTAATCAAAAACAGTTGGAAATGAGTCAGATTAATTATTGCAATTACGATAATTAACGGAGCTCAGGTCTGGCCGTAGGCGATCGTACAACTAAGCACCATTGCTAACGGGATTTAATAAGAGTTAAGAATAATTTATTCGTACGAACGTCCATATTTTATTGAACCATTTTACCTCAATAATTCAAATATTACATGGTAAAATTCGTACATCCCCTATTAAGCTAGTAAACATTAAAATTTACCGTGATATTAACTGAACGATCGATAAATGTTTAGATATCTAACAGTAACAGTTTGAATATTTAATAAAATATTCGATCGATAGCCTTGTTACTCTTACACTATTTTCATTGGCTCTGAGTATCTCCAGTGAAAACGACACTTATATAAGGTACAAGAACTATTTCAAGTGAATATTATAATACTGGATAACATGTACAGGCACTCATATTAATCCTTAATAGCCACAGTGGGGCATGAAACGACCCCAGCCAATTTAGTTTCAATTTTAACCATTTTATACTATGAAAATCTGAGTAAGTGCTTTTTGAAACTCTGGTATTTTTACTGTCTTTTTCCTCAAACTGTTATAGCTCAAGAGTGTTCAGCTAAAATTTTAGCTCTTTATATTAAAATCGGACAAAATTTTGAAGTTTTTTGTGAAATCCAGTTTTCCAACTTTTTCACATTTCTGAATTTTTTTTCGTATACAACGTTTAAATTTACTGAAATCCGCTGTGAAATATCTGTTATTTTGGCACCGTCATATTTACATCCGCAGAATCTCTGACACTCTTGTTATCTTGTTATTATCTGATCTTTGTTATTTGTTAAAAATATATTTGTTGTTGAGTGACTGTTAATTAACTGACTTTCTTCGTCCACATACACCCACGTTCTCACTTTCAAAAATTATTTGTAATTTTTTTCAAGGTAAAATAGTGAGTAGGTTCTTTCTAAGAAACATTTTTAGTGACTGGGGTCTTAACTGTCCTAGTGTGTCAAGTATGTTATTGTAATGAAGTGTGACTGTCAAGAATTAATACTCGGACAGAGTATTATTCATGCATTTGTTATTTTAAGAGGGGTTAATGTACATATTACATTACTTATTTTGCATATAAATTTTCTATTTTTCATAAAATGTCTAAATATTAATGTGACGTGAAAATGTGATAGGCTATTTAAAATTGATTACACATTGAAAGGTTATAATTAAAAAGGAAAAATATAGTTTCAATCTATAATAAATGATTCATGTTTTTGTAAAATATGCAAGAGATGATATAAATCATCTCTTCCTGTGTACAGATAAATACAGAAGTAATATAATAAATACAGAAGGTATCCAAACACTAACGTGAAAATCTGAAAATTTTAATAACTATACTATATTTTTGCGTACATAATTATAATTAACAATTGTAAAAGAATGACCACCCTAACGTAGGTAAAATATGATAGATAACTAGTCGAAGATTGAAAGAATACACGAGTAGGTAAACAGTTAGTTCAAAATACATCACACAGTCGGATCTAACAGAATATTACATGGAAATTGGATACGCCCATTCGATAAAACCACAATTATCAGGTTAACGTTGATGAAATATGGAAGCATCCGAACAACGTCGGTACGAACAATGGATACGACATTAACCCGATTTGGCATTCCATTCCCTCGGTTACTTAAACATTAATAGCTACACAAAAAAGCTTCGCATTGAGCTTTATAAACAACTGGGACAGAGTCCGGCAAATTGAGGTCAACCCTGAAGAAGTAAACTGCAGTGTTTACGAAACGTTCGTAAGACAAGCAAAATATCAACATGGCAGAAACTCGAGAAGTAATAGCAACTAACTTACAAATAATGTTAAATGAATTTGAAGAAGACTTTTGTTTACGATATTGAAAAAAAAAAATTGTATAATTTAGAAGATATTCTTTGATTATTAGTTTCTTCTGTAGAAAGTGATTGAAATTCATAAACCATTCCTCGAATATGAGAACTGTATCATAAGTATATAATATTTTATAGTTAAATTTGCTTATGAATTTTTTGTAATTTGAAATTGTTATATTAGTTCTTAGAGGTTAGGATAACAGTGGCTCCCTCTTTTGAGATATACAAACTGACGAAGATGAATGTTTTGAAAAAATATGCGAAAAAATTAATCTAGATGGCGCACCATGAAAGATTCTACCCTCTTCTGTAATAAATTCAAGCATTTGAATTAATCAGTATAGACTAATTAGTTTAATATATCAAGCAATTTAACACATCAAATCGATTAAATTTAATATATCAAATTTTTCTTAAATTTAGATCTTCTTGAGGCATTCTTAGGTTTTTACTTTCAATATTTTGTTTACTTGTTAAAAAAAGAAATTCATGTTAAATCATATTTGTAGCTTTAATAATCCTAACTTATGAGTTATGTGTTTGAATTTTCAAAGAAATTTATGTATTTGTATGTAACTGTAAGATTAATCACTATAATGATTAATCAATGATTTCTTAATGACACATTTTACTAGTATTAGCTTTATTGATATCTATTTATTAATACAAATATTATTATAAAAAATGAAGAAAATTAAGTTAACTTGCAGTATATCTTTTAGGTTGATAGTATTATACATTATGTGCTCCTTTTATAGTAGTTTTAATGAACTCCTAGAAGAAAGGATCCTTGAAGAAAATATAATTAAAACTGATGTAATACAAAGTGTAATAACGAAGAAAACATTGTATAAAGGAAATGAAAAATGCCTTAAGAGAAAACATCAGATTCCAAGCCCAAGGGATAATGAAAATATGTAGATACACAAGATGCATCCGCAGTTCCTTAAGTGTGATATTAATACCACAATTTTAATTTGAATACTATAATTCTTTTTATTGGTAATAAAGTTAGAAAATGATTAACAGGAATTTACATGATTTATTTTTTATTAAAAAAATTCCGCTGTAGCGACTATAAAAAAGTAATTACTTTATTTTACCTTAACCTTCGTATTTTTTCCGAGCAATGACACCGTTATATTATTTTGTTATTGCTTATATAATGTACTTTACATAAAGGCGATTATTTATCCAACTGCCACATTTTTGCCGACTACCTTTCAGTCATTCTGATAACAGAAGCAGCAAAATATAGACTCGTAGAGCTTTTAATGCTAGATGCTTTTATAATGCCGCAGGCTACGCAGAGAAATGGAAAAGTAGGTCTCCGGAGGGATTTCGCTGAGAATTGCGCTTTCGCATGTAAGCTGTAAACGTGACGCGACAGCTGACACTGAATTGTAGAAATAAAATTTTGTTCGTGATATAAACGTAATGAAACTGAAAGAGAAATATTGATCTACGTACACGAACTGGGAAACTCGATAATTACCAAGGCACCCGCTATTTAATGCGAAATTTCTGTTAAGCCAAAATTTCTGATGGATTTATGATGTAGCGCAGATGTCGAACGCGATTTTTGAACCGTACTTCTACACACAGCGACCTGTATTGATATTCGCTTTCATTTAGAAATTGTGTTCAAGAAATGAGGTCTCTGATGTTTTATTTTACGTTCATTTTATTCCAAATACTGAATTCGCTTTCATTAGCAATATACTGCGACATTGCAACACATATTTTCTTTAGAAACGAATTTGCTGGTGAAAATTAAACGCGTTTTTTGACATATAGTTCCCTATGCGCTGCGATATGACTCCATTTATTTTCTTTTAAAACACAGGTCGGGTTGTAATATACAGTTTGGTTAATGCATATTTTCCTTATTTAATAGGAGTTGTGATAAATAGTAGTGCTAAGTTTAAATTAAAAGCTGATGATCTTAGTATTATCATAGTTGTATTTGCTAATAGTGAAAGAAACAATCAATTCTTACGTTAGAAGAGAAAAATGATAGTTACGCAAATCGAACGAATTCATGTTACAAACTAATAGCAGAGATACTTATACAGTAGTATACATAGTAGTATACTTACACATTTGTATAAATATCTGTACATTAGCACTATATAGTATATTGCAAGATAGTATGCTATGTTATTTCTTTGCAAATCTTTGGAATAACTTAACTATTAACTTGTCGACATCGAATTTGAGGTTATCTTCACCTTATAAAACAGGTTTTCATCGACCTCGTGAATTTAAATGTACTCCTTTTCCTTTTTGAGAGATATAGTGGAGAAGGTACGAATATAAAGTAAGGTAGAAATATGAGATACTAAAATTTTGATTTGTATACAATGCTCACATCTTCGACAATGATTAGACATGAAATATCATGAATACTGTAACATCCTTCCATAACAACCATCACTGTCCACTGTCGTTTATTCATTTAATACTTAATTTTCGATTTGATCGTAAGAAATAGTTTAGCATGCGCATATTAAAGTGTAATTTACTTTTCCGTATTTTGTGATTTTTAAGAAAACAAAGAAAATAATTCTGTGATAATTGTAATTTGAGAATATTATTAAAAATTTCAAGTATATTGTGTTCTTAATTGTGATATATCGATAAAAATATATCAGTACAAGTTGGTACTGATACGAGACACTTGTATTATAATGAATTATTCTGAAAACATAATGAGACATATTTTTCGAAGTGCTAATCTTCAAAATTTCCAAGTCCCGAAATTTCGGAATTCTAAAGTGCAAAAGTTCCAAAATTAAATAATTTGAAAAGTTTAAGGTTCCAAGGTTCCAAAATTCCAAAGTCCTAAATTCTCGAAGTACCAAAGTTTTAAAGTCTCACAATACCATAATACAAAGTTCTACAATTTCAAACTTTTACAGTTAAAATATTTCAAGATCTTGAACCTCTAAAATTTAAAAATACAAAAATTCCAAAATTCCAAAATTCCAGTTTCAAACTTTCCCGGTTCAAAAATTTCACGATCCTGAACCTTTAAAATTTAATAATACAAAATTACAAATCTTCTAAAACACGAAAGCTTCAAAATTCTAAAATCCTAAAATTCTAAAATTTTTAAATTCTAAAATTCTAAAATTCTAAAATTCTAAAATTCTAAAATTCTAAAATCCTAAAATTCTCAAATTCCAAAGTCCAAAAATGCCAGATTTCCAATATTCCTAAATTCCGACCTCTAAAATATCAAAGTTTCAAAGCATTAAAATTAGTACATAATCATGCATTAGAAAGCAGTATTGTAACAATTTAATTTTAAGTACGAAATGAATTGCAGTGACTACTGAAATAAGTATAAATACTTACTTATTATTCAATTGCCATAAAAGAATTTATTATTTGATAATTATTATACTGTGTATATTTATGCATTTACAGCGTACCAACTTCACAAAGTATAAATAACAATAACAATAACTTTGGGAAGTATAACATTCTCAGATTATAGATTACACAATTTATGCTTATTCTGTAAACCGTAATAAATCATAAATGCACATTCGCATGTAGGAATTATCAAATAACAAAAGCTCTTGTATATAACATAAAAAGAGAAATACGAATCAAGTGGTTTGCCAGTAAAACGTAAAATAAATTCGAAAAGCTACTTTAACCTGTGAACAGTTCATTTGTGAAGGCTCTATTGAAGAGTCTAACAGACAGACGATACCGAGATGAAACGACTTTCTTTCTTTTTCATTTTCCGTTTCTTTTTTCTCGACCTTTGTCCGCTCTCTGAACACAGCGCGGGAACTTTTCAGGAGAATCCAGCTCGAGTGTTGGCCCCTAGGGGAATCAGACCAGGTTAAGTCCAGCTCGGAGAAAATCCCTCTTGGGGACCCCAGACACTAGAGACGAGGCAAAAACTCTCTTGTTGCACACCCAACTTGCGTGGAATGCGATACAATTTTACGATTATACTTTGACTTTATGTTTGTAATCGTACTTTTATTTAAGCGATGTAAAAGTGCTTTTTCTCCCCCGGTGATTTACTGCTTCTGACAATAAACTGTTGATCGAACGCAATTTTATGAAGTTCATGGCAACATGGTATAGTTTTTTACATGTAAACCACTACGTATAAAATCATACATATAATTTTATATTATATATAAAAAAATGTAAAATTCATAATAGAATTAGATTGGTCTATTATAAAGCTAATGCATAAGAGATAGTCGAGATTTTCGTTTATTATTTAAATCTACCGGCGTGCAGTGAACATTTACTTCGAAATATAGGAAATACAAAAGATATTCTCCTGATTAATATACAATTTTAATTTACTACTCATTTGCAGTAAACAATCGGTGCAGGAATTGTTCTTTTTAAACTATACCTTCTTATATTGATTTAAGAAATTGTTCGAACTGGAATGTTGACGTTTTTGAAAAATTATAAGACTTTTAATATATTTATAGTGATGTGATAAAGTTTTCGAAACATTTTTTATTTTACAATAAATAAAGAAGTTAACGGTATTACGGGTTTTAATGACCTATTTATGAAGCACTTTAATACACCTACTGGCGTATACTGTAGAAAATAATAATTTACGAATGTTCACGTATGTTTACGTATGTTTCGTATGCTGACGTATGTTATGTATGTTTACTTATGTTTACGTACGTTGCTTTCCAAACTTTACGTCTAACCTACCCTATTTAAGTATACTATTTTCATGTTATTTACTAATTTTACTCTAATTTCATTTTATATTATATTTTATTATATAGATCTCTTAGATTTTATATCCAATAAAATAGTTTATTTAAAATTTGTTGCTTTTCATAAAATAAACACATTTGTTTCTTGAATTTTATACCTAATCTAACCTATTGTTACGACATATACCGCCATATTGTGACACGAAAGAGACTCACTCTAATCTACTTTATAGCATCAAAAGTATCTCTTTTCATATTCACTGTGAAAATTAAAATTTTTATGGAATTTTAATTTGCTTCTATAGTTATTACAAATACTGTATTATTATATCTTAATTGTCACTATACTATATTTTGATTAATATTTTTCGTTCCGATACATTTCATTCGATAACATAATTTCTTATATTGCGTTCAAAAGAAAGTTAGACGATAATGACTATATTGCATGATATTTAATTAATTTGATGTCATACCGCTCAATATTGGCACGAAAAGTTGTCGAAACTTGTAATGGAAAATTCCTTTTGAATATCGTTACGCTACATTTCATATTTTATTAACTTTCATTCCCTCGAGAAATGCCTCGATAGTTAAAGTCTTGACTACGGGATAAAGTGATCAATGTAACTCATTAAGAAGTTTAAGAGTGGGTAAATATTGCCTAAAAAAGCAATATGAAAGTTCCATTCATTAGTGGCACGAAAGACGTCGAAGTCGTTTTCAAGGGGTAGCAGAGAGTTACGAGTAGTTAGAAAAGTAGCACAATTTCTACCAATCTCTGCCTTATTCCCGTATAATTTGACTTGAATAAGAGAAATTTCGTTCTGGAAATACGAATTCATATTCAGATACGAACATCGTCATATTCAATTTTAAAAATACTTCTACACTTTTTCTGAAACATAGTAATTCCGATTTGTAATTCTTAACAATTTATAA
This sequence comes from Megachile willughbiella, assembly GCA_945859595.2. Classification (NCBI taxonomy): domain Eukaryota; kingdom Metazoa; phylum Arthropoda; class Insecta; order Hymenoptera; family Megachilidae; genus Megachile; species Megachile willughbiella. The sequence continues at coordinate 13,228,732 of OX243800.1, forward strand.
GCTAACAAAGTTAGCTAGCAAATTATTAATTATATTATTGTATAATCGTTTGACGGAATTTTTTTCAAGTATAAATAATACGCTTCAAACTGCAGTTTTTTCCAAACATTAGGTAGTATAAAACGTATAAATGTCATGTTGTGTTAGAGATATAAGCTCAAGAATGAGAGTAAAATAACTAATTTTGTCGAAGTAAGAATTAGTCAAGTAATTGAATATTAGTAGTAACAGCAAAGTTGTTCAAAATTAAATATAATATTTTGAATTATTTTGTTGAACTTTTGAGAATTATACTGAGGATTTTTTAGGAAATCAATGTGAATTTTCAGTCCTAAATTCTCAAGTTTCCAAATTCGCATATCTCTAAATTTTTAAGTTGTCGAATTATCGTATTATCATATTTCCATATTTCCGTATTTCCAAATTTTTAAATCTTCACATTCTCAAATATGCAATTCTAAAAGTTCTAAAATTCTATATTACAAACCTTATAGACTTATACATTTTCAAATTACCCTATTTTTACATCCAAAAAATACTTAAATTTGCAAATGCTTAAATTTTTGAAATTCTAAGCTATAAAATTTCCAAATTTTCATATTTCTAAATTTTTATGTTACATTTCAAAATTTTTTAATTTTCCAATTCTAGAATTCACAAATCCCCAAACCTTCAAATTCCTAAATTCTCAAATTCTCAAGTTCCTAAATTCTCAAATTCCTAAATTTTCAAATTCCTAAATTCTCAAATTCCTAAATTCTCAAATTCCTAAATTATCAAATTCTCAAATTCTCAAATTCTCAAATTCTCAAATTCCCAAATTCCTAAATTCTCAAATTTCTAAATTCTCAAATTCCTAAATTCTCAAATTCTCAAATTCTCAAATTCTCAAATTCTCAAATTCTCAAATTCTCAAATTCTCAAATTCTCAAATTTTCAAATCTTGAAATCTTGAAATTCTCAGATTCTTAAAGTTTCAAACTCTCAAACTTTCAAAATATCAAATTCTCAAATTCCAAAATTTTCGAATCATCACGTTCCCAAATGGCTAATTTTTCAACATTCCAAATTACAAAATACCCAAAATCCTAAATTTGTACGTTCAAAAATACCCAAACATCCAAATTCCAATATTACCAAACTATAAAATCCCAAACTTTCCAAATTTCAATATTCCTAAATTCGTAATTTCTCATATTTTCAAATTCAAAACCTTTTATTTTCATAAATCCAAATTTCAAAGTTCTAAATTTCCAAAATATCTGCGTCCTAACATGATCAATAAAAATGATTTTAGAGCACCCTAAACTATAACAGAATAGCTCATTAAATATTTACCGGTAATGTAAAATATTGATCTTATCATAAGAGTTTCTGAAACATCACATAGCGTTAAAACCTTTTGTGGCTTTATTCTTCTTTACGTCGTCCTCACTTATGTATAAATTATGGCTTGCTAATCTGGACTCTGCATCATGATGAATATATTAACATGATAAGAGGCGTACAACACATATTTCTCCATTTTACATTTACCGCACGAGTCTACAGTGTGTCCTAATCAATATTCGATTTTCTTAAAACCCAATTTTACGTAATCGAATAAAACTTGATGTCCGATATTATAATTGCTTTTACAGTTGTAAATAATGTCATTGACTCTCTAAAAATATTATCTTTTCTAATTTAACTGCCTAGAAGCCTTGGACGACAAACTCCCTTTTTTTATTCAAACTCATCAAAATTTATTTACGGGTTAAACCTCTTTATATAAAAAGTAATATAATGTAGGGGTAGAAGAATGTCAATGTTCTGAAAGACTGTTCAAAAATCTTTGAGATTGTAAATAAGACCCAGCGATAGTCTATGACAAATAATATTTGTGTAACGTAAACAAAAATATAAATTGGATAAAATAACATGAATTAGACAAGAAGGTAATACCTTCAAGGTTTTTATTGAAAGATCTGTCAATTACAATTATTTGTATATATTTAAGGGTTGTTTACAGGTATAATTGCAGAGTGTAATGAGTCTCCTGGGACAACTCGATCTGCATTTGTTAGTTTGCCTGTTTGTTGTCTGCACCGCGCTACATGACACAATTTTGAGTCTTTTGACTTGAAATTTTGAAACACCGTAAATACTTTTGTCAGCAATCTGATGACAAGAACCTGTCATCATCTCGAACGTCGTCGAATTGAGAAAAAACTGTCTTGGTATTGGTATCGATAATTGCTAACACATAGAAGCGACTGCAACCATGTTAAAAGCTCTATAACTCATCGTTGACGACAGTATTTCGTCGTTATTAACGTCAGTCGTCGTGAAATCAATAAGAATCGTGTTTGGTATCGTTTTCGATAGTTTCAGACACGTTTAATCATTCGGAACGACTTTAAAATCTCTACATCTCATGTTCTACCCACACGTCCACAGTAGGTACCCTAAATTTTAAATACACTTTCGAACTCGCGTGAGGCAGCTGGTTTGTAGAGCTACTAGTTAACTAAATTGAAACGAAGAATTTCGGGACACCCTGTACGTGATACGAAACGAGTGGCGAACATCGGGAAGCGTCTGGGATATAATTAACAGTACCGATAAGCACACGCGAATATTATGGTTAATTTACGATCACAGAATATTGCCAGTGAATTTATGGTATTCCGCTCGGGGGCATTTAGGCCCAGCCCGTATGGTTGTAGCATATCATTACGTCAGTGCAAACATTGACCAGAACGAACGCTAGGGAGGAGGCAACGAGGTGGCAAAGGACGAGAGTAACGATGGCCAATGTAAAATTTACACGCGCAAATGTAAACGGCCAATTAGAGAGAACCTTTGATGCTGAAACGAGTGGAAATCGTGTCCGCATACCCACATCGCTTAAACCTATCTACCTTTGAAAAAGAGTCAGAAACTGTAATATTTTATAAACGACTATGCCAACAGCAATAACGTCCAGTACGTTTCGTTGAACTGCTATTTACAGTGGGTGGCCAAATTATTATACTCCAGAGATTTCTTTTTGAAAATGTGCGACTGACGCGACTTTAATTTGCTTAACAATCTTTTTGATATCTGACATATGTCAGATATTTGATATACTCTACATATACATGATACATTGACACTTGATATATTCCATATACTTGATATGTTCTATATTGACATATTCTAAATACTTCATATATTCCAAAATAAAAGATGGATGTGGATATAAGTGTATGTTAAATATTTCATATTTCAAGCCTACATTAGTGGTTTGAAAAACGTGACTTCAATTTAACGCTAGGTTTAGAGACATACAAGGAGTAGTTGTTTTTAGATTAAGGATAAAGTAGAATAATAAATAAATAAGGGGTGAAGCATTGAATAATTTATAAATTTGTACAGAAGCATCTTAATATTTAAAATAAAGAAACTAGTAAACTAGTGTTAAATGACATTACAGTTTTTATGTATTTGGGATTGTAAATAAAAAGTGTAGAATGACGAAATATTACATATCTGTGTTTTCTAATAATATATTATATCATTACAACAAAAACATCTGTTCTATCCATTGGTTCAATATATGAAATAAAGAACTTGTTATTTGAGTATAGTAATCTAGCCACCTACTATAATTCCTCATTGCAATTACAGATACAGAAGTAAAAACTGTACGCTTTCGTAGTTATCAGGTCAGATAGAATCAAAGATTACTTGGCTGTTACGCTTCAGCAGAAAATTCCATTACATGCAATTTACACTGAAGACCCAGCACCGACCGAGCCGATATTAACATAAAAGTTCGTGAATGGCGAAAGTGCACGCCACCCTCTTTTCGTATCTCAAGGGTGGTTAAGCACTTCTCCGTAGTAGACATTGCTTCTAAAGCGGAAAATAATAAATTGGTAGATCCCTCTCATAAAAGTGCACTCTAACTGTATACAACTCATTTTCGAGCAATATTAACGTTTGACTGAATGACGAATAAACATAATCCGTGGAAGAAACGGAGAGTTTGAGAAAGTATTTGATTCTTTAAATAATTATTATGCAGAATGTACGCTTAGGAGCAAAGCTGATAATTTAGAAATTGTAGAATTTTTCAAATTCTGAAATTTAGCATATTTGGGAATGTAAGCATCAGGAAATTTGGGAATGTGGACTTTTGAGAATTTAAGAAGGTAAAAATGTAAGGATTTGGGAATTAGGGAAGGTTGGAATGTGAGGATTTTGGGAACGTGGAACTTGAGATGTTGAGAAGGTGAGAATATAAGGATCTGAGAATTTTAGAAAGTTGGAATGTGAGAATTTTGGGGATCTGGAATTTTTTAAATTTAACAAAGTGAGAGTGTAAGGATTTTTTAATTTAGGAAGGTAGTATGGAATGTAGGAAGGTTGAATCTGGGAAATTGAAAATGACGATTTGGGAATTTTAGAAAGTTGAAATTTGAGGATTTGGAAGTTCGAAAAAATTACAATTCCCTATTTCCACATTTCCCAAATTTCCAATTTTTTTAATTACCAGATTAAAAATTTTCAATTTCGACATATTTAAAGCTTCATATTTTCAAACTTTTAAGTTTCAAAGTTAAAAAATTCCCAAATTCTAATTTTCAAATTTCGAAACTACCAAACTTTCAAATTTTTCAGTTTCAATTTGAAAATTCCTAAAAAATAAAAAATCTCCAATTTCGAAATTTTTAACATTCCAAATCCTCAAATTTTCGAAACTTAAAAATTCCCAAATCCTAATTATCAAATTTTCAAACGCTCAAATCCCAAATTGTTAAATTTCTAATTTTTCAATCTCCAAATTACAAAATTTTCAAACATCTAAATTATTTTCTAATTTTTCACTTTTCCAAATTGTCCAATTTTCTACATAGTCCAGTATACAAATTTCAAAATACTCAAATACTTAAATTCTCAAATTTCCAATTATACCGATACTAAAATATTCAAATTTCGAAGAACATTGATCTTGCCTGATCTTACAGTCATAAAAAGAGATCCTAAAAATTCTAATAATGATAATGTCCACGTGATTTCAAATAATTAGCTATATTTTTATTTTTCTATAAAAACCCATTTAACTCCTTAGCCTATAACATCGAGTCAGACTCGTGACGCACGTTACAGTTCAAATGTGACAAAACTAAATCGTATTTGCAGAAAAATCGAGTTTTGAATATGAAACCAATTGTAGTTTGTATAATTAAAGATCGCTAACTCCGAATATACTTAACATTTCAATATTCTTTATTTACTTTAACGCTGCAGTAATAATTAGACAGCTCTGACTGACGCACCTGTCGAAAATCTTGTAGGCTAAGTTAACCTTTTAGACACGACGCGCCACTATAGTAACTTTCGTGGATACCATCTCTCTGTACGACGATCCATTAATGCTTTCGCGAATGTCATCGTAGATTACATAGCGTCACTATAGTGGCTCACTCTACTGCCTCACTCGCTCACCGTTTTAATCGAATGACCGTTTTCATATGTTTTAATTCGCACTTTTTTTGCCTTCACCACGTTTAATAAGAGTATTAACAGATCCCACAAAAGTACATTACATGTAAATAAAAGGTAACGCCAAGTAGTTTAGGCACCATGGGCGGAACACCTCTTTGCACTAATACACGATATTGGAAACATTTGGAAATTACATATTTTGTGAATTTTCTAAAAAAGTAAATTATCAAAGTTAAAGTACAGGTAACCCTCCTACAACACGGTTTCGCTATAACACGATTCATAAATTGCGGGAACCCTCTTACAGCACGGCATCCTATAACACGGTTTCGCTCTGACACGATAAGAAAATTGCAAAAACCTTTGTACAACACTGTATTTCTACAGCCGCGGCGACGCTTGTCGTCTTAAAGATACAGTGTTGCAGAAAGTATTTCTTTTCATCTTCGTGGCCTGAAGATAAAAGTGTCTCACGCTGCTGATCGGCAGTCTGCGTCGAGCTACGGTGTGTTAAAAAATAATTATTTCGTCTTTAAGACATTAAGTTTCAGTCCCAAGCCATGTCCGATAAAGATAAAAAACGACGTTTAAGAGGAAATTTATTTCTTTAGAAGTAAAGATACAAATCTTGGATCGTCTTTTGAAAAGAGAAATTAGTACAAATTTATGTAGAATTAAAAAAAATATTTGTTTTTAATAAGTTATCGGAACGTAACCCCCCTTTTGCACTGGCTCTGGGTCTCATACAACACGGTTTCACGCAACACGGCATTTCCTAGGAACCTATCTACCGTGCTATAGGAGGGTTACCTGTATATGTAACATATCTTTGGGAAAAATTATAATTTAATCATGAAAAACTTCATTCCAATGTACTCGCTAAGAGAACAGCATGGTCACACACGGTAGTGCTGTTTACGCGTAATTCGTGTCATACTCTGCCGTACGGAAAAGCAGCGTAAAGTTCAGCCGTGCCTAAAAGGTTAATTTTAAAAACTATAATAACAGCTTTTTAAACGACGACGATAACAGAAATAATTGCAGTGAGAAATGCATTAAATGGTTCATATTACAGAATCAGGGCATTCACGTAATAACTGAAAAATGTTGAATATTTCATTACTGCAGAAACGACACCATATTTTAAGAAATTTAATATAAGTACGGAATTTTTAAACGCAAACCTTAAAACGTGGTCGGAACAAAAGCGTACGGACAGGGATTTTAAATAGAAAATTAAAGGTGGCAATTAATGCAACAGAGAGAATAGTTAAGTTAATGGCCGATTGCGATCTATATTTAACAAAAACTCGGAAACAAAAGCAGTTTGCATTGCAAATTGTATAAAATTATCGTTGCTGTTAGCTGAAGACAGTACATTAAGCTGGAAAAGATGCATTAACGCGATTGTTTTCATGGCTATTAATACAAACAGTAATTAAGAATGATGTAATTAGAACGCAATGACATTGCGTAAAGTGTTGCATAGTTTTCCTCTCATGTTGTTCTCAGCGAAATTAATTCTGTGTTAAATTAAATAACTCACTATCTTTATGAGAAATTTGTCATCGTGGCATGCAAATTAGCGAGGGATTATCCGTGCACGTAACGCTAACTTTTCGGTATTTAAACGCTGTTATTTCAAAACTGGTTGAGAGTACGAAGAAGATGTATATACAGAAATTGTAGAAAATTGAATTAACTTTTAATAATGTTTAAACAAAAATTCAGTAGGGATTATCATTTTTGAGAGATTCTTTACAAATTATAAATATTTGAACGAGTTTAAAACATTTTCAGGATTTATCCTTTTAAAAAATTAAGGTGCTTTAGGTAATATTTTACATTTTCAAATATCAAATTTCTAAAATTCTCAAATTTACTAATTTAAGAATCTCCGAAATCTTCGAAATTTCCAGATTTGATACATTCATACATTTATAACATCCGAAATTTATAAATTTCCGAAAGTTTTAATTTTCGGATTTCTAAATACATTATATAATTCTCGGAATCTTTAAATTTCTCAAATCTGAAATTTTTATAAATTCTCGAATTTCTTAATTTTACAAATTTAAAAATTTGACAATTCGGAAATTAAAAATTTTCGAGATATAATTTTGAAATTTTCAAATCCAAATTTCCAAATTATGTAATATCCTAATTCTAAGAATTTATAAATTCCCATATTTCCAAAATTTTGAAATTTCCAAATTCCCAAATTTTTTATATTTCCAAATTTTCGAAATGCCAAATTTCCCAATTTTTAATACTGTCCATTTTTAATTTTTAAAAATTCCAGTTTCAATATTTTCGAAACATTCAAATTTAAGTCCCACATTTCTAAATTCTGCAATTCCTGCATATTTGACATTATAAATTGTAAAATTCCCAAATTTTCAAATTCTTCAAAACCTGAATTTTTAAATATCTAAATTTACAAAAGTTACAATTCTCTAAATTCTCAAGCAACACAAGTTTGTAAATTGTCACATTGTTAAATTGTCAAATTGTCAGATTGTTAAATTGTCTGGTTGTTAAATTGGAAGGTTATCAAATATCAGGTTGTCAAACTGTTAGGTTGTCAAATTATCAAGCTGTCAAGTTGTCAAGCTCAGTTGTTAAAGTATCAAATTGTCAAATTATCAAATCATGAAATTGTCACATTGTCAAATTGTCGAATTGTCAAATTGTCAAGTTGTCAAGTTGTCAAAGTATCAAATTATAAAATTATCAAATTGTCAAGTAGTCAAGTTGTCAAATTATCAAATTGTTAAATTGTCAAGATGTCAGGTTGTCAAGTTGTGAAACTGTCAAACTGTTAAACTGTCAAACTGTCAAATTCTTAAACTTAGAAACTTTCAAACTTTCAAACTCAAAGTTTCAAATTCTCAAGTTCTCAAATTTACAAACACTACAATTTTCCAATATCAAAATTCTCAAGTTTTAAAATTCCCAAATATCTTTAATACCACTTTTAAATTTCGATATTTTATATAGGATTTTAAATATCGCTAAAGTGAAATTTGATAGAAGCATGTACAATCGTGTGAAAAGTAAACGTTTATAGTGTTCGTGATGGTCGACACCAACTGAAACGACTGTCGTATGATAGCAATCGAGAATCGTGACACGTTCACTATACTACCAGTTACAGAGGAACACGTTAATGTCACTAGTGAGATTCACACGGCCTGTTTCAAAAGTTACACAGAACTCGATGCAGAAGGAAATATATGTACATAAGAGTGTTAATCACAGTAAAAAGTTCGTAGGCAAGTATAATTTATTTTGAAGCTGAGTTCGATTGCGGCCAAATTCCGATGAAACTTTAACTAAACAAAATTGAATAAATGTTAGCTAGGGATGGTACACATACTCACAAAATGGAATCGTATTGGCGTGCTGCAAAAGAGTGGATGACAGGACGAGGATGTTTTCATGACAACGAATTTGCATTTCGACTGTGCGAATATTTATGGCGACAATTCTGTCGCTGAAATTAATGGCATTGTTAATGGATGCGATCCGAACACAATATGTGTTTTACTAAATAATAAAATTCATCCAGTTACCACATTAAAGTAATCTGTGGACTACTACAAAACTACTAGATTTTAACAACTTTTACATAACTTTTGAACTGGTTAATTCCGATATTCAAGACCATTATATTTCATCTATATTGAGTACTATCAAACTATGCAAAAGAAGTTAGATGAAAATGGTTTTTCGAGTCTAAAACCAATTTTGTAAAAAGTAAGAACTTTCGGCATTCTGTGAGTAGATTACTGTTGCTATAATTTCTTTCTTAAAAGAATGTACAATAATTTTTCCATTGTGTACATAACTTTGTGAACTGTTTGTATTCATTTGTTAATATTCTTCAATATGTTCAAGGTGTTACTATCAAATCGATTTGCTATAAATACATACCTTACAATTTCTCGTTACAATGCTATCAGATTATGCAAAGAAAGTAAAAAGAATGATGTGCTAAGAGATTTAAGGGAGGCAATACCTTTAGATAGATGAAAATAAGCTGATATTTGTGAATTTTTTTGTATAGAATATCTTTGTCTTGTATTTTCGAAATTTCAGGTATAATTTATTATAACTATTGCCTATTACAACATATTTTCTTTTTTTTTAAATATTAAAAAATGGCGGAATTATGATTGTCTTTCCTGGAAGTGTTTCGGCGCTTCTCGTGAAACGGCGTGACTTCTAGCTTTAGTTACATTGGTCTCAAACAAGTTTGCAAACGATGTTCCGATTACTAACATTCACAGTTAGTAGATGAACCTAAGAAATGTGACAAATATGGAAAATTGAAGAGATGGCGCGCTTTTAAAGAAAAATTTTGAATTTTACTGAAAATTTTCGCAATATTTTGCCATAAAAAAGGACTTTAATGTTAAATTTATTTCGTATATTTAGGTTCATATGTTAGATAGTATTGTCATGGATACGTGCAAAAAATTTGAGCGCGATTGATAAACTAGTTTTTGAGTTATCAGTCACGCCAATTTTAAAAACGTAGTTTTGAGAAAAATGCGTTTAAAGTTTCGATAAGTAAAACCTGAATAATTTCAATGATTTACCAACTAATCTGCGATTCCTGCGCCATATAGTAATCCTTCGGTTTACTCGTAAAGTTGATTTTTCTCCATAAGCTCATTCTCCGTAAAAATACAAAATTTCAAACACAGCAATGGCATGATAATAACAAATAGCCCTCCGCACCGAGCGCGTGAATATCTGCGGCGCGATATCAGACATGAGTCACGATAATCGGCCATAACATCAAAAGGGCTCCGTATTACGTCTTAAAATTTTGAGACTATATTTTTGAGATGTTGCACTAACATTTTATAGAAAAAAAAAAATTGTGCAATTTTTTGAGATTCTAAAGGTATTGCCCCCCTTAACCATGATATTAATTATACAATAGCGCCGTTCTCTTTCCATATTGATCCGAATTACAGATCGCATACTATTTTCGACTCTACATTATTCAATATTCGAGTCCATCTTGAACAGATACAAACATTTGGCGTAGATCCATTGGTACGGAGCAGACCTTCTTCAAATATCGTCGACGGTCACGGGTGAATCGCAAATTGAATAAGGCTACGTCAATCACGAAGCGACCCCATTACATACAAACAGTGTGATTTATCTGGCGTATGCCCAAGTTTTTGACTCCGGTCGACGAAAATTTTAACGCTTTCTATCTGATTGGCTGCTATCGCGGATTTCCCAGGAGGGAACATTGAATAGTCAAATACCGGCCATATCGATAGATTCGGCTTTATCGGTTAATTTTCTACCGTTTTTTTATTTTCATTCTCCGGGCCACAAGTAACGCCAGATTAATTATTGGTAACGAGGAAAATACGATTAATTACTGGCGACAGTTTCTGGGTTGCAGAAACGATAATTTAGTACCGTTATAATTTATGGAGAGTTGGCTGCATTTTTCGAATTAACTCGAACCGTATTCGCACAAATCGGGAAAAGTATGGTTCTGCCGATATTTTAACAAAATGGAACTCTTAATCGCCAGAGATTATACGTACTGCGATAAAATTATGACACGTTTTGCAATTTCGGGGAATATACGTAATAACGTTTCCTGCGGCGGAGTGGAAATATTTACATCAATTTATAAAAATTGGATTATCACTCGTAACCAGAATATTTATTTTAATGCGAATGGTTTGTATCGCTGATCACGATATGGAAAATAAAGTACATAATATTCTATTGGATTTATGAGAAAGCTTTTTTTCATTCTTTAAAATGAAATCAAATAATTTTTACATTGCAGCTTTTAATAATATCGTTAATATAAATAAAAAAATTACTCTCATCTTAATTCTTAGGTTTAACCTTTTCTAGGAATAGATAGTGATAGGTTTAAAGTTAAGATTAGAATTAAGTTTGAGTTGATCATAGATTAGGGGTAGATTCGAGTTATATCAGGTTTATGTTAAAATTTGAGTGCATTTTGGATTAGGTTGGAATAAAAATATGAGTTAAATTAGGAATATGTTAGAACTGAGTTAGGATCAGAATTAGTTAGGATGGTGAAAGTTTGGTTAGAATAGAATAAATAATTTAACTTAGATTAGATCATTTAATAACTAATATATGTTTTTAATCTACACATAAACATAACTGCATTATAATATAGTCACAAATACAAATTCATTATTTTTTATTTAACAAGTACCTTATCTTCTTAGAATATTATTAAGAATTTATTTCGACATCATACATTTGTTTTTAAAATGTATTTTGAGAACATAGAGAAGTGCAAGTTATATTTTATAACTTTTAACTTTTACCAATTTTGTTTGATGTAATTAATAAGAAATTTCATAAAATATATTTTCGAATTTCCTCTCTATACATATTAAATGAAAATATGAGAAAATATACATAAAATGAAAAAATTTTCATTGGATGAAATTAAAATATATCAAGTTGACTGTTGAGCAAGCTGATATTGCTTCCAGGTATATTAATACACGTTTAAAATATTTTACCGTAGTTTTCCATAATTATACCTATTTCTGTATCGCTGACAGTAAAGCTATACTAATTATTTAAAGAATGTGGAATACATTTCTGACACTTAAAATGTAGCTTCCTAGCTTCTGAGCTTCCTAAATCCAGAATTTTCAAATCTCTAAATTTAATCATCTTTAAAGATTCATAAGGAAGTCTTTGCTCCAGATTGTACCATAAATATCTAGGATATTACATCTTTTTCGAGTACCAAAAAAGCTGTCCTCACACAAGGAGACTCCAGAACTGCAAGCTCGATTCAACAATACTTTTAACATCCGAGAAGTCCTAGTTTGGTAACTAAAAAGTTTAACCGTGTTCCACTAACCGAAAAGTTCTATTTAGAGATCTTGGAATTGCTGTTTTGTTTCTTCATTAGACAACCTCATTTCCGACAATCGAGAAAGTTAAATTTTAACAACTGCCAGGTTTAATGAACTGCACTCTCTTTTATGAAACTTGAACTTCGAGTTTGGTACGATGTAATTATCACTGTTAGTGTACTTCACGTATTTACCAGCATCTTCACTGTTGAGAACGGAAATTCAAAGGGAAAGTGCAAATAAGAAATAATTAAAGAAATGCTATTAAGAAATCTTGTTAATAGGATGCTTGTTATTAGGAAATCATATAATATATGTATATTCTTCACTGTTTTGTTAAACATAGCGGAAATAATAACAAATTATTTTTAGAAGTGATAACAAACTACTAGAGAGAATAATAACTTACTTCTTACAAGTAATAACAAATTATTTCTTAGAAGTGACAACAAATTATTATTTGGAAGCAATAATTACTTATTTAATAAATAATAAGTGTAAAGTGCGTCAAATTTGTAGATCAAAGGTAATTATTTAATTGTGTCAAGACGTTTTTAAATTATTGTGTTACAAAACCAGGGACGAATCAAAAGGGGCTAATGGAGGTGTCATCCGTTCTGAATTATAAATTCAACAAAATTAATTTCTACTACCAAAAAGAGTTGCTTGCGCTATCTTAATTTTAATCTTCATCAGTATTTATTCTTTTTCTTTGGATCAGGACAATAGTAATAATGACAATAATTGCGGAAAAATGTCATAACTCTATGAATACTTGCCACGGAGAACTTGATAGTCTTTTTAACCCAAAAATTGAAGCAGATTATAGAAATCCACACAGTAATACAAGAACTGTACGATAAAATAAACAGGGGAAGACAATGATTATAGCGTTTCCACCCATATGGACATTCATGGGAATGTCATGACCGACCTCGAAGCGAAGACTGCAGCGACACTACGATCGAATAACCAACCTTTATGCAACACTTCTTTGGATATCAAAGAACACATGAAATCATTATGGAAACCATCATGGAATCGGGGATGGAAAAATGAAAAAGCAAGTGCACTTCATAAGTCAATCAACGACTTCTTCGACCTTAGTAAATTCCAGTTTCAACAGAATGGAACGAACACACCAAACATTCTCACATTCATATCCTTAACACTAGATTTACGGAACCCATGAAAATGACGCATCATAGATCGCTTATTTTAAATGACAAAAATTATTAAGAAATTTTTGTAAAAATATATGTTAACTTTCGTCAAGCTAAAGAATCAATGTCTTAGGCAGTTCACATATACCCAATTTATTTATTTTTCTACTTTAGTTCAAATTTAAATATAAGTGACCATCAAACGTCAGTAAACCTAGTGTTAATAACAGTCCATTAGTGTTATGTAAAACAGGTATCGAGTCTACAGCCTAACTGTTATATTAGAATGCGTAACATATAATTCTAGAATGCAGGAAATATAATAAAAAACGAAGAAGATTAAATATTAAGGATAATTTTTTCGGAACAATCATCTCAATATTATACTAGAACACAGTGATCACATGATGCAAGACCATTGGAATACTCAACAGACCATAACTATAAAACTTACAGTTTTTCTCCTTTTTTTGACTTTTATTATTGATCTTGATGTATATTTAACTTAGTAGACAGTCGTTGATAATCTATGATGTTGATGCGATTTTAAACGCGGTTTTAAATGCGGTTTTTTTCAGGATTATAATGTAACTCTGTTTTTCTCATAATTAAGTAGTGGTGCAAAAATTAGAAGATAATGATTAAAAAATATTTGTTTTGTTGACGTTTCTTAAAAAACTGTTGTATCTATTTACAGTCAGGTATTTTTGTATGGCACTATGAGCAGTACCATTATGTGCACCATAGTAACTACCGTTATGGCAGTTTGTTATTGAACATTGCCATCCCTAATTATAGAAGGCCATTTATACATAGCCCAAAGGTTGTTTACAGGTGAAAATGTGCTCAAGGATAGAACAACCACGATGAATACAACATGGAAACTCCGAAGTAGTACTGAGAAAGTTTTGCATTGTGTGATGCCGAGGCATTTAACAACTGCTGAACTTCCGGTCCGGAACTTAAAAGCTACCTAGTCGCAACAACAGTCACCATAAAATACGTCTTACGTGGAACATGTTTTGCTTACGACACGTACAACTTTATATAAGTATTTCCGTCAACAACTTTCGATGTCATATTATTAATTCCTATCCTCTTTTAGTGTATAAGCTTCTAGCACAGTTTGGAATACTGTGCACCAAATTAATTATAATAATTGCACTATCGTATAGGCAGTCAATCTTTTAATTTGAAAATTTGAAATTTTCATATTTTTACTTTCGAAAAGATATTTTAATTGTCAATTTTTTAATATGAACATTTTAAACTGAGATAATTTGCAAACGTTAAAATTTAAAACTTTTACTTCTAAATTACCACATTTCAAAATTTGTAAATTGTAAAGCTTAAAAATTTTCAGACTTGAAAATCTTGTATATATATAAATTTCTAAATTTCTAGATTTCTAGTTACTTGATTTATAGATTTCTAGATTTCTAAATTAAAAAATTTCCAAGTTATGGAATTTCTAAAATCTGCAATTTATAAATTTACTCATCTAGCCTTCTAAATCACATTATCAAAGTTTTAAATGTCCCAATTCCTCAATTTGGAAATTTTTAATTTCTACATTTTCAAATGATTAAATTTCTAATTTCTTAATTAGTAAAGTAGGAAAATTACAAATTTTTATATTCAAAAATAATAAAATAGATCAATTTATCACAACACTCATTTAAAAACTATAATACATTCCCTTATTACACTCACTTTTTATTGAATTAGTAATAAGATGGCGATACGAAATCAGTTATTAATATTTTGATGGGTGTTACAAAAAAAAAAGTTTCAGTCTTTAAACTCATTGTGATTTGATTTGCCAAAAAATTTCTTTAGCTCCCAAAAATTGGGTAGAAAGATTTCAAATTTAAAAATAAGAAACTTACTATATACTTTTGTTACGAAATTGAAATTGTTTGAAGTTCGATATTTTTCAGTGAAAATTTCGGGCTCTGTTAATTTTGCTGTTCCTAAAATAAAATTATTTATATATTAACTTACCTGTAGACACTTTCATCGTACGATAGAAGGATTCGAACTGGTTGATTGATACTACGTTTTTTTACTTCATGTGCCGGCTCGATATGAACACCATGAATAACCTGTGAACCAAAGAAGAAAAGTGCAATTAAAAACAATTGCAATTAAAATTCATCTTTCAAACAGTACATAATACATCAAAGTATTTGACAATAAAAAATATATATAATTTGTGAAACAAGGTCACCTTTAATCGAAATATGCAATAACACTAAAACTACCAGGGCGGTCAAATGACATTCACAAGATTTCACAAGTTTCTTATTATAATTATGACAATTTGTCAAGGTTATTTTCTTGAAATGTGTGTTCTGTTGTTTGTTTATTTTTCAATTTCAAATTTAATGTTAAAAAATTTAATTCTATTTAAAATAAAAAAATTTATAGTATGTTCTTCAATAAAGTGAAGATCACTTTCATCTCTCAAAAAATAATCCAAACACAAAAGGTTGACGTCACCGTGTTGCTAGAAAAATATGGTACAACTTTTTCCTCTTCCATTTTCTTGAAATCCTTATTGTATTCGAGAAAAACACAGATCGACCATCCTGTATATGGCCGCTTTGACGTTTAACATACGAAACGTATTCGTTTAAAAATAAAATTCTCAAACGTTGACAATTTTTCGTACAAATTTAATTAACAATTTCATAGACACCCAAACTAAAGTTCGCTGCAAATATTTTGGAGCAAATTATTTGGGAATTAATTGAGTTATGCGCGCGGCCAGGTTCAAACATCCGACTTTGACAAAAATGTGTCCAAACTTTCGAAACAAACTTCCTCCATAATAACAGCGGAATTTCTTAACTTACCAAAGTGCAGCTACTCCAGGATCATAAAACATATATTTCTTAAATTGAGAGCATCATCCCGCAGTTCGTTCAAAGCAACTTTTCGTTGGAGTTTAGTGGCATGCGTCGTTGCTTTAGCTTTTCGCTGCACAGCAAAAATACAGGGTGTACTTGTCGCGGTATGCGGTTGCTTGCGGTCTAATTTTTATTCGAGAAACCTCCATTATTTGCAGTAATCCGGTGTAGCCATCGTTAAATAGGATTACAGTTAAATAAATGGCCAGCCGGACGATTCCAGCTTCGGTCGATGTTGTTTTAGGAGTAAATTTTCAAACGCGAGTATTGCGGTCTTGGTTATTATTTCATTTCGGGTGAAACCATGCAAGCTCTTAAGAGCTTTTTGTCGTTTAAATCCTCGTAAATTGAAGCAATGGTGGCGATTATATTAGCCACTATTACTGTTTTATGCATGTGATCTAATAATTTAGTGGCGCACACAGAGAATAAAGAAATCCTTCGAAAAAAGGAATCATGGAAAATTATTCAAATATCTTTTCCTAATAACTGATACTCTTTCTAATTTATTCTTTTATTTATTTATGATGTTTTTTCTATTATTTCTGTACTTATTTATTAACCCCTTGTCTTACAATAACGTGTCACACTCGTGACGCACACTTCTGTTCAAATGTGATAAACTTAACCTAAATTTAACTTAACCTAAATAAATTTATATTTATAAATTTATACGTAATAGAATCACCTAATGAGTTTCACCGAAGATATTTTTATTCGTAAAACGATTCTTGTCAAGATACAATCAAGATACTACTGATTTAGGGTACGTTTTCACGCGATAATTTAATGCTATGATTTTATCGTCGTGAAAATTGGAGTTCTATTGTGATAACATTGAACTTTGTACAGTGACTTTAATCTGATGGCATCGAATTTTTTATGTTGCATGAATGTCGTTCATGACGAATATGTTATAAATTTGGTACTCAAAGAAATTAGAGGTCATACTGTGATTGTATTAATGTCATTGACGTCATTAATGTGTTAGGGTCGTAATATTAATAGTATCAGATTAACATGGTGTATGTTGAATTATTGTGTTACTTCAAATTGTATTAAGGTGATAAACTTAGTTTACTGGCAAATAAAACTAATTTACTAACAAAACGATCATTTTTATTCTATGTCTACAATTTTGTTTCAATTAAGTATTTGCAGACAATACAGTTGTGCTGATGATTTATTTATGTCGTCATTATTCTTAAAAGGAAGCTTCAGGGAATCTATTGCACTGTTTATTATTTCTTGATTTCTAGATGGAAAATGTGTATATTTATATACTTCCAAATTTTTAAATTTTAGGAAATTAGAAATTTAGAAATTTTGGGAAGTTAGAAATTTAAAATTTAAGAGTTTAGAAATTTTAAAATAAAAAAAAAATAGATAATTTAGAGTTGAGAAATTTGGAAATTCAGAAACGTAAAAATTACGAAATTTATAAAGTGAAAAATTGGAAATTTTTGAATTTGGAAATTTGGGAATGTAGGGATTTGCGGGATTAAGAATTTGGGAATGTGGGAATTTGGGGGATTGAGAATTTGGAAATGTGGGAATTTGGGGAATTGAGAATTTGGGAATGCGGGAATTTGGGGAATTGAGAATTTGGGAATGTGGGAATTTGGGGAATTGAGAATTTGGGAATGTGGGAATTTGGGGAATTGAGAATTTGGGAATGTAGGATTTGGGGGGATTGAGAATTTGGGAATGTGGGAATGTGGGGAATTGCGAATTTGGAAATGTGGGAATTTGGGGAATTGAGAATTTGGGAATGCGGGAATTTGGGGAATTGAGAATTTGGGAATGTGGGAATTTGGGGAATTGAGAATTTGGGAATGTAGGATTTGGGGGGATTGAGAATTTGGGAATGTGGGAATGTGGGGAATTGCGAATTTGGAAATGTGGGAATTTGGGGAATTGAGAATTTGGGGAATTGAGAATTTGGGAATGTGGGAATTTGAGGAATTGAGAATTTGGGAATGTGGGAATGTGGGGAATTGGGAATTTGGGAATGTGGGAATTTGGTAATTTAATAGTTTGGTAATTTGGTAATTTGATAATTTAGAAATATGACAATATGAGAGTATGAAAATATAAAAATTTAGATATTTGATGGTTTGAAAATTTGGAAGTTTGAAGATTTGGTGATCTAAAAATTTAACAGTTTGGTAATTGGATAATTTAATAATCTGATAACGTGATAATTTGAAAACATAAAGATACGAAAATATAAAAGTGCAGAGGTTTAGTAATTTCAAAATTTTGAAATTTTCATATTAGATCCTTAGATCTAAGATCTCTTCCTCTGCAACAGTTCTTACTCAAAGGAAATTTGCATTACACAAAGCGTGAAATTACAACTAAACAGCACAGGATCTTTAAACACCCCACATATAAATATTCATTCAACGATCACCATTTTGAATGTTTGTATTCAGACTAAACAGTATTTCAGTCCACATAAAAATCCAGTATTATTGCAGCCACTCCAACAAAGTTAAAGAAATAATTCCTGAAAATAGTGTTAAAATATACATCAAACATTAATTTCACTCGACATTAATTTGGAGCGATAAAAGTTAACATTCGAATTTATAAGTTTTTCCGACGTGGCTGTACGTATTTATCTCGCGTATAGTTATTCGATATTGAATGTTTCAGCAATTGTTTAGTGTTTCATATCTGTGAAATATTTTGAAATATTTCAATCACCGTTCGCTTCAAAACTTCGTTCTCAGCATGTATCATTTAAATGCCTTTAAAATTCTCACTCACTTCAACGCATGCATGAAGATACACCCTTCGAGCTTACACAGCACCTTCAGCTGTTCCGATGTACACGGTTCTCTCTGTGAATCGTTACATTTCAAACAATGTAAGTGCACTTTACTCTCAGAAATGTTTACTCCGGATGTACTGAATCATTTAAAAGAATGAATAGAACTGTAAAAGTATAATACTTCTGGCAGCTATTTTCTTAAGGCTTGAAAGCTCTTATTTTCAGAAGTAGGATAACTGGAATAAAGAGATTTGATACTTTTCACAGTTATTTTCGCGAGGATTGAGAACTCTTATTTTTAGAAGTCAGATAAGTGAAATAAAGAGATATTTGATATTTTTCACAGTAATTTTCGTGAGGATTGAGAGCTTTTATTTTTAAAAGTAAGATAAGTGGAATAAAGAGGTGTTTCCATCAAATGCGTTTTTCCATATAGGTTAATAGTTATTAGTTAATTTATACATGTTCTTATTTTAATTTTATTTTCAATTTAAGCATCATACATCGGTATAATATTAACGACAAAATTTCTATGGGTCTAAAAATATATTAACTCTGCCTTATATTATCGTGTCACATCACTGTACAAATATGATAAATTGGACTTGTACTTTCATCACGACTCAATTTTAATTCTAACTGTGATTTATATAAGCATCGGTAATAATAAACGGGTCTACAGACCAGGTGCCTCATGTATATTTAAAATTGAGATTACCTACTGTAAACACATAGGTAGACCAAGAACAAGCTGTAGGGATTTTTAAATTGTCCCAAACTATTAAACGTGTCGAAAATGATACCAAATTCTATTGTTGATTCAACGACGACTGACGTCAATGACGATCAAGTGTAGTCAATGATATATTGTAGAGCTTTTAACGTGGTTCCAGTCAATTCTATGAGTCAGAAATAATCGAAAACGATACCAAAACACGGTTTCTTATCGATTCGACAGCAATCGATATCGATGACGACAGGTTTCTGCCTCGGATTGCTGCCAAAATCTATAGAGCAATTTTAGAGTGTCTCACGAAATTTCAAGTCAAAGTATTCAAAATTGTCTGCTACGAACAAACAAATGGACAAACGAAGAAATGTAGGTCGAATCGTCTCAGGAGCTGCACTACATTCTGCAAATATACCTGACATTTTAAGTTTTTCTTGGTGTTTTCCTATTCTAGTAAAAATTAAGTTAGCTCTGAAAAAGTCATAGGTTAAGATTTGAACGCTAAAATTATCAAAACAAGTTTCACAAACTTATCAAGTTTACAAGTTTCTTACTTTAAATTATGAAATTTGTGAAAGTGGTTTTCTTGAAATCTTGATTTTCAAGACAAATAATTAATATGTTGTCTTTCAAATTCAATTTCAACTATCACAATAATTGCAAAAATTCATATGTACAAAATTATCGTATAATTTGAACTGCAAAATGTTTTTTATGACAGGTAACATCAAGTGGTACATGTTACTACAGTTAACAACAAACAGCTGACAAATGGACGTAGGTCATTTTCAAAATAAATGATTAATAAAGTGAATGATTCATATAGTGAAAATAAATGATTCATATAGTCAATAAATGAATCAATAGTTAATCGTGCGACTAACTGACCTCACTTTACGATCATCATCAAATGCAATTCATTTAAATTTCATACAAAAGTATAATCTGACTATATAGTCAATAAATGATTCATATAGTTAATCGTGCGACTAACTGACCTCACTTTACGATCATCGTCAAATGCAATTCATTTAAATTTCATACAAAAGTATAATCTGACTATATAGTCAATAAATGATTCATATAGTTAATCGTGCGACTAACTGTTCTACCTTACGATCATCATTAAACTTCATACAAAAACTTTATTTAAACTTCACACAAAAACATAAACTGTACTTGAACCGATCTTTACGACCGGTAAACTGAACACATAGATACACGCTGTTCTTTCCAGTTACTCGATAAACCGTGCGATAAGGATGGAAATTAGGAGAATTCTCAAAGTTTGATAATTAAGAGAATAGTAGCGAGTGGGCGGCAGAGCGGTTCGTAAGTTACGATAGAACACGAGGAACATAGTTACTGTTATCTTATATACCTATATGCACTTTCCACTATCTTCTCCTTTACCTTCGACCTTTGACCTAGCCTTCATGATCCTTTGCCCCATGGGTAGTAAAGTTAATGCCTGTCCCATCCTCTCAAGATATCGTATTATCATTAAGAAGCTTTTCGCGTAGATCATAAAGTCACCGCAAGTATAAAACTGGATCAAATTAAAACTTGTCGCAGATCCTTGCATAATTGCATTCCTAACAATGTCCTTTCTTGTTACGGTGAAACCCAGCCGAGGCTTTTCGTGATCGCACGGTATTCGAGATGGCGATATACCGAAATACGTTTAACGAAGGGTTGGAAAGATTCGTGGAAAGAATATAAATACGTTGGGTAATATAATAGATAGGGCCGAACAAAGTTTTCTATGCTTAAGACTGACGAAGCTGAAAATTTAATTGTGTAGATTTTTATTTTTAATAAATTTTGCCAAATATTTGCACAATATATTGTTATAATTATTATTCATAGTTATAAGTAGTTAATGTAAATATTTACGATTATGTAAGTGAACAAATTTTTAATAATATAGGTGACTCATTCATGTGGAAATTTAAGCGTCGTTCACATAAGTGGCAGTCAAAGCTGTCACACTAAAACAGTTGATTTGATTAAGTAATATTTTTATTTTTAACAAAACTTGTCAAATATTTACGCAATATTTTGTTATATTTATTATTCATAACTATAAGTAGTCAATGTAAATATTTGCAATTATGTAAGTGAACAAATTCTTAATAATATAGGTGACTCATTCATGTGGAAATTTAAGCGTCGTTCACATATGTGGCAGTCAAAGCTGCCACACTAAAACAGTTGATTTGATTAAGTAATATTTTTATTTTTAACAAAACTTGACAAATATTTACGCAATATTTTGTTATATTTATTATTCATAATTATAAGTAGTTAATGTAAATATTTGCAATTATGTAAGTGAACAAATTCTTAATAATATAGGTGACTGATTCATATGGAAATTAAAATGTTGTTCACATATGTGGCAGTCAAAGCGTTAAGACGTTCACTATCACACTAAAAGAGTTGATTTGAGTAAGTAGTATTTTTATTTTTAACAAATATTGCCAAATGTTTGCACAATATTTTGTTATATTTATTATTTACAGTTATAAATAGTTAACATTTAAGTTAATTCCAACATTAGAGATCATTATATTTCGTTCATACTCGTCGATTGCCATCTAATTTTGCAAAGAGAGTTAAAAAGAAAATTGTACACCGAAATGAATTTTAGCCTATTTATGATATATCGAGGTCTGCAAAGTATAAATAAATTAAATAATTATAAAAAACAGTCTATAGATTGCACGATTATTTTGTAGATTTTTATATTATAAATGTATAACCATACGTCGTTGCTGACATATAAGAAGTTCCAATAAAAGATTTAAATATAAGCTTTAATATAACATTTAAGATAAAATTATTTATTAAATATAAGATTGAAAAATTTAGGGTTCTTTCAGAAACATATTTTAGATCGATGAATGTAAAACTGTTTTATGCAAAATTTCATGCTTTATAAAAATTTTAAAAGAGATATTAGATATTCCATTTAAATAATCGAAGATGATATCCCGATAAAAAAGTAAATTAAAAAAGCAAAGCTTCTGGAAATTATAGAACTTTTGTTCGAAAAATTCTTTCAATCATTTACGAAATATTTAAAATCGTCACGAACCTCGCTCTATATACATATTTGAATGTATATTATAAAATGAACCAATTACGTTCGTTCTGACATACTTCACTGTACAAGTAAAGACATTACAACCGCCAATAAAAAGAATGAGTATAACAATGGCGAGCCAGCTGCATAAGATGGATGAAATATAGAGTAAAATGAGGTAGGTATATGAAAGAAAAATTAAAGGAGATAAGAAAGGAGAGCTCGGATGTAATAGATATAATAAAAGATTTTACAAGCTTAAAAAAAAAATAGAAGAAAAGGAGGTGGGTGGAAGAAAAGAGAAAATTGAAGAGAAGAATTGAAGTATAGAAAGAAACCAAGAAAAATTGTAACAGGGGAGAGATATAATGTTTTTATCAAAGGACTGCTAATAAAAGATAAGGAGAAAAACATGGTTGCCCTGTGCTGATATGAGGGCTGTGTTCCGCATAAAAGCTCCTGATCAGACAAGGTATTGTTTTAAGACGAATAATGATAAATTTTTACACAAAACGTTCGTTCACGAGGTAAAACTTTATTTCAAAAGTATTTCATACAATATTCTGATTCATGAAACTTCATTTCAGTAGTATTTTAAACGACACTTATTTACGACGTGAATTCATGAAAGACAGCATTTTAATTTTATTGTTTGAGAAATAAAGATGGTTTTATATTCTGATGTTCAGGGAAATAAAATATCAACGCTGTAATCAAGAATATTATATTTTTGAGAATAAAATATTCCCAAGAGAATTTATACTGTTTACTACATGCAACAATAGAGAATCAAAATGTTAAATTGTTTTTATGAGTTATTTATATGCCACATAATAGAAATAAAAATTAAAAGGAAATATTATGTTGCAATTGTTAAAAACATATTGTGTATTACTAATTTATAAATATTAAGGAGTTGAAGAAAAGAAAAATCTGTAACAAATCATTAATAAATAAAAGATGTTCGAGGTGACGTCAGAGGTTTTAATCTTTTTCAAGTAAGAATTTTTTAAACAAAAAAGTACCCGTCACATGAAATCATATTCTCGCTAATTGCTAAGTATTTCAATTTGCCAATTAAAATGATTCACAGTGTCAAATGTTCCACGGAAATCTGTAAAAATGGCACTCATTTGAAGACTGATTTTTATTATATGATAACCTCAATATGGAAACGAATGTTTGGATAACTGGTTATTGATACACGGGTTAAAAATACAATTTATACACGTTTAAGCAAGCTGGTATGTGTGACGGTTTGACGTAACGAATATTGGCATTCGCATCTTCATTTATCTATTCCTTTTTTCAATGCGAATCTGGCACGGTGTAACTCTCAATATATTGTATGTCCGCCAGCGGAAAAAGAGGAAACCGATAGGGGATCATGGAAACTGGACAGGTGCGCAATTTCCGTAGTAACCAACGACATCGTAAAAGCTACTACTCTGTTTTAGCTCGATGTATCTGAACGCAAAATAGTAAAAACCTCTCCATTTCTAAACATCAATAAAGCAACTGAAGGTAATAGAAGTTGGTGAATTTCGAAATTTCTGCGACAGAAAAAAATGTATAAATTATTAAACTGTGAGATAACAGAAAAACTATAAAAGCTTTATATCAAAATAATATTATTATGGTTACTAAAATTTATCTAATTAATAAATTAGATAATTACATATATATTTTACTAATTAGATAATTATATATCTTTTTACTAATTAAATAATTACACAATTTACGTATATATTAATCTACTTTCATTTGCAAAACAGATTTCATTGTTCTTTTTTGATAATAACTCATCAGCGAAATAATATTTTGAAAAAAGTTTTGAATTTTTCTGTGAAAACCGCCGTTTTTCAATTTTTTCACGTTTCTGAATTTTTGTCCACATCCTACGTTTAAATTTAATCAGCAGTGAAATAAGTTAAAACAACTTTTGAAGATTTATAATTTTTTTTTAAGTTAAAATGAGTAGCTTCTTTGCAAGAAACATTTTTTTTTGGGATCCAGTGTATATTCCGATGAAGTGTGACCGTTAAGGGTTAACCTCCAAGCATACAGAAATAGAAAAAATGATTAAAAAGTAATTGATAAAATAATTCATATAATTAATCTCAAAAATTCACATCTTTTGCAACGCACTGTAAACGTTATCTTAGTAAGAAGAAAAGCTGCACTTCTTTTTACCACGTACCATGCGTAATGGTACGAAGAGCAGAAGACTACGGATCGTATCATCCCCGTGTTGCATTCTGCGGTATACATGCGACTGCACTAACGTCCAAGTGCATTTACTGTGTACACGATTCTAGCAGCATGATCAAAGCTTGTCTCACAGTTCTGAGCTTTGTGTAATGCGTACGTGCCTATGGGACGAGCCATCGACCACATGAGCTACGCGGAAAGCTTAAGGTAGTAACACATGTACAATTACAGATGCGGAAATGCGTATTTATACACGTGTATTTGCATATGCATCTACACGGCATATACGATTCTTATATTCTTGCCGGTGGTACGTGAGTTTCTGGTACAACGTGCTTCTGCATAGTTGTTGCATGTTCTAAACTGTGTATACAATCGGTATACCGAGGGGAAACAGGCCTACCATTAGGTGGTTGTTACGAATTTTGGTGATCTGAAAATGTAGAGAGGTATGAAGTTTGTAATACAGAAACTTTGGAATTCTGGAATTTCGGAGTATAGGAATTTGGGGGTTTTGTAGTTGAGGAATATAGGAATTTGAGGATATTGGTATTTGGGAATATAGGAATTTAGGGGTCTTGTAATTTAGGAATTTGAGGATTTTGGTATTGGGGAATGTAGGAGTTTAGGGGTCTTGTAATTTAGGAATTTGGAAATTTGGGAGTTTGGGAATTTTTGAATTTTAGAATTTAGAAATAATAATACTCGATTGGGAATCTATGGATGTAGGAATCTAGGAATTTGGGGATCAGTGATTTCGAAATGGGTAAATTTGGAACTTTGGATATTTAGAATCTAGGAACTCGGAAATTTACGAATTTGTGAACGAAGAAATTTGGAAGTTAGTGAACTCGAAAATATAAGAGTTTAATAGTCTGAAAAATTAAGAAATTGGATCTGCAAATAAAATAAATGAGAAAATGTTGAAATGGGAAAGTTGAAAATGTGGAAACTTGAGAATTTGAATAATTAAAGATTTAAGTGTTTAAAAATTTGTTTAAAAAGATTGTAAAAAAAAATGTTTGAAGAAAAAATTTAAAAAATTTTTTTCTAGTTTAGAAATTCTGAAATTCAGAAATTCAGTAATTTAGGAATTTAGAAATTTAAAAAATTATGTTAGACATAGTCAAATTTCCGTTGTAAAGTCCTTTGTTCTCGGTTTACTGTGTGTGTGTGTGTGCGTGAGCGTGAACGTACAGTTTGGCAGTTATGCGTTGCGTTTTGCCGATATGCTCTTTTGTTTTTTCTTTTGTCCACGGACCAGTCTCTACGCGTCTGCCGAACATTCAACACGCGAAATTATTCCTTTTCTATTGAACTTTCTAACAGGTTATGGGCCCAGCTCTTTAGACGAGAGGCGAGTTAAGTTAAAGTGGTAGTTAAAGTGATAATTGTTAAAGTGTTGAAGAGATCTCGAGATGGCGTCGTCAACATTCAATATCAGGCCACTTACAAAGGATAACTACGATAGTTGGGTAGTGCAAATGGAAGCTGTGGCCGTAAAGAACGGTACCTGGAAATTTGTCAACGGAAAAATACCTAGGCCGACAATGAAAGCAGGTTTAACAGAAGAACAGCTCAAGATCGATCAGGAAAAGTGGGATGACGATGACGCGAGAGCAAGGGCAGATCTGATAATCGCAATTGATCCGAGTTTATTGCGATTAGTAAAAGGGTTGGATACAGCGGCGCAAG
This sequence comes from Megachile willughbiella, assembly GCA_945859595.2. Lineage (NCBI taxonomy): Eukaryota > Metazoa > Arthropoda > Insecta > Hymenoptera > Megachilidae > Megachile > Megachile willughbiella. Next base: position 13,255,684 of record OX243800.1, read on the forward strand.
TTTGGTGTAGGTTGAAGTCGGAATTTGCATCGACGGGACCTGTGAAGAAATCAGGCTTGCTGAAACGTATTTCAACGTTCAAGATGGTCGAAAGCGCAGATCTTCGCACGCAATTAATGGAATTTTTCGACGTCACAGCACAGTTGGAATCGTTGGATATTCCTATAAATCCAGAACTATTATCTTATATGCTTTTGAACAGTTTGCCGCCGAGTTTCGCTATATTGAAATGCACAATGGAATCGCGTGACACTGTGCCGAGCGCTGAAATCATAAGACAAAAAGTTCTTGAAGAACATGATTCAAGAATTCAGCAGAAGGACGATGAAAAAACCGAAGCAATGTGGGTGCAGAAAAGTCGGGAAAGATTTCAAGGGGGCCGCGGAGGTCGAAAGAAAGAAAATTCCCGTCAAATGACAGAACGCACGGGACAAGAAAATAAAACTTTTCGTTTTAAGTGTTTCAAGTGTCATTGTGTTGGGCATAAGGCTTCGGAATGTCCTTCAAAAGGTTCGCGTGAGAACATAAAGCGCGAATCGTCATCAAAAGTCGAAAGTACAGAAAACGCGTTGCAAGTGTTTCCGTCGGAAGAAGTGCTACGTGTCCGCGAAAGTGTTGCTGAAAGACGCTGGTGTTTAGACAGTGGTTGTACATCACACATGTGCAACGATGAAACTCTCCTTCGAAGCATGAATGCGACCGTCGGAAAGGAAAAATTGTTATTGGCCAGTGATGCGAAAATTAGCGTTGACGCGCGGGGTACGGCGAGCATTGTAACGACGGACGGAAAACAAACGATGTCAGTGACGCTCAATGACGTGTTAGTAGTAAATAAGTTACGTACAAATTTATTATCAGTCGCAAAAATCACAGACTATGGACATACAGTTTTGTTCGAAAAAGATAGAGCAATTGTGCGCGGAAAGAACGGAGAAATAAAACTCTTAGCTGAGCGCGAAGGAAATCTGTATTATTTCTGTGAGAAACTCGAGCGGGCAAATCTCGTGAACAAAAATATTAGTGCTGTAAATATAGATGTGTGGCATCGTAGATTAGGACATTTAAATGTGCGTGACGTTTTCAAGCTATCGAAAGAAGGATTAGCAACCGGCATGTGTATTAGCAGTGAAAAACGGTCTCAGCCGTGTGATGTGTGCTTGCGCGGAAAAATGACAATGTTGCCGTTTCCAAAAGGTTCTCAACGGAGTTCGGAAGTGTTGAATATTGTGCACTCGGATGTGTGGGGACCGTCAAGAACGGAGTCATTTAGGCGCGCGCGATACTTCGTTACTTTTATCGACGATTATAGTAGGTGGTGCGAAGTGTTCTTCCTTCAAAACAAAAGTGACGTGTTACGAGCGTTCAAAGTGTACAAGGCACGGGTTGAAAACCAGACTGGTAAGAAAATAAAATATCTAATGACAGATAACGGGCGTGAATATTGCAATCGCGAATTCGATGAATTTCTTAATGAAAGCGGTATCCGTCGACGTTTGACCGTGGTTCACACGCCGCAGCAGAACGGCGTTGCGGAACGAAAGAACCGAACTCTCGTAGATATGGCGCGTTGTCTACTCACACAGACGGGACTGAGTGGTGCGTTTTGGGCGGAAACACTTGCCGCGTCGAATTATTTGCGAAATCGTTGCCCGACAGCGAGTCTCGAAGGCCATACTCCGTATGAGTATTGGTACAAGCGTGTACCGGACTTGAGTAATTTAAAAGTGTATGGTGCAAAAGCGTACGTCTTACAGAAGGAGCCAGGTAGAGGAAAATTTGAGCCCAGATCGAAGGAGGGCGTACTAATTGGCTATTCTGAAGAGTCAAAGGGGTATCGCGTGTACGTTCCGGAAGATAAAAAGGTTGTGGTAACTAGAGATGTAAAATTTCTTGAAGAAGGGTTGGTGGAAGCAGAAAGAGAGGCCGAAGACACCAATGGGACAACGCAGAAGCTTGATGAAGAAAAAGAAGGTTTGATCGAGCTACAGATAAATCAGCCGGAACGCCTGAACGAGGACGATGAGCGACCTATGACACAACCCGTTCACTCGTTATCGCATGGCGCCGACGATCCGGCCATGGAACCATCGTCACCGTCGCGTTTAGTTCGAGGAGCGGGAAGACCAAAGATACTGCGTACAGGTAATCGGGGGAGACCGAAAAGGATGTACCATTTCAGATCTGTTCCCGACGAAACTCGAAGATCGCGTGAGGAGCCTGAAAACGGCGAAAATGAGCCGAGGGAGGACAACTCCAGTACGGAAGATGACTCCGATACAGATGATGACGTGTTCTTGGACGTTACGGATGATCCACTGCAAGCGATGGAGATGGCAAACTTGATCGGTCCATCGTTAAAAGGTGCGATGAACGGCGAAGATTCCGAAAAATGGTTAGCAGCAATCGCTGAGGAAATGAGAGTGTTAATAAAACATGACACGTGGACATTGGTTGAGCGACCGAAAAATAGAAAAGTTATTACATGCAAAATTGTTCTACGAAATAAAATGAAATCAGATGGAAACCTGGAACGTAGAAAAGCAAGAGTAGTGGCGCGAGGATTCACCCAACGTAAGGGAATTGATTTTGCCGAAACTTTTGCACCTGTAGCTCGTCTAGATTCTGTAAGATTGCTAATGGCTCTGGCAGCGAGAGAAAATCTAAAAATTCATCAATTGGATGTAGTCGCCGCATACTTGAATGGAGAATTGGACGAAGAAATATTCATGGAGTTACCGGAGTACATAGAAGAGTCGCTGTACGAGATAATTCGTGAAGATGGTGCAGATAGTGAAGTGGGTGCAAAGGCTCGTGATATGCTACGGGTTTTGCGTGAAGGTGATAAAGTATGCCGTTTAAATAAAGCGTTATATGGTTTGCGACAAGCTGGTCGTCAGTGGAGTAAAAGACTCGATGAAGTACTGAAAAACTTAGGACTGACATCAGCTGCGAATGATACGTGTTTTTATTTTGATGCGAATGAGAAAGAACGTACTTTTCTGGTTGTGTATGTCGATGATATTTTGTATGCGTCAAAGAGTGAGAAGAGATTGCGAGAGATTCGTGAAGGACTAAGCGAAGCGTTTAACATTAAAGATTTAGGTCTCGCAAGTTGTTGTCTTGGTATAGATATTAAACAAAAGGGGGGCGAAATTCGACTAAGTCAGGAAAGATACATAAAAGATTTATTAAAACGGTTTAACATGGATGAGTCGAAGCCTGTGAATACACCCGGTATACCAGGGACAAATCTGCCGGTCGGGGCGCAGCGTACAAATGAAGATCAAAAGGAAAAGCCGTATAGACAATTAATAGGTTCATTGATGTATTTGGCTGTGGCTACGCGACCGGATATCTCGTTCACTGTAAATAGATTGGCGCAATTTAATACAAAATATAGCGGGGAGCATTGGTCCGCGGCGAAACGAGTTTTACGATATTTGCAAGGTACAAAAGACTTGGGACTAGTTTATAAGAAAAACGCAAATGGAATCCTCGGTTATTCGGATGCGGATCACGCGGCCGATGTAAGAGACAGAATATCGTATACGGGATATGTTTTTGTATTAAGTGGTGCGGCGATAACGTGGCGATCGTGTAAACAGAAAAGTGTTGCGATTTCGACAACAGAGGCCGAGTATGTTGCGTTATCAGAGACTTCTAGAGAAGCCGTGTATTTACGAAATCTAATGCTTGAGATGAGAATGCTTGAATTGTCCCGTATAACGATCGGTACAGATAATCGCGGTGCAAAAGCTATAGCTGAAAATGCGGTTTGTCATTCGCGTACAAAACACATCGCTACGCGGTATCATTTCGTTCGTGACGCATTTAAGAAGAAGCAGTTCGATTTGGAATACGTACCGACAGAGGGTATGCCGGCGGATATGTTTACAAAACCGCTACCGGGCCCGGCGCATTTCAAACACGTGCAGGGTGTGGGTTTAAGACACTGTTAAGAGATAGAAAAACGCGAAATTTGAGGAGGGCGTGTTAGACATAGTCAAATTTCCGTTGTAAAGTCCTTTGTTCTCGGTTTACTGTGTGTGTGTGTGTGCGTGAGCGTGAACGTACAGTTTGGCAGTTATGCGTTGCGTTTTGCCGATATGCTCTTTTGTTTTTTCTTTTGTCCACGGACCAGTCTCTACGCGTCTGCCGAACATTCAACACGCGAAATTATTCCTTTTCTATTGAACTTTCTAACAAATTAGAAATTTAAAAATTTGGGAGAGAAGGAATTTTGGAATTTAAGAATTTAGGAATTTAGGAATTTAGGAATTTTGGGATTTAGGAATTCAGAAATTCAGAAATTTGGAAACTTGGAAAATTTAGAAACTACAAAATTTTAAACATTTTAAAATCATATATGAAACTAATTCTTCATCATCAAACTTCGATGTGTATGAGTGCTGAAATAAAATATTTTACCACTCTGACTTTAATATTTTAAGATAGATTATTCTCCAGGATATTTTATTCAGCATATCCGACATTACGCACTAAAAATAAGTAATTTTTCAATATACATATATTTGAGAATTAATACAATGAAAACGTCAAATGAGGAAGAATGGAGAGATGTATATTCTTCGTGCTCGATAAATTTTCTCGACGTTTCAGGGTAATACTATATTCGTGTCGATACAGTAATATGCACGACACGTGTCAATACGTCAGTAACAGTCCATTAATCAAATAACAATAATATTACATTACAATCACATTACGAACTTCAGTATCTGGTTTCTGTTGAGAATGTACAAGATATCAGCAGCCGAGTTAATGGGGTAATTCGCAATGTATGAAAATCGGAAGAGGCTGAAAGACAAATTGGAACACGCACAGAGGACTGTATTTTTGTGTATTCGTGTGTATATCATAAAGCCTCGTATAAAGTAATCCTAGCAACTGGGGTAGAATATATTCTCATTCCCGGTGAAGTTAAAAAGGCGTAGAAAAAGATTGTGCCCTGTTAAAATTGTGATTATCTGCTTAATTCTTGCGTAACTAAGCGTTATTTATTTTTTGTTATTAAATTATTTATTTTCTTATATTCTTATTTTATTATTTAATTATTTATTAGTTATTTTTAAATAATGCTTACCTTATGTTAGAGTGTACAGGGTAATTCACGCAACTATATCGAATGTGCATGTACAATTGCACTTCTAAAACAAATTTGGTCCTACGAATATAGTACTTTTTAAACCCTACATCTTTGTTCTCCAACATTTTTATGTATCAATACTTGTAACGGAGTTATGACCTAATTCAGATGCGTGAACCAGCCTTAAGACTGGATCAATAATCTATACTTGGTTAACAATTATTCAATTAAACCAAGTATTTCAAAAGCAAGAAATATTTAAAATTACAGTATATTTTAATATTTAACAATTTATTTGAATTTTGCAATAAAATCGTTCGATCTTTGTTTAAAGACCTTGAAACATATTTTCATTAAAAAAGAATTATTCACCTCTCGAATATCGTTGTTTTATTTAAAATTTAAAAATTATCCGAATAACTCTGTGCGTTGGTATAAATAAATCTCGTGTAACCAGTTTAAAAGTCGATATCACAGAATTCAATTAAAACCACTTCAATCTAATTTTCTCTGCATCAACAACGTAAATAATTACGTTGATCAATATATTAGCCGAACATTCCGTATAATATTGTTCGAATAAAAATCATAAACAAAGTCCATTTAATTTCCGTAGATTTATGATGAAGTACTTCATTAAAATCTACTTATAGTTTCGGTACATGATAAGCTGGAAATTTGTTAGCAAAGTCGAAATTAGAATGAATAACTCCCATTTCCACGTTGTACGTGTTTAAAGCGATATTCCCACGTATTATACATGTTAAATGCCTTCGAATCCCTTATTACTGCTACGTAAATGTTGAAACGTTCATGTACGGCTAGGTAATACATGTTGCACGGCTTAGTGCAGCAATGTAAATGCACCCTTATTAGGGACGTCATTTCAACGCTGGTCAGTCTCATAATTCATTGATTATGTACGACCCTGATCCTCTTAGTTTCCTCCCTGCACACAATAGGAGGGCCGCTATGAAATTGGCCTTCTAAGCCAAACTGGCATCCTCGAAGTGCTGAAGATTATGGCAATACTCCCTAGGTATCTGCTGTTACAACGTTTAATAAACGTGCTATTGTATAATGCGGCTTTTAACAGAGGTGAACTTTATTGCGCTATTAATTAAATAAACACCAACGAATTATTACAGATAATTTACACATAACATTATTATTACAAATGTTATGAGTATATACAAATATAATCACTAGGGTATATGTCCTAATTATGGAGTCCTTAAGGGGTAACACCACTCTAGAGCCAGAAAAAGAGACCTAAATTTGACAATTTATTTTGGAAGTATGACAAGCGGAAAAGAATTTCTTTTCAGAGGGTTTATTTAACACATATTGAAGTACGAAAAATAATTTTTTTTTTGGTCATTTTCGTACAAAATGGGGGCGGCAGAGCCCATCGGTGGAAACAGCTTTTGTAGAAACACCGCCACGGGAGGACGGATTTCTCGCCATGTGTGAGACTTGGAATAAAAAATTTAAAAAATTTATAATTTATATACAATTGGCCTTGGTAGTACGTAGGGGTTTTTCGTTTAATCAATTTTTGTAAAAGTTATGCATGTTTTAAGAAATGAATCGACGTTTTGCATGAAAAATGTGCATTGAATTGTTTATAAAAAAAAAAAGTTTACATTCAATCAAAAAACGGCTACGTACTACCATAGAGGATATTGCTGTGAAGCTACTGTAAAAATTTCAATTCGATCCAGACAATAGTCACCGAGAAATCCATCCTCCCAGTATGACAAAAGTGGTTTCGAGAAAAACGCGTTTAAAGTTTTATGAACATTTTAATCCTTCAATTTCTTATTTACCTCTAATCTGCGATTCCTGCACCATACATTTGGCCAACCAGGTCGATGTTCGCCGGCTCCTCTACCTTCCTCTACAACCGTTTGTTTTGTAGGTAATAGATGTACTTATTATTTTAAATGGTAAAAGTAATACAAAAGCCATGAATCGCAGCACGCCGCGTAAGTACTCAGTGCGTGCTCTGAGAAGCTGCGGCAAAATTGATAATTGACTCTTTTAAAATTTGTTTTCCGCTATAAATCAAATGGCATTCTGTTTCTATGACCCTAAAGCATCGTTTAAGACAAAAAAAAATCGACTTTTTGAAAATCCTAGAGTGGTATTAGCCCTTAAGCCAGTTTGTGTTATATTAATTGAAAACTATCTTTATATGGATATCATATTCTAAAAATCAGTATTTACTATTAAATACTGTATTATACTATTAAGTATTGCAGTATTTACTATTATTTAATTATTTTTGTTCTCTTGTTGTGTGATTTATTTGTCAGACGTGACAAATATTCACTGATACAATATTAAAATGTTACACCTATTGATTTGTTTGCCAGATGTGGTCAAATAGAACTAACTATTCTCTGGTAGAATTTTAAAGTAAATAAAGAAAGTTAAAATGTTGTATTTATTGATTCATTTGTCAGATACATTGGGCAGAATTAATTAGTCACTGACACAATTATTGAAGCAAATAAAGAAAACTGTAATGTTAAATCTGTTGATATCTGTTGTTATGTCTATTGATTTATTTGTCAGATATGTCAGTAAGAACTAGTTAGATACAATATTATACTAAATAAAGTAAGTTACAATGACATGTCCAGTTTGTATTCAGTGATCCTTGACTATGCAAATTATAACTGGATTTAAATTTCAAAGTGTATTAAAAATTCGAGTAAAATTTATAAGATCTCAACTGAATGCGTCATCGGACAAACTCGTTAAAGTACAACGAGGTTTTAAATAAAATAAGTTAAATTTTTATAATGTATTTAGTAAAATAAAAGTAGATACGATGGAGAAATTTTGAAATTTGAAGTTCGGGAGAATTCAAGAATTGTAAGATTAAGAATTTTTGAAATTTAGGAGTTCTAGGTTTTATAAAATTTCAGATCAAAGAATTGGAAATGTTGAAATGGGAAAATTTGAAATTTTGGAAATATAAAGATTTTGAAACATCAAAACTCGAAGAATTGAAAATGTGGAAATTTACGAATGAAAAGATTTAAAAAATTGAAGATTTAAATGTTGGAAATTACATAAATTTCTTTAAACTGATAAATTTAAAATTGCTAATTAAAAATTCGAAAATTTTGAAGTTTTGAAATTTGAATATTTGAAACTTGGATAATTTGAAAATTTGAAAAATTGAGAAACCATATAAAAATCAATTCCTTATCATCAAACTGTGATTTGTATAATCAGTATTCATACCGAAAACAAGTATTAATTATCTAATCATACGTTATTGTATAGATCAATAAAACCATCCACAAGATAATTACATATTCATGAATCGAGAAAGAATACCTTTGAGACTCGTTCCTGACACAAAAATGTTTTCATCCAAATAAAACGCATAAAGATTTTATCAATAACTACTTTAGTCTGCAATTATTAATAATTGTTAATAATTATTTTGGTAAATAAATGTGAAGAATTAACTAGGTCAATAATTACCAATAAATAGGTTGGTAATCAGTTTGATCAATAATTCTGAATAACCAATGTGGTCAATAACTGCCAATTAGTTTGGACAATAATTCTTAATAATCAGTGTAGTCAATAATTGTCAATAATTATTTTGGTCAATAATTCTCAGTAATCAGTTTAGTCAATAATTGTCCATAATAGTCAATAATTAGTTACTTCAATAATTAGAACCGGTTCATTAATCGTGACATTTACCTCAAATATATGTTCTCAACAATTGCTACGAGTGTAAGCGCGTAATCGTGTATAAACGCGGTTCAACAACTGCGGCGTAAACTTGGAATTCACGTGAAAGGAGCTGCATTGTCAGCTATTGTGGAAGTAATGCACCGTGGCCTGTCGCAGTTATGGATACCATTTGCGGATCGTTCTAACTTCTCCGGCCAATCCTCTTTTCTAAAGTCGAATCCACCTGGAAAGTCTTCGGTGTTTCTCCGAGTTTGCGATGCGCCGAAATCTCTTCAATATTACGGACCTTTGCCCGTCCAGTTCGCGGCTCGCTGACGCTGTTTATACCATGAATTATGCAATAGCCCGTTCGTGAGAGTATGATAAAAAGCTCCACCATCGTACTATTTCAGAATTCCTATTCAAACGAACGGACGTGGCTTCATTTGCATTCGAGAAAATGATTAAGACGCTTCAGACACTTCAAATATATTTTGGATATCATAAATTCACGTTCGTTCAATCTGCGGTAGGTTAAACTGAATCAATAACAAGAACTGCCTTTGATATTATACAGCTTTTGGGGGCACTTCGAAGGATGAAAGGTACTTCATAAATATCCAGTCATTTAATATGTTATAATATTAAGTTAGGATTATAAATTCGTATTTTTTGGAGATTTGGTGATTCGGGAATTCGAGGATTCGGTGACATCGGAATTTGGGGATTCAGAAAGTTGGAAATTCGAAGATTTGACGATTTGTGGATTTGGGGATTCGGAGATTCGGGGATTTGTGTATTCGAGGTTTCAGGAAGTTGGAAATTTGAGGATTTGATGGTTTGTGGATTTGAAGATTTGAGATTCGGAAATTTGGGGGGACTTGGGTATTCAGGCATTCAGGAAGTGGGTAATTTGAGGATTTGATGATTTGGAGGGATTTGGGTATTCGGATATTCAGGAAGTGGAAATTTTAAGGATTTGATGATTTGTGGGCTTGAGAATTTCGGAACGGAAGACCTTGCAGATTTGAAGACTCAGAATATAACGATGTGAACATTAGGAAGTCCAAAATTTGTTAAATATATGGATCTGGAAAAGTGACATTGGGATTTTGGAGGTTAGTAAATGTCGAGAATTGAAAGTCCTAATTAAAGTTCTAAGCGATTGTAGCAGGTTCGCTATGCGGATATTTCATAATTACTCGCATATCTCGTGACACTCGACTCTGATCGTAACACGCTGACGTCGAGTCGCTCCTACAACTTTCGCTTTAAAATTTCATTCTATATTATCGACCCATTTCCGCGCGTATATAGAATCATCTTGAACGCGTACTATTACGTATACCGTAGTACTTGTAGTACGTTATTCGTGACACCCTATATAGGGTAGCAGCAACAGTAGTAGACACGCATAGTCACAGATCATCGAGTTCCACGGTAGGAGTAGTACGCTGCAAAGCGTGGCAATCGATGCTCAAGCACGTTCTCCATACCCCGAACCTCTCTTCAATCTGGCTAGCAGTCGCTAACCTGGCCAAACAACAGTCTCCAGGTACGGTATAAATTAAAGCAATTTGCATATCACGCGCGTTTCCACGCTTCACCCACGAAATTCACCAGTCGCGATCAAAGTTCAAATTCGTTGTATGCCCAATTAAACCACTTCTATCGGCTATTATACAATCGATTAACATCTTAATCGTGTTTCTATCGTGCAAATTGCCAGAAAATTTACCTACTTTGCTTTTGTAGATCTGCTAATACATTTATTTATTTGTTTTTTTAGCGTTTGTAAACGTACATATACATACATACGTACGTACATATACATACATACGTACGTACATACATACATACGTACATACATACATACATACATACATACATACATACATACATACATACATACATACATACATACATACATACATATATACACACATACGTGCATACATACATATGTACATACATAGATATGTACATACATGCATACATACATACATACATACATACATACATACATACATACATACATACGAACTTACACACATACATACATACATGCATATTTACAAACACACATGAAACTTTTTAACTCACCAAATTACAAAATTATCAAACTATCATATTACCAAATTACCAAATGACCAACTTACCAAATTCCTAAACTATCATATCATCAAATTACTAAATTATGAAATTTCTAATGTACCAAATTCCTAAACCTCCTACTTAAAAAACTGGAAATCTCTAAAAGTATCCGAACCTAACTACCTCCTACTATTCTACGCACTTCTGTGAACAATTGATTTACCCATCGCAGTTATAAATACCATCGTATGAAATAAAGACGCGTACATCGTATATCTACATCATTTGAACGTAAACTAAAGTAACATGTGAGCTCCGGGATTAAGAAACATCAAATTTAGTCGGTATTATCTCGACCACGAAGGAGTTCAGGTCCAATTAACCATTATATGTATATCGGTACAAGTTGCTAACTGGGGTGTTCATACGTGTGAACATCTGTATGTTACATATGTACATGATAGTGTGTGTGTTCAATGTGTTTCCTCGTGTTATTGTGCATCTGTGTGGAGCTGCATCACTACGTTTTCTGTTGTGGTTTCCCGTGAAGCTAAACACGTGTACACGAGCATTCCAGTGTGTTTGCTTATGTGGCTGAATATGATGCATATACGTTTAGTGTATTTTGTGCCTTAACATACATTACTGAGTGAATTTTATGTTTTAACGTACATTACTGAGTTTTACAAATCCTCATATGTGGTTCCCCATACATATGTACATATGCATTACCGGGTAATGCAATGTATTAACGAGTTCTGTAACATGGTTCCTAGGGTTTTAGTTATTATATTACCTAATTTATTTTTTAACGGACGTATACGCATATACACATGTATACATATACATACACATATTTCCCTTGCTTCTACAAACATTTTCAGACAATCTGTATCTTATAGTTGCATGTGCGTAATATCTGTTTTGTTTCGTTGATGAACACTGAATTATTATATGAATTGTATGAGTTGGTTAAACTGATTTGCTATTGCAGATCATTCAAGTAAACTATCATTTCCACTTTTTGTTAATATTCATAATTGAACTATACATATTAAACCAATCACTTGTTAGAGAAATCTTAGATAATATCCTCATAAGTTCCTACAGTTAATGAAACATAGTTTGTAGGTTGTAAGACGTTTGTTTTGGAAAACACTGTTGGGGACGAAAGTAACATGTTACTATAGAAACGAAAAAAGCTGTAAAAATGTACCAAGTGTAGTGTAGTATACATGTCATAACTGAAACCGGGAATAGATAAATAAACCATACACAATACCAAAGAAATGCTCAAAACTAATTATGCGTTCCATTTTTCGTTATTTAAATGTTCGGATATTTACCGTTACTCGAAATATATGTTTATTTAAGTGTTTATTTTTATCGTTTCTTATAATAAGAATCGTATTCTGCGTCAGAAAAAGTATTTTTACTTAATTCTGTATGAAATGATTAATGTTATTTTCGTCCTGATGGGTCGAAACGAAAGCGACAATAACAGAAACTGCGGAAAAATGTCATAGCTCTTTGACTGCTTGTCACGGGGAAAGTTAAATTTGGGTCAAATGGTAGGTCGATAAATATACTTTCTTATGGCATATTTCTGGTTTCTACACTTTTGAAAGCTGATTGACAAGTAGACCAAATGTAAAAATATGATTTTTATCCTCTCTCTTCTTTACACATGCGGGATTATATGCCTCATTACATACTTTTCTTTGTATACGCATGCTAGTTTTTTAAATTTATTTGTACACACAGAATGATACAGTAAGGCCAAAATCTGAAATAACTCGTTACACATTGGTTTTATCATAAAACATTTCAAATTAAGCATACAGCACTTTGAAGGGTTGTTTGAATGCAATTAAATTTCTTTAACATTTTACATTTTTCTAATCTAATCAGTAGGTAATAGTCCTTGAAAACTCACCCTATATATCATAAAATTACTAATATCCTTATACGTTGATATGTATACTCGAATAAACATATGTTTCTTAGCATTTCATGTGGTAAACTCAATGTACATGGTTCAGAATATAAATTGGTTAACGAAGTTTATTAATTTTTGCAATTGTAAATAATTAAAACAGTTTGAGCAGGTGAGAATAGATCCTCCTTCTGCAGAACTAGATGACCCTGATTTCAATTACACAGTGGGTAATGATGTGACAATAGCATGATAGAGCTTGGTCAACCATACGTCATTTCTCGGTCGATTTACAATCTACTGTACGATGCACTCTGAACGCAGTGGTGCAAGTCAACGATCAGTGAGTCGTATATTTTATGGTTCCTTCGATCCCTACCATATTGCAGGTTAAATAGTCGATAACGACATGGATTATTGGAAATTTCTCGTTTTCTTTTAATTGATTTCAATAAGAAAGTAAAATCTCTAGCAATGTGAAAGATTTTCAAACCTAGGCACTTTTTAATTCCCAATTTTTTAATTTAGTGATTTAAAAACGTAGTAATTTGGAAATATTTAATAAATATTTCATTATAGAAGTACAGGAATTTGGTAATTTGAAAAGTCACAAAATTTAGTAACTTGTAAAGTTGAAAATTTGTAAAATTCGAAAATACATTTAGAAATCTAGTAATTTGATAATTTATAAGATCATAAAAAAATTTCAAATTTTTAAATTGTCGAACATATAAAGTTCAAAACTCAGTAATTTAGAGATTCAGAACTATAAAAATCTTGATTCATGGAATATAAAATTTTCAAATTGAGAAATCGATTACCCATCAATTCCCTCGAGTGTGCTCCTCTTGCACGTCCGCTCTTCGCTAGCGTAATTGTCCCTCACTGGTTTGGTCCCGTGTAGTTCTCAAAACCATCGTCCTGATTCATGGAATGTGAAATAAAATGACTGGCAAAAATGAGATTTTGGACGACGACGTAAGTATTCCGGAACACGAGACATGAACTTCCATAAGATGATTGGTTTATCCTATATCTTGTTCGTGGAATCAATAAGATATCGATAGCAAGTTTCCTAGCCTCTATCGAGTTTCGGGATCTCGATCAGCGTAAGAGTATCGAAATCTCGTCCGATCCTATCCGAATAGTTCCGATTCGTCCCGAAACTCGGGTTAAAATCGTACACCTCTGATAATAATGTTAGAATAATCCACAGACTTAGAATATAAGTATTATACATCATCTTATGAATTATAAATTATGTATAAAATATACACTTATACACTATACATTATAAGATATACTTATATGTTATACATTATACATTTTGCATAAGGTAATACTTTCGAAAAAGGAACTGTTAAGATTGAAGGAGAAGCGATTGAAGCTCACACTAGTGGTAAATCGGTTACCTTCGGATGCATTCGGTTCGTGTCGGTTAAATACTATTGTATGGTGAGTAGAGATGATGTACAACATCACTAACAGTGATTTATCACAGTGATCACAAAATCTCGATTATGGTCAAAATTTATTCACAACCGTGATCCAGAGAATGGCGTTTTAGGAGCGGTTCACATTGACTGTGATCATTACTGTTAAGACTACCCTTAGTGGAAATTACAAAATGTTAATTTAATTTTTACTATTATTCGTATAGTTTTTATACACTTATACGACATTCCGTAGATATTTATATTATATATTACTTTCAAAGACAATAAGAAATAAGTTACAATTTAAAACTGGAAGCAGGTTAGTTTTGCGTATACATTACTTTGGTGAAGAATTTTATGAACATTTCTGAAACGAAGTTTAAAGTATTAAAATTTAACTTGTACTTACAATTTATTCATTATTTTTTTCCTTTCCTTTCTCCTAATAAGAACTTTATTAACGTTGTTTTTAGATCACATAATATAATACATATATGACCTAAGAACATAATTCGTGAAAAGTGAAAAGAATGCTCTCTACCAACTAGAAGTGACCACGAAGAGTCGCGAATCACTGTGAAAAATCACCGTGATTGAGATCACTCGTGATTCAAAAGTAGCAGTTCACGCCATTCCAAACTTATACGTTATACATTATACATAAGATATATACTTATACATTATACATAAGATACTACTTTACACAAAGAAGCCATTAAGATTGAAGGAGAAGCGGCAGAGTTCAGTAGTGGTAAATCGGCCACCTTCGGATGCATTCGGTTTGTGTTGGTTAAATACTATTATATGATATGTTTTAGGAGAACTAGCGAGAAGTATAGACGTTTTTTTCGTGTAAACTGTGTTAAATGCAAGTTGAAAATATTTTTGGGGAAGTGAATGAAATTAAATGGAATCATATAATCTGTATCGTACTTGGTTGTGTAACTGGCAAAAAGAATAAAAGTTATGATCAGTTAAAAACAGAAAATATAAATAATCTGACTATTGCATTTCTTACGTAGGTATTGGGAATATAGATAGAAATAATAATTTAGATTTTTAGATTTAAATTTTTATGTATAATTTAGGTGTTATGAGTAATGTAGATATTATGTATGCAATTATATAAATTTATTTGTGTTCCATCAAATATATTATACAATAAACTACAAGATGTACAGAATTATCAATGCATTTTCAATTCCATTTATTATATAAGCTACCAACTTTTAATCCAATTATATACATATAGAACGTCCTACTTCTTAACTAATAAACTTTTCCAATATATTCCATACACAAAAGAAAGTAAAGATGTTATGTTAACACAGAGTTTGAAACACTTTAAAAGTTATAATAAAAGTACAAAATGACTTCAAACTGCGTTGTTTTTCGATGCCACATGCTGTGTGTTCCAGTTTCGTGCGTAAAACTTTACCAGCTTGTTCTATAAATAAAAATGATAGAAAACTGTTATATAAACATAAGTTGTTAAATATTTTATTGAAAGATTATGAAAAATATATGAAATGGACGATTTTCTTCTTCGACGCAGGAATAATTATTTCTCTATATTTCATATTTCTTTTAATAATTTTTAATAATACATTTAATGGCCTATGTTTATACAAACATTTTTTCTTATTTTTGTTTTTAGAGTATGCTACAAAACTGGAACATCGTGTATATCCTTTTCATAACAACCTCTATCATCCTTTTCGATTGACACGTCGATTGTATAAGTTTCCACTGTCAGACATGTCCCGTAATTATCCGAACTGAAGTGCCGAAGAGACTCGAAGTTACCCGATTTACCACTACTCGTCCTCTTACTGCAAATCTTACCTTGCTGATTTTACAGTCCGTCTATATACGTCTACGGACTGACGCCATCTACCCTTCTCTCAGGATGTCAGTCCTTGCACCCTTAATGCCATCGGGCAGGTTTCGCGAACCATGTTACGTTCTATTATGTATACCGATCGATTTTCCTCTAGCGATTTAACATGCATTAACTTGTAAATTCACAACTTGTCGCATACCAGATAATATACGATGCCAGAGCTTTTAATTATATTCTAGAAATACATTATTATCAATTTACAGGCACCTCAATTTCAGGTTATTCGCCTATCTTTCATCTTCACCATTCGATTTACTTGTTAACTCGTTAATCTGTTTAATTATGCGGTTAATATCCTTATAATGCATAGAAAAGATTAATTTTACGGATTCGAAATGTGAGTGTCAAGTCTTTCACTTCACTGCTTTTGACGAGTATACTCGTCACGGAGAGATTGCAGTATTATTTGTTATGACGAGTATACTCGTCAAAAGTAGTCAACTTGAAAAGTTGTTACATTTCGAATCAGTAACATTAGTAAGTAGTTACAATTTACTGTTTAAATTGCAAATTTAGTAAAAACAAATATATTCATCAATTTTAAGATACACCAGAGGGCGTACACTTTTCATCCACAAATCTAACTAAAAATGTCCACGCCTGATAGACATGTATTCTTAGCTCAAAAACAGCGATATGTCTATTAATTTCTTGATTAATGTTGCATTTTCTTTTCTATTCACCCTACACAGCAGCATTAAACAAGTACATACAATCTAGAGCAAGATTTATTCTATCGACTTGTTCCTGTCTACAAATATAGTCAATTGATTGAAAAGCTTCCGAATAAATGCACCTCAAAAATACAATTGTTACTCACTCTCTCGCAAACATGTCTACATTTGACCAATTTTCAGTTATAAGTCAATTTTCCACCTGTCAATTTCCGAAAAGAAATACTGTCCAAAAGGTGCATGCATAACTCACACCCTGCTTGGAAGTACTTGTACGATATTTGGATCAATCCTCTAGAAAACGAATTTTTCAGCTGTCCAACTGTGACATATTTTTTAGCGCTGATCTAGCTCATAAAATATCTCACATCGATAAATGCATAGGATTCTGGCGGGGGGAATATATCGGTCGATGATGAAATGAAACCCAGAACATCTTCTTCGAGCCATTTCTGGTTTATGGCGGCTACGTGTGCAAATGCCAGATCTGGTTCGAAAAACCAATACCTGTTTTTAAAATGTTCTACTTAACTCTTCAGACCTAGATTATACCTTGTCTTTAGAGTATACCTAGGTTTTCAAATAATCTCTAACATCAATTCTTGATACCTAATCATATCACGGTCAAAGTAAATTCATGTATAGTTGGCGTAAATATTACTGGATCTTGTGGGAGCTATTTTAGCAAATTAAATTAACTACTGCAAATAAATTAATTCATACAAATTATTATGATAGTACAATTTTAGAAGGAATCATTTGTCAAAATCTTAGCTTATTAACGGTTTAATACCTTGTCTTATAATATCTCCAACGTGTGACGCACGTAACTGTTGAAATTCGACAAATGCGGCTCATATTTGCTCGACGATGATCGCCATATCCAAAACAATCCCTAACATTTCAATACTATTTGTCTGTCTTAACATTATAACAATAATTAAATCGCTCTGTCTAACGCACTTGTCGACAAAATCATAAAGGGTACATGCAGTGCGTTGCATAAATAAACCAACTTCATGTTTTCAATTATCTGAACTTCTGGTAGGAAATTATGGACAGTATTTTTTGAACAATAAATCGGGAGTGTCTAAAGAATTAATTGTGTAAAAGAAAATTGAGGTATTCAGAAGTGGATACATGTTTATATGAAAATTTTTACTCGAAACAGTCAACACTGCCATTTTATAAAATATTTCCGTTCCTTCTGAAACACCTTGTTTCGAGCTGTTGCAAGTTGTTTTTGTATATCCTCAAAATAGTTGCTAGAGATTCCCATAAAATTTACCAAGGTGAAGCTTCAAGATTATCGCTTGTTGACAGAATTGGAGGATTCATTTAACATTTCGAAGCAGCAAACATCACGTACACGTCGTAAACCTGGTCGCTGTTGCTTTTCTTAACAGAACGTCTACGTAGTTACTATGTAGTTTACTGTCGGTCAAACTAATTACAAGTTCCGTTAGTTTGCTTGTCGACCAATTTCTCGGCAATATTAATTAAGAACGCGAATGCACAATAGAGTATAGCGCATCCAACTTGCATTTATGATGGCAGACGTGTTTCGGCAATTTCCCTGGGTCCATGGTCCCTTTAGTATACAGAATATTCATGCGATTAGCCTGACACTTAGCTCATCAATGCTACCTTTATGACATAAACGAAAGAAGAATTATTGATCTCAAGAAATCAAAAAACTTAGAGTTTACATGTATACGTTTGGAATTGGACACTATTTAAACGTTGATTGATGTGAAAATATTTGACAACTAAGAATGAAAATATTTGAATATAAAGAATCAAAATATTTAAAAACCAAGAATGAAAGTATTTAAAAACGAAGAATAAAAATATTGGAAATATATGAAAATATTTTAAAACATTCAATGATAATTTATTTCTGATCCTTGGAATAAGAATTTCAAATGATATTAAAATATTTAAAAATAACGAAGAATATGTAATTCTAATGCATTTGTATTTGAAATTAAAATCGATTTCATTATCTACCCACTGAATTCCTATTTATATTATAATAACTAAGAATATAATTCTTCATTACATTGATAGCAATAGTGTATTTTACTACATGCAATACAAATTAGTATTTTATAATATTTAAATGTATTAATTATTTTTAAATACTTTATTATATTTATAATTTATAATACTTTATGAATATTTGATAAAGTATTTTATTGTAAAATTTATTTTATATGCAATATGTTACAATATGCAATATAAATTATTCCACATTCCTTTGTATATAAAAGGATTAAAAGTTTAATGAATAATAATTCTTTTGCATTATACGAGAGTGGCTCTCGAATACACTTTGGAGAAATTGCAAAGTTGGTATTTGATATTAGGTCGCTGAATAAGGTCGTTAATATGGAAATCATTCTAAGAGTCCTCTTCAGATTTTAATGAGCGTTTGCTTGTTAACACATCCGCTACCACGATAATCATCGATGATGTTCGATGCGTCGAATAAGTACGAAATAAAAACAGTAGGGAGGTTTTGTATATTATTAAAATCCACTTTAATATGAATTGTAATATTTATTATGTAAATATGTAATTTAGTATAGGTTATAATACATTTAATGCAGATTATGTTGTAGTATATGTCTGATTTTAAAATCTGTCAAGTTTGATACAATTTCACAGTATAAATGATATATCTACATTTCCAAATTATCAAATTCACAAATTGAATTCGAAAATTTTCAAAATTCTGAATTTTTAAATTTCTGTTCTACATTTCTAAATTTTTCAATTTCTAAATTTCTCAATTTTCAGTTTCAAATTCTCAAATTGCTAAATTTCTAAATATTCAAATTCCCAAATTCCCAAATTTCAAATTCTCAAATTCTCTGCATCAAGTCTTCAAATGGTAAAATTACAAATTTTCGAATTTTCCAATTTCTACATTTCTAAATCTCCAAATTCGTCAAATTCTACGAATTCTACAAATTCTATAAATTCTATAAAATTTATAAAATTCTCTCAATTCTCTAAATTCTTTAAATTCAAAAAATTCTCCTAATTTCTTCTAATATCTCAAATTCTACAAATTCTATAAATTTTACAAATTCTACAAATATTACAAATTCTATAAACTACAAATTCTGCAAATTTTTTAAATTCCCCAAGTTTCCCGATTTCAAATAATATCAATAACACCTTTTTGCATTTGCAAAACTAAAACTTCCTTCGGAAGTAAATTGCTATTCAGCTTATCCTGAAATTCACGAAATTACAAAGAACTTCCTCTGTAAGTGAAAGCGCAAATTTTCATCAGCGTCTCGCATTTCCTTATACGAAGCAAGGATTAAAGTATATTAACAGAAATATCTACGAAAGTAATGAAATTCATTAGCGCTTCGTGGAGCCACAATGTTTTACTTGCAAATTAATTTTCGAAATTAAAATGTTGCAACAAAGTGCAACAAATAATGGTAACCAACAAGGAAACTACAGTCAGTTGAAAGTTTGGCATATTTCGCAGAAATTGGTCAGTATGTCGAGTTATAAAACAAGCAACTCATGTAATAACTAGCGAATGCAAATTTTAACCTCACAAATTTAGTAACGAGAAACTCTGTTCATTTTTCGTACGGTTTCTCGTTTGTTCGTTTTCCCGAAACGATGTTAATATTTCGCAGTAATTTTATGTATTACGTTACAGTTTTATACAATATAAAGAACTGACTGAAAATGGGTTAATTGGCTTTTGCAAAATCATGGATAAAATTCATATTTTTAATTTTAAAGTAAATTATTGAGGTTATTATAGTAATTGGATTACATAATTATTACGATAATTATAATAAGTATTCGGTCTAATTGATAATCATTATCATAATAATGATCAAATTTAATTATTGCAATTATCGTCATAATTATGTAATCCAAATATTATAATAATTTGAATAATTTACTTCAAAATTGAAAACATTATTATAACAATAATTTAATTTATTTATTATAAATATCATAATAATATGATTACAAGAAGATAAAGAGTAATTTACATCGTCCGGTATTGAACATTTATTTTTGATTTCAATTATAATTATAAATTAGATCGCACCGAGATTAAAATAGAATTTTGGTGTATTAATATCAGAACTTTTAATCGACAGTATTATATCAGAAATTAGAGAATATGAATATTTGTGAATATATGTACATGTATAGATGCATAGATACATATACATGTATATGTATAGATATATATAGATATATAAATATTTGAGTTGGTACAATGTTCCATATATTACAAATTGTGAATTATAAATACGTGATTTAACATCCTCATGTGTTAATTTGCATTCATTTGCTTTAGGTATGATTAATTCAAAAACTGGAAGGGACAATGAAATATGTAACAAAAATGATAATCGTAAATTAATTTGAAAATGTAAGTAATAATTCATAACAATAATAAAGCTGTACATAATAATTAATAATTGTCGCATGACAAAATGCGAATAAAATTAAATTAATAACAACAATGAATAATAAATCCATAATAGCAAGAAATATGTTTGTGTTTGGCAAGTAATAATGTTAAATCATTTGAGATTCATAAGTAAGCAGCGAAGAAATATTTTTTGTAACGTCATAAATAAAAATAAATATTTTATGTATGTCTCACTTTGTAAGAAAACTGCCTCAACTGTATTTTTATCAAAGTTGTAAATTATTAAATACAATTATCATTATACATTAT
This sequence comes from Megachile willughbiella, assembly GCA_945859595.2. Taxonomy (NCBI): domain Eukaryota; kingdom Metazoa; phylum Arthropoda; class Insecta; order Hymenoptera; family Megachilidae; genus Megachile; species Megachile willughbiella. Next base: position 13,277,277 of record OX243800.1, read on the forward strand.
ACATTAAAAATATTAATCTAAAAAACCTAACCCAACCTAGCATTTTTTATAATTCATTTTCTTTTATAATTCATCCTCTGACATTCATTTTTAATTATACTATAAAACATGTTAAGTTGGGTTGGGTTAGTATAGTATACCTCAAGTTATACGACCTGAAATGAAAATGATTGAAATGTGTTCATCTCGATTTATAAGTTTATAGTGAAATAATAAAATAGTGGGATAATATAATAGTATAATAGCATAGTATGTGAAGTAATAGATGAAAATTACGAGCTGTTTTAATATTCATTTGCCAGTTGCTGTATTTTCTTTTTATATTCAGATATTTATTATTATTTTACTACATATACATAGATACATATTATACATATATGGATTTATTTATACATATATAATTTTTAGCGTCGTTTTATTGTACATAGTTATATTTATTGGTTCTATATTAAATTGGTCACCGTGCGAATACTAATGTGTACTATTATTTGCTGGAAATTAATTAGTATACATGTAGTGACGCGTTAATTCATGAAGCTCGAATCAGAGACGAAACAGTAGTTTAATAATAGGATCATTAATTCGCAAACATCCTTTTATATGTGATTAGTATTTCCATTATACTTACGGTAAGGACAGCTCAATTATACGTTACAATCCGTTAAACTGAATAATTACATGCAAAACACCCCAGATGACCCCATCAGATTTTAACGAGCTTTTGCATATTCATAGATTACATCATTATGAGTTCTGGGAATTGCGATTTTGGAGAATTGGGGATTTGGGAATTTAACTTGACATTTGGGGCATCTGAATATTTGAGAATTCGGAAATTTGAAAATTTGAAAGTTTGAAAACAGAAATTTAGAAATTTGGAAATTGGGAATTTGAGAATGTGGAAATTTGGGACTTTCGGAATATCGAAATCTGAAAATTGGAGAAATTTGAATATTTCAGAATTCAAAAATTTGGGAATTTGAGAAATTCGGAATTTAAGAATTTGGGAATCTGAAAATTTGAGAATGTAAAAATTGTCGGAATTTGAAAATTGCAGATTTAAAAAATTTGAGAATTCAGAAATATAAACATTTGAAAACCTGGAAATTTATAAATTTAGAAACTCAGAAACTCAGAAACTTAGAAATTTGGGAGTTCCGAAATCTCGAAATTTGGAATTTTAAAATCTGTAACATTTTCAAATTTAAGAGTTTCCTAATTTGGAAATTTGACATTTCCGTAAACTGCAAATTTAGAGAAGAGATAGGTTTTCACAAATTCGTAAATTTGAAAATTTAAAGACTTGTTAATTTAGAAATTAAGAAATTTCGAATCTTATAAATCTGAAAGTACGATAATATGCAACATGTATTTCTCTTACCATATTGTAAAGGACATCGAGACAAATTCGCAACACATATAATATTTTTACTAACATATTACAAATATGTTAATACGTTATTTTTGTCCTGGAAGACGGAATGCATTTCAAACGTGCAATTAAATAAAGTGCATTTTTCTGATCTAGTCGCGTTACATTAAGTGATCTCTTCAGAGTCAAATATTGTTTACACTGTTTTAAAATGAAATACGACAAAAAGCTAAATACTTGACATATCATAAAATATTTGCATTCCACTCGATATTCTCTTCAATATTCTAAAGAAACTGTATTTCTACTTCTAAAACCCGAAGTGACCTCGATTTTGCCATGAAAACAAAGCGTTTTCAAATTGTTTTTTTACCGATATTGTACACTTTATACCCGACAACTCTTGTCAGCTTTTTATCACATGGCAAGTGTGTGAAAAATCGCGTTATAGGTAACACCCCGTATACAGACACTATATCGTTAACCAATATTCAACATACAATAGCTCCCCTTAATTTAAAAGTGGTGTAAAAAACAAATCCCTTGAAAATCGGTAAAATCCTCGATACAGGCGATGCACCTAACCCAATAAAAGCAGGCAAAATTATGCACGATTAGCCTAAATTCCGTGGTATTTATCGGTTTATTGGAAATCGACTCGAATGTTACGGCAGCATAGTGAGATTTGTCGTTGTGTCGTTTGAAAACCGAAGATAAATTGTAGACGGTAAATCTGCGTGGAAGTCATTCGAGAAATCCTTCGTTCGAGATAGCAGTGCTGGAAAATCCTTGATGAGGAACGTTACGATTGAAAGCCGCAAAACTATTTTCCGATAACGACCAGCACTCGGTTGGTGGGCTACATTTGTTCCAGGTTCGTCCTCTGATTGCGTGAGGCGCACGTTTTCCCCGGATGCATATTTTACTACGTTGACAGATTTATTGTAGGCATGGTTATCCGGCCGTGCCAGCTTCGTCCTTTATTTTATTATTTGTATTGTCATTTGTTTTTATTTCATTCGTCTCAAAGAGCCCCACACCTTCGGCTGTCAGTAGCACCCTGCTCGATAGACAGATGGCCAAGTTGTTCCATTATTAAACTGTGTGCTAGATCGATGTCGGAACCAGACACTTATTAAGGCACTTTTCAAGTGTCAAAAAACCTTTTGGTTTTGTTATGGCGTGAGCAAAGGTACAATTTTAAATTTGAAAGAAACTTTCGGGTATGCCCCGCTTCACTCGCTGACTTAACGGCGGGTGAATGTTGTATGTAAAAAAATGGATGTTGTTTTTTGCGTAACGAATAATGTAACACTTATTTATTAAGAATGGTGACAGTGAATTTTGATTGAATGTTTTGGTATTGAACCTTTTGAGTGTTTGTTGATTTCTGATGTTTCTTGGCATATTTTGCCATATTTAACACCTCTGTTCTCCCTTCCTTTGCGCCCTTGGCGTGGTACATTTTTGGAAGGGGAACAGGGTTGTCTTCATGGGGGAGGACGGCGGTACCTTGGAAATTCTGGGTTTTTCCAGAAATCCATGATGTGGTTCCTTGGGGACCTGGAACCGTTATTTTCCAGGCCCAAGTTACCCTTCGACCTTCGGGTCTTCAAGGTTTATGGCATGGCCTGTGCCGCTGAAGCCAAAAACTCTACCAATAAATGAATCAATAAATAAATTTACTAAAAACTAAAATTGTCACGTACCATCCTAATTCTGGCACACAGATGGTACGGATACTAAATCGAAGGTTTTCAAAAGCGGTTACTTTCTTTTGCCATGTCGTAAACCTCTTCTCAAAATTTCTATGTTTCATGTTACTTGTGATTGTTACACAGTAACAGGTTTTATACGTAAGGAATCGTTTACACTATGTCAGTAATGCTAGTGGCACAGACATGTGCAATACCTAGTGACAACTAGGTATTCGAATTTTTGTGCTTCTTACTTTGCATGTACCAGATCTGTGGTTAGAAAAAGAAGAAAAGGAACCATTTTCTCTTTCTAAAGACAGGCTTGGTACAGGCAAAGTGACAAACGCAAAAATTCGACTACCTACTGGCATGTGCCACTAGCACCCACTTTAGTTCCGAAAATAAAGTATAATATATAAAAATAAATTATAAATGTGAGCAAATATTTTCACAAATGAAATTTATGCTAAGCAAGAACAGGAACAGTTTAACTACCGAAAATTCCGATGCTTGTATTCGTCTTAAAATGACTAACTATAAACCAGACTTGACTAAATTGACGTCACAAGTTCAACATCAGGGGAGCCATTGATATCGAAGAGAAGGTTTATAAATAAAATTCATTCAACTATGTTTGTAAAATATATCTTATTATTTACTCAAAGACTATTTTAATACGAAAATATCTCTGACCCAAACGTCTTTTTAATACCCACATTTTGGTTGATTTTGACCCGCGACCAAAAAGGATTGCCGACCCCTGTGCTAGACTATACATTAGACTTAAGGCGACTTTCGAATATGGGCCCGATATCTAATATGTAAAAAGGACTAAAGACGGCGCCACTTGCCTTCTTCCGGTTTGTCGCTCTTCTGGTGCGACGCGTTCCTTTGTCGTGCTGTTATACACTCTGTATAAGTTTAGTCACTCTTAACCTAACCAAATGTTTATTCTCGTCCGTCATCAACTCCCAACATTACTCACAGTTCATCTTTCAATTCTCCTTTCTTTCTGCCGTCATAGTCATAGTTCATAGTACACTTCCCGAAACGCTCCTTTCTTTTCCACCTCCACGGCCACTATTCAGAGTGAGTTCCCAAAATTCTTAAATAGCTCTACTTTTCCGTCCTGCAGGCAGTCCTAGATTTTCCGGCCACGTTAACTGTTATAATCGTTTTCATCGTTTTGCCATAGTTTATAATAAAGTTATACTTTTCTACGAACGTCGATCTTTAAGTGCATTTATTTAAGTGATACCCTATCCAGTGAACACAGTTTTGAGAAACTGTTCCCAAACCGGGCATCACAGTGCGATTAAGGGAATCATGCATCCGTTCCAATCTAATTGTAAGTTTATTTTGCGTCTTTTTCGATTCAGAGTATTATAGTTTTATGCTCCATTGTATTTTCTTTTTGTTCGTTTATATTTACGTATTCTCTTAAATAAAAAATTGTTATTACAAAAAGAAATTTGGAATTTAGGAAATTTTGGGGCTTGAGAAAACGTAGTATAAATATTCAAAAGCATTGTTATTAAAAACATGTACAATTTTGTGAACAAAAAACAGAATTACGCATTTACAAAAAACTAGTTATATCACATTACTTTTTTACTCGAAACCATACGACTTTTATCCAACCCACTTTCTGCTGCCATTAACAGTTTGAAAAAGGTGGCATTTACAGTTTAAAATGGAACATCCAGTAAATTCGCTTTCAATGGCAGCATTATTTGACATTATGGTATTATGTGAGAGTGCAGCGGTACACCGCTGGTGGAAAATGATGTTCAATCGGAAGAGAAACTTCGAAAAACGTAGAAGGGGACGAGAAAAGGGGGTGCGTTTTTATCCCCTTTGTTACGACGATCAGCCACGTACAAAACGACGGGTAAATCGAGTCTCCAGCAGCTTTTATCCCTTTCCTACGTTGTTACGTCGTAACACGGTACGCGGAATCTCGCTTTAATTACTTTTCGAAAAACAAAAAGCCAGGATATAGCTTACGCTGAGGAGATTGAATTTTAACGTGCTAGACAAGAAACTTCGTGGAATCCAATTCGAACAACGTAACGATTCAAACTTTCCTGGCAAACACTTATCGCTGGACTCGAATCCGATAAAATTATTAATAAAACTTAATTGAACAACACGGTGCGCTGTGAGATAAATTTAAATCGTTTCAAGTATTTATTAACTTTCGAAAATAAATATCTATGCACTGTTTCAGTGTTCTTGGATAATATATCATAATTATTTATTATATAGTCTCATTCGTGTATCCCCAGAATATCTTTTTAATTGTGAAAACGCAGAAATTATTTCATACGTAATTTCACTTGTATTAAGTAATTCATATGTGATCTATGTTGGTCACGTAATATTTATATGAAACTTTTTCTGCGTTTTTTTTTTTTTTTTGAGTAAAAGAAATATTTTTGCAATTCCGTTTAAATTAGATACCCTGTATTTAGTTATACCGTTATAACTGTTTATTATATTATAATAATTATATTATATTATATTATATTATGTTATAATTATATGTTATACTTTATTATATTATATTATATTATAATAATAATAATATTATGTTTATAATATTTTTATTAGGTATATTATAGTCGTTGCAAGGTATATATAATATAATTATTTATAATTCCATTGTAAATCAAACTATGAATTGTAATTATAATATTGAATTGAATATGCTTGTAATCGAAACTTTTCTTGATAATGAATGGATAATATCCGTTTTATCAAATAATATATTATTTAACAAATATTAATATTCATTACTTATATTGATTTTATTAGAAAATTAATAAAAATATTATGTTAAAATATCTTTTATTTTATTTTTCATTTCATCTACTTTGATACTGTTATTTTTTTAATAAAATATGCATTCTGGTAATTTGTCTTGTCATATTAGTAATAAATACCAAGTAACAGTAATATTAATAAGGATTGACAATGATCGAGTCGGAATAAATTCTTGCCATCGATAATGGTTATCAGTGACAACAAAAATAATTAATGATGAATTATTAATTATAACAAAATAATTATTATTGACAATAAAGAAGACTTTCAGTCACCTGCGTTGGTTACGAAATGAAATGAAAAATTAAATAGGAAAATTAAATTTCATAGCTGATTGATAACCAAATAAATATTAATCATTTATACCTAATGGTTATCCGTCAACAGCATATATCCAATAAAGACAGAAATTAATATTTTGTAATTATTTTGATTATTATAACAAATAAGCATTATCTAATAGAAAAAATTTTTTAGTTATAAAAATTGAATCGCTATAAAACTATTAAAACGAGTAACATCATTTGATATAATTTATTAAAAAAACCATAGACAAATTAAAAAAAAATAATGTAACATAATATTTAACAGTTTTATTGTGGACGTTTATTTTCAATTAATTTAAATTAAGTATCGTTGTTTTCGTGGTTAAACTTCCATCGTATCAGGAAACAGATAAAGCAACCGAATATGATATTCGAGTGTGCGTCACCTGATATTCATTGACGTTATTCATGACGAAACCGTTCTGAAATATATTTAAAATTATTTCACCGGTTTTTCGTTCCAACACGAGACAGCAGCAATCATTTCAGCCCAATAATTTACCGCGACTCATTAATTTAACGCAAACTGTAGCTTGAGAAACTCTGTTCTGTTTAACTTCATTTTCAATTCAAATGTATTTGAAAAATGAAACAAAAATATTGCGAAACAGTATTTATTGCGAGAAATCGTAATATTGTAGGTGTTAGTTAACTCGATTTCATATCACATTTATTCGGTCATATTTATTTATTCATGTCGTTACGTTTCAACGTATTAATGTACGAACGCGTTCTGTGTGCATACATTAAGCTACAGAACAGTGTTTCAACATTGTGACGTGTATTATGAACATTTTCATGTATTTCTTGATTCGTAAAAGTAATTGAAAAAATGCTGTACGCTTTGCTAAAAGAGAGGTTTTCTTCAAGTAAGAACAGATGTACAAAAACATGGAAATATATTAATTTCTGAAGTTTAAAGTTTACAGATCTTTAAATTGCTAAATTCTCCAATTTTGTAATTATTAAATTCCCAAATTTCAAACTTTCCAAATATTCAAATTTCTAACTTTCAAAATTTGCTTTGAAATTTCTATATTTCCAATTTGCAACATTCTGAATATTTAAAAATTCCAAATTTTTTAAATTTCAAAATTCTGAAAATGTTTCAAATTTTCGAGTTCAAAAATTCGAAAATTTCTGATTCTTCAAATATCTTACATTTTTATGTTTCAAAGTTGCCATATTTTCAAATTCTCATATTTTGAAATTTTCAAATTCACAAATTCCTAAACTATCCAAATTCACAAGTTTGTAAATTTCTAAATTTTCAAATTTGTACGTTTTAAAATTTTTATATTTTCGAATTCCCATATTTTGAAATTTTCAAATTCTCAAATTTTTCAAACTTCCAAATTCTTGAATTTTCCAATTTCAAAATTTCAAAATTTCTAAAATTTGCATGCATCTAATTTTTTTATTTTAACGTGATTTAATTTCTATACTTTCAAATTACCATATTTTGGATTTTTGCAATTGTCAAATTCCTGAATTTTTCAAATCCCTATGTATATAATTGCTGACCATTATATGTATGTATTTATACAATACATATATAGCAGTACATGTATATATGTATCGTATAAGATATCTTATGTCGCTTATGAGTATGAGTATACATATATGACTATACATATACATATAAATATATACATATTTATAAATGTGTATGTAAAGTCATGTATACCAAAACTCCGTTTTATTTATTGTATAGTACAGATTTATTCGAACCAAACGCTTCGACGTGTACGTACACGTCATACGTATAAGCATTTCGAATATCAATAAAATATCGATAATTTACCGATACTATAGCGGTGTCTATTCTACTCTACTCTACCTTACATTTAAATATTTAATACAAATAACTAAACAATCATGTCACATACGTAAGCATATTTTACATAGGTGACATAAATATATTTTTTACTTTCGACATTTTAAAATAATTTTATATTTCTTAACTACAGCTTATACATCTGGCGATAATTTTTAAACAATGTTTTATACATGTTGCGTGCACGATCAGGTATAACGTAATGTCAAGTTAATTGCTACACATGTGCTGATTTCAAAGCATGTAATTATAAGTATAAAGACATAAAACATAATTGCGTGTCATTATACGACGCGTAGCGCGTGAAATCACAACAACACGATTACATTTACTAAAAAAAATATATAAAAATTACTAAAACATTTCAACTCCTTATTTTTCGTCAGTTAGTTGTGTGGTTTTGAACGGAAAAATAACTTGGCAAAGTTAAAGAGAATGGTTTTCTGGTAATCAGATAATTGGTATTAAAATTCTTGTACGACTAATTAAACAATTTGGAAAAAAATATCTTTGAATTTATATGTATAAGCGAAAATAATAGTGACATAGCATTAAATAAATATTACTAATTTGAAAATATTTATTAGAATTATGTACTTAAATATAGAAGAATTAAATAAAATTGAAAATTTGCAATACACGTTTGGAGAAAATAAACAAAAAATTATAATTGTAAAATTGTATTAAAGGCGATAAATAATTGCAATAATTTAATTATTACACCTTTGTACTTTCACAGATAGAAATAATAATAACTTAAGAAAAAGTAAATAGTTCTACTTTTTTATTAAATTTCCTTTAAAAACTTGCCAATGTAAAGCTACAAGGTACTACATTTTAAGAATGCTGTTGTATATAAAAAGAGAACAAACTAATGAAATGTTATGTGTGCATTAAATAAGGTAAGTACCAATCTCAAATGTTAACAAAATTTATAAGCTGTGCACTAACAAATAATTTTATTAATTTTATTAATCTAACTTCATAAAAATCAATTTTATGTATCTTATTTTATACATTTCATAAACTTCACAAATTCTATAAATCGTATAAATTATACAAGTTCTATACATTGTACAAATTATATAAATTGTAGTAATTGTATAAAATGTATAAATTGTATAAATTGTATAAATTGTATAAATTGTATAAATTGTATAAATCGTATAAATTGTATAAATTGTATAAATTATATAAATTGTAGTAATTGTATAAAATGTATAAATTGTATAAATTGTATAAACTGTATAAACTGTAGAAACTGCATATACTGGTATAAATTATATAAAATGTATAAACTATATAAACAGTATAAACTGCAGAAACTGCATATACTGGTATAAATTGTATGAATTGTATAAATTGAATAAATTGTATAAATTGCATGAACTGTATGAGTTGTATAATTGACATAAATTTTCTAGATTTCATGAATCATATAAACATAGTTAATGCTATAAACTCTTAAAGTGGCTATAATTTATGACATTCTGAAATTGGCCTTCAAATACGTTACAAGGTAACACATTTATCTTTTTCTTACGAAAGTTCTCCGAATCCCAGAAGGCAACAGAATTGTCACGTGTACGTACTGCCGTTGATTGACAGTCGATTAACCTTGTACCAGATCGAAAATAAATAAGCTTCGGCGGATAGAAAGGAAAGTTCGCGAGGAGGAGGAAATAAAAACAAAGGAAAAGAGGCAAGTTGAAAACGTAAGTCAAGTCGTGGCACAACTGTGCGTGTTAGCACAAGGGATTTGCCAGGAAATGGAAAAGCTTCGAACGCTGAAATCCCTTACCTCCATGCGGAAGTTTCAAATACCGGGGCGAAGGAAAATGAATATTACTGGCAGACAGAAGGCTTGCCAGACAACAGTCCATTCGCGAGTAATTTCAAAGCGTTCAGAACACAAACGATCCCGTTCTTTGTGCTTTCAATGAAGCTTTCTTTCCTGTTGATAACAGTTTAAAGAAATGGAATTAATCTAACAAAAGTTTTTACACTTCATCAAATAAATAAACGAGCTGTAAAAGATGCTTAACGTAATATTAATACATATAACTTTATAGGTATAGGATTTATAAAATATGAAAAACTAGGTGATATTCTGTACATAAATATTATAAATATTTAAATTCGTGAAAAATTGTAACGAAAATTTGTTTACAGTGTTCTGAAAATTTCGAAATTGGGAATTTGGAAATTTGGAACTTTGGAAATTTGGAATTTGAAAATTTGGAAGTTTGAAATATGGAAACTTGGAAATTTAGAATTTGGAAATTTGAAAATTTGGAATTTGGAAATTTTGAATTCGGAAATTAAAATTTGTGTATTTGGAATTTTTTGAAATTGGGAATTTGGAATTTAGAAATATGGAATTTTGAATTTGAAATATGGAAATTTAGAATTTGGAAAATTGGAAATTTGGAAATTGGGAATTGGGAAATTTGGAAGTCGAAAATGTGGAATTTGAAAATTTGGAAGTTTTAAATATGAAAATTTAGAATTTGGAAATTTGGAACTGGAAATTTGGAATTTGAAAATTTGGAAGTTTGAAATATGGAAATTTGGAAATTTTGAATTCGGAAATTAAAATTTGTGTATTTGGAATTTTTTGAAATTGGGAATTTAGAAATATGGAATTTTGAATTTGAAATTTGGAAATTTTGAATGCGGAACTTAAAATTTATGTACTTGGAATTTGAAATTTGGAATCTGAATCACCAGTAGAAATTAATTTTCTCATCATTGTTACATTGTGTGTCGGTGTAAAAGTGGCAATATAACGAAAGTCTACTGTATTGAATTATCTAAATAGTTTTCTCCGTAATCCAGTAGCAAAAGTTTCCCAGTATTCTTTAAAAATTCCCGTGATCTGAAACAGTATTTGAGTGCTACCAAAATTCGTAAAAATCTTTATACAGATGGCAATATAACGAGAGTTTACTATACCAAGGCCATTAAAAGTTCTTCCAAATATATCACACTGCTTTCTATAAATTCCTATATTCTAGTTATATTTTAACTAGTGTTAAAATAGTGGTCATGAAAAACTATGTACAAGTGGCGATATAACAAGAATCCACTAAATAGAGTTTGTCAACAGTTTTCTGGCATATTCTGCTGCAGTTGCTATGATTTCCCATGTTCATCGGCAATAAGCCAACATCATTATTCTACATGAAAATTTGTGCAAGAACGGCAATATAACGGGAGTCTACTGTACTGAATTCGTAAAAAATTCTTCCCCTTATGTTGTATTAGTTTATATGAATTCCTATATTCTGCGCTAATATTAAAATATCGTTATCGGCCATGAAGATATATGCTAAGGTGGCAATATAATGAGAGTCTACTAAATTTTGTTAGCCAAACGTTTTCTAGCTTATACTGCTGTAGTTGCTATAATTTTCCATGTTCGACAGTAGTGAACCAATATGTTTATTCCCCGTGAAAATCTATGCAAGAACGGCAATATAACAAAAGTATAATATACTGAGTTCATTAAAAATTCTCCCGTGTATATTGTACTAATTTGTACGATGTCCTATGTTATTAGTATTAAAATATTTTTATTGGATATAGAAACCTATGCAGAGGTGGTAATGTAATGAATGTTTTCATCGTACGTGAAAATTTATGGAAAAATGGCAATATAACGAAAGTCTACTGTAGCAGCACGTCGAAACCGAGCACACCTATGATACTTTATAACTATTTCAGCAGGAGCAACTTCTGCAGCGGTGAAAGCGTCGTCTCATGGTATTTTCTTTAAAAAATTTAAATCCTGCTGTCCCGAAGCTGTCACAGGAAGAATAAAAAGAGGCGAACGAGAATAAAGTTATATGCCAGACCAACTTTGAAATCTAATTTCATGCGCACGGAAAGACATACATGCATACGTGCGTCGAAAGCATTCGATGCGGGTTGGCGGATTTTTCTTTTCAAGGGAATTCTTCAAAAAGAGCAAACATTCCGTCAAAGACACTATTTTCTAGTTTTTAATAAAAACATAGAAGTGTTACAATATTTCTCACTGTGGCATAAAAAGTTCCTAATGGATGACTTGGTCCTATCTTAAAGATGCTTTTAGCATTATACTCTGGGGAATATTTTACGATCGATACGTCGAAACCGATATCTTGAAAGCACTATAGTGTAACAACATATATGTATTATCATATTCATTTATAATACTCTTATACAAGGATCGAATGATTAATTCGATGGCTGATAATAGATGTTGATATCTACCTTCTACATCGATTAAATGGATAATTGTTCCATTGTATCTTAATGGTATTAATTATTCGAGAGAACGATTCATGTAATAAAATATTAATAACAATAAAATGGCTATTATTTTAATTCGTACAGTAATCCACGTGTATGCATATTTCATCGTGCTAATATTTAGAGTATTGTCGGGGTTACAAATAATTAATCAGGCTTCCAATTTAATTTACGAAATAACAGAGAACATTTCTGTAATAAGCAATTAAACTTTCTTTAATTCAGAATTAAATTGCAAGTATACTTTGATTAGTTTGAATTCACTAATTTTAATTTAATTTAATTCTTCGATGAAAAATTAAGTGAGTTTCTAATTGAAAATTTGTATTTGTAATTAAAATATTTTAAATTAATATGCATAATGAAAGAAGAAACAGGTAAAGTTAGAAACTTTAAAATTTTCAAAATCATTAATTTCGATATTGTCGATTTTTCCAATTACCAAATGTATAAAATACAAAGTTTTGAAATTCTACAATTCTGCATTCCTCAATTTTCACGTTATCAAGTTTTGAAATTATTAAATTATTAAATTTTCAGAATTTTAATTCAGAAATGGTCAAATACAATATTTATATTTTCTAATTTTTTATTTAGAAATAATTAAATCATTAAATTCCTAAACATCCAAATTCTTGACTTTTTACATTATTAAGCTTTTAAATTTTCACATTTCCAAAATCTCAAATACAAAGTTACCAAATTTCTAAATTTAAAAAATCGAAAACTTTAAAATTCCAAAAATTCCAAATGACCAGATTTCTACATTTCTAAATTCGCAAACTTCCAAATTATTAAATTACATTTCCAAATGAGGAGGATTCGAAATGAATTTCTGGATTATCAAATTTCTACATCTCAAACTGCAAAATTTTGAATTTTAAAGTTATCGAATTTGAAAATCCGAACTTCTGAACTCTTATATTTTCAAATTATTATATTATCAGGTCCACAGATTTGTAAATGTAAATATTTTGAAAATCTTAAATTTTCAAATATGTAAACCGCACAATGTTCAATTACCTTATGTTTCAAAATTTCAAAATTCCAAATTATCAAATTTTTTATTTTGAAATTTACAAAATTTAAAAATCTTAACTATCCAAGTCCCTAAATTCATTCATCTTCAATGCGTAAATTGCAAAATTTTTAAATTTGAATATTCAGAAAATTTCTAAATTTGAAAATTAGAAAATTTGGATATTTGGAAAATTTCAAAAATCTTCAAATCCCAACAGTCCAAATCCCTAAATTTACTAATTTTTAATTCATAAATTACCAAATATGTAAAAAATTTGGACATTTCCAAAATTTCTACATTTTTTAAGTCTCAACCATCCAAATCCTTAGACTCTCGAATTTCTAATTCTCAAATCACCAAATTTCTAAGATTGAATATTTGAAAGTTTAAAAATTGGAAAATCTGAAAAATTTCGAAATTCTCAAATGTCCGTACCTTTAAATTCCTAAATACTAAAAAAAAAAATAATATATTTAAAGTTGTACTTCCACAACGATACTGTATACTGAAACATACAGAAAAGTGCATGTATAGCGATGTAACGATTATAAATAATTTGAAAAATGATATTACGATACACCATTGTAAAGAAATAGCCAGGTTGTATAACCCTCCATAAACTCACCATCTTTATTTCCCTATTTCGTGTTAACACGCTAACGCTAACATGCAGGTTCTAATGAATCCTTCTATAGCTGCGCGCTCTTATAAAGTTATTATCTTTACCTGGTTTAATATTGATTACAAACGTAGTGTAAACAGTATCGTAGCGCAAAATACTATTTTTAAAGGATTTTATTGTATTTTATATCGAACGTACTCGTCGAGGCTCGGCAATAAAAGCTAATCGATTAACACATACATTTCTATCTTCGTATAAATCTGTAAAGGGATTATTTCACGTAAAGGGGTTACATGTTATACTTTGCACAATCAATATTCCGTTCCTAAACATTATTCAAATTTTTTTTATTTATGATTACATTCAATTTCGTTTTTATTCTTAGAATGTTACGAAACTTTATACTATTAATACATTACAAATTCGATTAAAGTTATATATAAAATTTGGAAGATTTTGTTTTGTTTTTAATGAATATCGGAAGCTAAAAATATTACTCGATTAATCACATGATAGAGCATAATTAAATTCTCTTATTTTCTCAAATTTTCCACAAAAACGTTTTTTTCGTTTTAAAAGGAAGTTCTTTGAATTTTTCAAATTTTCCACGCAAATCACCTTTACCGTATTTAGAAGGGGTGGAACTTCTTTGAGGTTTTCAATTTTTCCATGAAAACCATCCTTATTTATTTTAAAAGGGGTGGATGCTTGGTTAGTATACATACGTGTTCGGATTAAATGAATACGCGCTGCTATTTCTCTAATTAATGAAGATGCGAAAAAATGTTTCATACGAAAGATTATCCGATTCAAAGAACCTGAATTTCTACATTCTGATTTATAAATTAATCAGCATCAGTTTTTTAAAACGAAACTCAACATTATTTTAAAAACATTATAATAATTTACAATGCTTAATGCATACTGTATAATATATTAACTATGAGAGTATAATTAATTACGCATAAATAATAATACATAATATGTATACATTATGTGTATAGTGTATACATATTAATTACGTATAAATAATTATATCATGTAAATACATTAATTACACATAAATAATTATATAATATATGTAATTAATGACGTATAAATAATTATACATTTAGTTACATTAATTATGTATAAATTATGTGTATAGTGCTTCCACATTAATTATATATAAATAATTCAAATTGGTATCATAAAATTAAGATAACTATTCAGAATGACGTATACTCCCTATTTTTTGTAAATTAAATTTCATTGGGGTAGATACTTTGTCGTCTTTACACACGTAACATATTGCCGTATTTACATAAACATTTAGTGCTGTTCTATCTACATGTTCTCTCAATTAAATTCTTAATTTAAATTACTAATTTCGAAATTTGAAAACCCTTTTGTCTACATTTTACATTCTTAAAATCATTAAAATACGTAAGTCATGGAAAATATATATTTTTTTACGGTCACATGTGTGACGATGTACATATATTGTGATCATATTAATTATATTACATTCACTTTTGAGAGAAACAGAAGATATTTTGGTTTAATTATACAAAGGAGTAAAATCGTGCAAGCTCGTTGCCACTATTTAACCGAATATGTATTAAACATGACCCTTCAAAAAGTTTTCGTTCTATGTTACGCTAACTGAATCGGAATGCCTGGTTAAGCACAATCAATAACCTTTCCGTGGTATTATTTAAATATTCGGGTAAAACAGATTAGCATATTGAATTACTGTAACCGATGCATCAATTCCTATGCAATTACACGTGTACTTCTATCTGTATATAAATAGAAACACATCATTGCTATCATTGGAGATTGAACTCACGTTGCTGAATTGATTTATACATCCCGTGTAAACCAAATATATCGTTCTGATAATGATGAGGAACATTCTGCTAAATGGCAACATATGAATTACATCGTCGAAACAAGTTGTCATGAAAAATAATATCGTAAAATAACCTCTGGTATCTCTTGAAATATTGAAAATTAACTTCAAGATGTAATTTGCTTTATTAATTTTTTGCACTCGAAAGGTGATATTCCGCTTAACACAATGGAAATAATCATTTACAGTAATACATATATTTGTGACGTATAATAGTATAATAATGTACAAGTATAAACATAAGCAAAGAGTAGTAGCAATTGATAGTAGAGAAGTGAAAATTTCAATAGTGTTTGTTAAACTTTACAAAAGGTTTTAAAATTGCTGCTTGCAAACAATACCTTCGAGTTTTTCTTGAGATTCATGTGGATTCAAGAAACGGAAACTGTTGGGAAAGAAAATAACCACCTGAATCTAAGTGGATTCGTGCAAACAAATATGGCGGATGTGTACCTTTAACAAGAGGTTCATAATGAAAGTTTATTGGGAGAAGTTGTAAGGAACAATAATAATTTGTTAAATTATATGATATTAAAATTATAATTATATAATATCGTTCAAAATACTTATACTTCTTTCATTATCGTAAATTAGTACGATTACGTTTATTTACAACAGAAATACATGAATGTCGGCCATTTTTATTAGTTCACGCTAACCATTAGTGTCACGTTTTTATTTTATTTTCTATGCGATTATGATTTGTACTATCTATAGAAATAAACGTTTGAATACACAATACAATAAGATTAGTATATGTATATATTCATTTAAAACTGTTTTGATCAATTTCAGTCTTACTCTGATAATTTTATTTGTATCGGTTTCTAATCTTCGATAAATTTATGATAGTGTGACTGTGCATATATGTAAATTAAATAAAGTGTGATTTTTATGTTACGTCCAGATATTATTTTTGACTAAACATGTACTTAAATTACATACAACATTAAAATTGATTTTATAAAAGTCTGCAACGTTGTTGATCCACAGTTAAAAAGTTAAATCAATATTTTAATTTTGGGATGTTAAATAAAACATATATTATAAAAATATAATACTATTTCATATTCAACTAATTACTATCTAGTCATTGGATAAATTTATTCATTTGTAAATTAAACTTCATTCATTCATTTCAAAGCGTCAACACATTTGTATCAATATTAGCCATCACATTCATCTATTAACGCATTTGAATTCAACATTCATTAGAGTGGAGTCAGAACGTATCCATATTAATGCTTCACACATAACGTAACGTCTACACTTTCGTGCATAATTTATGACAAACGTTCAAATACCAAATTTCAATAGAACATCTATTGCAAAGAACAAATTGTAACAAGTAACACTTCTTAGGTAATAGCGCTAATAATGTAATATTTTATATAATAACGCTTATTAGATGAATTTTACTGAAATATCAATGATTTATTGTAAAAAGAAATAAAAAATTTTCTATATACAGTGATGTGAAAAAGTATTTGCAACTTTTCTATGTAACAAATACATTTTTTGGAATAAATAAATAAATAAATAGCATTGGATTTTTAATGTATAATTTTATTCTCTATTAAATATTAAAATAATCTAGCATAAATGGTACCATAGTCTTTTTAATCATTAACAAGATTTAATTATAGTTATCAATGAAGGATCAACAATATAAAACTTCTCTTCGTGGTACAATAAATAAAAAAATAAGTAATATTAATATTTGTAACGCATTCATTTACGAATAATTATGTGGATTATTAAGTATTAAAGATATTCTATCCTGATTGCTATTGTAGTTTTTCAAATCTTAAAGAATAATATTTAATAAATTATTGTTGATCATCAACGAAATGTTAAAAGGTAATCAAAAATGATTTCCCTCCCTTATTCAAAATGGTGTCACATTGGCAGATAACCCAGCGTTAATATTACCTACCAGTTTCACTTTCAAATGGGTCACATTTATAATTTTCGTTGAAATCATTCAGCGTCATATATTTTTTAACGAAATAAACCACAATTCGTAATTAATTTTCAAATAACAGTGTTAAGGGGTTCTGCACTGATACTAAAACAAGAACCGTGTCGACTTCGTTGAGCATTTATCAGAAACTGAACTAGAGCTTGCAAGCTGATAATAGAAATCAGAAATTATACATAGACAGACCTGCAGATCTTAGCTCATATTGTTCTGCCACCAATATTATACAATTTATAGTTCTTCACAGTATTTGTTCCGTCGCGAACTCCGACCTTTATCGCGACGAAAGAATTTATTACAGGGTTTGAGTGGTTCGACGCGTAGACCACCGTCATTACCTATATACCTCGAAATACAGGTCACTGAGGACCCCTTTTGTCTAGTAAGTCCCGTTCGGACCGGTCCCAACGTCACCGTGAACTTGCCATAAATCGGCTAACGACGATACATTCTTTTTCTCGGTCTTTCAAAAACAAGGATAGATTTTTCTTGACCATCACCCAATGATGTGCGAGGGTGTTCGGGCGAATTTTTATACATCGAAGTCAGTCAGTCGTTGAGCCTTGTGCGGATCGGATCGAAAGTACAACCTCCGTGTGTCCCGAAATAACAGACAAACTTCGTGTATCGCGGAATAACATACAAACTCCATGCATCGTGGAGTGACGTAAAATATCCAGTGCAGGGTGGATTCCAAATACAATCATAACACTATTCGAGCGGGACCCTGCTGCACTCCTCGAATAGGCCAGTGTAGAGTGGTAAAGATCGCAACACAACATTATCCGAGTGGGACCCTACACTCCTCGGATAAACCAATGTAGGGTGGTAAAGAACGCAAAACATCATTCGAGTGGGACCCTACACTCCTCGAATAAATCATCGTCGACAATCCTACGTAATGTAGATTGTAACACAAACGCATCAGCATTTGAGTGAGACCTTGTGCTCCTCAAATCAACAATCAAACATACTCAATCAGATGAACACATTTCACTGTCTAATCACGACAAATATATATATCTAAAAAGGGTTTTTTATGCCGCAAGGCTTTTTCCCTGAAATCATATTACTCGAGCCAATAAATTATTATTGATTTTTCAGGCTCAAATTTGTCTAGTTAATTTTTTATTAACCCTCCTCCTCATCCATCTTTTAACATTATTTTGAAACACGAAATTTCTCCATATTGGAAAGATTTCGACGAAACAGTATTGTATTACTAAAACTTACCGGAGTTAAATTGTACCGTAATATATTCTAAAAATAATTTCACCCAAGGTTGACTTGCAGCAGTGACTTGCACCACTTATACCATTAGACTTGCACCACTATCAAAATAAACATCTTTCCAATACCGTTAATCACCCAAACTTCCAGCATCCAAATATTAGCAAATTTGAATTATTTTCATTATAGATTGCTCGCAGACAAAAATATCATATCAAGTCTTATCTCCATTTTTTTTTAACTGGACTTGCTCCACTTTCAAAATAAATAATTATTGCGCGATATTGAATGTGAAACTGATTGGACTTATCATGTTGCAGAAGCAGCAATTGGCTTTCTGAGGGAGCAAGTATCTCGGATATTCGCCGCATTTCGTACGTGGAAGTTTGACTGACCGTTCAACCAGTTAGTTACCACACACGTTTTGGCTTTCAGTAGAGCAAACGCGTCTGAAAACAGTTAGTGGTTAGACCTAGCTTGGACCTTATGTTAGTGACACACCACAAACATTTACCGTCTCCCCATTTGACTCACTTTCCATATCAATGGTGTTGCTAAGGCGTCCCATCTTGATCGATTATACTTCTGCTTTTATAAACCGTTTAGATACCAAAATGACTAAGTGATTTTACAAGTAAAAAAAAAGAAAAAGAAAATAAAAAGTAAAAAAGGAAAGGAATGACACTTTTGTAGACTTGATCACTTTGGCAACAGAATAGATGAATTAATATTTAAAAATTGTTCTGTAATGAAGTTATAGAGAAATAATTATGCACTTATGCAGAATAGGTAGGAGCTAAATTGAGGAAAAAATTCATATTAACTTTTTATATAGGATATAACAGTTAATATTAAGCTTTTATCGAGAGTATAAAAATTAACATTAAATTTTTGTTTATACTAATACAAGTTAATATTACATTTTAATTAAAGCTACAAAAATAAATATTAAATTTTTATTGAGACAACAAAAATTGGTATTAAATTTTTGTTCAGACTAATACATATTAATATTACATTTCAATCAAGGCTATACAAATTAATACTATCTTTTTACTGATGATATAAAAATTATTATTTTAATAAAATTTTTAATGTAAAGAGTTAAAATTTTAGCTAAACACTCTTGAGGTACAACAGTTTCAAGAAAAAAAATAGGATAGAAGAGGTTAAAATTGCATCTAAATTGTCTTGGGTCATTTCATATCTCAGTGCGACTGTTAAGAATTAAGTGAAATTGTTATTGAAAAAGAGGACCTTATTTTTTAGAGAATATGATCTGTTAAACGTTCGCAAGTGTTCATAAATTGAATGTTACCGCGCTATACACTGGATAAGAAATAATAACTCGAGCGTAATATATTCAGCAGAAAATATGCATAGTGGTGATAGAAAGGGGTAGAGGGTAAAAAGTACTTACACAAATTACACAATTATCGCGTACATGCGGTTCGCTCTACAAGCTTTCGCATATAACCGGATATAAGACCAAAAAACAGTTCAGCAATATGAGTTGCAACTCTCAGGTCATCCAATAAGTAATGCGAGTAAAGCGGAAACTCGGCAATAAAGCAATGAAATATTGTCTCTCTAAACAGGTATATCTCGCTGGGATAAATATACGTAGGAGTTCGTGCTTTTTGTTTATGTTTATGTGCAGTGCTGATGAATAACGTGTCTCTACGATGGATCAAAATTGAAAGCTTAATAATAAACAATTACATTGAAAAGAGACTAATTTAATGCTGTAAAAGTTATTGTATAAATTCGACAGATACGATAATAAATTACAGATATATCAGTATTAATAAATAACAAATGTTACTATAATTTATTGTAAATTATTATTACAAATTGTTATAACCTGCTATGAATTATTATAACGCATTATAAGGTATTATAAAGCATCATGTAAATTATAATAAGTTATTATAAATTATTATAGATTATTTAGTATAGATTATTAGAAATTATTATAAATGATTATAAACGATAATGTAATTGTTATATTAATATAATTGTTATAACTTGTATAAATTATTATAACATATTGCAAATTATTATAAATCATCATAAATTACTATGAATGAATACAAATCATTAGAAATTATTATAAATGTTTTTAATTGATTATAATTACAAATGACTACAAACAATTCTAAATGATCAAATGTGATTACAAATTATTACAAGCTGATGTAAATCATTACAAATTATTATAAACTATTATAAATTCATATAAATATTACAAATTATTAACGGATGTTAATGTTACAAAAATATTATTTA
Source organism: Megachile willughbiella (assembly GCA_945859595.2). Classification (NCBI taxonomy): domain Eukaryota; kingdom Metazoa; phylum Arthropoda; class Insecta; order Hymenoptera; family Megachilidae; genus Megachile; species Megachile willughbiella. The sequence goes on from OX243800.1 coordinate 13,298,668, forward strand.
GATACCAAATACACGATTTTGAAAATAGAAATTCAAATAGGGATTGATGACATAAAAGATTGCAGTGCAATTATGGTACATTAGTTTGAAAATGAATCTTTAACCGAGAAAGACTACGTAAATTTCTCATTAATATTCTTAATAAAGAAAGGTTAGTTACCAATTATAGCAAACGATGATTGATTTCAGAGTCTCTATAGTTTGGTGACCTAAAACGACCGCAAACTAGCATCTATAATGTATTACATTAATTTAAAGTTTAATATTCCTTAATTTCAAAATATCGATTGCTAAATAACATATTCTATTGTGTACTGTATGTATTCGCGCATGATAAATTGTACTAAGGAAAATGGTGATGTCGAGGATAGAAAAATAATCATTTTCTGATTTTTTAAATCTAGAAATTTGTGGTAATGGAGATTGGTAAGGTTGAGCTTTTGAAAAGTTGGAGAATTTGAGAAATTGCTAAATATTTGAGAATTTGAGGATTTAAAAATATAGGAATTCGAAAAGTTAAACATTTGAAAGTTTGAGTATTTGAAAATTTGGAGATTTTACGACTTGGAATTTGAAAGTTTGCGGAATTTGGACATTTGGGAATTTAGGATGTGGGGAATTGAATTTGTGGATTTAAAAATGTAGGAATTCGAAAATTTAGTCATTTGAAAGTTTGAGTATTTGAAAATTTGGAGATTTATTGATTTGGAACTTGCAAATTCGGGAAATATGGATATTTTGGAATTTTGGAAATTTGGAAACTTGAAAATTTAGGTGTTTTGAATATTTGAGGAATTGAATAAGTGGAAATTTAAAAATATGGAAGTTTCAAAATGTAAGGAAGCTAAATACTTGTAAATTTGAGAATACAAGAACTTGGAGATTTAAGAATTTGGAAATTTGGAAATTTGAAAATTTGAAAATTTGAGAATTCGAGTGTCTAATTATTATTTGCAAAATTTGAGAATTTGAAAATTTGAGAATTTGAAAAATTGAGAATTTGAAGATTTGAAAATTTGAAAATTCGAGAATTTAAGGATTTGATAATTTGGAAAGAGAAACTTAAGAATTTTGAAAAGTTAGAAATTTTAAATTATGGAATTTGCCCACTTTTAGACTGTATTAACTGGAAATTTGGGTATCTGACAGTTACTAAGCTAAGAATTTAGAAACTTAGATCTCTGAAGATGTAGAATATTAGAAATCTACAAAGTTAATGATTTAGAAATAAAAAAATTACAAATTGGCATGTTTCACTCTGCAAAATTTAAGTTTCTATTTCAAACAAATATGTATACATTGCACTGGACTGTACAGAGTAATCGATAGGGCGATTTTCTGGCAATCAGCCAGATCGTATTAAGAACATTTATGAAACGTTTGCGTAGTCATTTTCAATGACCTTTAGCTTGAAACTGATATATCGCAAGTTCTATTTCATGGTATTTTTAGGTCATTCTATTGATCCAGACTTTTAACATCCCAAACTCGGTTGCATATTATGCAACAACTTGAATTATTTTTATGTATATATTTTATTTTAATAATATCAGTATCATTATTCAATATTTTATTTAAACTTTTTACGGTGGAATTTAAAGTAATACATTTAGTATTTCTTCACTTATTATTTGTGCAAAACAACAAATTACAACAAATATTATTTACGATTATTACAGATCAGTTTCATTAGAAGAAATTAATTTTTCTCAATTAATATTACAATTGTCAAAATTATCTATTATCTTCAATTTCTTTATTTTGTTATTAAATTTAATGATCATACGTGCGTATGAAAATAACTAGTATATTTGATAACAGCATGAATCAAATTTTAATTTATTTCGTATAACAAATATTTTTAAACTTTATACAAGAATTTTAACATAATTTAAAATATATTAAAATTAGGCACCAGTAGAAATTATACATAGAAAATGCAATTGTATCATTTTTGATCATGTAATTGCCCAAATCTAGATGCATTTTTACGCTCCGACAGATTTTGGGAGGCCCGTTATAAACTGAAAGTTTGTTCTCTGCGACGGGTAATTTTTATGGGTTGGACGTCTAATCTGAGGGTGGACAGCCTACTTAGGTATCCTTCCTGAAGAATATCTAAGTGCACTTTTCCACTTCAAAGAACTTTGAAAGGTGTCCTAACTTCAACTAGAACATGGTTTCTTCATTAATAAAGTGTAGTTTGCTGGGAGTCAAAATGTAATATGAATAACATAGATAAGCTTCATAAAGAATAAATAAGCGCATTATTGGGTGTGAAAATTATTATGAGATTTGTTACTCTTATATTTAGAATTGGATTTCTCTATCGATGAGTGACGTTTCCGGGGGATAATCTGAGAATAGTCAACTAACTCAGATAATCTTACTGAAGAATTTCCAAGTGCATTTCTGCGTTTAAAAAAATCTTACAAAGATTATTACATGTATAACTGGAACTTGGTTTTATTGATTAGAGGCAGTATTTTGAGGTTGGAAGTCTAGTGTAAAGATGATCAGCAAACTCAGGTAACGTTCCTGTACAGTCCCTGGCCATCGAATTAGGACCACTATAAATTTTCAGCATTTTACACGCTTTTCGTAAAATTAAAAGGTTTGTTCAAATTGAAATGATATAATTTATTAGCTAGTAACATGATACACTACTACTGTACATGACATTACTAACACATGTTAATATCTGTGTTTCCACCCTTTGCTTTGGTGACAGCTTGTATCTGACATGCTCATACATTGATCATATACTTTATATCTTCGTTATTTTCCCAAATATCTGTAATTCTTTTCAACTCAGAGAATGTGGTTGGAGAGTTGTAAACTAGTCTTTTGAGTAGGCTGACATTTTCTATGGCATTTAAATTTCACCTGACGCGCTATCGATACTCGAGCCTAACGTAAACGCACGTTAATCACTCAACACACAATTTATTGTCACGATAGTAACAAATTGCTATCTATATATCTATATATCGTATATAATAATAATTTTGCAAGACCTAAGACAATTTCCCATATGTGACACAATATTATAGCCATAAGAGTGAAATGTTCGTACGTGGTCCTAATTCGATGGCCAAGGACTATGCAATGTCCAGATGTAACTTCGCTTCCGAAAAAGTTTTATGAGGGTTGATACTCGAGTACCAGGAAGCTTGCGCCAATTTTGATAAGAGGTGGGCTTTGGGGTTCAAAGTCGATCCTGAAGATGATTGGCTAACTCATATTGCTTTCATGAAGGAAACCTGTACCTATATTGGCAACCTCAGAAATCCTGGGTAGATTGCTTCTCATGCAGTTAGAGTTTAGCGTCACAATGTGATAATAATGCCACATTTCCTTAATGGGTGATTTCAAATTTGACGCCTTATATCTCAGAAGTCAGACTATAATGGCTTTCGCGAATGTCACTGTAGATTACATAGCGCCACTATAATGGCTCACTCTACTGTCTGACTCGCTTACCGTTTCAATTGAATGATCGTTTTCATATGCTTTAATTCGCACTTTTTTTGCCTTCACCACGTTTAATAAGAGTATTAACAAATCCCACAAAAGTACATTACATGTAAATAAAAGGGAACGCCAAGTAGTTTAGGCACCATGGGCGGAGTACCTCTTTGCACTAATATACGATATTGGGAAACATTTGGACATTACATATTTTGTGAATTTTCTAATAAAGTAAATTATCAAAGTTGAAGTATATGTATCATGTCTTTGGCAAAAAGTATAATTTAATCATGAGAAAGTTCATTCCAATGTACTCGATAGGAGAACAGCATTGTCAGACATTGTAGTGCGTAATTCGCGTCGAACTCTGCCGTACAGAGAAGCAGTGCCACGTAAAGTTCAGACGTGCCTAAGAGGTTAAATGTGAAACTTTCTTATATCATCTTATAATATATCATAGGATTATATCATATGTTATCATTTGACATATGAAACAATTTTAAAATGATCAGCTTTTGCGCACCGCAAATAATCTAATGTATTCTAACGAATGAATCTCATATGTCCTTAATGAATGATCAACGAATGTTGACGATTACTCAAATTTTAGAAAAAGCCGACCACAATTATTCATATATCGTATGACAACTAATGGAAGGTAACATATGTTACGAAAAGGGTGAAGAAATGGTTCCTGCGTAATCTGAGGCATGGTCTGCCAGAATTTCGTTGATGCATACAGTTTCACATATTTGCATAAACCCGAGAATGCTTTGCATGTATACAGAAGTGAATGTAGCCCTTGGCTTTACACGATTTGGGCTAAACTTCACAAGACAAGAAATTACTATGTTCAAGAGAATTCCTACGATTCCACATTCCTTTGTAAGATCTAACACGGTCGAAAAACAGAATTCCGTTACGCCAAGTTTCAATATCATCTTTGGAGCGTTTCCTTCGGGAAGAATAAAATTTACCGTTGGCACGTTGTCCTACCTTGGCTTCTGGCCATATTGATTAAAGCTTGGTCTAGCAAATGCAATAATTCTTCATAAACGGTTTACAACGACTCGCACGATGTTTTGGAATAGAATTGCTGATAGGACTCGAGTAGAAAACTCGTACAAAAAAACTGAGATTCTCAAATACTAAATTATCAGATAATACAACATAGAAAATAATAATGAATTTAAATACTACTGAGGACGGTATGGAATCATGGACACTTTACTATAAGTTTTTACCGAAGAAACAAGTAATTAGAGTATGTATTGGACATGAGTGGAAAAATAATACTGTCTGATAATTATGTTTTTGAAGATTCTTTTTTGAAAGTTCAGAAAGGCGTACTTCTTTACATAAAAAAAGTGACAATTTATTTGGATTGATAAAAGGACGAAAATTACATTATAATTAAATGTTGTAAAAGGTATAAAATCATGGACATTTTATCATAAAGCTTTATTTAAAAAAAACTAAATCTTTGAGTTTAAAAAATTGATGTTATAAAATACGTCTTAAAAACGTCTTTAATTATAAAATGTGTACTTGTATTAAATATTTTAAAACAAACAAGAAATAGTAGGAAAATAATAATTATTGGAAGACTTACAATTAGTATAATAATTAACACTGTGTATAAATAATTAGCACATAACAATTATATATATATCAATTTGATAAACAAATTATTATTTTTTTGTTATTCAAGTTACATTGGGTGATATTGATATAAGTGACCAAAATATGAGCTAAGTTATTCATAATCAGTGAGAGGGAATTAAATTACCTAAAATTATTTTAAATCTTTCATTTAGGTTCATATGTTATTACTTGTTCGTAGGTGTTTTATAGATACCATTTTTTTTTTTATAAATATTGTAATTAAATATTATTAAGCAAATAATTGTATTTAGAACTGTTACCATAATAGAAAGACAATATACATATTTGAATCTGACTAATATTTATATCTATACGTACCATAACATAAATATTATTTGTACACAAATATAAATAACAACAAATGAAATTTATGGAAATATATCATACTCATATTTTTTTATATAAATACTATTTCAACACTGAGAGTGTTAGGAAATAAATAATATAAAAATAAATAATGCCAACAAATTCTAGTTTTTATTACACAATGTAAAATATGTGCAATAAAAAATATTTGCAGACATTCACGTACAAATTACAAATCTGAAAATCGTTTTCCTCCATTATTACAATTTAAAAGAAAAATGCAATTTTCCGCTTTAATTATTTTTTATTTGAAAATCAATCAACGAAACTATTAGATCAATCATAGTTAATGCGATAAAAATGTATTACACTGAAAGAAAAATGTAGTATAAGGTAAAGTAATAGAATTCTTTTGTTGAAAAAAATCGTCAATAAAAATGTACGATTATATTTGCCATGGGATAAATGAAATATTGAAATAATAAATTTACCGAAGAGGGCGCTTTCCACGTCGGACAAGAGCTATCGATTCATTCCTCTTCAATTAAATATTTGTTTTCCTACAGACTGTTTGATCAATAAATAAATGTCGCATCGAAACGCTAGATTATATTCAAATAAATATTTGAAAAACCAACAGTAAGTAAATACTGTATCCTATTACAAAGTAACAAATATTTGTCAAGATATACGATATCATATGTAACTATATATGTATACTGTAATTGAATAATTTATGGATAAATAAGGAAAAATGAAATGGATACGTCTGGGTTATTATACAAAATAGGAAAACAAAAAATTTTGTTCGGTTTTATATATTACGATGAAATAGTAGTTATTTTAATTTTACAAAGTGCTTAGAATTTGAGAGGTTTGAGTTTTTAAAAAAATTCGGATTAAAATATTCAGGAATTTGAGAAATTAAAAATTTGGAAATGTAGAGATTTGTAGATTTAAAAATGTGAAAATTTTGGGATTTCATAAATCTCGTTTGTGCATTTAGGAATTTTTGGATTTGATAAATCCTTTATTTGATAATTTGCAAATTTGTAGATTCGTAGATTTGAAAGTTTGAAAATTCAGAGATTTCATAAATCCCTCGTTAATGTATTTAGAAATTTTAGAATTTGATAAATCCCTCATTTGAAAATTTGGAAATTTGGGAGTTCCATAAAGCTCTGGAAATTTGAAGAAGTAGAAATTTGAAAATTTGGAAATTAAAAAATTCGAACAATTAAAAATTTGAAAAACTTCGAGTCTGAAAATTTTGAAACCTGAGAATTTAAACATTTGTAGATTTGAAAGTTTGAATATTTGAAAATTTCGAAATCTGCAACTTTTTGAATTCCAAAATAAAAAAATAGTACAATGTTCTCCAAATTTCTTCGTATAAAACTCAACACTTGAGTATAAAATACTCCACACAATTTATTTCAAATCACATTATTTTACATTATATGAAGTAACTGAAATAATAATTAATTTGAAGACAATTTACTTGAACGCAAAGTAAAAGAAGTTTTCGTATATTATTTCTGAAATAAAAATAAAACATTATTTAAAACTTCCAAAGAAATATATTACAATTACAACTAAAATATTTCAAATAAAATGTGTCCAACCTCGATCGATATTTATTTGTCGAAAACGTTATCGATAACAGAAGCTTTATTTCAAGCCTGTTGAATGCAACTAACGTTGAAAAGCACAGAAATTTTGTGGCCAATCCGATAATTTAAGGGAGCCGAGGAGAATAAAAGGAAGCAAAAAGTAGGAATTTTGCTAACATTCGATATCGTCTAAGAAAGCCAATTGACAGGAGAAGATTAATGCCATTCCGGAATTGCTCGATTCTTCGGACGAACGAATAATTTCCGCAGAAACGTCATATTGGTCGACTGCTTTTGATAAAGTACCACCTTCTCCGCTTTTTGGTGTCACGTTTTGCTCTTTCAACGTTCTATTTTTACCAACTCGAACCACGCTACGATTCTCTCGTTAAAAGTGCAACGAGAAACTAAGTGACGATATCTCTGACGACAGACTGACATTATCGTTTCAATCGAAACAAGAGAGATAAAAATATGAAGTATTTAATGCAAGTCTGATTTGACGACTGATTGTTATTCGATAACGATTTTTATACAATTTAATGAAGCTTCATATGCTTTGGAAAGCTTCAAAAGATTGGAAAAACTGTCGATCGATGAACCTTGTATATAAATATTTGAAACAGGAATAATAATTTAACGCCTTCAAAAATGTTTAAAAACAAATAATGGTTTATTATTATCGCTTTTTGGTGCCTTTTATTTTATGGAATTGATTTAAGTTTGGTTTCTGAGTGGTTCACATAGTATTGTAAACAGTAATATTATTTTATATAATTTAATAAATAAAATAAACAGACGTAAAATTGATATTATGTTGGTTACTTTAAAATTACAGGTGCTGCAGGTGATTGTCACCTCTATCAAATTGATGTAACGTTTTTGTTATCAATTTTATTCTCCAAAATTAATATATGGTGTTAATATTCATGTATAATACCTTTCCCCGTCGTTATAAATAATATATGTATACAAATTTACATTACTCTAACCAAATTTATCCCCTCTCATTTTACATTGACTTATTGATCACAACATTTTTTCATTAGATAGTTGTGCATTTTTTTAGGTAAGACCATTTTTGTTAAATAAGTTCCATAATTTAAAAAAAAAAATATCTTCGTGTCGATAATTAATAAAACAGCTTCAATTATTCATAACTTTCAGTAAAATGAATTTAAAAAGAAATTAATAATTTCAATCAAAGAAGAGGATATTAAATATACTTTAATTTATAAATGACTACCTACAATCTGTACATTTCATCCTCCAATAATATCTATGTTAATAAAATTTATGTGTTCCATAAATTAAACTATTCCATTAAAAGTTTTACGAAGTACTAGAGTGCAAAGTTTCATATTCGCAGGACTTGCTACATATAGCTAAGTGATATGAAAAAATCATCACATAATGGGGCAGAACAAGACAAAATAAAATAGAACAAGTGATTTCGTAAGTCAAAAAACTACTAAATTTCCTCGAAAAATAACAAAGTATAACATTACACGCTATTTTAAATAATATGTGTGCAAATATTTTAATGGAAATCTACTAACAAACTTCAAACTTTTTGGTGTTATGTATAAATTGTTTCTGCCTGTAGCACACAACAATTCATTCTTGTAATTATTACGTAAATTCATTTTCTTCTTAGGCCTTTTGCTTATGTACCACATAAGCTTATTTTTATAACATTTGTAACAGGTTTCAACTGGATTGTAACAAAAAACAATTAAGGACATTAAAGAAGGAGTAAATTAAACATGTTATTCATAAGCGACTATGTGGACACCCTGTGCTCGACTAATATTTACATTAACAAAACCTACAAATTGTAACGTGTTGTTTAATTTCTCAGCATTTCATTAGAATATTTAATATCGAGACAAAATTACACGCCTCCAAATGGTGCGAGACCGTTTTGTCTCACAGGCCGCCTGTTGTTCTAACGTTAAAATATAGTAGGTATGTTCAGAAGAAATCGAGTCGTATTTCAAGTTGAGTCAATACCATACTTTGTACGTGCTTTAGAAGCGATAAAAACGTGGCCTCACAATTGACTGGTTAACAGAGATACGTTTAGCCAGGTCTCGCTGCAGCATTCGCTCGACTTTATTATGGTTGACAATAGTCACTGACCAATGTGCGGTAGACGCCCATTTGTATCAGTAGTAAGACTCGGCGCGAAGTCAGCCTCACGTAGACCCACAGGTGCTAAAATACGCATCGCAATGCTGTTCGCGTGCCGAGAATATTTTTAAGGGTACCTAACCTCCACTAAAACTTCGATAAACTTTTTGTTGCCAATTTTTGTTGAAAGCAACTACTATTCTTGCGTCCAGCACAGTTGCTTCTAAATCATTCCAGCTTGAATCGATCACTCTTCGACGTCGACATTTGATATTTTGTTTATAAAGAAGCACGTAAAATACTGACCTATGTACTTTGTGATCTTTGCCTATTTTCAGAAATACCGGCTGTACCTATGAATTTATACCTCGCAAACTGTTTGTCGATTTAAGTTCGTCTTCATTCTTATTTTAATCAAAACAAATTTGCTCATTGTAATAATTGGTATTTTCGTTATTTGAAGTATTAATTTTTGATATTACAGATTATAAACGGATATTAATTGTTCGAATTTCTTCTAAGAAGTAATGTTGTTTTTAAATTAGAAGAAAATATGAGTATGTTACTCCAAGTTTTGTTTTTATATTAAATTCTTTGTCACACTTTTTCTAATTAATATCATACTGAACCGTTGAAAAATTGTTTCGCTTTGATGCATGTTTACACAAAACACTTGTCTTATGCATTTACTATATTATAATCTATACCGACAGTGATTGTGAATATAGAAAATATTCTACGATGATGTATGTAGTGTGTATCCATACATATATTTATTTTTATCAGTTGATTATAAGTACAATTTTTTAGTTATAAACTAGTCAAGGTTATCAAAGCGTTATACAGTATTGTATAAAATTATACAATATTCATGAAAATATAAATATATAAATATATATATGTATTCTTTATTTTTGTTACACGCTGTAGTTATACATACATGTTAACGAACTGTACACTATACGTGTCATCTGTCACTTTTTTTCAATCCCCGAACATTTTGAATAATTCATTGTACGATTTCAAAAGACCTCTAATCTGTGTATTGAAACAATAATGCTCTTATCATCTATACTGAAGTATTATTTATTTCGTTGGAAATGAAATACTATGAAAGACATGATTAAATTCAATTGTTATAATTTGTCAGCAGTGTGCAGATTTGTATCCAGTTCAAATCGTTGCGTTCATTTGTACGTCATAATATTATTTTTTCCATTGTTTGCAATTCTCTGAAAGAAAAATTTCAATTTTGAAATTGCCTTTAGAATAAGTTTCTTTAAGTAAATTTAAATATGTTACAAAATATTATGTGTGCATAGAATTAAATTCCTAGAAACAAATTACTGAAATAAACAAAATAAAACTAATAATCAATTTCGATTATCAGATAAAACTTATTTTGAACATATTCTAATTACAATGGCAAGAACTGTTATTATATATTTAAAATAATATTAAAAATCTTAAACAAATATTATCAGAGGGTTTTTTAAAGAACGTTTTCTTATCTATTTGCTATAGAAATTAGCTAATCTCTATTACATATTGTCCTCTGAAACTATGACAATTTTTCTTGATAGTAATTTAATAATGTAATCAATTATCTAATAAATAAATAATTTATCAGCAGAGTGTAGTGGACACGTTTTTAGAAAGAGAAGAGGAATTCGCATAATCCATTAGACTATCCAAAATAGAAATTCTATCATTTACTTGTGTTTTTACATTACACTGTACACAAATATTTACTTTCCTTGTATAATTTAATACAAACTTAATGAGATTCATTTATCTTGCTTCTTCCATTTCGTTTCAAGCAGTTTTTTCAAAACGCTTTTGTAGACAGCTTTTACACTATTACAAACTTTATATACGGTTACAAAAGAAACAGCTTCTTAATCCTTGTTTCGTGTTCATTCCGTAAACTAAATTTATTCTTTTCTTACCGATTCCCGGCAATCCCCGTAAAAGGGAACCCACGATTAACTTGCTAAAATTGTAAACCAGATTTTATGTATTTACAAAATCCCGAGAGAAGGAAATATATAATAGAAGAAAAAATACTGAATACATTCAAGTTACGCTGCGATTCGAATATTTTTTATTATCCATAATAAAGAGAGTTTTATTTAAGAAAATTATCTAAATTTTCATAATGAAATAATAGTGATTTTGAAATGGTATTCAAGAATATTTGCCTTCATTATATGACCTTGAAATAACGTTTCTTTTATCTACTTTCTTTTATTTTTAATAACAGTAAAAATTATTTGGATATTTAACTTATTTTAAATATTCTACATATTGACATTGTAAAGTAAAAATACTCTATATTATTATTCTGATGTTGCAACACTAAATAATTACATTATATTATTTATACTATTTACACTATTTATATAATATACTAATGGAATATGTAAATATTGCAGTTACAGACACTGAAACTCGTTTTTCGTAGCAAATACGCATGGAACAAGGAAGAGGAATTGATCTCAGCTTTTATTTTCGTCGAAAGTACTGAGTTTTTCGTTCTGCAGTGATCAGTCGTAAAACAGAACACGAATTTACCTACGTCGACAATATGAAAGAATCTCGAGAGCCAATCGTAAGCGCACTCAGCAATACTTCAGAGAAGAAATCAATAGGTTTTGATTTGATGTAACTCGCAATCCTCTTCCTAAACCTTTACATACGTGCATTGAGAACGAGTTTAAAAGTTATGCAACATGTTCCGATTATTTATATACTTTCCTATTTTTTAAATAGTATACAATAAATATTCGATATCTGCGAATTTCTCGAGCCTGAACTTTCGTTCATATCGTGTAGATTGATTGATGTTTTGCCGAACGTAGAAAAGGACCGTGAGAGGTGACCGAACGTAAACAAACAATAGGATATCGGTGGGACATCAATGCAAGAATAAAACTTTTTATTTTTGATTTTGTTGTTACGAAACTTTTACCAATAGATTTTTTATATTTCCCGATTAAAATGAGACCAAACACGTAATTCGGAATTTACTTGTAATTCTAAGCGTTTCACTTATATCAAGCACTTCGCTGTAATAAATTATTGCAAGTAAATATTTTTCGAATTACGTCGTGTTTGGTCTCATTTTAGTCAGCAAAATGTCACAACTTTATTAGGAAAAGTTGTATAAAAAATGGATTGAAAATAAAAAAGTTAGCAGCGCATTAGCATTGTAAACACTTGAACAGGTTTTTGATCTTTGTCGATTGCCACAATTGCAACATCACTACTAAATATAGTCCAAATTATATCATGTTTGGCCTCATTTTTATCAGGGAAATGTCGCAAATATACTGGTGAAAGTTTCATAAAAAAAATAAAAAATAAGAAAGTTTTTGCATCGATACTGTTTTACGGATATACACGGATATTCACGTTATATTTCTCAGCTTATAAGGTCTCGAGGGGTTTTCCTCCCAGTAGTGGGGATAACTTGTTCGCACATATCGTATAGGTCATTTTCGCAGATAACGAATCTTTACTGTACAGGGTGTCCACGCCTAAGTCTGACAGCGCGATATTTCATTAACTATTGATGACACGAAAAAGTGCTTATGTGGAAATTGCAGGGTAAAAGGGGCTCTATGTTTTGGCCTAAACGAATTTTTTATAATGTTATTAATGTAAAAGATATGATGGTGAAGTTTCGTTTTTTAAATGGAACTATATATTTTTTTTTCGATCACGCGATAGTACTTTTCAAGACGAATTCATTAAGATTTAATGTATCTACCCGATTTTTAATAGTTTTCGAGATATAACGCTTTGAAATTTACTGATTTTCGGCAAAGACGTCACGATTTGAGTAGTAAGTCATAAAAACGATCTTATTGTTGCGGTAAGTGCCGCATGTTTGACTCTACCTGCCGAAACCGATAGCCGCGGGTCTACGGTCAGAACGACAAGTCCGAAGAGTAAGAAACGTGGAAAGAATTGTCCATCATCCTAATGCGGAAAACTTAGACCGTAATGCATCTCACACAGCCAGTTAAGCCACGTGAAGAAAGCCAGTACAGCAAAAGATGCTTGGGACATCCTCAAGGAAGTATTTGAGTCGAAAGGTCCGGTAAGAAAAGTCACATTGTATAAACAATTAATAAGAATGGAAAAGAAACCATCCGAAAAAATGACGCAATATGTAAACGAGTTTTTGTCAAAGGCGAGTCAGTTAGAGGAAGCCGGCATCGAAATTGACGAAGAATTGTTGTCGGTAATGTTGCTTAGCTCATTACCGACAGAATACGAAAATTTCTGCGTAGCAATTGAATCTCACGACCACATACCCACACTAGAGGTCCTTAAGGCGAAGCTAATGGAAGAAGAAGCGAGACAAAGCGATAGGGATGCAAAAACGATCGACACCGGTAAGAAGAACGATGCGTTGTTAGCGAGTTCGGATAAAGGAAAACAACGTGTAAATTTTAGAAATTATAATGCAAAAACGAACTCCCGGAAACAAGAAGGTAAATGTTTCTATTGTAACAAATTCGGACATAGAAGTCGTGATTGTAGATTAAAACAAAGACGCGATAAAACGGACAGTTCGGATAACGCGTTAACCGCGATCGCTTGCGCGGCGGAACTTATAACAAAATCGGGAGAATGGTGTCTTGATAGTGGCGCGACGCAGCATATGTGCAACGATAAAAAGAAATTTGAAACTATCGTAAAAACCGATAAATCGAGAGTGTACACGGCAACCGAACATTTTGTCGAATCAATCGGAACGGGCAACGTGAATTTAAGTTTAAAAACAAATCGACGAAATAAGAAGACTGTTAAACTAAAAGATGTACTCTGTGTACCGGATTTGCGTAACAATTTATTATCAGTACCGAAAATTACGAGTAACGGTTACTCTGTAACATTTAACAAAAATCGTGCTTTTGTAAAACGGAAAAATGGTTCAGTAATTTTGACAGCTACAAGGCAGGACCAGCTATACGTTGTCGACGGAAGAACGGATCAAGCGATGGTTGCAGAAAACAAGGCAGATAGGAACCTGTTAAAGTGGCATCAAAGGTATGGACACGTAAATATTAATGACCTTAAGAAGATGAAAGCAGAAGAAATGGTGAAAGGTATGGAGTTCCCGACAAAATCGCTTGATTTCAATTGCGAGGTATGTGCCAAATGTAAATTGCACACGCTGCCGTTTAAGAATTCTAGTCATCGTGAAGAGGAAGTATTGGGTCTCATTCATTCGGATATATGTGGTCCAATGAATGTCGAATCGCTCGGCGGAGCTAAATACTTTGTAACTTTTACAGATGACAGCACAGGATTTACTGAAACCATAATGTTACGCAATCGATCAGAAGTATTGGAGGCCTTCAAAAATTACAAAAGAAAAGTCGAAAAACAGACAGGTCAACGAATCAAGAAACTTCGAACTGATAACGGAAAAGAGTATGTATCAAATAATTTTAAGGAGTTCCTGAAAAACGAAGGGATCATTCATCAGCTCAGCGTCGAGTATACGCCCCAACAAAATGGAACTGCGGAGCGTAAGAATCGTACACTTGTTGAGATGGCGCGGTGTATAATGTTGCAGGGAAATCTTCCCCAATCCTTGTGGGCCGAAGCCATTAGTTCGGCTACGTATATCCGAAACAGATGTGCCACTAAATTGTTGAATGGAAAAACGCCTTTCGAAGCATGGTCAGGTCGCAAACCATACGTCGGATTTTTCAGAATTATTGGAACTAAGGTTATAGTATTAGATAAAACAAAGAGAAGAGGTAAGTTCCAACCAAAAGGAGAAGAATATGTCTTGGTGGGTTATTCGGATGAATCGAAAGCGTACCGTCTTTGGAAACCAGGAACGAAGGTTGTTATTAAGGCCCGTGACGTGAGATTTTTTGAAAAAATAAATGAAAATGAGATGTCGAAACAAAACGTATTCGATGTACCAAAGGACGTAGACGACGAATCAAATGATCACCTAATTCCATTGCCTTTAAATGTACAGGATGAAGATTCGGATTCAGAAGATTCTGCTGCCGAAGTTACTGTTCCAGGTGAATTACAAGAAACCGAAGATGAAGTCCGTCGTAAACCAGGTCGTCCTAAACTACAGAGAACTGGTCAACGTGGAAGACCAAAGAAAATTTATCAGACGAATGACACGCGCATTCCAGATCCCGAAACCGTTCCGGAGGCATTAAACAGGGATGATAGTGAAGCATGACTAGCCGCCATGGACCGCGAGTATAAGAATCTGCTAGAGAATAACACATGGAAACTAGTGCCAAGGCCAAAAGACAAGAAAGTTCTATCAAATCGATGGGTTTTCAGAACCAAATTAAATGATAAAGGGGAAATAGATAAATATAAAGCAAGATTAGTGGTACGAGGACATACACAACGAGAAGGCATAGACTATGATGAGGTGTTTGCTCCAGTCGCAAGATGCGAGATTATACGTACATTACTTGCTGCATCAGTAAACGATGAGATGCATGTTCATCAAATGGACGTAGTGTCAGCGTACGTACAAGGGGAACTTTCTGATGAGATATATATGGAACAACCCGAAAATTATATCCAACGCGGAAACGAATCAAGAGTTTGCAAGCTACTCAAACCATTATATGGGTTAAAGCAATCTGGTAGAGAATGGTATAAGAAACTGGATGGATATATTACGAACAATGAAGGCGTACGTACAACTGCTGATCCATGCGTGTATGTTTTCGGCAATGGTGATAAACGAGTCATCATGATAATTTATGTTGATGATCTTATACTAGCATCAAAAGAAATTGTAGAGTTAGAAACCATCAAATCCAAATTGAAGTCAGCATTTAAGATGGTGGATCTCGGACCAATACACAATATACTTGGCATACGTATTGAACGCGAAGGTCAAACTGGAAGCATGTTTCTTTCTCAGAGGAAGTATGTTGAAGAATTATTGGCAAAATTCAACATGGAAAACACAAAGACGGTATCAACGCCATTAGAATCAAATATCAAAGTTTCAAAGGAAATGTGTTGTAGCTCTGAAAGTGAACGAGAGGAAATGAAGAATCGACCATATCGAGAGCTAATTGGAGGACTAAATTATTTAGCCAACGCAACTCGTCCAGACATAGCTTTTGCTGCGAGTACATTGAGCAGGTTCTGTGCTAACCCAGGAAGGATGCACTGGCACTTAGCAAAACGTGTCTTAAAATACTTGAAAGGAACACTGCATTATGGCATCAGATATATCAAAGGTGAGGATGACATCGCAGCATATACTGATTCGGACTGGGCCGGAGACGTGGACGACAGGAAATCGTGTACAGGAAACGTTATCATCTTGGCCAGTGGTCCAATCAGTTGGAAATCTAAGAAACAAGCATCTGTAGCATTATCAACAATGGAAGCAGAGTATGCAGCGCTCTCCGAAATGTCCCGTGAAATTATATATATAAAAAGACTATTGATACATATGGGATTTAAAAATTACGTTAAGGATCCGATTAACGTTTATTGTGATAATCAAAGTGCGATTGAACTTTCTAAAAACGCTGTATTTCATAAGCGGAGTAAGCACATTGATATTGGTCTTCATTTCACTAGAGAGCTCGTAGAAAGGAAAGAAATTATTGTTCGTTATTTAAGGACTGAATTAATGATAGCTGACATTCTAACTAAATCGTTACCGAGGGCCAAACATGATTGGTGCGTTTCTATGTTATCTTTTAAGAGATAAATAAAGAGTACACAGCGATAGAGGGGGTGTTAGAATAGGGATCTCTGCGTCCTCTACATGTGATATAGATAATTATATGTATATGGATAGATGTCTCGCATTGTCAGGGGACGCGTATATGTTTTGTTTTATTTCGTTAATTTCCTTCTTCTCTTCCTGTTCGTCGTGCACGAACCACGTGTCGCATTAGTGCTCCGCGTTATAAATTAATATGTACTTTTATTTTCATCTTTAAATATATTCGTTATTATTATATGAACAAGTCACGTGAAGTCTTATTTCTGCCCGCAAAACCCAACACAAACAAACAAAAATTTTCATTTTCAATTTTATTAAAATAACATTATTCTGTTGATTGATGATCTCATATTTCGTGAACAATATGCATCAGTTAATAATTTAATTTTACGTAGAATAAGTTATGTTTGTGCCGGTACATTACATGATATCATTGGACATCTCTTTAGCAAAAGTTCTCATGTACCCTTATTGAATTTACATTTTAATTTGTTACGTCCGTTGGCTCTTGGTATATTGCATTACTCATTTCAAAGACGAAAGTGTACCTCATTTGCATTGACGTCGTTTGAGTTTCGTTGAATTTACATCCTTTAAGTGAAAAGAGGGTAGATTGAAGAAATGAGAATATGGATTTTCTTTCCCTGTTGATCTAAGTATGCAAAAGTAATATTATTTTTCTAGCAAATTTCCTTCATTACCGCAGTTATGGATAAACTTCGTTCAAAATTTAAAAGCAACAGCAATTCATCAGAATGCACACAGAAACTTAATAATTTCATAATTTTTTAAAAAGATTTAGTTCATATGTTTAGAATAAATTTAAAAATCAACGGAGCAAATAAATTTTCGCGTTACTTTCACGATTTATATGCAAAGTGATACATATTACGCTGTTTGCGAATGAATACGGAAAATATAATTTGAGCTGGAAATGGATAGCATGAAAAAAAAAAGAAATAAAGTTTATTATCAAAAGCTGGTTAGCTGCAGAGAAAGGTGGAGTAAGATAAAAACGAAAATAAATACAACCTTTTTATTTCTTTTGGAAAAGAAATGAGATTGTACATGATAAGCATATAATTGCATATATAAAAGCAGTTTTAACCATAGACACAATAGTCGTATCTTTGATCTAGAAAATTTTTAAATTTTAACTGTCTGGTCCGATCGTATAAATGGCGTTCAAGCTGAGACTAATCTAATCTGGTAGAAACTAAATTTCTATGTTAATTTAGCGAACACGATCTTAACAGTTGAATAATTCAACTTCTCAATATTTAATGCAAACTTCATCTCATCATTTTTAACTTTTACAACGCTGTTCAGTGCTCAACAAGATTTGTATATAATTAAAACATTCTGTGATCAAACTCTTGTCTGATTTTATAACATAATTCAGTAGTATTTGTAATTCTGGTAACTCCGAGGTACATTCATTAGTAAACACATTATTCTGGGAAAATGGTAACTTCACCTCATGGTCGTTACATGAATACCTAATATAAAATAATGAACAAAATAATTTAAATCGTCATGCGACATTTAATTGTGCACTTTTACAGTTATCGAACTTTACTTTTCGACACTAACCTTTATTGAAGTTTCTATTTATTAACACTAGGTTTACGAAACCCGTAAAAATAACGGATCTTATTTTAAATTACAAAAGTTTGTAAGAGATTTTTGTAAAAATGTATGTTAACTTTCATGAAGATGAAGAATTATTATACATATTACGTACTTATCGTCCCTAATTTATTTATTTATTTTTATATTATAGTATAGTAATGATGCTAATATTTTATGAGCTACACTTATGGAGTCTGAATTTCGGTTTAACTTCCTTCTGTTTTAATTAATGTTTGTTTTATTATGCTGAATTTGAATACCGACCGATGTGCAGAGACGAGAAAACAATAAAAACCAGCGTGTGTTGAAGAAGCAAAAAATTGCGCAACCCATCTTTCCCCGTCTTCCTTAATTAATTTGCAATGTCGATTACTAGCGAAAATTTTATACTGTAGCAAGATAATGCAAGCTTGCACACAGGGTAGCGTGTAAAAGACTATTTTAATTAAAAAGGAGTAGATGTTTTAAAGTGGCCAGCGAAATCACCGGATCTAAGTATAACAGAAAATTGTTAATGAAAGCTTTATCCGAAAAAGGACAATTTTAAAGTGTTAAAGGCTTGAAAATCTGTGTTGAATATAAATTACCTTAAATGTACCATGAATATATTAAAGATTTGTGTAAATTACCTTTAAAAGGTATGATAGGGTTTTTACTGAATTAAGCGGAATATGTATTACATATATTTATGTATATAAATTCAGAATAACTTTTGTATACTGCATTTCAATATATAGACAATTTTTTTTTTACATATAAAATAAAGAATAATTTTTTTTATATGTATATTTGTAGCAATTTTATAGTGTACATTTTATTAATCGATTCCCTTGATTGATATGATGTTGACTTTGATTGGAAATACGACGTTATTTTATGTAAAAGTGATCGAATAACACGTTATTGAAATAAAATACAATTATGAAACTTCAATTCACAATTACCTCACCGAACAATAATAAAAAAATAGCAGAAATATTTTTCATGTAATGTCAGTATTACGAATCTATCAGTAAAATATTAAGTATTTTAGTAGTATTAATATTGTTATAGTTATCTTAAATATTTATGATGACATGAAATAGTTCAACAAGAAGAAAAAATAGAAATCATACAAATATGTTCCATATTAGGATTAATTAATTATATCTCCATTAATCAAATTCCATAATAATCCACTTATAAAAACGCACTATCGGTCAAGCCCAAATACTGTAACAAGCTTATTAAGAATTGCATGTGCAACATTTTTCTTTCAGAAAAAATTAATTCAAAAACAAAATTTTATAAAACTGGACAACAATTTACATTATTATTCAACACGTTAGGCTTCTCTAGAGAAAATGACGAGAAAAGATTCCACCATTTGGTATACAGGGTTAGCATTAATGATTCATTCGTTTTGAAAAAACTATATCTTCAAAAGTATTACACTATAAGTTACAGATGGTTGATTGAAAATGTTAATCAATAATACTTTACAATTCTCTTTATACATCGAAGAAACAATTAATATATTTAATAATACCACAAAAATATACATATCACTTGTAAATATACGGCACAGAAAAATAACCTAATGCATTGTATAATTTATTATATTTTAGTTATTTATTTTAAAGGTTAATGAATAACGAATAACAATTACTTAACTCTAGAACTATCAACGTTAAATGTACACTTATTTTTAAACGAAAAACAAAGTGTAAATATCGAATTAGCTAACATAGATAACTATTTTTATCTCTACAGAATATTTTCGACAAAATTACAGCAACAAAACTTTGTAATATAAAATTTGAAATCTGAAACCAGTTATTTTCACTGAATAGTTGTAGTATTAATTTTACTGATATCGAGGTATATATATTTAATACATGATTCCAACTGAACAATCCGTTGATAAGTAATTAAAACCAATGTCCCATGGAATGTCCGATGACTCTTGACTATCTCACCGCAAGCGTTGTAGCCAGCTATTCCATATGCGTGAGTTGCATCTACCAATTAGCGGAATAATCTCGTTGTTTAGATCGATTGAGGCTACCTACCGGCAAAATCTGACCATCCTGTCGTGCTTACAGCTGATAAACTTAAGCAAAATGGCGGTCTCCTGGAAATACGGTATCAATTTCCAATCTCCCTTGCTGCCGCTCTTCTTCCGCTTACGAAATTTACGACTGCTTCCGCATATTTCATCTATTCTCAACGACATTTAGGATAATGTTAGCGTGAACACTTCCGAATACTCTGACTTATCACTGTTATAAAGATTTCAAAATGCTCGTTTATTTACTGATGTATGTCCACGTACATTAATATGTATGTACGTCCACATACGTGTCCACATATTTTGAATCGACTAAACAAGCACATATTTGTGAAATACTTCACAGCAAGTTTTTGTAGGTGTTTGATTGAATTATAAACACATCAAACATGCTATGAATATATAATCATTTTCATAAGTTTAACATGTTGAATTCAGAAGTTTATGAGTTTATGACTTATTAATTGTTTATCATTAAATTACGAAGATACAACCATTCAAACACATCAGAAATACTAAATACATCATTATTTTTATAAGTTCAAGATTTTAATCTCATAGTTTATGAGTTTAAGACTTACTAATTGTTCGTCATTAAATAACGAAGATTCAACTTTATAAACATATCAGAAATGCTGCATGCACAAACATTATATGTTTAAGATTTTAAACTCATAGGTTTATGAACTAATTGCTAATTGTTAAATAGCGAAGACTCAACTTTCAAGCTATTTGGCAATTACAATCTTATTATTTCCCATATGGCTCCCTGAAAATTGTTTTGAAACGGGTCCGTTAAATTTGTTAATTTCAGGTGTTTCATAATACTGTTGTGCCACATACGCAACTTCTTCTGTTTTCTATATCTGTTCTGTTTTCTAAAGCCCTTTTCTCTGTTTTCTATCGTCTCTAATTTTATGTTCACTAATTTTTCAAGCTTTCAGCAGAGTCTCGCCGGGGTCTGGTTAGTGTCTTAGGCCCTTGCAAACCTTCACTTTCCTTTTTATGACTCTTTTCCGGCGTGTATGTCCTTATCCGAATTTTCCAACGGTTTCCAAGTTTTCCATCCTCTCTCAATTTTCTCTCTCTATCTTCTCTTTTTCTAATGAGTTGTCGAGGAGGAGGTTTGACCAGCGCTGGGACAGCCGGCCACGAGTTTTTACCGAGTCAACATTGCGCCTTCGTATACGTAACATAAAAATAAAAACTGTGTTGAAGAACGGAACCTTCATTTAAAATATACCTTCCGCCCACATAATTATCGTTAAAGAAGTTCTCGTAAGATGTACATCCTCTCGACCCTTTATTAACATTTTTGCCACTTATTTTCTACTTTCTATTTAGTAAATAAACTAGATGTTCTTAACTTTTCCACTTTGTATAACAAAACACTATTGTAAGTTGCAATATTGCCACACTTTAATTTAAATCTTTTTTTCTGTAAGTGGTTGTGATACTTCGGAACATGTTAAGTCTTCATTAAGTCTTCATCTATAAATTATGGAAACAGAAAAATATTATTAACGAATATGACCTCTAGAATTATTTATTCCTTTGATTAGCTGTTTTTTCTTCCCAATATGTACGTGCGTAGACTTTTATCTCATTTTTGCATGAAATATGAAGCGTTGCTCATGAACGGTTGACAAATTACTGAAAGGGAGAAATGGTTGTGACTCGGAAACACGGTTAAATAGTGCAAGCGTTTATGCGAGCTTTATTTTTATTATTTACGTGTGCTGCCTTCACCACTGATGCGATGCCTACATATTATGGTACACGTTGTATGTCATGAAACGTTACTGCAAACTGTATCCATGTTATAGGTAGTTGTATAGTGTTCATACATATGTATGTGAAACTGTATGCATCTATGTATGAGAAGTCTCGTATTTTCGAACGATAACCACATCGCACGATGTCCATGATGATGTAACTATTAGCATGAAAAAAAACAATGCTATCCCGTTGTTATCGATTTTCGTGAGATGAATACGAATTTGCGAACCATTTGTTTTTCAACTACCGTCAGTTTTCGGGAAATTTTATTTCACCTTTATATCAAAGGCTTTTTATTTCGAAATGGAAAAATAACGTTTTATTGTAAATAACAGAAAATTATTATTTCAACATATGTATAACGGATTTGTTGAGAATGTATAATTAGTTTGTTGGTGTATACAACTGCAGTAATGAACAAAACAATCGAACACCATATATTTTTGCATGTATTATAAAATTGTATAGAACGTTGTTTTAAGTGTTGAAGTTAAGTCTTTAACTTTATTTTATGTATGTGTTGAACAGGATGTTCGTGAACTGACTATTTAGTAGAATACATAAAATAAGTTAAATTGTCGCATAGTTTATTAATCGATCAAATTGTTTTCATAAGAAATAATTAGGAAAAATAAATATATAAATGTATGTTACGTTAAAATAGAATATTTTTGATGTGTGTAACCATTGTATATAAACAACTTGAAGTAAATAGACACAGAAACTGTTTGTTGTGCATAAACATTAACAAACTATATTAATCCCATAAAAGTTCATAACAACGTTATTTTGAAGAAATATAACAAGCAATCATTATAACATAGGACTCATATTGAGAATAAAACTTCAAATACTTCACTCATATCTTTTTCAACGTAGACATTCTTTACTTACGAAACATTCTACAAATGTTTATATACTTAAGAAAATTAATTGAGATAAAACTAGAAACTTTTTTATTGAAATATGAATGAAAATGAACTCCCATCGAAAAGTAGTCATCGAGATGGAAATTCGTAAGTACAGCCGATATTTCTGAAAATAGGCAAAGATCACAAAGTACATAGGTCAGTATTTTATAAATAAATTCGAGATCAGCAAAGACACGACAAAAATACGTGCTTCTTTATAAACAAAATATCAAATGTCGACGTCGAAGAGTGATCGATTCAAGCTGGAATGATTTAGAAGCAACTGTGCTGGACGCAAGAATAGTAGTTGCCTTCAACAAAAATTGGCAACAAAAAGTTTATCGAAGTTTTAGTGGAGGTTATGTACCCTTAAAAATATTCTCGGCACGCGAACAGCATTGCGATGCGTATTTTAGCACCTGTGGGTCTACGTGAGTCTGACTTCGCGCCGAGTCTTACTACTGATACAAATGGCCGTCTACCGCACATTGGTCAGTGACTATTGTCAACCATAATAAAGTCGAGCGAATGCTGCAGCGAGACCTGGCTAAACGTATCTCTGTTAACCAGTCAATTGTGAGACCACGTTTTTATCGCTTCTAAAACACGTACAAAGTATGGTATTGACTCAACTTGAAATACGATTCGATTTCTTCTGAACATACCTACTATATTTTAACGTTAGAACAACAGGCGGCCTGTGTGACAAAACGGTTTCGCACCGTTTGGAAGCGTGTAATTTTGTCTCGATATTAAATATTCTAATGAAATGCTGAGAAATTAAATAACACGTTACAATTTTTAGGTTTTGTTAATGTTAATATTAGTCGAGCACAGGGTGTCCACATAGTTGCTTATGAATAACATGTTTAATTTACTCCTTCTTTAATGTCCTTAATTGTTTTTTGTTACAATCCTGTTGAAACCTGTTACAAATGTTATAAAAGTAAGCTCATGTGGTGTATAAGCAAAAGGCCTAAGAAGAAAATGAATTTACGTAATAATTACAAGAACGAATGTTGTGTGCTACAGGCAGAAACAATTTATACGTAACACCAAAAAGTTTGAAGTTTGTTAGTTGATTTCTATTAAAATATTTGCACACATATTATTTAAAATAGCGTGTAATGTTATATTTTGTTATTTTTCGAGGAAGTTTAGTAGTTTTTCGACTTTCGAAATCACTTGTTTTATTTTGTCTTGTTCTGCCCCATTATGTGATGATTTTTTCAGATCACTTAGCTATACGGCAAGTCCTGTGAATATGAAACTTTGCACTCTAGTGCTTCGTACAACTTTTAATGGAATAGTTTAATTTATAGAACACATAAATTTTATTAACATAGATATTATTGGAGGGTGAGCTGTACAGATTTTAAGTAGTCATTTATAAATTAAAGTATATTTAGTATCTTCTTCTTTGATTGAAATTATTAATTTCTCTTTAAATTCGTTTTACTGAAAGTTATGAATAATTGTTTCATTAATTATGAATATGAAGATATTCGACTTTTTTAAAAATTACAGAACTTATTTAACAAAAATTATAGTCTTACCTAAAACTTAATTAAATTAAATTAAAGTCTTTAAATTAATTGTGTTTAAAATTTTTGATTAAATATGAATATTTATCGATATATTATTTAAAGCGACGTGTAATGTGATAATACAGTTACTTGCTTTTTAAAAGAGATACACATTTGTTTAACTTACAATTCCTCGCTTAACTTACAAAGCGTCGAGTTTCGACCGCCGTCAGCTGGTTCTATCGCATTATGCAACGATTTTTTATGATCACTTAGCTATACAGTAAATCCTGCGAATATAAAACTTTGCACGCTAGTGCTTTGTAAAGCTTTTAATGGGAAACGAATTAAAACTCCGAGGTGAATTGTTCCATCGGGTAAAGTTAGTTGCACTTTCGCCACGCAGTCTAGCAGGCTTCGTGACTTCTTTCCTGAAACGAATAAAACTTGAAAGAAACACTAACTTTCCACTTACTCAATTTATTAACAGAAAATGAAGCTGGATTGCCATTGTCGTTGCATTGAATTTTTTCTTGGTGAAGAAGAATTAATAGTGGTCAGTTGGTATTCTGTTACGTATATGGATCATCAGTAATTAAAAAAGTGCAAGTTCAGCGGAATTAATCACGGACAGATACAATTTATTATTAGGCGACATTTCATGGAAATAAGCAGCAAACAGTTTCAATGTGAAAAAGAATTATATGAAGATTTACAGTATTATTCGTAATGAAAACATGCGAAAAAAGGTTAAGGTTTCAATGGATAGTTACGTAAAATATTTTACAATCATAAAAAAGTTATTTTACTTTAACATGATTTCGTTTCCAGCACTTTCAGTCCAAGTCAAATACGGATGTACTTTTTTTTAAGACAAAGATAAATACAGCTATTAAACTGAGTGAAGCTGGTCTATTAAAAAACAAGAATATCTGTAACCCAGATTCAAGACAAGATCAGATAAGGCAAACATTTTTACAAAACCTTTTCACTATTTATGTGCGCTGGATTGCAGGAGTTATGACCACATGTTATCGAACATCAAAGCAGGGAAAAACAACGTAACATGTACACACAACTAAGAAGAAAGTATAAAAGAAATATGAAAGGAACTGATGAATGCTGTTGACTTGGACATCCAAGGCCGATGATATAAGACGGTCATCCACATACTTAAAGGAAAGGCTCCATTCTGAGAGGTAGATGAAGAAACGGCGAAAAATGTAATATCTAGTCTTTTCATTAGGTGCCTCGTGCAGTATTGGACCTTCAGAAGAGCAACCATCATCCATCTTCCCTCGGAAGACGATGAAATACCCCGTGTCAGAAGTTATCAATCCTATGAAACAGGTGGAGACATGAGAAGCTCTGAATCCCGACAGATTTTCGATTGCAGAGTCTAGCTTGCTGTTATTTCTCTAAGTCACGATAAAACACGTACAGTGAGTGATCAAATTCTTATAGCGAAGAGATTTCGCTAAAAATTTTTAAGAATTAGAAACATGGAAATATTACATTTTTTAATTTATATATTTTACAACCCTTAAATTTTTACATTACAAATTTCTTTTCTTTCAAATTAACAAACTTCTTTTTCATATTTTCAAATTTACAAATCCTCAAATCCTCAAGTTCTCAAATTCTCAAGTTCCCAAATTCTCAACTTTTCAAAGTTTTAAATCCTCAAATTCTCAAGTTTTCAAATTTACAAATCCTCAAATTCCTAAATTCACAACATTTCAAATCCTCAAATTCTCAAATTCCCAAATTCTCAAATTTTCAAATCTTCAAATTCTCAAATTCTCAAATTTTCAAATCTTCAAATTCTCAAATTTTCAAATCTTCAAATTCTCAAATTCTCAAACTCTCAAAGTTTGAAATTTCCAAATTCACAAATTCCTAAAATTTTTAATTTTCAAATTCTCAAATTTTTTAATTTTCAAATTCTCAAATTCCTAAATTCACAATTTTTCAAATCCTCAAATTTTCAAATCTTCAAATTCTCACATTCTCAAATTCTCAGATCCTCAAATACTTAAATCCTTAAATCCTTAAATCCCTAAATTCTCAAATTCTAAAATTCTAAAAATCTTCAAATTCTCAGTTTCTTAAATTCCTAGACTTCCAAGTATTTTTTCCAAAATACTAGACCGCTAGACTCCCAAATCTACCCCAGATTCTATAAAATCGCAATTGTAAAACATGTTTATTTAACATTGGGTTATTATAACAAAGTTAATTTTTCGAAATAACAATTTAAAAAAATCAACTTCACATTGATAAAAATCTATTTCACAAATATATCATTATGCTAATAAAGTCGATTTCTGTATGCGAGAATGTCTCTGTCAAAATTTTTTAAGTTTAACTAATAGATAATTGTGAAAAATTTATTGCGAATCTAATATATGGATTCATCATCCGGAATATTAATAAGGGAATAACTCGCTTTTAAATATTGTATTAAAAAATATAAAATTCTGACTTAATATAAAGAACAAAATGGTGACCAATATTTAAAAATTGAATTTTAAGCACTACCTTGCGTTTGATCCTTGGTTACCACATTTTTCCTAAGGAAGCCAGACTGGTTAACATTATTTAGTATGACTTCACATACTTAAAATTAATTGTGGAATTTACTTCCGAAAATCAAGCGATAATACATGCATGGAACACAGAGCATCCCACTAAAAATTTCACGAAAGGAAAAATGGTTACATCTTTATTCGCTAAAAACTGAACAATCTATCAGCACCCGTCACACCGAAATAAAGTTTCAGATTGTCGAACGAAGTTGGTCAAATATTCGTAAACCCTCCATCACAGGATTAGAACACCGTTTGCAGGAGCAAAAAAGCCAAACATCGATTTCTTCTTGTTAAATCCGAATGTCTGACGATACTACGAAATACTGTGTAATGCCGTACCTACTGTAGAGTAATCGCGACTAACAGCTAGGAATAATAGAAGTGTTAAAACTAATCGTTTCATGAATATTTTAACACGGATTAAAAAGTACAAAAAAGCGTTGTACGCTCAAAGTGCCGAACACATACCATAAAGCACGTTCCCTCGGATACGACGTTACACAGTCAATTGCGGCAATCGTCGCTCCAGGAAATTCTAGAATTTCGAAACTGTTTTCCACGCGAGAGGGAAATCCTCTCCGATCGACTATTTCAACCTATTTGAATGCTTAAAATCCCACCGTATCTCACGAACTACATCACAACGATACGTGCGGAAATCGACTAGAGCGACAGTTACGCTACTACATTCATGAGATCGAATGTATCACAGTCGTGACATTATCGGGCATTTCTACACTGGTTCACGAAAATAATCGAATAATTACACTCGGGGTATCTATCATGGAATGGCATTTAATATGAAACAGCACCTATGGAACAATTTGTAATATGGAACAGTATTTAATAGGAAACAGCATTTAATATGGAACAATACCTAGTGTTGCGGCGCACTATCAAAATCGTAAAACCATCAAGTTTATCTTTATTTTTTGGAATATTCTTGAACATGCAACAGTTGTCTTTTGCAGCTGTTTGTTACGGACAATTTGTATTCCCAAATTTATCTATTTTAACATATTTTGTCAAGACCTAGCAAACTTTATGGTTTCATTACTGTCGAACTGTTATGTGACGAGCCACGGCATAGTCTTTACCATAGGTCAAACTTGACCTCAGTACGAACATTTTGTAAGGGCGGTTTTTGTCCCCTTCTCTTAATATTTTTTAACACTAGATTTAGAGAACCCGTAAAAATGACGGGTCATACGTCTTTTAATTGAAATGACAAAACTTATTAAGAAATTTTTGTAAAAATGTATGTCAACTTTCGTCAAGCTAAAGAATCAATGTCTTACGCAGTTCACATATCATCCTCAATTTATTTGTTTTTCTATTTTCAATTCAAATTTAAATATAAATGACCATCAAACGTCCGTAAACCTAGTGTTAAATCAATCCAATAGTTAATTTTAACCACGTCACTTGTCCATCGCCTAATAGATTCATTCAAGATAGATTCATAGACTCAGAAGTGATGAATCTAGAATCAGATGATAATGTTGAAAATGCTGTTAATGATGATGATGCAGAATTATTATCTAGTAGTGGTCATTACAACAATGACACTAACAGTGAACAACTGATTACATTTTTGCATTGTTTATAATGGGGGTCATGAAGAATGTGACGCATCAGGTGCGTCATTTACATGCCAATGTACAGAAGATTACATTAATCTTCTTCATAATTCTTCTTTACATTACAAAGTATATTACATACATGTATACAAGTATATTACAGTATATTACAAAAAATAAAGTATTTTGAGATTCATTTGTACTTTCCCTAGATGTTTTATATTAAGTACCGTTTTTAACTCGTCAAAGTAAAATAATTTAGTTGAAATTTACTTAAAATAATTTTAATTACTTTATTGTTTAAAATATGAAAATGTACCACTTTATTTTTTTAAATATGAAAATGTAACACTTTCTTGTTTAAAATATGTAGATGTACCACTTTACTTTTTAAACTATGAAAGTGTACCACTTTATTGTTTAAAAGTAAAATTATGTTCTGAATATTATTGCATTTTAAAATGAAAATACTGTTTACCTTTGACGTTAAACTTGATATTTCAGCGATTTAATAAGAACGTGTCTTGACATAATACTGTTTGGTTCTAATCTTGTACCTTCTCTTGACTTAACATCATGAACATGGCTTAGCTGTTAAGCTTCAACATCATAAAACTGGACGTAGTGTTACATAGCTGTGTCGTATCTTTTGAAGGAGGTGTTAAACTCAAAATTGCTGTTACAGTACATTTGTTCACATTTTGAAAAACATTTGAATTATACTTGCAAGTAACATAAGTAAATTACTGTTTATCATAATTCTCTATATACCAATCCTTCTTTATTATTATTTCATTGTATAATTTAAAAATTTATTGTATAAAACAAGTTTTTATTTCTCTGAAAATTAAATGATTATTACAATATACAGTAATATTATTTATCGTTATAATACTGTATGTTGTTTATTATTAATTTACAAACACTTATCCTTCAGTTATAAAGTCTCAGTAGACACAATTTTTCTACCATTTATTATTAGTCTCAGCTTTAATAATATTTAAATAATTAATTATATTATCCAGGCATTCAGGTAACCTCTGTGTAATTTGCATATTATAACACTGAAATTTATCTAAAAATAAATAGACATATAGCAGTTTGCTATTAATTCCAACCCAAACCTAACCTGAATTCAAAATCCAATGTAACAAGTTGAATAAAGTATATAGATATACGTCACAAAAACTTCAGTTCTGCATGTATTTAAATAAAAATTGAGTTCACTGAAAAAGTAGCATATACGCCACAATATGGTATAATTGCATGAAAGATAACGTTTCTTTTATTATGTTGCGAGAGTTGATCGATGGTACAAAAAAGGTAACTGCTGATTTGCATGTGAGCCACCTAATTGCGTATTACTGGAGGGTGAAAGATTAAAGTCATCAATGAAATTGTCCACCTCTGTATCATGCAGTTAATCCCCAAAAATAAGCTGCATGCCAGAACATACATAATCCCCCCGTAACATCATGTATCATCCCCGCGAAGATCAAATATTTCTTCATAACTTTGCAACCTATAGGTTCATGCTTGATATGTGGCCGATAAAAAAATTTGATGCCTGACTTCCGAACACGCGATTTAAACCCCTGGGGATCTGGCAATATAACATACATACGTTTGATCGTGCGGCTGCAGAAATTTGCACCCACATGCTAGAACACATGTAGATCAATACGGGGCGTTCTAATATTACGTTGATCGGAAAATTATGCGATTTTCTAGAACGAAAATTTGTTCTCTTTATGTATGAAAATTTTATGAATCAAGTTATAATATATATTTGAACAAAAATAATTGGTTTATATATCGATGTAATGGGATAATTAGCTTATATATATATTTATACAATTACTTTATATATTTGAATAACTACCTTATATGTATATTAGAATAATTAATTACTGATTAATATAAAGTAATTGTTAATTGATTTATTTATGATATATGTACATTTATATATCAGATTAATTAATTTATGTATTATAATAATTAATTCATTGAAGGTTATGAATAAGTATAATTAATTGAAGGTTCATGACACTCATGGAGAAAATATTGTTTGTAACTTTGAATGATCATGCTCCAGAGAGCATAAATACAAATTTTGTAGGAGACTTTGGTACAAAAATTTTACAGGATTTACTACCTGCTACTACAGTTGTTCATGTCCTTAATGTACTAGTAATTATTTAGTAATTTGCATTGCATTTAAACTACCGTTCATAAAATATAAATTTGGTTATATTGTAAATTATATAATAAACATAGTAATTACAAAGAATTGTAAATAATAATTTAATACATTTTAATGAATAGCTTGTTCTAACTTTAAATTAATTCCTAAGCGACTGTAATTACAGTTCTACAAATTATACGGAAGTTCTACTAAACTGTATTACTCCAGTAATTTCATTTCAATTAAAATTAACTCGAAAATATCCATAATTACAATAATTACGATCAAATACAAAATAATATTAATTGAAAGAAGTATTCTAATTTGTTTGCAATAAGTATCCACAATAAACTACAGTACATACAATATATAAACAATTAAAATAAATTACAATAAAATACTATTAAAAAAATTCAATAAACTACTAAATTTATTACGGTTCCTATAAGAAAATCGTATAAGGTGTCAAGAAAACTTTTATTTTGTTTCTTATATCTCCACTTTATTTATTTCCTTGATATTCTTGTCTTCCCTCTATCCTGCGAAGAGGTCAACTTGCATTTAACCCAGACCGGATTTATTTAAGATCAGAGAAAGGAATGGCCGGAAACTGTCGAACTTGGCACTTTGTTCGTATAAAGAAAGGGAAAAGGAAAAGAAGAAATTGCGGTGTGCCAATCGTAAAATCTTTCTTTCTAGCACCGACAGTTGTTCTAGAAAGAAAACGATCTTGACTTCTGGTAAAAAGTATTTGAAAAAAATTACGTACGTCTTCAGTTAATTATTTATACTATTTACTTCAACAATACAACATTGCTAATTTCATTTTAAAGAAATATTATTCAACACGTTTATTAAAATTTTTTTATATTTTTGAATGAATTTTAATGTCGATCACAATATGGAAGAAAAAATATATAATTAAAGATATTATTCATAATTAAATATATATTAAACTATTCATAATTAAAAATATATATTAAAAATACAGTTACGTATAAAATATAGCGTAATTATACGTAATTAAATATAAAAATACATATATAATCTTGAAAATTTTAAAAGAAAATAGTAAGGTAGAAAAATTATATTAAAATTCCATTAAAAATAATTTTTGAATGATCATAAAAAAATTACGAATAATTAATTGTTTCTAATTGAGAATTAACCAATTAGAAATTAATTGATTCAGAATCAAACTGCAGTTATTAAATTAGCAATTATTAATTGAAAATTGAAATTCAGGTTTTAATTAAAAGTTGTCAAACTAAACATTTGAAGTTACAACTAAGAGCTTCTTCAATTAATACAATCAACAATTGAAAATTATTATAATTAAGAAAAAAGGTGAATCATTAAGTCAATTGTCATTAATTTAAGATTACTCTTTACTTAAGTTTTATACGAATAGAAATCAATTTTAATCTATAATTAATTGTGATTTTTCCAAATTATTCATTACAATATAATTTTTATGTAATAACAATCTAATATTCTGCACAGATAATATTTATAATTATGTATAATTAATTACAAATATAAAATGTAATATAAATATCATTTTGTATTACATAAATATAACATTTTATTAAATTTGATTAAACTTATCTTTTGATGAAATGAATGATGAATGATGTTATGATTAATATCGTAAATACTGATGTTAATTTTAGATAAGAAATTATTAAATAATATAAATGTCAACATATTTCTATTAATACTAAAGATTAATTTAATTTAGAGTAGGAAGAGGAAGGTGCGAGACAATAACAGACATAATAATACAAAATAATTTTAAACATTACAACAAGGTGCAAACCCAGTGGTCGGGCAATATTATGGTAGCTAAGAGTTGTAATGATAAAATCTGCCGATTTTCTGGGAAAGACTTCAAAGAACATCTACCTAGAACAACTATAAATCTCCATTTTCTAGAATGATTAAATTTGTAATTATTTTGCAAAAAGTCGGTCATACATCTCGTAGATACAGGCGCAACTAACGGGGGGTTAATATACCATAATGACCATTTTGTAATATTTTCATATCACGCGGACGTTCAACGCCCCTAAATCGGTCATTCCACACGCGACAATCTAATATCAGCAAGCCATAACCGAACAAAGGACGGCGACGAATAAACAAGGATTAAAAAATTATGAAAACGACGGGGCGTAAGAACACGAAAAGAAGATCGTAACTGCTAAGAGTAACTAACGAAAAATAAAAGTAAGAGCGACGAACCGTGCGTCTAATTTCAATTTCCATGGGAGCGGCACTTTCCTGCTCACTTCCAGTTTAATTAAATTTGTTTGGAGGTAAGATAGCATTGGTGGTAGTGTCGGCAATGTTGAAGATTCAGCAGCCCTTTTCGTTCACCGTGCCACGAATACCAGCTAACATACATACATATATATAAATGTATATACATGCGTCCTTCTTTATCCAGTCACACGGTTCAATTCTGTCGCAACGAGCAACGACGCCCAAGATGGAACTTTTTTCGACCATCGTGCCGTCGAGATTTTTTCGTCGAACACGAGAAAAATTCTCGCCGCCGTGGAAATCTCGTAAGGGGTTGCAATTTCACAAGGGCGTGTTTTCAGGATCGTTCCCGACCGAAGTAGTTGCCGGGTTTGCCGTAAACGAACAAAATTAGAAGTTTCAAAGCCTTGCAAAATTTACAGAATAGCACCTCCTATCCGACAAAAAAACTTGCTCGACGAAATCTCGAACTTGCTAATTTCTTCCAGCTGGTATACCTATTCATTAGATAAACATAGTAAGTCCTAGTAATCTGAAAATACCGATCATTATTACGGAATGTTCTAACCCTAGATTTATGAATGTTTAATGACCACTTAAATTTAAATTAAATAATGGATAATAAAGAAAATAGCTTATACAATGATTTTTTCTTGATGGTCACATAAATTCTGATACAAGCTTCTTAATAATTTTCATAACTGAAAATAAAAAGATGGGCCATTTTGACGGGTTTCTTTATTAAATTTAGTTGACGAATGTATACAAGCACTCACAATTTTATTTAGGTGACGCTAATGAAATGTTAATTTTCTGTCGAATAAGATTGTAATCCTTCCTCTTTTGCTTTACACTTAACTTTGAACTAATAATTTATAATAATAGTAATTA
The DNA here is from genome assembly GCA_945859595.2 of Megachile willughbiella. Lineage (NCBI taxonomy): Eukaryota > Metazoa > Arthropoda > Insecta > Hymenoptera > Megachilidae > Megachile > Megachile willughbiella. The sequence continues at coordinate 13,333,025 of OX243800.1, forward strand.
TAATAGCAACTGTGAGAGATTTTTTTTAATTTTGAATGAGGTTTAAGAATTGAAATATTAAAGAAAGAGAATATTTAACTGTGGTTGCAATTGTAGTTACAAATAACTATATTGCAATTATTTGTAATATAATATTAAATATATTATCGGTTAAAATATTATTTCATTCATTAATTACTAATTATTACGACATCTGCGTTTAACGAGTGTATAGTGTACACGTAAATTTAAAATTTTATTTCGGTGAAATTTAAATAAAATGAAATTTTATTTTCTTCGTTAAATAGAATGATAATTTTTACCGAATGAAAATGTAATCCTTCCTCGTTTTCCGCGTCTTCTTCTGGAGGATATTCCCCGACATCTAAAATGAATTACGTTATAAAAGGACGTTACGTTTGAATGCTCTTCCTTCTTTTGTTCCATTATGGTAAATTGTGAACGCGTGCGTGAGACTATCTGTGATTACATTTTATTAATGTCTCTTTAATATTGTGTAATAAAGGACTCTTTCATTTAACACTTTTTTGAAGAAGTAAAAGGTTTTAATAGTAGTAATTATAACAGGAGCATTTAGAAACTTAAAAATGCAGAAACCGAGAAATTTAGTAATTAAATAAGTTAGAACTTACGAAATTAAGAAATTCGGAAATATACAAATTGAGAATTTAAAAATTGTAGAATTGTAGAATTTTAGAATTGTAGAATTATAGAATTATAGAATTGTAGAATTTTAGAATTTTTAAATTGTAGAATTGTAGAATTTTAGAATTATAGAATTGTAGAATTATAGAATTTTAGAATTAAAAAATTGTAGAATTGTAGAATTTTAGAATTTTTAAATTGTAGAATTTTAGAATTATAGAATTTTAGAATTAAAAAATTGTAGAATTGTAGAATTTTAGAATTTTTTAATTTTGAAATTGTAAAATTGTAGAATTGTAGAATTTTAGAATTTTTAAATTGTAGAATTTTAGAATTATAGAATTTTAGAATTAAAAAATTGTAGAATTGTAGAATTTTAGAATTTTTTAATTTTGAAATTGTAAAATTGTAAAATTGTAGAATTGTAGAATTTTAAAAATTCGGAAATAGAAGAATTAAGAAATTTAACAATTTTTAAATGTCGAAATTTTGAAATTGAAAAATATAGAAATACAGAAACTGCAAATTATGAAATAGAATTAACAAACTGAGTGTCAGCTGGGCAGTTTCCCACTACTGATTTATTCAGGTACTTATACAACAGAAACAAAATGTGCAGGACCGCTCTCTGTTAGAGACACGTGTATTTCCATCAATTAACATATGCACATACACTCCCACATAATCACACTGGAACTATTTACAAAAGTATAAGCAGGTGTATCTCAAATTTTCACACTCGAATCTAAACCCAAATGATTATTGAGAAAATATATTTCGATTTATTTCATCTACATAAAATACCATGTGTTTCTTATTAAAATAAAATACGTTTCACTCAAACAAGCAAATTACGCAAAATAGTTATTTTTTAAATAAAGTAATTCTTTGAAACGTTTGTTAAAAAAGTGAACAGTTTAAGAGAGAATTACACAACCACCGTAAAATCGGACATCTTGTATGAAAACAAGACTTCAGACAAGTAAAACGGACAAAATAAAGCCGCTTGTCTGAGAAACAAGATCCTTGTAGAGGTCTTCAACTCGAGAATATGCCGTCAGTCTGATGAACAGCGTGCTCGTGAACCTCAAGCAATTATAAGTAACTACTTAACTTTATACTGACAAAGTTGCTTTGTAGTGTTCCAAGTTTTTAAGTTGTAATAAAAATTTTCTTATGTTGCATGCAAAGATAAAAATTAAACGCTACAATAATTATCTTCTACCTTCTGAAATCTTCACACAGGAAGACACCCTGCATAATTTGCAATGTATGAATGAATAATAATAAATTCATTATACGATGCATTTTATTTCGGTCAAGTTTTGTAACTTCCCTTTTCGTTTACTTACAATTGCAAGATATCGATTTTCGATAGTTGAATCCCTACTATAAAGTCCAGATTTAAATCCAATAGAGAATGTATAAAGTCCACAGTTCATCGAGACAGCATTGCTTCAAAAACGTAGCAACACAATTATTTAATAGACTAAAAGCAGCATTCGAAGCAGTCAGTACAAATTTAATTGAGAAACTTAAAAATAACATTCCATGATATTTGGAGCAGTAATTTTAGCGAGAGAGGATAATACGAAATATTAATTGTTGGTTGTTCGTAATTAACTGTGACTTTCATGACCACTTAATTTTATCTATTGGCGATAGACGGTTTTATGTTTCAAATTTAATTTACCTGTCTTGTAATGCCATCATTTAATTCAATTATTTATTGTGTACAATACTGAACAACGTATCGTATATTTTATTGTAATACATTGAACACAATTGATATTTTTAGAAAAAATGTGGAGGTTATTAACGTTTACTTGAAAAATTTTATTTATATTTATATTAATTTTATACATATTCAGTTATAACGAAAATATCTTTTTCTCAAAAATAAATTTCTCTCAATTAAAATTGCTGATGAATACTATCACAAAATAGCAAAGAAATTGTATTGTTTATTCGCAGCTTATTGTTTCGCATAGTATCTCTCATTATTTGAAATACTAGAATAAATTGTAATATTAAACATCTAATATTCCACTTTTCTAATACTTGTACCTGTATTTTTACCTTGATATTTAATATTGAAAACTGTTTAATGTATATCAAATATAACGTTACTTCAATTTCCGATTAGAGGTAAAAAAAGACAAACCTTACGTTCCTGTCGGCAGACTCAGGTTATTGATGTATTATGTCTCTTCGTGGAATGAACGATATAAATCGGGAGAAAACGGGAGAAGGTAAAGCCTGTGTTGTATCCTAAGATTGATCGCCGCCTTTTGGGACTATATGGTTCTTTCTTTAAATTTTCAGCGTTTACGATGCGTCGAGTCATTTTCTCCGAGGCGAAAACGACCTCGAGAACCCGAGTTTCGTAGATTGCAACCCCTCGAAGAATTTCTACTATTCTTCTCGAGAAATTACCACGGAGGAAAGATCGAAAAAATTACCTACCACATGAAAAGGATGAAAAAGGTACTGCAAAGTTGGCTCGAATGCGAAATTCATGATGTTGGGTGGTTCACTTCGACTCATTTTTTATTTAACCCTTTCAGACCTAATTTTCTCCGTACGGAACCAGTCATATGACAAACAAATTATTAATACTGAATTTTGTAATATCAATGCTATTTTTTGATTAAGTGTAGTGACATATAGTAGCATGATTTATTTATATAAAATAATTCAACTAACGTATATGTATACATATGAGCAATAATTTAATAAAATATTTTATATACAAATATATATATAATATAAATTTGATATATATGAAAATAAATTTGAATTTTATATACATGAATATATTCACAGAATTTGACTTTTATATATTGATATAAATTTTTTTAAATTTAAGGAAATGTTTACACAAAATTTCAAGTAAACTTGAATTGATTGGACGTTATCTTTTTTTATTACAAAGAATACATCATTCTACTGTTTAACCGCCTGTTATTAATTTGTACTGTTTGTTAATTTCGAAACGTTTGGTTACGTTCAATACGATATCTGCACATTTTTGTTGTTCTTGTATATCGTATGTCAACAGGAAACGTAAAAAATTTTAGTTTTTGTGTCATTTTGAAACGTACAATGTAAACGGCGTTCCGATAAATTCTCTTGACATTTCTGTCCGGATTTCTTGTAACAAAACAAATATACTCGGTATAAATGCAGAATATCCCGAGGGGAAAGCCAGTCTATAAACGAGATCTTCAAGGATCAGTCATTGTTCTGCTTAAAATATCAAGCAATCTTGTAACTCTAGTAATCGTTGAATAAATGAAGTTTCATCGAGTTGATAGCACGATTGTTTGCTTCTAATGAAGGATCGTCGCGATGGATAAAAGCTGTTGTCGATAACAGTAATACTGTGAAACACTTCTCATTACTGTGCTCAACAGCCATCCGGATTTATAGCACTCAACTGGTGTTTTTTATCAATCTTTATTCAACGAATACGAATGTAAAAGCACTTCTCTCCCGAAACTTTAATTTGAGAAAAATACAAATTTTCAATTAGGAAGATGGTGTCTATAAACAGTACTATTACTGCTTACATAAATAGCTACTTATTTAGTTCCACTTTCTGTCAAATAATTTTATATAATTTTTCACTTAAGTCATTAATTCCTTGTCGTATGATTTATTTATCAGATGCGTTAGACACAATTAATATACACTGCTGCAATATGAATAAATAAAGTTAAAATGTTGTCTATTGATTTATTTGATAGATATGTCAGCCAGAACTAAATGTTCACTGCTACAATATGAAAACGAATAAAAAAAGTTAAAATGTTGTATCTATTCTGTATTCAGCGAACCTGGAATACGCAAATTATAATTAGACGTAAATTGAAGCGTACTAAAAATTCCAGTAAGATTTATCACAAATTGAACTGTGAGTGCGTCAAGCATTAGACTCTTCAAAATACAGCAAGGGGTTAACGTTCAACAACCATTTGGATTTATAGCACTTAACAGGGGTTTCTTATCGATTTTTATTCACTGAATACGAATCTAACTACCGCCTTTTCCTGCAAATTTAAGTTTTGAGGCAGCTCATTCCGAAAAAAATTGGAATCTTCGACTGAAAAGATATTTCATGCTTAAATAATATTATTACTGTTTATATAAATAATTATTTATTTAGTTACACTTTATACGTAAATCGTGGAGTATTAATGAAGTAACGAAGCAGTGATGAAATAAGTTATCAAGTATTAATGAGCTAATGAAGTAGTAATAAAACATGTCAGTAAGTATAAATGAAGTAATTGAGTAATAATGAAATAAGTCAGTAGGTATTAATGAAGTCATGAAATAACAATGATGTGAGTCATCAATGTTATTTCTTTTATTCAATAGACAACTTTCAAATGTCATTTACTGTTGTGCAAATTTTTCTTTCTCTGACGTAATATTTACCTATCGTTTTTCACAACTTGCAAAATTCCTCAGAAAAAATAAGACTAGAACAACTGCTTAAAATAACTATTTTCAGGTTTTAAATTTTATATTACATAAATTAGTTGTCATACTTTTGTCAAAGTGTCCGTCATACTTTGTTGAAAAGAAGAATGATTATGTACATATATGTTAGTCGATGTTTCAGTATTTACTTACCTACTTCTCCACTTCATTTTCAATTTAAAAATAAGTGTGTATTTAATGCTAGTAGTTCTAGTAATAAATATTTCAGAAAAGGAATAAAATAGTTTGTTGCCAAACGTAGTGAGGCTCCTGAGACGACTCAGTCTACATTTGCTTGTTTGCTTATTTGTTTGTACCACTATACAGGTTGCAATTTTAGGTCGTTTGGCTTGAAATTTTGTGAGCAGACTCGCGAGACATCTTAAATTTGCTGTATAGACTTTGGCGGTAATCCAACGACAGGTATCTGTTGTCATCGACGTCGATCGTCGTCTTATCGATAAAAAATCGTGTTTTGGTATCGTTTTCGACAATTTTCGACACACAGAATCGACTGGGACTACGTTAAAAATTCTATAACTCATTCTTGACGACAATACATGGTCGATATTGACGTCAGTCGTCGTGAAATTAACAATAATCGTGTATCGAGCATTTATTGTAACGTTCTTAAATGAAATAAAAAACCTTCCAGAAGAAAGTAACGTTGTCATTTTAATAGAAAAAATATTTTTGACATAAACATGAAAAATCAACTAGATATTTTAAGAAATTTTTTTGTAAATTCAATATTGAACTTACAACAAAATGTATCAAACAAAAGTCGTGCATTTTTTTACGTAGAATATGAATCCGGAATAAAAGATATGGGTCTATGATAAAAAAAGACAAGATGACCTTGAAATAACCTCGAAGACGCCCATAGATTAAAAAATTAGTAATATCATTAGACTCCCCATTCGAAACACTAAATGACACATGTCAGTTTTTTTTAAATCACACGTCCTCGAGATTTTTTATAATGTCAACTCAAATGGGACACCCTGTATATTTTTGTTTTACTTATACGTTTACAATAGGTACTCTATATTTCAAATACACATTCGAGTTCGCGTAAGGCATGTGATCTATAGACTCACTAGTTCATAAAGTGAATGCTAAATGTAATGAGTATCATCTGCCCAGGTGACCAACTACTGGCACGTGTCCAAGTACTAGTTTTCATTCTACTTTTTAATCGAAGATGACAATGATGTTTCAAACGTTTTAATATAATGTTACAATTCACTGAACGCGACACCTGTCGTTTCCGAGATTCGCGCGAGCGTGAAAGCGAGTCACATTGATGGATAGCCGCATCGAGCAGATCAATATACAGTATCACTCAAAAGCATTCGAACAGCTGCACTGATAAAGAAATACGAATCTCTGTTGAAAAGAAAAACCATTTTGATTCAAATCTATTACTGGAACTGACATGTAAACAACGGAAATAGATACACAACCGGGCACATGACTAATTGGACAAGTGTTGAAAATTGATGTCATTTGATATATCTAAACAATAAACAATACTACCAATGTAAACATCATTGTCCACTTATCATAAATCTTTATTGAGGATGGACTTAGAAAATTTGTGGAACGATTTGTCATAATAATTTGGAAATTTTCCTACTTCATATTCCTTTTCCAAGTCTCTGAATTTGAAAATTTTATCTTCTTAATTTTCTAAATTTATAAATTTGCATCTATTGTTGTTCGTTAATACTTGCATTTGATTTTAACAATTTTCTATATGCTTATTTACATACATAATTTTATTACATACTATATTTTATTTACTTACATATTATTATTAGGGGTAATTTTAATATAAAGACTTCATAATTGGTACATCTACCAATTTAAATATTAGGAGGTATTTAAATATTAGGAATGGATTTCTTGAAACGTCGGAACGTCGAAACTCCTCGAAACACAAGAAAGTTTCGAGTTTCGAGAATTCGAAACTTTGCTCTTTTGCCGTGATTTGAAACACTCGAAAGCCAGATAGGAAAACGAACAAAATCAATGAATAAAGAATCGTTCGCAACGTGCCTTGAGAATATTTGATTCGTGTATTGTACATCCCGAATATTCGATGTGTAATATTTTACCAATGTTCGGAGATTAGTTTTTTGTATTTAAGGATATAAGCAAATTGACACTCGATCACGATCTGAACTGCATATCGGGTGCGTGTGATGCATGTGTGCTTGAAAAATTTGCTGACATCGGCTCTTAAAATGAGATATTTCTCTCGCAAAGCAAAATCACCACTTCAAATTTCGAGAGTTTTGAGACTCGAGAGTTTCGAAATTTCATAACACTTCAGATTCGAGTTTCGAGAGTTTATAAATTCGGTTTGAACCCATCTGTAATTGATATAATTTGAAGTATTCAAAACAAAAAGTATTATCGATATAAACGTCATTTTTTAGTTATTATACATCTTAGTGGTACATGGGATATTTAATAAATTATTATGCTTAATAATAATAGTATTATAAAAGTAGACACGCGTAGATCATTTTTATCTCTTTAAAATAAAATATATCAGCTTCACCAAATCAAAATGCATCAACTTAATACATCAGGGTAAAAAACAAATTAAAAAATTGTTGAATTTGATTATTTATTTATTTTATCTCGATAAATATTAATTTTCATAGTAGAAGTAATATTTTCCCAGAATTTTCTTAACATATTCGACGTGTTTTATATTAGATACCATTTTATCGACTCATCGCTCTTTTTCATATTTTTTATTATAATTTTAAGACACATAATTTTTATATAATTAACAATTAACATACGAATATCTATAAATTCTGTCATATTTTAACATTAGTTTCGTTGAAGAGGAAACATTACTTCTGGCAAGCTTTTAAAATCAAGTGGTCCATATTAGCCGCAGTTATCCCATTACGTTCTCGGTTAATTCTGAGACCTGTCCATTTAATAATATCCTTGATTATGTAAGAGCAAATATAGGTAATTGACTGAAAGAGTGAATGTAGTAAAGTATGAATGGATAGTAAGTGAGCGTAGTAGTTTTGAAACGAGTGAATGGCAAAAGGAAATGAATGAAAAGGCGAATGAATGAAGGATTTTATTGAGTGCTCGACGAGTGAAGATCGTATTGCATATAAAACTATTTCAAAACATAGAGTATACACTGATTAAAGATTAAAGGATAAGCATTACGTTATTTATAGAAAGACTGTGCTTTTCACTAAAATGAAATGAAAACTGTAGATATCATATTAAAAATATTTGAGAATATTATTACGATTAGATTTATGTAACTGCATACAGAAAATAATTACGTAAAGAAACATTAATATCCTAAAATTAAACTCAAAATCTAAAATTAAATTAAATTGTAAATTTAAGATTGTAAAATTATTATAATCAACTTTATCATTTTGTATAGTAATTCACTGGTTTTGTAACGGTAAGTGATTCTTGTTTAAGGTATAAAACCTATGATTAACTAATTTATTATTAAAATACTAATCAACTATTTCAAGCATACGAAATTATTTATTTGACTTCAACAATATAAGTATACATTAATTCAAATGTTTCGTTTTATTTTTCATAAAATTATATTTTTCACTTTACTGTCCCACTGCTACAATTGTAACACAAATTTTATTTTCCTATTTTTAATATTATTTTTCATAAAACCATATTTTTCTTCCTACCATTCCGATGTTACGCTTTTAAATTTAATTTAATTTTTCATAAAATTTTACTTCACAAACAATATAGCTATGTACGAAGACATACTTCTACAATTTCGTATCAGAATTGTACATAATCAATCTTTAAATTCCAATGCATAAAATTACAAATCAGGTATTATCTAAACTTTTGAATAATTTATAGATATATTTGACTCATATTGGTCGTAAGTCACCTCTCACGTGACAACACTACTTTGGCGCTGCGGTCGCACGTCACGTGGGAAATGACAATGATGGAACCTGTCGAAATTCTGCGCGATATGGAACGCCTTTAACAACAAACAATGAGGATAGATTAGATGAAAAACTACATATCTTGCAACTTGATGCTAAAGGAAAACATAATGATTGCTTAGTATGTTCTAATCGTACGCCTGGAGGAAGAAAAGCAACACTATATTTCTCTGAAACGTGCAACAGAAAACCATTCCTTCATGTTGGAGATTGTTTCAAAAAATATCATACTAAAAACTGATAAATAATTATTTGAAATTCATATATTTGTAATATACTTTCACAACAAAAATGTCATTTTTATAATATTGAAGATTTTTCGCATATTTACCGAAACCAGTTACAACCTACTGAGAATCACGTATAAAAAGCGACTGATAAGGGTTAAATTAACCAAAGAAATATTTGTAATATTTTAATGTAGCTATAACGTAATCATTTTCAGAAAAGACCAAAAGTAAATCCTGGTAAAATATGGATCTAACTAAATCTTTCCTACGGTATCTGTTCAATTTTTCTTGAATATATCCAAATATTTCTACGTAACCATTTTTCCTTCGATAAAATGCAAATTTTCAACTTCAGCCGCGGACGCAATATATGCAATATATCTTCAAAACAAAAATGTTATTCTTATAATACTGAAGATTTTTCGCATATTTACCGAAACCAGTTACAACCTACCGAGAGTCACGTATAAAAAACTAGCGACCAATAAGGGTTAAGATATATTCGTATGTTATTCATTATATATTTTTTAATAAATTTCTTTTTCTACATATTATTAATCTTGATCTTTTATTCTGAAGAACGTGCGTGACAGAACTTATTACCCGACCGTGGAAAGAGATATTAAAGTGCCTAGATTATCGCGAACCATCCTCCATTTTGCATATTCATGCAAAATTTCTGATGGTATCCATTTAATTGTTACATTACAAAGTTGATATAAAGCAGCACATGAGTACTGGTACGTTATTGCGTGTGAAGGAAACATGCGAGTGAAATGCACGTGTCAATAAAAGGGTCACCGTGATAAAGAAGCAATATAGGGTACAGCGAGTACAAGTACGAATAAAATATTCAAAGCTGGCGTGATGAATAATTTTTCATTTGAATAGCAAACGAAAATCGCCGACATTTCATACATGTTAATGTAAATAGTACTGTGTCCAACCTAAATACGACTGTTGGTTTATAAGTGCGTTACTGACCTACTATAATTTATACAAGATCTCATAATAGCGACAGAAATACGAAAAGGTAGATTTCTTTGGAAGAAATACATTGAAATTGTAGAACAAAAATATTTTGAATGGGGAGTTTCGAGATAATTGAATGAAAACACTTTTTGAATTATTAGCGCAAACATTTGTTTTAAAAATAAAATGTTAAATACAAATTAGCATTTTAAGAATAAGATAAAAGGGATGAATTTCCTGATAATTTTTCATTACCCAATTACCGTAATTGTCTCGAGTAGAATACACATGAATGAATAAATGTGATGAATAAATGTGATTATTACAATGCAGTACCGATTATTTCAATTTCTTCGGAGTATTGGCATATTGTTCAACCATTTTCATTATCACCGGAACAAATAACAGACGACGGGAATCCATTAAAGAGAGAAAAATAAGTGAAAAGTCACGATGCGCATAAATGAAACACCAAAGGGGTTTTCCCTGGCTGCAGCCATGTTATTCTACCTCGTTGCATAATGCTAAATCCGTACCAACTCATTACCACGTGAGATGCAAATTGCGATAACCTGACGCACGATTGTAACACATCGTGGATCCATATGTAGATTCGCTGTTGGTGTTCATGAGAGTGGACTGGTATAGAGGGATGAAGAGGGCTGTGCATAATACAAACGATATTACAGGGTTTAGTATGCAAAGCGAGGTATCGAAAACCTACCACGCCTCTTTAGCCTAAATTGTTCCTATCCGCGAATTATATTGTCTAGTTACGATTACGTCATTACAAGATATGGAGTACCATGATTATTCATTCGGGATCATGTCTGATCAAAATACGTGAATAATAGGTACTAATTTGAAAAGGTCCAGAAAATTATGATAATTTACAGTTACAGTTTGAACAAAATATGCGTAAGCAGTAGGATTTAATGACACTAAACCTAAAAAATAAATATAAAAATTACAAATATTATAAAAAAAATATATGATATTCTTTGCAAGTGTGTAGTTTGAACAAAATATCAGTAGATACCATTTCAGTAAAACTGTTTCAATCACAATAAAGATAATATTAAATATAATTTGATTCGGAACGTAATTTTATTAATACAAAGTTTGGTGGAAAGCTGTGGATCAAGGATTTCAACATTATTATACCTGTAAAGGTACGCTCGGGCGATCAATTTATGTCTATATTTATTGATAAGCCGCCACATCCTCATATGTTCAATATTTACTGACAATACTGCAATATTGCCAATATTATATTGACAGTATAGAAGATGTCCTACCTCAATGTATCACCTCGAATATCTCGCTTGCTTTTGGCAATATTTGCCAGTGTTAGAGATATAGATATTACCTTTTCGAACAGTACATGCTTTATGACGTGTTACAGAAATATTATTTCTGGTAGGCTTAAATCGTTGAGTCTCATCTACAGGGTTTCAAAGTCTTTTTGAGAACTCTGATACTTTCCAAGAACTAATTAGACCTTTTAGAGAGAGCCAATTAATTAGACCCATTTTAGAATACGGAAGTATAATCTGGTCTCCGTATTATGACTCTCATATTAATCATATGAATGTATCTAGCACGAATTTTGAAGGTCTTTTGCTAAGCATAGTGGTTGTTCCATGCCATTTAATTCTTAGGACCACGATATCATTCTTAGTAATCTAAATCTCCAAACACTACACAATAGAGTAAAAATGTTCAACGTCATGTTTTTTGTAGAATAATAGAAAATATGGGATTTTTCCTGAAGATAATCCAGCTTTCCTCTTTGAATATACCCTTTACCTGCCTAAAAAACTGCACTTTCATTCGTACTGAACATCCCACTAATTACGATTATTTCGGACGTATAAATCGAACAGGCAATTATTTTAACTCAGTTCGTTCGAATACTGATATATTCAGAAACTCCATAGCATCCTTAAAATACTCGTCAGCCGACTTTCTATAACTCTTAATTATGTTACATTTTCGTGTTTATATACGACATGTAAGTTTTATATATACTATTTTATATCATCTTACATTGCATTCCTTCTCTTCATCACATTTTTTATTTAAATTTTCAAAAATGAAAGCAAATACGGAAGGACGTTACTTTTTCCGACTTATTTTTACATAGAGAATTGTCGGGACTTTTGAAGCACTCTGTATTATTCAAATCCTTCTTATTTCATGTTTATTACGTTTTGTTTATTGTTCACTTCATTATTATTCTAAACTGTTGTAATTATGAATATGTTTCTTGTTTTACCTGAATTTTACTTTAAATAGCAGAAGCGAATTTTTTCTCCCTGACGAATGTACTCGACGTAAATATCAAAAAAGTTAATGCTAGTACGTCTTAAAATAAGAATTCATTTTTCCTCTTCTTGTAAACACTTCCGGACAATGGATTTCTGACATGAAACTTTCGTATCTACGCTTATTTTAAATGTACTGCATATCGACTGATCACAGTAGGTGATCAATATACTGCGGATATTTACGCAACTAAAACGTATTCAAGCATGCATGAAGTATGTAGACAGTATGTTAAAATTATACTGAATATGTACATACAATATATCCGGTTTAAGCATATGACATAGGGCTCCGTCGCATATTTTAGAAGATAAGAAACTTTACCTGTAACAAAAATATAGAAACAGAATTATTGTAAGTGGAGAAATAATTTTCAACTATGAAATATATTATACCTTTCTTACAATCTTTTACATAAATCTTTGTTAGACGAAAATTACATCTTGTTTTTTATTATTTATAATTTTTTAAATCCGGTTATTAACGATAGTAATACATAATAAATTATAGTGGTATTGATAATTATATTTATTAAATTATAACATCATTTAATTGACAATTGTCACATGATTTTTGCTATTTAGAAATAAGTACACTTTTTAATTCTCATAAGTAATACTAGTCAGAATATTTAATATTAATACTAATAAGAATAATTAGTAATATTATAAAATTTATTGAAAGACAAATTTCATAATGTTGTAAATTTGCAATATTTCGAAGAGGTACAGAAATTGTAATTACAAGAAATAAGAAATATTTCCGATAATATTAATTATAAAATTTGTAAATTGTTTATGCTAAAAAAACTACAAGGTTATTACAATATATCTATGTAGAATATTTGCAACACAACAAAATACAGGGATGAATCAACGAGAAGTTTATAAAAATTGTCTTCCTCATAACAAAATAAAGTACTCAAAATTCTATAGAATATTCAAATTTAATTTTCTCGAAAACAAAATCAGTATATCACAGTTTTATTCTATATGTAATTTTTGCATGCAATATTACATACAGCACCATCAGCTTTTTTAAATACAATAAATAAAACATTATATTTTAAATACAATACATACATTATACTTCAAATACAATGACAAAATATGTAATTTCAATTTTAATGTAACTAACGTACCTAATAATTATATAAAAATTATTTACCATTTGACGGTTTACTAAAACGTCCTTTCAGATTTGCAAAATCTTCGAGTGAATTTGATAATTAGTAATTATGCGCGTCACGTTCCCACTCCGATCTTTTTACAGATGCAGTAATGAGGGATTTGGTATGTAAAGGAGAGTGTCAAAATTATGCAAAGAACATACACAAATTTGAAGCATCTGGTGTGGTATTGGAGTTCACTAGCAGAATTTCAATGAATAGAAGACTATAGGGATGGTTACAGAGAAGCAGAAGCCAAAGTGTCTCTCCTAGTTCATTCCATTCAATGGTCGCGACCACAGTGGTTACTCTGCCATGAAATTAGACTGGTAGTTCCCGGCTTTCACTATTTCAGCAGGTTATAGTAAATAATTGCCCATCATTTTATATTATTCCGGATAAGTGGCTTTCCATGAAATGAATGTGCACCGGATTCCGGCAAATCGAGCTTCTTCCTCTTAAACTTTACGAGTCCATTTTCTGTACGGAAGAATTACTGACAATGACAGAAATATACTGATAATAGCAGATAATGATTGAAATATTTATTTTATCATTACGAAATTTTCAACCCCGTATAATACTGTTTTTTATTATTTTATGAAGGTATATGTTTTTGAACTCTCGTAAGTAATAATAACAAGAAATGTTTGTTGTTTCAAAAATTTGTTAAAAGAAGAATTATATAATAGTTCGAAGAAAAAGTAATAAACAACTGTAATTACTAACTGTTATTAATTTATTATTAAAAAAATATTTACGAACTTCTTATTACTTCTGAAATGAATAGTTTATTTATATTTCACGAAAATATTATTATATTAATTATTTATATTTTATGAAAAAACGTAGAAATATCAAATTTTCAAATTGACTAATTTTCTAATTTGAAAATTTACAATTTTACTAATTTATTAACTTACAAATTTCCAACTTTACTAATTTACGATTTCACAAATTACCAATTCATCAGTTTACCAATTTATCAATTTACCACTTCACCAATTTACTAATTTACTAACTCACTAGTTCATTCATTTACTAATTTTCAAATTTCCAGAAGTTCTAAATTTATCAATTTACTAATTTACCAATTTACTAGTTTACTAATTTATTGACTTACGAATTTAGTAATTTACTAATTTACTAATTTACAAATGTACGAATTTACTAATTTACTATTTCTCTATTTTGCAAATTTACAAATTCAAAACTGTAGAAATATTGAAATTTGCAAAAATCGGAAATTTAGAAGCAAAGAATGGAAATGTGCACATTTCCAAGTTTTCAAATTCTGAACTTTGTAAACTCTGAAATGTAAAACTATCAATTATGAAACTTTCAAAACTATAAATCTGAGAATTTGAAAAACTAAAAATTTAGAAATTCAATAATTTCCAATTTTCAGACTTTTAAACCTTCAAAAATTCAAACTATCAATTTTAATTTATAAAAATACAGAAATATTGAAATGATAAATGTCTTAATTAATTTCTACCATTCCAAATTTATTATAATACAATGCAATAACTGAAAACACACTCGTATTATCAAATAAATGGTTCACTAACAAGGATTCAATAATAACTGCGTAAATACTAGAATAAAACTGCACAAGACACGAAATTATTGCTGTTCGAATAAAAAAAGCGAAAACCGTAATCAACTACCCAATTTTTCCCGAGAATAACGAATCGTTTAAACAGAGGGGAAAAAAATGACCTGAAGCAAGGAGATATTTAACATCTCTGATTGGAGAAGGTACTGCGAATAAATCATTCTGAATAATGCGGCGAACAATTTTACTTGCGCTTCGCATGCAAGCTGCGCGGTGGTGTTCATACAACAAAACAAAGAGAAAAGTAATGCAGTAAGATTAAGGTTATTTCTCTGTTTTATACCAGACTCTTTCAGAGACCGCGGAACAACTGGAAAAGTGATTATTTCTCATGCAAATATGATTTAAATTAAGGGAGCAACAATTTTTTTTCCTCCTTTAACTACTTTAATTATGAACACGTTTTTAATGCTCAGAAACAAGCGCAGGGAACTTTCCTGGAGATGATGGCGACGTAGGATAAGAAAATACTGTCATTTGTTACGAAACTTATCGCGGATAGTTTGCACGAGAATTTAAGAACTATATTTGGTTTTGAGTTTGAAAAATTGGCAGTTTGAGATTGTGATAATTTACAGATCTTTAAATATAGAAAATTTGTTAGTTTTTGGAAACTTTTTAGTTTTGTGAATTTTGGAAAATTTTGTTAATTTTCTGAATTTTAGATATTTTGTTAGTTTCGTAAATTTTGTCAATTTTATGAATTTTGTTAGTTTTATGAAGTCTGTTAGTTTTGTGCATTTTGTTCATTTTGCGAATATTGTTGGTTTTGGAAATGTATGGATATGGACAATATGAAATTTTGGACTTTGGAAACGTAAGAAATTGAATACCTGAGAATCTGAAGACTTGAAAAGTTGAGAACTTGATGATTTGGGGATTTAGGAATTTTGGAATACGAAAATTTGAGAATTGAGAAATTTGGAAGTATGAGATTTTGGAAATTTTTGATATTGAAAATGTTACGTACGTCAATGAACTTTTCTATTTTGGAGTTGGGTGTTCGAGCATAGTTAAAGACCACCGCGAAGATAGAGTCTAGTCTTGCCTAGCTTTCCCAGCTACCAGGGTTTCCTTATTAGGACGCGCCCAAGAATCTCTAACGTCTTCGGACCAACGCGATGAAAATTCGTTAGACGAAAAGCGTCGCGTTGATCCGTTCCCACCGTTTCCACCACTACTCGTTTTCCACCCATTTTTCGGGTATAAAAAGGGTTGTGGAGAAAACGTGTTGGGCCCAGTCAATTCTTGAACGTAGTCTAACGCGGAAGCTCTGTCCGAGTTCTAGTACGCTTATTACGTCAACTTTAGAGTAGAGTCTTTCAATCGAGATCGGGTTAAAGTCCCTTTCGAGAAGCTAATTAACCATACAGTACGTATAATTGCTGTTAGGCATTTTTATATTTGACTTATACTCTCGGGTCCCCGTTTCGCTTGTTTTTCGTTAAAACTAGGCAGGACTAGATTCTCGCTTTGTCGGAGTCGAAACTATTCAAACTAAGTAAATTCGGATCAAAGTAATATTTTAAACTCTTGTATAGTAGAGTCACCTTCAACCGACACGTACACTACAACATTTGTAAAACCGGTTAAAGGAGAATATATTTGATCATTCCTTTTTTATATTTAATTATTCGCCTCAATCAATTATAACTCAAGTCCAAACAATCCACCAGTCGGTATATCTTAGCCGCTCGAGGTATACTGGCAAATCTACGTTACGAGTTCTAATACTAACATTTCCTGTGACACCCGGCGTTAGCCATACGTCGGCTAGTTCACATATCACTTCCTGGGGCACCCGGCGTTAGCCATACGTCGGCTCATCCCCACGTCTTGACCTTTCCTGTACGCACCCGGCGTTAGCCATACGTCGGCTAGTTCACCATAGTCAACATCCTGGGGCACCCGGCGTTAGCCATACGTCGGCTCATCCCCGCGTCTACTTTCCTTTGGCGCTCAGGTTAATTAACAAACCTGAGTTAGCCTAGTAACAACACCATAACCTAAATACAGCTCCCAGCCACGCGGCTGTACCCCTCCGGCTCGTAACAGTTTCGTAAATTTTGTTAATTTTATGAATTTTGTTAGTTTTATGAATCTGTTAGTTTTGTGCATTTTGTTCATTTTGCGAATATTGTTAGTTTTGGAAAGGTATGGATATGGACAATATGAAATTTTGGACTTTGGAAACGTAAGAAATTGAATACTTAAGAATTTGAAGACTTGGAAAGTTGAGAACTTGATGAATTGGGGATTTTGGAATTTTGGAATACGAAAATTTGAGAATTGAGAAATTTGGAAGTATGAGATTTTGGAATTTTCGATATTGAAAACTAAGAAATTTGAGAGCTTGATAATTTCAAGATTTGGACTTTTTGCAGTTGAAATATTTTGGAATTTGCACATTTGAGTTTGAAGATTTGAAATTTTGAGAATTTGGAATTTCGAAAATTTAGAAACTTGACAATTTCAAAATTAAAAAATTTTACATTCCGGAAATGTAAAAATTTACTAATTGGAAAATTCCAAATTTGTACACTGGAAATCTATGAAATTTGGAAATGTCAGTTCTTGAAAATTTAAAAATTTTATATAAAATCCTAAAAATTTATAAAACGAATAAAATCTTGAAATCTTGAAAATACAGAAATGTGATAGAAAATCTTAAGAATTTAGAAATTCAATAGAAAATCTAAGCAATGTAGAAATGTAACATAAAATCTTAAAAACCTAAAAATTGAATAGGGAATCTTGATTTATAAACGTGGCAGAGAATGTTGAAAATTTAAAAATTTAACAAAAAATTTTGAAAATAAAATTCGATATAAAATTGTGCAAATTTAGGAAATTAATAATTAAAAAATTTGGAAATATGAATATTTAAAAATTTGTTAAGAATCTTCATTAAGGACTGACGTTAATTCATCTTACATAAGAGTAAAATACTATCAATATAAGTACTTGTTACGTACGCCAATGATTTTTCTATTTTGGAGTTGGGTGTTCGAGCATAGGTAAAGACCACCGCGAAGATAGAGTCTAGTCTTGCCTAGCTTTCCCAGCTACCAGGGTTTCCTTATTAGGATGCGCCCAAGAATTTCTAACGTCTTCGGACCAACGCGATGAAAATTCGTTAGACGAAAAACGTCGCGTTGATTCGTTCCCACCGTTTCCACCACTACTCGTTTTCCACCCATTTTTTGGGTATAAAAAGGGTTGTGGAGAAGACGTGTTGGGCCCAGTCAATTCTTGAACGTAGTCTAACGCGGAAGCTCTGTCCGAGTTCTAGTACGCTTATTACGTCAAGTTTAGAGTAGAGTCTTTCAATCGAGATCGGGTTAAAGTCCCTTTCGAGAAGCAACGTAACCATACAGTACGTATAATTGCTGTTAGGTATCTTTATATTTTGACTTAATCTCACGGGTCCCCGTTTCGCTTGTTTTTCGTTAAAACTAGGCAGGACTAGATTCTCGCTTTGTCGGAGTCGAAACTATTCAAACTAAGTGAATTCGAATCAAAGTAATCTTTTAAACTCTTGCATATTAGAGTCACCTTCAACCGACACGTTACACTACAACATTTGTAAAACCGGTTAAGGGAGAATATATTTGAACATTCATATTTTATATTTAACTATTCGTCTCAATTAATTATAACTCAAGTCCAACCAACCCACCAGTCGGTATATCTTAGCCGCTCGAGGTATACTGGCAAAATCTACGTTACGAGTTCTAATACTAACATTTCCTGTGACACCCGGCGTTAGCCATACGTCGGCTAGTTCACATATCACTTCCTGGGGCACCCGGCGTTAGCCATACGTCGGCTCATCCCCACGTCTTGACCTTTCCTGTGACACCCGGCGTTAGCCATACGTCGGCTAGTTCACCATAGCCAAACTCCTGGGGCACCCGGCGTTAGCCATACGTCGGCTCATCCCCGCGTCTACTTTCCTTTGGCGCTCAGGTTAATTAACAAACCTGGGTTAGCCTAGTAACAACACCATAACCTAAATACAGCCCCCAGCCACGCGGCTGTACCCCTCCGGCTCGTAACAGATAGAAAACTGGTGGCAGCGGTGGGATAAGATATCCGTCCGTAAGGGCGTGGTATATTCATAATCGATAGTGGAATACACTGTTAATTGTGAATAACGTTGGACTTGTTATAATTATTTTGTTAGAGGCTTTGACGTCAAAATGAATCAGACACAAGCTGGAGCTTCGTCTGATGGCGTTACAAATCTTACTTTATCTTTGGCTAATTCTATGGCCTTGTTAACGCAACGGAATTGCGTTCAGTTTGCTTCAGCATCGATTCCTACCTTTGATGGCGAGAATCCAACCCTGTCGGTTTTCGCGCAAAGCGTAGAGAACGGGCTCGCGTTAGTACCGGAAGGGTCAGAATCGGAGTATCTGGCTATCGTGTTGACGAAACTTACCGGACCAGCGCGTATTAACGTACAAGACAAAAGCTTCTTGAACGTAGCGGAGCTATTGGCGTTTTTGAAGAAACGATACGCTCCTGGGAAGAACTTAGCGTACTTCCAAGCCGAGGTCTCACGTCTCAGGATTCGGGACGACGAGTCGCTCAGAAGATACATCGATAGAACGAGTCTTCTTGCTCACGGTGCACGTGCTGCGATCAGGGATCGATACAGCACCAACACCGATCAGATCATCAAGGAAATAGAAAAGGACATTCTGGAGAATTTCCTTGAAGGGCTACCGGAACGGGTAGCTTGGAGAATTGCCACCTTGGACCGCAAGTTGAAGTCCTTGGAGGAAGCCTACGAAGCCGTACTGGAGATCGAACGCCGCTTGAAGAATCGACGTCGAATTCGAGAAGACGAATCGCCACGACGTTTCAAAGAAGATTCTCACAGCTGGAGATCACCACGAGACACTTACCGCAGGAATGTGTTCCCTCGTTCACCGTCACCTCATCGTAGGATTTTTACAAGGGACAGAAACACATCTGGTTCGGAGTCGGAGTACGGAGAGAGCCCTATGCGCGCAACGGCTATGACCTTGCGTAAACAACGTCATTCACGCTCACCGGGATACTCTTCAGAGGCGTCAGAATTTGAAGAGGACCCTCGAAAGGCAACAAACGACATTAACCGATATTATTGCAGAACCTGTAGTACAATCGGACATAACAGCCAAAACTGCAGAGGAGCGGGACGCAGCGAAGATTATCAGCCACGTCGACGCACTGATGCAGCAAGGAAGCCTTTATCACCGAAACCGATGAAGAAACATTTAAACTCTCATCGCGCTCATCAAACCGGCGATACGATGAGCGGTCAGGACCTCAATCGCCGAAGGACCGTCCGTTTTTCGGAAGAAACACGGAATATCGAGTCAAGGAAGCACCAACCCCGCGTATTAGGATCAAAGTTCCAGAACTGGAAAAAGGAGAAGGAGAATTCCTAATCGACGGTGGAGCTTCGGTCAACGTAGTGGTCTTGGATACTCTAGGAGAAAGGGCAATTATTACCTCTAGGGAGAAAATCACCATAGCGGGACTAGCATCGAGTACCATTCAAACTCTAGGTACTACCCCTTTACAGATCAACGGATCGCGCACAGAGTTCTACGTGGTCAAGGATCTACCTATTCCTGTGGATGGACTCATTGGGAGCCCATATCTTCTTCAGGAACAAGCCGAAATCTCGTATTACCACAAAACATTAGTCACACGCAATCGTCCCACTAAACCGATTTTCTTCAGTAACATCGCAGACATGGAGACACGTCCTCGATCGCCGATCAGGTATTGTCTTCCAGGTCGAACGGTGCAGCAAATTTCAATACCAATCGCTAATCCAGATATCAAGGAAGGATATTTGCCACGGTTGAAGACACCAAAAGGAGTTTTCATTGGCGAGGCAGCAGTCTGCAACCACGATGGTAATTGCTACGTACTTGCCACGAACACTGGAGAAGATGACATCGAAATGGACATCGAACCGCAGCATATCCAACCTTATGAAATCTTCGATTCATCGGATGAAGATCCAGTCGCATCGTATATAACTGGAGGATCTACCGAAGATCGAATATCTCAAATTCGAAACATTTTAAAGACCGATCACCTCAATACGGAAGAACTACAACACGTATTTCGTATTGTTGAGGAATTCTCGGACAGATTTTACCTGCCTGGGGATAAGTTAAACAAAGTACCCAATTTCCATCACTCCATCCATGTAACAGATCAAATACCGATCAACACCCGACAATATCGCTATCCACCTGTACATCAAGAGGAGATACAGCGTCAGGTAGAAGCTTTACTCTCTCAAGGAATCATTCAACCATCAACTTCACCATATAACTCTCCTTTATGGATTGTTCCGAAGAAATCAGACGCCGAAGGTAACAAACGTTGGCGTATGGTGATTGATTTTCGTGCACTGAATGAGAAGACAGTGAGCGATAAATATCCATTACCACAGATCATCGAACTTTTGGACAAACTAGGAGGAGCGAAGTACTTTTCTGTTTTCGATTTGGCGAATGGTTTTCACCAGATCGAGATGGATCCAAAGGATAGACAGAAGACTGCTTTCACCACACCGCATGGACACTTCGAGTTTGTACGAATGCCATTCGGTCTGAAGAACGCACCACCAACCTTTCAACGCCTGATGGACCAGGTACTAACTGGAATGCAGGGAACAGACGTCCTCGTATACCTGGACGACATGATTGTCGTTTCTTCGTCATTACGAGAACACGAAATAAAAATTAGAAAATTGTTTAATCGCCTCAGAGAATTTGGACTTACTTTACAAACTAGTAAGTGCGAATTTCTGAGAAAGGAAGTTGTCTATTTAGGACATATCCTTTCTGCCGACGGTGTTAAACCAGATCCTCGAAAACTTCAAGCCGTTAAAAATTTCCCTATTCCAAAAACTCAGAAGAATATTCAGCAATTTCTGGGATTAACAGGCTACTATCGTCGTTTCATCAAGGACTACTCCTTGAAAGCAAAACCATTAACTCAATTATTGGGTAAAGGAATTCGTTTCAAATGGACCGAAGAACAACAGAAGAGCTTCGAAAATTTACGGGATGAACTCTGCACTCAACCAATACTTCAGTATCCAGACTTCAATCGACCTTTCATCATTACCACGGATGCATCTGATTATGCAATTGGAGCAGTCTTGAGTCAAGGAGAAATTGGACGTGACCTGCCAATCGCATATGCATCACGCAGCTTAAACTCAGCCGAAAGGAACTACTCAGCAACAGAAAAGGAATGTCTAGCCATGGTCTACGCCGCACAATACTTCCGACCTTATGTTTATGGACGCAAGTTTACACTTGTTACTGATCATCGACCCTTAGTATGGTTGCACTCAGTGAAAGACCCCACTTCACGATTGGTAAAGTGGAAATTAAAACTCTTGGAATACGAATATGAAGTAGTACACAAACCAGGGAAGATAAACATGAATGCCGACGCACTGTCTCGGAATCCGACGACCATCTGTCTTCCATTAATTCCTCGAGAAGATAAAGAATACAAGAAACCTATTCCGACCTTGGAACCTACAGTGGACACCATCGGTCATCGTATTCGCGAACTGCGACGAGATCGAGAGAAGAGACCCATATATTTGGAATCTACCAGCAGCTCAGACGAATCAGCATCCACACCACATCGTCTTTCAATCAGAAGAGGAAGAACTCGCCGAAGCCAAACAGATTTAAAAATCGAGACACCTGTCCTTGTACCAGAAACCACAGTACCTCAACCTATCCTAGAAAGTAATCCAAATTCAAATAGTTCTTTCACACCAATAGCACATTCTACTCAAACCTATAATAACGCAATACCCAGTCCAAGCATTCCAAACACTTCTGCAACTGCCGAAGACCTTATATCTTTTAAAGAAGAGGAAATTGGTCAACCAACCATCATACCAGCGGAAGAAATACAGTCTCCTGCCAGAATTCAGCCAACTCTTGAACCAACAGTTAGTCACATAGAAGAAACCTCAGTTCAAGGATTGCCGCCACCTTTGCTACCTACAAGATTACCGTTTTCATTGCCGATTCAACCGCAGGAAAATACGTCAAGACATCTCAGTACCATTATACTTCCCGATGATGATTTCGACACGGACTCATCACCGCCGCAAACTGACGAATCTTCTGCTGAAGACGTCGATGGACAACACCAAGGTTTTAAATTAATCACATCGCAGGACACAATCACCGCCTCAAAAAGCAATTATGCTCATCTCACATCAGCTGATTGTCAACTCAACGATCCTGGAGGAAAGATTCTTGCTGACATTGGTTACCTGGATAGGAATGACCTGAGGAGCGAGAATCCGAAGAAGGGACAAATCATTACTACTACCATGGATCAATTCAAAATTTTTACTGCCTTCGTTACCCAATACTCATTTGAAGAAATAAAAGAAGGGGATATCATCACAGCACTACAAAATTTGAAGACCGTGCTTGAAGAAACAGGAACTACAGCAATTAGATTAACAATAGTCAACAAGCAAGATCAACCTACCATACAACGATACCAAATACTCATCAGAAGCATTTTTGGAAGAAGCAACCTCGAGATCACACTTTGTCTGGGAACAACGGAATTACCTACTGAAGATAACCGCACACAAATAATTGAAGAAGCCCATAGCAGTTTGATAGGAGGACACAAAGGAATATCTAAAACTTACAAACGTTTAAGAGCAAAATATTCATGGCCAGGAATGCGGACAGACATTCAGGAATTCATCAGAAAATGCAAAAGCTGTCAGGAACAAAAGCTTGTAAGAGCGAAGACCCGACAACCAATGGTCATCACGGATACACCACTGGACGCTTTTGACAAAATTTCTCTGGACACTGTTGGACCTCTACCGACAACACCTAACGGAAACCGTCACATCTTAACTATACAAGATAACTTAACGAAATATTGCGTAGCAATACCAATACCGGACATCAGAGCTACAACCATAGCAGACGCTTTTTCAAGACATTTTATTTCTATTTTTGGAGCACCCCGTGTAATTCTGACTGACAGAGGAACCAGCTTCATGGGAAAAGTTATGAAACATCTATCGGAAATTTTCAAGATCAAGCAAGTTTCTACATCAGGATACAGACCTCAAACCAACGGATCTTTAGAGAGAAGTCATCACGTACTTATTGAATATCTGAAACACTACATGGAATCCTATGAAGATTGGGACACCTACATACCATACGCAACATTATCTTACAACACCTCAGTTCATGAAGCAACTAATTTCACACCACACGAACTGATTTTTGGAAAACCAGCACGACTACCCAGCGCATTTCCAGAAGGAGAAGCTTTGAAAACTTATGGAACATACCTCACCAACCTGATAACAACAATGACCAGCATTCGTAATTCTAGCTCATTTGACGGATGAGAACATCTCCTCCTGGATGCCGGGAGAATCACTGACCAAGAAACGAAAGATGGCCAGCATCCAGTGACCGGACATCACCAAGCCAGCCTCCTTGACAGCAGCCAGCCATCCACCAACCGACAGACAACTACCTCTGGGCTTACACCTGTACCACTACCTCAGGAAGATACCCCAATAGAGTTAAGTCCCCACATATACACAATACAACACCACACTATCAGCGCGTTTAAGTTCAGCTAGTTTTTGTATCATTTCTTATTTTTAAATTTTTGTCATTTTTCTTTTGTAACATCTTAAATTGCTCGAGCGTCCACCTCCAAAACCTGAAAGCATCGGTTACCGCGATGTTTCCTCTAAGGGGGGAGATGTTACGTACGCCAATGATTTTTCTATTTTGGAGTTGGGTGTTCGAGCATAGGTAAAGACCACCGCGAAGATAGAGTCTAGTCTTGCCTAGCTTTCCCAGCTACCAGGGTTTCCTTATTAGGATGCGCCCAAGAATTTCTAACGTCTTCGGACCAACGCGATGAAAATTCGTTAGACGAAAAACGTCGCGTTGATTCGTTCCCACCGTTTCCACCACTACTCGTTTTCCACCCATTTTTTGGGTATAAAAAGGGTTGTGGAGAAGACGTGTTGGGCCCAGTCAATTCTTGAACGTAGTCTAACGCGGAAGCTCTGTCCGAGTTCTAGTACGCTTATTACGTCAAGTTTAGAGTAGAGTCTTTCAATCGAGATCGGGTTAAAGTCCCTTTCGAGAAGCAACGTAACCATACAGTACGTATAATTGCTGTTAGGTATCTTTATATTTTGACTTAATCTCACGGGTCCCCGTTTCGCTTGTTTTTCGTTAAAACTAGGCAGGACTAGATTCTCGCTTTGTCGGAGTCGAAACTATTCAAACTAAGTGAATTCGAATCAAAGTAATCTTTTAAACTCTTGCATATTAGAGTCACCTTCAACCGACACGTTACACTACAACATTTGTAAAACCGGTTAAGGGAGAATATATTTGAACATTCATATTTTATATTTAACTATTCGTCTCAATTAATTATAACTCAAGTCCAACCAACCCACCAGTCGGTATATCTTAGCCGCTCGAGGTATACTGGCAAAATCTACGTTACGAGTTCTAATACTAACATTTCCTGTGACACCCGGCGTTAGCCATACGTCGGCTAGTTCACATATCACTTCCTGGGGCACCCGGCGTTAGCCATACGTCGGCTCATCCCCACGTCTTGACCTTTCCTGTGACACCCGGCGTTAGCCATACGTCGGCTAGTTCACCATAGCCAAACTCCTGGGGCACCCGGCGTTAGCCATACGTCGGCTCATCCCCGCGTCTACTTTCCTTTGGCGCTCAGGTTAATTAACAAACCTGGGTTAGCCTAGTAACAACACCATAACCTAAATACAGCCCCCAGCCACGCGGCTGTACCCCTCCGGCTCGTAACATACTCAATATGTATGATACGTTACGCTATAATTCGGTTCATTCATCTTACTTGTTATATAATTTATCAAATCGTTTCGTAGGTTGCATAATTCAGCACGTTTAGACTACAAACTCGCTAACTTGTCGGTTACAGGTAATGCCGGTTATATTCGCTTAACACGGTCTATCACCCGCTATGTTTGAACAAGTTCGAGTTCGATTATGTTCTTGGTTCTAACATACTCGGTTAAGTTCTGCATTCCATAACCTCGATTAATTTCTCAGTTCTTGGTTTCGTGACTTTCGATCAATTTTGTCGAAGGTTTCGCCATAAGAGCTATTTGATATTTACTCATATCATGTTCTGTTTTATTGAAAATATCATCTTAAAAAATAAAAATAAATAACTTTGTAAAGTGATATTCTATAAAATTGTAACAATTGTTCGGACAAAATTCAGGATAAATTAAAGGCTGTTTCATAAGCAAAGAAGAGAGTAAATTAATTAATTACAAATAAATATTACAAATAAATATTTGTTTTACTAAAAGTAAGCAGTTTTGTAATATGTATTATAAAATAATAATAATGAACATATTATAAACATAATAATAATAAGCATATATACAAGTCATAAGTGTAATACATTAAAAACTTGTACACCGTTAGTTTATAATAAACCACTAGTATAATGAAATTATAATTATAACATCAAAATGAAATTATAACAAAAAACTACATTATCATAAAATCAATACGATTTTAATATAACGCATTATTACTTAAAAAGAATTTAATTCTGACACTTTCCACAAAAATGAACTGTTTCGAATAAAGTGTTTGTTTGAAAAGTTTATA
The DNA here is from genome assembly GCA_945859595.2 of Megachile willughbiella. Lineage (NCBI taxonomy): Eukaryota > Metazoa > Arthropoda > Insecta > Hymenoptera > Megachilidae > Megachile > Megachile willughbiella. Next base: position 13,360,207 of record OX243800.1, read on the forward strand.
ATGCTATATACAGTATTCACGTTAAGTTGCATTTAGCACAAATCCATGCTTTCAATGTTTCAATTTTTAATGATGGTTTTTCACTGGTCGACACATTGTTCACCATCGAAAATACTCTTTCAGTCGTTGTGGCTATTAAATACAGAAAGGTACTCGTAAAATTCGACGAATATTAAATTGATTTTAAAAGATACATGTTTATCCGTGAAACATTTTAGAGTTTTAACCCGTTTTACGTTAATAATAAGTATATGACAGTTTTATATTTCTATGGGTCAACTTATAAAACGCGGGACAAAATGGACGATTTAGAATAAAAATAAATGTAAAGAACAGAGCGGTAAAATAAAGGTTTGTCCACTTAAATTGTTGCTATTGTACAAACTTAGTATGGCGGAAAAATATGGTACTGGTCTCTATAAAAAAGATATGGCAGAGCATGTTTGTCTCTCTTCCTTGCAGCTGCAGTCTCCCGAATAATGTTTCAGTTTGCTATAAACAAATTTTAGGAAAATTTATCTCCAAATTTCCCAGTTTCTCAACTTCCAAATTCCTAAATTTACAAATCTCCGAATTACCCAATTTCTAAATTCTCACATTTCTAAATTTACGAATCTCTAAATTTTCTCAATTCTGAGATTTTCAAATTCTCAATTTTCTAAATCGTCAAAATTCTAAATTTCCGATTTTACAAATTTCCTAATTTCCAAAGGCTCAATTTCCAACTCTCCAAATTCTCCAATTGCCAATTCTCAAAATTCCAAATATTTAAATCTTCAAATTTCGAAGATACGAAATTCCCAAATTTTCACTTTCATAAATTCCCGACTTTCTCAATTCCCAAATTTTCATATTCTCGGTTTTCTAAATCTCCAAAATTCCGAATCCCTACATTCCTGATTTTACAAATTCCCTAATTTCCAAAGGCTCAATTTCCAACTCTCCAAATTCTCCAATTGCCAATTCTTAAATTTCCAAAAACTTAAATCTTCAAATTTCGAAGATACGAAATTCCCAAATTTTCACTTTCATAAATTCCCGACTTTCTCAATTCCCAAATTTTCATATTCTCGGTTTTCTAAATCTCCAAAATTCCGAATCCCTACATTCCTGATTTTACAAATTCCCTAATTTCCAAAGGCTCAATTGCAAAGTTTCCAAATTCTCCAATTCTCAATTCTCAATATTCTAAAACTTCAAATCTTCTAATCTAATAAAATTGTAACAAATATTCAAATGTTAACTTGTAATATGGTATTTCGTAGCGACAAAAGTTTGAATTACTTTCTGAAATGCAGGTAACCTTAGTATTCTGAAAGCTCACGTTGAAAACTTGGAGAATTCTGAGTATTGAAACTCGATCAGAAAGTGAGAAAGAACGTTCAGTATTGAAGTGTTGAAAAATATCTACAGTTTTCATAATAATTTAAATTCCGTAAAAAATTCGATATTATAGTCTACAATTTCAGTAAATTATTTGTTAACTAAAAAGGCGACTCAAATTGATTCTCTTTTACTTTCAATAACTAATAATGATAACAGACTGATGAACAGCTACAAATTTTCAAAAATTAATAAAATAATATAATTCTTTGAAAATAAAGATTTTATTGTAGTGGAGTTATTACTCAGAAAAATAGTTTTATTTTAATATTATTATCCATGTGCTTTACTTTCACATACATTGCAGTTATTATTTTCGTTGGGATCTTTCTGAGTCATGTTTTTTTTTAAAATAAAATAAACCAGAATTCCTAAATAATTTTCAAACAACAGTGAAATTGTTAAGGAGTTCTGCACCGATACTAAAACAAGAACCGTGTCGATTTCATTGAGTATTTATTAGAAACTGAACTAGAACTTGCAAGCTGATAATAGCAATCAAGAATTGTACCTAGACAGACCTGCAGATCTTAGCTCATATTGTTATGCCACCAATATTATACAATTTGTAGTTCTTCACAGTATTGTACTACTAAAATTTACCGGAGCTAAATTGTACCGTAATATATTCTAAAAATAATTTCAACCTAAGGTCGACTTGCACCAGTGACTTGCACCACTTACACCACTAGACTTGCACCACTATCAAAATAACCATCTTTCCAATACCGTTAATCACTAAAACTTCCATCGTCCAAATATTAGGACGATTATTTTAACTATAGTTTGCTTACAGATAAAAATATATTAAGTTTTACCTATTGTTATCTTCATTTTTTTCAAAAATGGACTTGTTCCACTTTCAAAGTAAATAACTCAATTAATAATGGAAAAATAATAGCTTCAAATAATTTCATCAAACCTTTCAACTAGAAAGTTTTAAGGCTATCTAGTGTAGACGAAAATAGTAAATTATTAGGGTAGTGACCAAATGTTCGACAGCCGAGTCAACCGGGACGATGACCAGGGTTTATGACACGGACGTGATCGTTCGATGTTTTTTTGGAAACGGAAACAAATTTCGGAGTTAAGAGCCACGTCATAAACCTGGTCACCGGTCAAGACGCAGGGGGTAACATCCTAGGTGCAGACCTTCCCCACCAGAGTCGGTGCTGGAAGGAAACACCTAATTGGCGGAGGCAAGATCCGCCTACCTACCCGCAAGACAATATTAAAAACGGAGGGAATTGACAGAAAATTGTCAGTACAGTATTGCCTCGAAACAAGCAACAGTTTCGAGCTTCGAAATTAGCAAATTTCTATCCCCACTTCTTTGATTGAAGTCCGCCGCCGAGTGAAAGATCGGTGACGGAGTGAGAGGTCCGTGAAACCGAACAGTTTAGTGAAAAGAGGACAGAACATGTATATTGTTTTCTCACTTTGACACACAGCGATTTAAAAAACAAAAGCAAGCCGAATAGCATACCACCTTCGAAATAAGCAACTGGCCGGTCCCGAGCGTGATGCTTATTTCGAGGCAATACTGTATTAGAAAAGATTAATAGAATTAGAGTTGAAGAAGAAGACGGGAGAGTATTCGAATAAATCCAAAACTGTGTAATTCCGGAGTCTTTTACTTGATCCGACATCTCCGAAACACCCAAACCGCTTACCATCCTTACACTAGCAATATCAAAAATACCATCTAGGGATATTACCCCATAATTGAAACAATTCTCCATAACTCGAATACCTTACATGCCATAATCCTTCATAACTTTACGTTAATCTTGAAATGTTACATAATAACATAACACATTGTACATTACATCTAAAGATTAAAAGGCAATCCAGAAATAAAAGAAAACAACTTTCGTTTCTCTAATTAACATAAGTTTTGTTTTCATCAGATTCTCACATTTCGTTTCATCAGCGAGCATCAAATCAATTTTTTCCCCTTCGGGAAATATTGAATAATGTTGAATGTAATGAACCCAATTGAAGCTTCAATTTCAATTGCTTGTCGATAGCAGTTTTTGATCTCGAAAAGCTACGTCATGAATATCAGCTGTACATCATCGAAGCTCTTGGTAATTAGCTCTCGGTCGTAACTGGTATTAAAGCGTGGCACGGTATGTTGATAAAGGCTCGAAAAAAAACCACTTCGAATACCTATAGGCTAAAACTGTTAATAGGAACGCAAAAATCAATTGCAAGAGGAGGAAAAGTATGTTCAATACTCTAGTTAGAAGAGCCACATTGACTGGCTATTGTGTTCCCAGAAGGATCAGCTATACTGCTCTCGTTATTCATTCTACAGGGCGATTCAAATCTGACGTCAAGTTTTTTTATGAAATATCAGTTCTTCAATCGTATTTCAGAATCCAGTTGTTCCATTATCCAATCGTGTGCTAGATCCATGTCGAAATCAAACACTTATTAAGGCAGTATCGAAATAGTTTTCGGGTTTCTAAAAAAAGCCGTATCGATTAGTATCACGAAATATACAGTGTATCCCAAAAATCATGATACGAGCGGACTCATGGTGATTATACGTGTAAAATTAAGTCGCAAGGTTCTTTGTTTTTAGAGAAATGAGCTATAATGCTCTACAAAATATATCTACGGATGGAAAACAGAAAATTTGAACAATTTCATTAATTTAACAGTAGTTTTTCAAAAGCCGTAAAAAATTGTAAAATTAGAGAATTAGAAAATTTGAGAAATCTAGTATTTTCTAGTAACTTTCGTTTATGGGGGAACTGAAAAATCGACGACTTTATAATTTCAAAAATTGTTGAATGTTGACGTACAGGTAGTATTTGACCAATTTTTAGTAAATCTGTTAGTTAAATTTTAAAACAATTACATGTGAAGTGTATGCTTACTAATAACGAATATCTAAATTCATTACGTAAGTAGTATGTTATATTTCTTTTTTCATGACGTTTCTATTGAGAATAGCTGTACGGTTCAGGTAAAAACGTTCATACTTTCTGAAGATTTTGCAGATGAAGTATATTTCTTTTAGTATAAGTCAGCTAACGAACAGAGGATCAATTACTATTTCTTTAATCTTTAAAAGTGGTCAACTTCTGAGCTAACTTTTTTTTGAAAAGTGGTCTTGGTACATAATTTAGACTTAAAAATGTCTCAATCAATCAACTTAATGACAGTGCAAGCGATTACCATTGTTTACAATCATTATGGATCATTTCTCTTAACTGGTCAACTATTGGTGCCATTATCTTAATAATTTATAAATTCGTACTTGTAGTATATTACGGACTCTAATATTATTTAGGTGTTATCTCATTTTGCCCACACGGTTAAAATTTTTGTCTGCACTTACATGCCGTACTAAAGATGAATTTATTAATATATTTAAAATTATCGAGTAACTACTAATTAACTCGTTAACATTCTACCTGTATCATTAAGAAGCTGTATGTTATCACTGTGTAAAATCATATTAAATCGAAGTTAGCTAATTAATTTCTTACCCCTATTAGTCACGTTGTCGTTATCTGTTCCTTGCTATATTTAGCATAAAAGCGACATGTCATCGTAGATCGTCATTTTCGTTTCATTTACCTCCTTCCGATATTTTAATATTCGCAACGGGAGATGAAATCCTTCCTACTCAACCTACCGTTTCCACGCTCATACCGCTTTCGTGAAATATTCATGACGGTTTCGCGCTTTCTGCCGATGTCGAAGAAAGAAAACGCGGTCGTGTCCTTGAATGAAAAAGGACGCACGAAGAAGCTAGAGGAAAGGAGCAAAGAACAAGAAAAATAGAGAAACATTAAACCGTCTCTCCTTTGAAACCGAAGAGAGTTACGCTTTTGACGCGTGTATAACCACTTCCTCGACTCAAGCTTGAGGTGAAAGATAAAAAATAGTCAAAAACCACAACCTAATAAATAATCATTTTTCCTCATACGGACTTCTGAAAATTTTATAAAAATCTTAATAGACGTTTATTATGATGATATTGTTGAGAATATATCAAATTATCGACGTGAATCATTATTCGATTCATAAAGTAATCGATTGACAAAAGACTATTCAGTCATTGGTTTATATAAATCGTGAACACCGTCCTGAATATCTATTCTGTTCAATTTATTGTGTCGTTGCCATCGTGTTATAAACATTAGTTACTTGTAATATTATTTTAGTAAACCTTAGAATATTATTTGGCTTCACGTCCTTATAATAATTCGTTGTCGTCTTCACTGTATAATCTTAACAGATATTTTAAACGTTTTGTTACTATGACTGCAAAAATAATGCTGTAATCTTGATTAGATTCTTCCTTGTATTTTTACCAGAAACGCCTATATATTGTAACTATTACTCAGAAACATAATGTCCGGAATTTTAAGTTTTGGGAATATAGAAGCTTGGGTTTTTGACGATTTCAGAATTACAGGTTTAGAAGTTAGGGAATTTGGGAAAATTTGAGAATTTCAGATTTTAAAGATTTTAAGATTTGAATTTTAGGAAATTTGAAAATTGGCAATTGGAGAATTTGGAAACTTGGGAATTGAGCTTTTGGAAATTAGGGAATTTGTAAAATCGGGAATTTAGAGATTTCGAATTTTGGAGATTCAGAAAATCGAGAATGTGAAAATTTAGGAATTGAGAAAGTCGGTAATTTGGGAAAGTGGAAATTTGGGAATTTCGGATTTTAGAAATTTGAAGATTTGAATGTTTGGAAATTTGAGAATTGGTAATTGGAGAATTTGAAAACTTGGTAATTGAGCCTTTGGAAATTAAGAAATTTGTAAATTCGGGAATTTTGAATTTTTGGAAATTTAGAAAATTGAGAATGCGAAAATTTAAGAATTGAGTAATTCGGTAATTTGAGAAAATGGAAATTTAGGAATTTCGGATTTTAGAAATTTGAAAATTAAAATTTTTGGAACTTTGAGAATTGGGAATTGAAGAATTTGGGGACTTGGGCATTAAGATTTTGGAAATTAGGGAATTAGTAGTTCTGGGAATTGAGAAGACCAAGAATTCGAAAATCTGAGAAAATTTGAAAATCGATTTGAATACTTGTAAATTTAGAAATGCGAGAATTTAGAAATTGGGTAATTTAGAGATTTGTAAATTTAGGAATTAGGAAGTTAAGAAACTGGGAAATTTAAAGATAAATTTTCCTAAAATTTATTTATATCAAACTGAAACTTTATTCGGGAGACTGCAGCTGCAAGAAGGAGAGACAAACATGCTCTGCCATATCTTTTTTTATAGAGACCAGGACCATATTTTTCCGCCATATTAAGTTTGTACAATAACAACAATTTAAGTGGACAGACCTTTATTTTACCGCTCTGTTCTATACATTTACTTTTATTCTAAAGCGTCCATTTTGTCCCGCGTTTTATAAGTTGACCCATAGAAATATAAAACTGTCATATACTTATTATTAACGTAAAACGGGTTAAAACTCTAAAATGTTTCACGGATAAACATATATCTTTTAAAATCGTTTTAATATTCGTCGCATTTTGCGAGTGCCTTTCTGTATTTAATAGCCACAACGACTGAAAGAATATTTTCGATAGTGAACAATGTGTCGACCAGTGAAAAACCATCATTAAAAATTGAAACATTGAAAGCATGGATTTGTGCTAAATGCAACTTTGACGTGAATATTGTATATAGCATTATAAACTTTTCAGGCACAAACTTTATTCGAAACAGTTCATTTTCATGAAAAGTATCAAAACTAAATCTTTGTATAATAACAATATAATACATTAAAACCATAGAACCACTATTTTCTTCTTTTATCTGTCGGTAAATTTTGATGTTAAAAATTGAGACACCCTGTATGTAAATGATAAATCTTCATACAGGCATTTGCTGCTTCAAGAGTAAAATATTACGTAGACTACTAATTAAGAATTCAATTTAACAATATTAATTTGATGACATGTAATATTTACTGATATACATACATATATGATCTGCCCGTTATCAAATTAGTGTAAGTATTGTTAAAACTGTTATATTTGTTACTACAAGTAAACTGTTTTAATAGTAGTACTGTTTTTTACAGATACAACAAAACTACATGCGACAAAATTTTATTGTACGCTTTTGATTTATTTTTGCATATAGAATCTCCTCGAGTGTTCCATCAGTTATGGAGCACCTTGTATATTGACTTGGAGGAGCCTTTTACTACATACCTCAGAAGTTGGATTAGGTACATAATACAACATGCAAATTGTTAGAAAATTCAGTACACTTTGGCAGGAGTAAACGACGAACTTAAACTACAAGCATTTGAGAAGTATGTGATAGTAAATCACCTGTATCGGAACATGGAAATTACATAAGCCAAAACTTTCCAACTGAATCGTCCCATAATGACGTCACAGATTCTGACATAAACAAACTACAACGATTTTACTACATTTTCGTTTTCAAATATTAAAACATATAGGAAATTTTTTATTGACAACATAGTTGGGCTGCCTGCAGGAAATATAATCAATAATGTATACACTATTGTGTGCATTAATGCGATCCATTACTTTACTGTAAAAATACTTTGTTAACTACAAAATCAGTTTCAACCTTTAACCCCTTAACTCAGGGGTTGGCAACCTTTCTGGAGTTAAGAGCCATTTTTTTCCCAATGTGATAAATTATTTTTTTAAAGAGCCAAATATAAGTACATACATCGGTAATATGTATTAGAAAAAATAATATAACCATTATCTGCTGTGAAACATGTATTGATTGTGAAATCAAAACATTCTATTTTGTGTAGCAACAGAACATATAAGTCAACATATTAAAGAAAACAGAAACAGTTTTTGGTTTTGAGTGTGGCGTCGGTGAGTGTGGAGAGCAAGGTTAGCTAAAGCTAAGTTTACATGCAAGCGATCTGTAGCACATTTTCATGTGTGCGCAGGATTATTATATTTGTTTGGTAATTGCAATATTGCAGTTAATTTTTCAATATGTACTATTAAACTACTTAAGAGCCACAAGTATGATTCTACTGAGTCGCAGGTTGCCGACGCCTGCATCAACCTGTAACATCAAGTCAGATTCGTGACGCACGTTACAGTTCAAATGTGACAAAACTAAATCGTAATTAAAGATCGGTACATCCAAAATATACCTAATATTTTAACATTCTTTATTTACATTAACGCATTAAAAATTAGACAGCTCTGAAACCCGCCAAAAAGCTTGTAGGCTAAAGGGTTAAGGGTCACACTTTAACAGATGATATACAGGTCTCAACACTGGGACGTTCAAGATCTCAGTCACTAAAAATGTTTCGGTTAATATTTAGAATAAGGGAGCTACCTCCGATTTCGATCACCTTGAAATATTTTGACAAGGTGCGTTTTTCAAAATAATGGCAACTATGTATCCCTTGAATGAAAGTCTAAATGAATAAATTACTATTATGTGCTGCATTTAGCATTTGTTTGTATTAAGCTCATACTTTATACTATCCGTTCATTAATCGTCACATGTGCTCTCGAAATACCTAAAAATGTTCGTCCCACATGGGTTTGGAGTTATTGTTGCGTGGGGACGGGGGGGTTTGGAGGGGCGACACCCCCAAAACAGTACAGATCCTAGTTGCGATTTATTCACTCTTGGAAATATTGGCAGCAAAGCGTGTTATTTTTTCAAGTATCTCGAAAACTAAAAGAGTCTGACCATCATATGTATAGGAACAAACTGTTCAGAATGATGACCTTGACAATATATTTTAAGGTGATCGAAATCGGAGGTGGCTCCTTTATTCTAAATATTTACCAATGTTTCTTACAAAGAAGCTACTCAGTATTTAAAATTGAAAAAAATTTTAATAATCTTTGAAAGTTCAGCATACTTCACAGCTGATTTCAGTAAATTTAAACGTTAAATATGAAAAAAGAAAATTAAAAACATGAAAAAAGTGAAAAAACGACGATTTTCACAGACAAAATTTTAAATTTTGTTCGATTTTAATATAAAGAGCTAAAATTTTAGCTGGACACTCTTGAGATATAACATATTCAGGGAAAAAATAGTAAAAATACCGGGGTTGCAGAAAAGGCATCTATTCAGATTTTCAGGATGTAAACTAGCTAATATTGAAGCTAAATTGGCTGGGACCGTTTCATACTTTCAATGTGACTGCTAAATGATAAGTAAAAATATAATATGCCCCTGCTGTTAAATACGAAATATGTTTTAGTTTGATATGAATAAAACCATTTTAACAATCCAAAACCTTTAATTTTTAATTAACATCATGTGTTTTGTAACGTAATCAACATTGTATGTCTACATATACGAAATATCTGAGATTATTTATTAAATAAATAATAAATATATAATAAATATAAGTGCATAAAAATTATTAGTAATTGTTAGAAACCAGCAAAATGTTGTTACAATTTAAAAAACAATTATGTTCAAGATAAGTATACGTTTCATTTAAAGACGTATCATGTCAGTTCAGATTTGTGTTAGGTCACGTGTGGTCAATATATGAACAGCAGTTGAACTTTCGTTGACATTTCCCCTTGCGAATGTTGACCATTACTTTTCTACTAAAAGATACAGGTCACGCTAAAAAGAGCAGACCTTTCCGATATTCTGTGTGTCATTATATATTACAATCCACTCAATTTCTAAAAATGATATTTATACATATAGGTATAAAATCAACCAGTTTGAAACACTAGAGTATTAATAATGATAAAATATTTTTTTTAATAATACATGAATATATTTACATATCAATTTTCTGCGACACAAATTAAATTAAATATAATATATAAAATTTGATGGCAGTGTATAATATCGTAGTACATATAAAATAATATAAAATAATTCCTATGTTCAAATTAATTCGTACAAAACCGCACCTAATCGAGTATTATGAATACGGTCGAAAACAAATCTGACTTCCCTATGAAAAACATCAAAAATGTGGATGAAGAGATCTGACACTCGTTGTGACACTCATTTTCAGGAATACCTGGAGATATGACAATTTTGGAATATGTGAATCTAGGAATTTGAGGACAAATTTTGTAATCTAAGAATATCAAGATTTGGGGACTGGGAGCTCCAACGACTGAATAATTTTGTAGTTTTATCTGAAGATTTCGGGGTCTGAGGATTTCTGTATCTACGGGCTCTGGAATTTAGGAATATAGGAATATTGGGATATAGGAAAACTGAGATCTAGGGATACTGGGATCTAGAAAAACGGGGATCTAGAAATACTGGAATCTAGGAAAGCTTAGATCTAGGAATACTGGGATCTAAGAATACTGGAATCTGGGAATATTGCGATGTAAGAATATTGCAATGCAGAAAAATTGGGATCTAGAGATACCGGAATATAGGAATACTGGGATCTAAGAATACTGAAATCTGGGAATATTGCGATGTAAGAATATTGCAATGTAGAAAAACTGGGATCTAGAAAACTTGGAATGTAGAAAAACTGAGATTTAGGAAAATTGATAACTTTAAATACTGAGATCTAGGAAAACCGTGGTCTAGGAATACTGTGATGTAGGAAAACTGGGATCTAGCAAAACTGGAATTTAGAAAAAGTGGAATCCATGAAAACTGGAATTTAAGAATACTGAGATCTTAATTTTCTGATTTGATGATTTGAAGGCGATTGATGGTAATTGAAGGTGAGTGATGAAATTTGACAATATAGATATTCAACAACTTACAAATTTTAACATTTACAAATCTGAGAGTTCGAAAGCTCGAAAATTTGAAAATAAAAATTTAGAAATGTGAAAATATGAACATTTGCGAATCCAGAAACTTGCGTCCTTTCACGTGTCTCCCTATTTAAAGGCAACCTACGCTCGAGTGTACTTCTGAGACTATGTATTTATACAATTTTATATATCGATTTAAAATGAAATCAGGTAAGTAGATAATACCGCGAGACAGAATGTTTACGGACAAATACGGAAGGAGGTAGATGTTGCTACAATTCGAGCTTATATCGGTTTCTTATTATTGGTGCAAGTGTATAGATCGCATGCTGAAGCAACGAAATGTTTTTGGTATACAGAAACCGATAGAAATACTTCTGAAGTAGCAATGTCTCTTGAAACTTTTGTATGATATCCTGGGTCAATCGTTTTCACGATAAATCCATGAGGGGAGAAGGAAAATGTACCGGCAAACTTGCAGCTGTCAGTAGCATTCGGAAAATGTGGACATTTTCTCATAGAATGCATTCATCAACTGGACTGCAATATGCTGACTAAAATATAAAGCAAATATAGAAAATTATTTTTGGAAAATACGAAAGTAACAAGAAACATGGAGCGTTTTAATGTTATTATGTTATAAAAGAAAAGAACAAAGGAGAGAAGTGCATTAGATGGTTGAATATGTATCGCGGTGACTAACGTTAAGTACGATTCTTGAATATTTTATAAATTTTATTCATTATAAATGTCATCGTTATATATTTTGATAATTTTATTGATCGGTTATAACAAAACATATCTCCATAGTTCTAATCTAATTTCTAATTTCTAATCTAATTAATTTCTGCATATTTAATTTAGTTCTACATATTAAAGGTAAATTTTTAATTTCCCAATTATCACAGCTGTTTTTTTAAGTTTGGAGGTTTAAAAGTGTGATATTTGTGTTTTAAAATTTTTATATTTTTAATATCTCAAATTTCTAAATTGCCAAATTCAAATTTCGTATGTTCCTAAATTTGTACGTATTTGGTATTCCAAATTTCCATACTTGTACATATTTTAAATTCCTGAATTGCCAAAATTGATAAATTCCATAATATAGAAATATAAAAATGTGATTTTTAAATAGTTTTAAATTTTCATATTTACAATATTCTAAATTTCTGAATTGACTTGAAGTTCAAATACCTGAAAATTGTTGAATTTGTAATTGTACTCTTGCTAAATTTTGCAAGCATTAAATTTCAAAATTATCAAAATGAAAATGTAAAATTTGAAAACTTGGAAGTCGGAAAATTTGGAAATTTAAAAGTATTTATCTCAATCTAAATTCTGGAAATTTTCAATTTTTCAAAATTCTAAATTTGTAAGTTTCAAAATTTAGGATCATAAAAATCCTCAAAATCTAATATTTCTATATTTCTAAATTTCTAAAATTCTTCATAATCTAAACCTTCAAACATTGCATAATAGAAGGAAAATGCTCGACGCTATATCCTTTTTGCAAAATAATGAAAGGTACGATATCTCGTGTGAAGATAATCCAGCTTTTCTCTTTGAATATACCCTCAATTTGCCTTGGAAACTGCACTTTAATTCGTACTGAACAACATCGCACTAATTATGGTTATTTCAGCTGTATCAATCAAATCAGAAATTATGTTAATTTGGTTTATCATAATATTGATGTATTCAGAACTTCATAGCGTCCTTAAAACACTCGTTGACTGATCTTCTTTAATTCCTAAATATATTTTCGTGTCGATATACATGTGAATTTTGTATATGTAGTTATGTTATATAGTTTATATTTTTTCTTCATATTTTTGTAAACTTTATTCTGTTCTTTTATCTAAACTTTACTTTGTATCTTACTTGCTCCTTATTTAAACTTTCATCGATATCCTATTTGGTCTAAGTGACTGTAGAATTGTAATACATGTGAAATCTTCAACTCTATATTACATTTCTTTTTATATAGAAAGGTGTACACCGTAATTAAATAAAATAATATAAGAATGTCATTTAATATTGTATGACATAGCGTAAAATATCTTAAGCGATCCCACCTAGATAATTCTCCTTTAAATATATATCTTGATATCCAAACGTCGATATAGACTACTGAAATAATATCTGGAAACGGTGTTCTTGATCGATTAAGATATCCCTGTATGATATTCGGGTTTAATGAAAGATGCCCTGCCTCGCCGTATAATAAATCTCCGCCCGTTCCATCTTCTCTTTACTCTTTGCTCTTTCCTGCGAGTGTTTCAACCCCCATCTCTTATCTTCCTGTTCTCCGCCCTCCTTTCCTTCTCTTAATATCACTCAAACTCAATATACCTTCCCACTTGTCGTTAGAATGGTCCATTTTCTAAGAAGAACGTTTTTCCCTGTTACGTTCAAACGTATTTTCGACGTCTACTTCAACTGTCTTCACGGTATTTTCCTGCGTAAGTTTGGTCCTCGTGTAGGGTGAGTCAGGAGAAATAGAATATTTAATAGCGATGGGTTCGAACCGAATTTTCAAACTCGCGAAACTTTAATCCAAAGTGTTATAACGTTTCAAAACTCTCGTTTGAGGTGACGATTTTATTTTGCAAGACGAATATCTCATTTTAAGAACCGACGTCAACAAAGTTTTTCAAGTTCATATACATCACACGCACACGATCTGCAGATAAATAATCAAGTTCCGCCATTTTTACATTTGTTTTGTACAACGATGTTTTAAGTCAATACATTTTGATTTGGTGAAGCTGATAAACAGATAAAAATGATCTATGGGTGCCTACTTTTATAATATTATTATTAAGCACAATTGCTGATTAAATATCCCATGTACCACTAAGATGTATAATAAGTAAAAAATGACGTTTACATCGATAATACTTTTTGTTTTGAATACTTCAAATTATATCAATTACAGATGGGTTCAAATCGAATTTATAAACTCTCGACACTCGAATCCAAAGTGTTATGAAATTTCGAAACTCTCGAGTCTCAAAACTCTCGAAATTTGAAGTGGTGATTTTGCTTTGCGAGAGAAATATCTCATTTTAAGAGCCGATGTCAGCAAAATTTTTCGAGCTCACATGCATCACACGCGCCCGATCTGCAGTTCAGATCGTGATCGAGTGTCAATTTGCTTATATCCTCAAATACAAAAACTAATCTCCGAACATTCGTAAAATATTACACATCGAATATTCGGGATGTACAATACACGAATCAAATATTCTCAAGGCACGCTGCGCACGATTCTTTATTCATTGATTTTGTACGCTTTCCTATATGGCTCTCGAATGTTTCGAATCACGAAAAAAGAGCAGAGTTTCGAATTCTCGAAACTCGAAACTTTCTTGTGTTTCGAGGAGTTTCGAAGTTTCGAGGTTGCGAGAAACCCGTCGCTAATATCTAAATATCGCTGCTGAAAGTGGGCATCGGAGAATATGTTGAAGGGGAAAGATATTCGAGGGAACAAGTAGGGTATATGTACCTTATTATGGAGCCTTTATATTAAAATTGCCAATAAAAATAAATACATGTGTAAATCAACATGTAAATCAACTAGATGCAAATTCAGAAATTTAGAAAATTAAGAATACAAAATTTTCGAAGTTGGGATCTTTGAAGTTTAAGAATGTAAAAGTAAACAAATTTCAAGACCTTTGTCCTTTCATTTTTGTAATTTAGGAATTTAGAAACTCTTAAATTTGGAAATTTAGAACTTTCGTACTTGGAGATTTTTAAATTGAAAATTTAGAAATTTGTGGACATGAACAATGACTTTTAAAACAGAAATATTAAATTTTTTATTTCACAAATTCAAGCAAATCTATAAATTTAGATATTGAAAAATATATAAATTTCAAATTGTCAAACATTCAAGCTTAAAAACTTATGACCAAACTTATGACCAAACTTAGAAACTTGAAAATTTAAAATTTTACAAGTTTACGAACTTATAAACTTACAAATTTACAAACCTATAAACGTATAAACTTACTAACATGTAAACTCTCGAGCTTACAAATTTTCGCATCTTCGGATACTTAAACTTTCAAAGTGTTAGATTTTCAAATTTAGGAATTTAGAAATTTTTAAATTCAGTAATCTGTAAATGTAATACTCCAAAACTTTAGAAAATTGAAAATTTGAGATTTGAGTGATTTAATAATTTAGTAATTTGGTAATTTGGAAATTTGGTGATTTAATAAATAGGTAATTTTGTTTCATATCTTTACATTTTAATATTTTCAACATGACAGTAAACAGAAAGGGATTAAAATTTATCTGTAACAAAAAATGTAATAATATAATAATTTAATGTAATAATTCTTATAGAAATTTAGAAATTTGATCATTTGAAAATTTAGTAATATGTAGATTTTAAAGATTAGCTACTTTGATACTTTAATTTTATAATTTGATAGTTTGATAATTTGGTAACTTGATAAATTGCCGATTTGATAACTTGAAAATTTTGTTCCACATCTTTAAATCCTAATATTTTCAAAATAAATTAATAAACGGAGGAAATTGAAATTTATCGCTGACAAACTTAGCATGTACTAATTAAAACTTACAGCGTTATATCATCACAAAATAATTATTCCAACCACGCTATAATTTATACTATTACGGAATCTTAGACCGTAGCGTTTACTTTCTGAAACTTGTACTCCATGTTCTATTTACTCGTCTCTTACGAACTTACGTACTTTGAAGTTCGAATAGATAATTTGACGTAACGATGCCGTGATATTGATCATAGCCTGAGGTGATCTCAAATTTAACAACGTATAGGATAACTGTACATAATACAGAGCAGCGTGTAATATGGAACACCGCAATGCCACAGTAAATACGTAATACTACTAATCAGCGTATAAAATATATTGTTGCAAATAAAAGACATTTATATTAACATTTCAGCTTCAGCTAAAAGTATGTCCTCAGCATTATCGTTAAAAAGTTTTTAAAAGATAAGTTAAATAATTAAATTTTTAGCGAAGGTAAATTACAAAGTATTATTATCATTTACGCAAGAGATATTTTAAATCATTTATATCATATTTCTCGATCTTAAATTCAAAATATCTCGAGCACTCTTGATCTTTTTAGTATGATTTAATTTTCTTTTATAAAGAATATTCCATAGAATTAACTGCTGTAATAAAATATACGGTTTTATTTAAAAAAACATCGATGACTTTGAAATATTACGAAATAGAAGCTTAAGCAAAAATGCTTTTCATCTTAACATGTATTCCTTAATGATATAAATTACTTTTTCAATATTCGTTTTTATCAATAAAAGTTATGGACACATCTTTCTGTAATGAAATTTCTGAGACACGATATGCATATGTATGTATATTATCCTATATAAAGTGTTCGCTGTAAGCTTTCTAGTTTCTCTTATTTTATGCTCAGAAATTTGTGAGTTTGAAAAGTTCTGAATTTGAGAATTTTGAATTTGGTAATTTGTAAATGTAGAAATTTGTAAATGTATAATAGAAATTTGTAAATGTAGAAATTTAAAAATGTAGAAATTTGTAAATGTAGAAATTTGGAAATGTAGAAATGTAGATATTTAGAAATGTAGAAATTTAGGAATTTAGAAATTTAGGAATTTAGTAATTTAGTGATTTGATAATTCAATAATTTGATAATATAGTAATGTAAGAACTTGGAAACTTAGAAATTTTGAAAACGGGGATATAAATAATTGCACACAACTCAAAGGACTTGGTATGTTTGGAAATTTCGGAATTTAAAATTAACTAAGAAATGTATAGATTTGCGTGTTTCCAAATCTGTTAATTTAAAAATTTATAATCGATAAACTTTCTAATTTTGAAAATTTATAACATTGAGAATTTCAAAATATTTAAGTTTGAGAATTAATAATTATGAAACTTCCAAACGCAAGAATTTCGAACTTTAAAAATTCATACGACAAACAATTTTAGAATAGAGAATTTGTGATTATGGAGATTTTAACGAATTTACAATAATGAATACTATTAAAAATTTTTTTAAATTCGTGCTCACGAATATTTTCAAGAATTTATGATTCAAAAAATTTCGAAGAATTTCTTACTGAAAATTCCAAGATTCCTAACTGTAAATTCACTGAACGTTCGCAGAGTGTACAGTTTAGTTTAAATTTGTAAATTCATGATTCCGTGTATTCTTTTTTCGTTGTAAAATACAATACGACCTTTCCCTCTTCCATTTCTTCGAAATCCTCACAGTATAGGAGAAAAACACCGGTCCATATTACCGCGAACGTATGCGCGTACAGGTAACCGAAGACGTTGTTGTTGAAAGGGGAAACTGTACAGGTCAGAAATTTTATAAGGAGATAAGGTGAAACGATTGCAAAAGTGAAATTATGAGTATGATAACGCCAAGTTTTGCCCTTAGGCTAGGCGGAACAGCCTCTGTACGCGACCCGTTTCTATAATGTAACGATGTGATGCATGCGCTTTCGTGGCCCGTGGGCTAATGGGGTTGGGCATGAGTTATAAAGGAGGTGAGACTACGGCAGTCCTGGAAGAAGCGAGGAACGTATCCGGCGTGTTTAACATCCGAAAGAGCTTCAGAGTAGGTACCTACTCTGGTTCAACCACGCTCAAGAGAGAATCTTTACGCGTTGTTGAATTAATATATTGTCGGAACATGACGTTAAGTTCCTTTTCCTTAGTCGCCTTCTGACAGTCTTA
The DNA here is from genome assembly GCA_945859595.2 of Megachile willughbiella. Taxonomy (NCBI): domain Eukaryota; kingdom Metazoa; phylum Arthropoda; class Insecta; order Hymenoptera; family Megachilidae; genus Megachile; species Megachile willughbiella. The sequence continues at coordinate 13,378,061 of OX243800.1, forward strand.
ATTTCTCTTTAATTAACGACCGCCATTATTCCGGAATTGTCAGCGACTACCTTCGCTTTAAAAGTTAAACCTTTGATGGTTTACACGTGGACTAAGAGAAAATTACGGGTCGGTTACATAAATCCGACTGTAAATTATGTTGCCTTAGTTCATCGTATTATTGAAATATTCAGGAACTCCATCATTAAAATAGTCGTTAGCGGATTACAATTTATTTCTTTAATTCTCAAGTGTTATATGCGATATGTAAGTTTTATAATATTAAATTTCATATCATGTTACATTGTGTTTCTTTTCTCTCGCTTGTTTCTGCCAATATTTACCACTGTTAGAGATCTAGATATTACCTTTTCCAGCAGTTCATGTTTTATGACGCGAAATATTATTTCTTGTAGGATTAAATCGTTGAGTCTCATCTACAGGGTTTCAAAGTCTTTTTGAGAACTCTGATACTTTCCAAGAACTAATTAGACCTTTTAGAGAGAGCCAATTAATTAGACCCATTTTAGAATACGGAAGTATAATCTGGTCTCCGTATTATGACTCTCATATTAATCATATGAATGTATCTAGCACGAATTTTGAAGGTCTTTTGCTAAGCATAGTGGTTGTTCCATGCCATTTAATTCTTACGACCACGATATCATTCTTAGTAATCTAAATCTCCAAACACTACACAATAGAGTAAAAATGTTCAACATCATGTTTTTTTGTAGAATAATAGAAAATATGGGATTTTTCCTGAAGATAATCCAGCTTTCCTCTTTGAATATACCCTTTACCTGCCTAAAAAACTGCACTTTCATTCGTACTGAACATCCCACTAATTACGATTATTTCGGACGTATAAATCGAACAGGAAATTATTTTAACTCAGTTCGTTCGAATACTGATATATTCAGAAACTCCATAGCATCCTTAAAATACTCGTCAGCCGACTTTCTATGACTCTTAATTATGTTACATTTTCGTGTTTATATACGATATGTAAGTTTTATATATCATACTTCATATCATCTTACATTGTATTCCTTCTCCTCACCACATTTTCGATTTAAATTATCAAAAATGAAAGCAAATACGGAAGGACGTTACTTTTTCCGACTTATTTTTACACAGAGAATTGTCACGACTTTTGAAACACCCTATATTATTCAAATCCTCATTATTTCATGTTTATTACGTTTTGTTTATTGTTCACTTCATTATTATTCTAAACTGTTGTAATTATGAAAATGTTTCTTGTTTTACCTGAATTTTACTTTAAATAGCAGAAGCGAATTTTTTCTCCCTGACGAGTGTACTCGACGTAAATATCAAAAAAGTTGATGTTAGTACGTCTTAAAATAAGAATTCATTTTCCCTCTTCTTGTAAACATTTCCGGACAATCGATTTCTGACATGAAGCTGTATCTACGCTTATTTTAAATGTACTGCATATCGACTGATCACAGTAGGTGATCAATATACTGCGGATATTTATGCAATTAAAATGTATTCATGCATGCATGGAATATGTAGCCAGTATGTTAAAATTATACTGAATATATATACATACAATATATCCTGTTTAAGAACATAACATAGGGCTTCGTTCCGTATTTTAGACGAAAATAAATTTTACCTGTAACAAAAATACAAAAATTGAATTAGTATCAGGTGGAGCAATAATTGTTAAATATTAAATATGATATTATATATTCTTTACAATCTTTTGTACAAGTTGGGAAATTTTAATTTGCGAAATTTATTGAATTATATCTAAATTTTTAAATTTCTCCATATTCAAATTATCAACTTTTTAAATCGACGTATTTCTACATTTGTACACTTTCCAATTTATAAATGTAAACGCTAACTAATATATATTGAAACATAATTTTGGATCTTATAAATTTTCGAATTTGTAGTACCTAAAAATTGAAATATTTGAAAAATTTACTATTCTGTTCCAGACAGAATAAATTCCTGAAACGCTAATGTTTCAAATAAAGAAATTTCTTAATTATTAAGTTAGTGAACTTTCAAATTTGAAAATTGCTTAATTACAAAACTTAACAATTAGGTAATTTCTATATTTGAAGCTTAGAAAATTTATAAATTTCAAATTTAAAATTATCTGAGAATTAATACCGCAAGATTTCTGTCATTGGCAGGACAAAGATAAAAATGATCAAATTGGTATTAAAGTATATGTATATCAGTCCCGTAAATTCTCTTTCAAATTTTCTGAATGCAAAACATACAATTTTCTGTTGCAAGATATACATTTTATATACATAAAGAATATAGTTACAGGTACAATAAAGTAAAGAATAAATATAGTTATAAGTATAATAAGGTAAAGAATAAATACAGTTACAAGTATACTAAGGTAAAGAATAAATACATTTATAAGAATCTAAAATTAATCTTCAGCGCAAATTTATTTTTATATTTTCACAATTTTGAAATCAATCCAAAAACCATATTCTGAAACCAATTTTTATCTCCACAACACCATTTCCTCAGCGTCCACAGTTAAACCTACTCAACGAATTAATAAATCTAACCTAACCATCCATTCACGATTAACGAAATTAACATAGCGAAACGATAACGAAGACAAAATTACAATATTATTTATTTCGCTATTGCCGATATACACAATTAACTCTGTAACCTGTATGAGGTTGGAAACAGAGTTTTCTGAAAATGATGTCGCGTTACAAACTCGTGAAATGGCGGCAGTTTAACAGTCGGCAGCTGTTCGCTGTAGAACTCCGTGCGTTTGGTGGGTATTGAATTTTGTCAGAAGAGGATTTCCCTCACAAAGCTATCGCAAGGTGAACCATGAATCGGGTAACAAACTGGGTGCCATACGGTTGCCGTCAGTGCTTTGACGTAACGTGGAAGCCATTTCTGCCAATAAAAGCAAACTGACATAAAGGCGCGAACACAATCAATGCAGGTATTTCTCTTTTCCTACGCTGCCGAACAAAAATATAGCACACCGAATAAATTTGCTACCTTTCGACGACACATCAGAGAAACTCTAAATACTGTGAATTCTATAGAAACAGTGCGTCCTGAAAAAACTAAAATGTAAAAGAAACATTTCAATATAGAGCAAAGTTGCCAAATACATGCATACTTTCATGAAATGTACCTAGTATAGCTTACTGTTATTTAACATTTTATGATGAATAATGAAATATTTTTTAATTTTTTAAAGTAATGTATTTTAAAATTTTATTTTTACTTTTTTTTTGACGTTTTGGTAAGATAAGTTGGATGAAATATTTTATCAATTGTTGATAATTATTGTCTGTTTTGTAAATGGTTTGATTGTTTTCTTTTCTATTAATATGATTTTAGATATTTTATATTACGTTTGCAGTTTTTGTAAATTGAGATTCATTTTGAGATTTAAATAAACATTTTGTAAGACGTTGAAGATGTGAAATACTAAAATTTCAAAATTAGTAAAACCCTAAATTACTAAATTCTCGAGTTTCTAAATTTAAATGTTCCCAAATTCCAGGCTTTGGGGTACGAAATTCCTCAATCTCACAAATTCCCAAATTTCAGAATATTGACATTACTGAATACTTAAATTTTCCAATTTTCTAATTACCAAATTCTGAAATTTCAAAATTCCTAATTCGTTAAATTTCTAAATTGTCAAGTTTCAAAATTTTCAAATTTCTGATATTCTAAATTCCTAAATTCCGACATTTCTACATTTTTACATTTTTACATTTCCACATTTCTACATTTCTACATTTCTACATTTCTACATTTCTAAATTTCTACATTTCCAAATTTCTACATTTCTATATTTCTGTATTTCTAAATTTCTAAATTTTCAAACTTTTATTTTTCCAAATTAAGTCACCAATTTCTCAAACTTGCCAATTTCTGAATTCCAAAATTTTCAAACTTCCAAATTACCAAATTCTCACATTATTAAACTGTCAAATACCTAAATTTCTATGGGTTCAAATTTACAAATTCCCAAACCCAAATTATTAAACTACCAAAAATTTCTAAATTTTCAAATTTCCAAATTAATAAATTCTCAAAATTCTAAATTTTTAAACTCCCAAATTCTCAAATTTCTAAATCTTCAAATTATGAAACCACTAAGTTTCTAAATTTCTAAGTTTCCAGATTCTCAAAAGTCCAAATCTTCAAATTCCCACACTTCTAAATTTCCAAATTTTCAAATTCCCAAATTTCTCTAAAATTCCAAATAGTATTGTAGAATTCCTATATTTCCAACTCTATTAAATTCGCATGATTACTTGTACATTTTAAATTAGCAGAGTCTTGTAACATAATATGTTATGACTGACTGTATGAGTTCATAAATTATACATACTGAATGGTATCACATGTACGGATACATTATACGGTTTTATAAGGCTTGTGGGATTAGGATGTGATCTTAGGAGTAGTAAGGTATCAAAGACGCAGAGAAGTCCCTTCGCAACACGTGATAGTTAATTATTTTACATAATTGGAATTTTTATATACTCGGCATCCAGGCGTGTTGTGCACGTCGCGCATAAATCTTTAATTTTCTATTTTTCTTCTCTTCAATCCTTTCCTGTCACCAAATTCGGCTAAACTTTACTGTGGAGTACATAAAATTATTGACTTTTTTTACCATTTAATAATGTTTGATATCTAGAATACAAAAATGCGAGTTTTAATTTTAGGAATCCAGTAGTTAGAAAGGTATGTCAATTTGAGCGCTTTTGGCATATTTGACTGGTAACTGCGACGACATATTGGCTTTTACCCACGCTCCGTTGGTCGGTTAGGTAGAGAATGCCATTAAAATGGTAATGGTAAAACATTTTTTCATGAAAAAATTGCTAAAATATGTTTTTCCAATCACAAGTTGCAAACAGACGTTACTTTTCTTTTTAATAAACGACATTATAGAACAGAGAATGTAGGGTAATTAAATTATAAGTAGAAGTCAATATGGCGTCATGCATGTTAAATAAGCTAAAAATATTCAATTTATACGCATAACTTTAGCCGTTGGATTCCTAACATTAGAATTTCTATTTTTGTATTCTAGGCATTAAAAGCTATTACATGGTAAAAAAAATCAATAATTTTATATGCCCCAAAGTAAAATTTAATCCCAAATTCTTTTGTATTCAATTTAATCATTGTAATCATACATTTCGTTCTTTTCGTCAATAAACTTAATTATATCGAACATTCTTTAGTCAGTGACTTTTCAAAGGGTCAAATCAAAGGACGGTAGTCACCTCTCGAGAACAAAGGATTAAATTTTCAAGAGTTCCACGAAACACTGCGTTAATGCATATAAAATCAGGTGACTGTAAACACGTCTGGAATACCATTTTCTATCTGCTTTTTATGTATCACGTATCGTGTAATTTTTCTTCTTTAATAACACAGCTACGTGCGTATTATCCCATTCAGTTTCAATTCAGTCATGCATCGACAAGAAATTTAACCTGGAATAAAATTTCAGTCATTAACGGTGGAAGGCAAAATTCGAAACCAATTTTAATTAAAATGTTGAATATTCTGCACGTACTGTGATTATTAAATAATAAACATATTTACAGGAAAATATCACAAAACAGTAATTAAATTGAAATGAAGCGTTACCATTGGCGTATTATATTTCATCTGCAATGTATTATACAAACAATTAACTGTTTATGCTTCGAAAGTTTAATTGATGAATAATTTATGAAACCTTATGTTTCATTATTTCCTTATGTTGTGTGGCTTCACTATTTTTAATAATTATTCCATGAAAATGGAATAAAATTGCTTAGTTTTCCTATGTTTATAAATTACAATAACAACGATTTCTAAAGAAATACAAATTCTTATATCAATTTTTATCGTTCGAACTATATGCACACGATGGGACAAATTGATTTTTTTTAAATTAAATGGGGACGTAGGGACAAACTGCTCTGCATATCCTATACTAACCTATAACATAACCTATAACAGTTATCAAGATCAACGAGTTCATCCTTCATGTAAATAACTAACGCGAAATCGTTTTTAAATGTTTTCGCCAACTTTTTTCAGTACTTCTGTAACAGTCCAGAATACAAATTTTCTTACAAAGCAAATATTGTTCTTTCAGATGAAAACTGTTAGAATAAAAAAGAAATTGTGCCCCATTCCATTAAAAAAAAAATAAGGAGGCGCCCACGTTAGTCTACACGTTCCATTTAATTAAAAAAAAATTCAGGTCAATATTTCCAATACATTCCAAGAAAATAGCTTGTAACCGGTTATGTGGCCCACCCTGTATTTTTGAATATATTAACCGATGCAGTTCAATATTATATATTAGAAAGTATTAAATTATTTATGCGGAAAAAAGAATAATTTAATGTTCTTTAAATTAAAGAACAGTTTAATTCAAATATTTCAAAGTATTATCAGTAACGTGATAATTATTTTCGTAAGGTTAGTTTTGTTTTTAATCCGTTTTCAGTACAATTACATCTGTTCCTCATTAATTCTAAAAGAACATTTAACGAATCTACTGATAATGATATCACTTTATCAAGCATAGGAGGAAGTGTAGAGAATGTATTTATAGCAACTCGATTAGTAACACCTTGAACAGATTGCCGAATATTAAAAATGAATGCAAACAGTTGACAAACAATGTACTATATGTACACAATGGAAAAATTATGTACATTCATTTAAGAAAGAAATTGTAAGAGCAACAGTAACCTACTCACAGAAAGCTGAAAGTTCTTATTCTTTACAAAATTGGATTAGACTTGAGAAACCATTTTCATTTAACTTCTTTTGCACAGTTTAATAGTACTTAATAAATATAGACGAAATATAATGATTTAGAATGTCTGAATCCATCGTTCAAAAGTTATATGTTGTTAAAATTCGGTAATTTTGGAGTACTGTGTAGTTTAATGTGATAACTAGGTGAATTTTATTGTTTGGTAAAACACATATTGTATTCGGATCGCGGCAATTAAAAATGCCATTAGGTCAATATTATTTCGGCGACAAAATTGCTGCCATAAATATTCGCACAAAGTGCCAATTCGTTGTCGTGAAAATGTTCTCTTCCTCTCATACAGTCTTTTGCAGGACTTCAGTATGATTCCGTTTTCTGAGTATGCGTACCGTTACTAGCTAACATTAATTCGATTTCATTTAGTTAAAGTTTCATCGAAATTTGGCCGCAATCTAACTCAGATTCAAAGTAAATTATACTTGCCTACGAACTCTTTACTGTGATTAACACTCTTATGTATATAGCCTTCTGCATTGAGTTTTGTGCAACTTTTGAAACGGTTCGTGTAAATCTCACTAGTGACGTTAACGTGTTCCATTATAACTGATAGTATAGTAAACACCTCACGATTCTCGATTATTATCATATAACAATCGCTTATGTTAGTGTCGACCATCCAACACCCAATGACGTTTTCTGACAAGATTGTATTTTCTTTTAACAAATTTCGTTTCGTCGATCTTTAAAATCGTGTCAAACTATGAATCGATTTGTGAAACATTCTCAGTACTGAATATTTAGCCTAACCAATACTACTCGTATTTTGTTATATTTAAATAAATTATGTATCTGAAGAACGATTGCAGAACCAGACCTGAGACTGCTAATAGATTCCGACACGCAAATTCGTTGTACTTCTGTATTTATCGAATACTATCTGATTATTCAAATAAGGTTAAAAAAAGTAGTGTCGCAAAAGGAAGTTTAGCCCTTTTGTACCTTCATACGCTTGTACTTTTACATTTTCGTATTTTGTCTAATAATATTGTTCAATAGTTTTTGTATTTTAGTATTTTCATATTTTGTTTGATAATATGTACGCTATGCAGTTTTTGTATATTCGTAATTTGTTTGATAATATATACAATATGCAATTTTTGTAGTTTTGTATAATATCTGATGATATGTACACAAGACAATTTTCACATTTTTATATTTCGTCTGAAAAGTACGTAGTTTATGCAATTTCTCTATTTTAATATTTTGTCTGATAACATGTACACTATGCAATTTCTGTATTTAATTAAACACGGATGACTAAATAAAATATTTAAGCACAACAAATTTAACTTAGAATAGCTTTACGATTAATATAGAAATTAAAAAATAATTTATACTTCCTTTCAAAAATATCGTAAAATCGCATGAAATTTCTGTTCTATTAACATTTACGTTCACACAGCAAAGAGTTATACGAAAAGTTTTAAATATCGAAGTTGCAACGAGTACGCTGGTACCCAATTGGTTACACAGATGTTAATCTCGACGTACGTAGAAACATATTTCCTCCCTTTAAATGAAACTAATCAAACACCAAATAAAACTTCAGATCCGTAAATGAAATATCCCAAAATATTTAGTCCAATGTAATTTTTAGAACATCTGCCATTTTCCACGGATTTTAAACCGCCGTATAACGTTAAAATATGGACGTGGAGTTCATGATAGTTTGAGGTTGCATGTCCGCGGCTGAAGTTGAAAATTTGCATTTTATCGAAGGAAAAATGGTTACGTAGAAATATTTGGATATATTCAAGAAAAATTGAACAGATACCGTAGGAAAGATTTAGTTAGATCCATATTTTACCAGGATTTACTTTTGGTCTTTTCTGAAAATGATTACGTTATAGCTACATTAAAATGTTACAAATATTTCTTCGGTTAATTTAACCCTTATCAGTCGCTTTTTATGCGTGATTCTCAGTAGGTTGTAACTGGTTTCGATAAATATGCGAAAAATCTTCAATATTATAAAAATGACATTTTTGTTGTGAAAGTATATTACAAATATATGAGTTTCAAATAATTATTTATCAGTTTTTAGTATGATATTTTTTGAAACAATCTCCAACATGAAGGAATGGTTTTCTGTTGCACGTTTCGGAGAAGTATAGTGTTGCTTTTCTTCCTCCAGGCGTACGATTAGAACATACTAAGCAATCATTATGTTTTCCTTTAGCATCAAGTTGCAAGACATGTAGTTTTCCATCTAATCTATCCTCATTGTCTGTTGTTAAAGGCGTTCCATATCGCGCAGAATTTCGACAGGTTCCATCATTGTCACCTCCGACGTGACGTGCAACCGCAGTGCCAAAGTAGTGTTGCCACGTGAGAGGTGACTTGTGACCGATAAGAGTTAAATTTATAAACACAGAAAATGAAGTAGACATTTATATTTGTTGCTTCTTCATTTGCAATAAGGAGAATTTAAAAATGGCTGACAACATAAATATAATAAATAACATTATAATAAATCACTTGCCGTATTTTGACGAGTCTGATTGACGCACTTTGAGATCAAATGTGATAAATCTCACATTAATCAGAAAACGTTGATAAAGATGCTGAAATACGGAATTTCGAACATCAGAGTAAGTCTTAGGAGATTTAGAAAATTAGAAATGTTTGAATATCCAGATTTCAGAGAATTTGGGACAAGGGGAATATAGGACATAGGGAATTTGGAACATAGAGAGTTTTAGATATAAGAATTTTGGAAATTTTAGAATTAGGAAAGGGCAGTTAAAAATATGGGGAATTATGGGGTTCCAGAAATCGAAGTACTGGAAATTTAATAGCTTGTAAATTAGGAAATTTGAAAATTTAAGAATCTAGGAATTTTATTAATGCAAAAAATTCTAAATTTGAGAATTTTTTAATTTGGAAATTTTGAACTTAGACGTGAATATTTAGAAGCTTGAAAAGTGTAGAATTTTAGAATTCGAAAATTCGAAAATTTTGTAGTTTGACTCTTTAGACATTTGGAAATTTGAGAAATTGTAAATCCTAGAATTGGGAAATTTGGAGATTTGAAAATTGTTGAGTATGGAAATTTGGAAATATGAAAATTGTTGAGTATGGAAATTTAGAAATATGAAAATTAGTAATTCGAGGACATAGGAATATGAAAATTTGTAGATTTGATAATTTGAAAATTTAAAAATACAAAAATTTGAAAAGTTGCAATTTCAGAATTGATAAATTTAATAATACAAGAATTAGGTGATTCAACAATTTAGGAATTTGATAATTCGAGAAACAGGGAAATTAGTGATTCAGAAATTTAAGAAACCGTAAATCTAGGAATACGATCACACTCGTAAAAATAATGTGTTATATATCATAAAAAGTCTGCTTGAATCTTATATCTTAAAAAACAACTAAATATATCGTTGTAAATTTGATTCGCATTTTATAATAGCTTTTATCACGAATGGTATGAAATGAACGATATTTTCTAAAAGTATCTAGAAAATATTTTCCTTGAATGCACTCAGAAGCTATGAAGAAAATAGTCTTTATATGGGTATTTGCTGAAGATCCCGGAAAACGGTATCTGAAACGAGACACAATTACAGAATGCAATAGTAATGTCCTTTAGAATGGTCCTTCCGACTCTAGAAAAATCCAAACATAGCGAGATATGGTATTTTCGAACGAAAACGTTGGAAAAATTCTTTTTCAATTTGCTGATGTTATGAACTTCAATTTATACGTTGAGATACACAAACCTGAGTGTTCAAAGTAAAGTTCCGCACGAAACCAGAGAAAAGTTATTTCGATAAAGAAAATATTTCTCCTTATATTAGACAGAATATTACTTCCTTTCCAAAAAAGGATACTATTAACAATTCTCTATTATGTGAAATTGTTAATAATTGTTCGGGATCAAATTCTAAAATTTAATACTTCAAAAATATCAAGATTAAATTTAATAATGAGAGCAGTTTATTTTGAAAGTGAGGCAAGTTCATTTGGGCTATTTTATTTCAAAGTCACGTCAAGTCGTTGAATTAGCTTTATTTTTCCGCCATCACTTTAAACATTATTGGATAACAATCATTATCCAACACCACGAAAAAAATTGTCTATTAATACTTATCAGAATTTTTAAATTTATTGAAATGCAAACCCTTAAATAGCTCGCAGTAACAAAAAATGGACTTGGTCCACTTTCAATTTTTAATTTACTCATAATTGTTCATACTCAAATAATAAAATCATACTTACAATAATAATTGAGCTATTTATGAATAATTATGTTAGTTATATTTATGAGTAGTTCTAACTAATAACTACAAAACTGCAATTAGAATAGAGCAGCGTTAGCCACCAATATGGTGCCATTTTGAATAACAGCAGGAAATCATTTTAGAATACTTTTTGACGCTTCGTTGATGATTATTTATAATTGATTGAATATTCTTCAAGATTTAAGAAACTACATTACCAATCTGTGTTATACTTAATAATCAACATAATTATCTATAAATAAATTTATCACAAATGGAAATATTATTTGCTTCTTTATTTGTTTCGCCACAAAGGAAAGTTCCAAATACATTTTGCTTCATCGTTGATTGGTAATTATAATTTATAGGAATTTCTTTAGTACTCAGTAATTAAAGGAACTATTCATAAATAAATCGATTAAAAATCTCAATACAATTTTTTGTGTTAAAAAGAAGTTTCGAATACTTTTTCAAACCATTGTCTACGAAGACTCGTGGAAAATTCTGTCATTCCTTATCTGGATGATAGCTAAGGTTATAATTTGATTACACAATAACCCAAAGTAGGTTCCATTACATTTGACAACCTTTTTCCATGGTGTAATAAGGTCATTGGTACGTTTCATGTAGAATTATGGCCACTTAGCCTTAAAGTACGTAGACCGTACCTCTACTAGAGAGACATTTATAGCTTTAGCACAGGGTGTGATCCACTTTGAACTTCCAGATCAAGAGCTACCCATTATTGCAGTCGCAATTGTCTGTACACTCGGGTGCAATATAGCATTCCTTTGGATAAGGATGAGTGCACAGGCAAAAAACCAATCGATCTTAACCCTTAACGGTCACACTGGGGTATGAAACGATCCCAGCCAATTTACCTTCAATTTCAGCTACTTTATATCCTGAAAAACTGAATAAATACTTTGTTTGAAACATCGATATTTTGACTATTTTATTCCTCATACTGTTATATCTTCAGAGTGTTCAACTACAATTTTAATTTTTTATATTAAAATCGAACAAAATTTGGAATTTTTCCAATTTTTTTACGTTTCTGAATTTTGTTCATATTCACCGTTTAAATGTACTGAAATCAGCTGTAATATATGTTAAAACCATATTGCAAAGATTATTTACAATTTTTTTCAAATTAAAATAATGAATAACTTCTTTGTCAGGAACATTTTTACTGACTGGGATCTTAAACATCCCAATGTGCCATATGTTACACTGACGAGGTGTGACCATTAAGAGTTAATGGTGGACATTTCACATTCAAAAATTTGGAAAATTTTCACATTCTCAAATTCCCGAATAATAAACTTGTAGAAGTTCTAAAAGTTTCAAACCCCTTGATACACCAATTTTCAAATTTTCATTGAAATATTCAAATTTTCTAATTCTTAATTTTCAAGTCAAAAAATGTGCGAATGTTTATGTTTCTAAATTTCCAGACTTTCAAATTGCTTAATATTACAAACCTTAAATGCGCAAACTTTAAAATCTCCAATTTCCAGAACAATTCTCTTGAAACCTCCTATAATCAAAGCGACGGAAACAAGGAAAATAATTTCTATGTTTCGTGATATCTCGCGTTTCATCTCGTGGTTTTTGAGTGACACGTACTATTTTGTATGCCACACGCAACCATACCGTACGTGGTCACATTTTATTGGATTTCACAGCCTTACACTTTTAATTATCAAGGCTGAAACATGCTCGGTCGATCGGAATGCTAAGTCGAACCCAGGTTTAAAAAAATATCCGAGATAACTGTAATTTTAAATAATAATTTCTTCCAATACAGCGAAAATATTTAACTTTATGAAAAAAATAATGTTGAACGATTTATGTCAGTTTTTAACATACTAATGCAAGTTGATGAATTACTCTAAAATCGTGAAGAAATTAGAAAAAGAAATAGTAAAATATAAAAATATATTAAGATAAAATATGAAGATCAGAAAGAAAAACGTTTATTAAACATTTATGAGCAGCGATATTGTACTATAATTAATCTGTAAAAATCTTGAACCATATTCTGTTACGTACAGCATGTATTATTCTCATCATCTATAATATCTTATTAAACAGTACAATATTAATCTGACGATACACATATTTCGAAACAACATGGTGAAATACGCATTTATCCGGCTTTAAACGAAGATCCATAATTCGTTTAGTGATTTGATATTCACCGGATTAATTGAAGCTCCCATTGTCAGTACAATAGTAATTTAGCACACAATTTCAAGTGAATTAACATTTCAGCCCAATATTCTATAGCCCTCCACGAATTACACTATCAATGATTATTATTATAATAATTTCATTTATCATAATCTACATAACCTTTCAAGATTAGGTTACTAATGCGATGATAGCTCCAATTATTATATTAACTAGTTTTTGTAAACGGAAAATAAGATATTTTCTGTCCCATTATTCAATCTTTTAGAACTTGATGTAAATAGTCACATCACTAAATAAAAATTATGATAATTATTCTTTACAAATTATTCAAACCGAGGTACCAGATTTGCAATTTTTATTAATACATTCATTACATGACTGTATTATTTTGACAAAAGAAATGTATTTCTTAAACCTTACAAGTAATTCAGAAATAACATATATATATATATATATATATATATATTTTATTAAATGCTAGTAATAGTAGGAAATATTATAAGTAATATTAGTAATAATGAGAAAATAACTAATCATCAAACTAGTCCAACCTATCCTAATACAACATAACCTAACCTATTCAGACCAATCATTATTTTATTTAACTAACCAAACCTAATATAATCTAACTAGACTAACAACATTATTTAATACCTAGACTTCTAACTAGTTTTTCATTAGAAAATTTATTTCAAGAAAGATGCAATAACATTGTAAATCTGCATGATTTTAAGAAAGGCATTTCAAAAGAATTTCTTAAAAACAAGAAATATTTGTAATTATATCATTATGAAGATTTTTGTTTATTTATATTTGACAAAGTACAAAAATTTCAAGTTTTATTATTTTATACAGCACAGTTGCAACGACATGTAACTGATGGATTAATTTAAATTTAAACTACTATCAATTGTTTTTCTATACCAAATAATGTACTTTTTAATATTTGCTCTAATTATGACAATCAGCTAATGTACATACTTTATTGCCACAAAGTTGAATGCTAAAGAAATATGTAGCTTTCATTTATCATTTATCAAATAGTTATTAGTTTTTTATTTAAAAAAATGTAGTATATGGAGTGTTTTCGAAATGGTGGTACAACTAAAACAAGGATGAATTTAAATAAAAAAAAAAACAAATTAAAAATGCGGAATACAAATTTTTTAATACGGCTCCATTTTCAAGAAAACTGAATTCAAGTATGTATGAAGTATTCGTAAAGAAGTTTGTTTCGTAGAAAATGAAAAAATCAACCAACAAATTGTTTGTTATCCTTACAATCAGTAAGTATTATAATTCAGTAAATGTTATTAATATTATTAAAATATGTTTATCTTCACAACTTATAATACTCTATCTTCATTACACATAATAATATTGCTACTCATGTGCGTTTTTATGACCAATTAATTACATCATATATTAGTGCCTGCATCAATAATATTATAAAGAATGACAACAAACTTTAATGACTAGATTCATTTATTCAATAATGTTCATTAATTAATAAAGAATTAATGAAATTTGTTACATTTGTGTTGTGTAACAAATTTTTTTTCAAATACTTAAAAATTATTTAAATTCAGTATTTTAGAAATTGAAACTGCATATGAACAAATTTCATTCTATATTTTTTATTAATTTTTATAAAGTTTCATCTTTTTTTTGCTTGTACTATTAGATCGGAAAGACCCTGTACAACTATTTGCTTCAAAACATTTACAAACCTACATTCTGCTGATGAAAGAAATTGGTCATAAAAATATAATATTGGCCGAAAGAAATATTCTGATGAATGAAAGCAATTGGTCGTAAACTTGACAATTTTAATTGTTATTTTAGACAACTTCATCGCGTAATAAAAATCATACATAAAAAATCAAAATTGTGGAGAGAATAAAAAAGTTATATTTAACAAAAAGAAAGTTAGATAGATATCTGAACACTGATGTAATAAAACAAAACGCAAAGAAGAGGGAAAGATAGGATTCGCGTAAAGGATAAAAAATGATATAGACGAAAGGGGTTGAGAAAAATAGGAAAGAATAAGAAAAATATGAGAAAACGATGAAAATGGACAGAATAAGGAGCGAGAGAGGGATTCGTTCACGGTCGAGCGACAACGTGAATCATTTTACCTTAAAGCTCCCTTTTGCCCCGGGCAGTCTTCCGTTCCGAAAGCAATTTGCCCTGCCAAGCGTTGTACCACGTATACCTCCGTGTATCCAACGGACTGGCAAAAAAAGGCTTCGAGCTCGTTACGTCTCCCGGATGAGGTAAATTCGAGGTGCAAAGGATAGCAGAGAAACAAACCTAAATTCTCTTTCAAACTGACCACTAGATACAGTGCCGTTTCGTGTTTCTACCGCTACGCTGCACGAGAAAATCATAAATTTCTGAGTTCACAAATAAACAAATGTGCAAAGCTCTACATAAAGCTCCTGGATAAAATCATATCACAGTATCATTTATTGTGCCGTTCTCAACATTAGAACTGCTGCTGTTACATGTACATTTACTTTTAAATTCAAAATAAAGTAGAAAAGTAAATAAGTAATAACATCAACTTATAACATTTATCATAATAAAATATACATATTGTCAAATGCATGATAAATTTTGAAATGCAAAAGGCATTTTTGCTGGATGCTAGTATCAAAAGTTTCATATTTTCATAGTTTCTTTTAATTACAATTTCTTATTAGATATAAACAATCTTCTCAAAAATGCTGGGATCTATATTTTATTAAAACGGGGAGGGAAAACATTGTTGTACAATGGAATATAAAAAGTAATTTCAGATATTAAAATTGCTTGAAACAGAAAATAGTTTTCGAGTTATTTTGTACAGACTTTGTGAAAGTGTAGAAAAGTATCAATTTGTAAGATGGGGATTTATAAATATAGAAGATTCGCTATTGGAAAATTTTAAGATTGAAACATTCTTAAATTTGAAAATTTCATTCACGTAGTAAATATTCATAAACTTAGTTTGCAGTAAACGAGTGACAAGACTCTTTCCTTATACCGCCATTTTCCCTGGAGAATTGTAGCATGCATAGTGTACATCCAGTTACGAATTGGAAGGGTACAAATATTTATGCACCTCGCTTTACATTATTCTCATCACCGAGACTGTAATATCTCCCGTTTGTTCTCATTATCCAAAATCGATTATCAATCAGTTCGAAATCTTGGCTAAACCGTGCTTCTCCTTTCGATAAATAAAAAGAATATTCTCGAAGCATCGTCGCTAGCGACTTCATTTACTGTAAACTCCCAGGCTTAAAAATTGTTCCTTTCTTATTCCGAGCCTCCTTTTCTTCAGCTGAGTCGTTGTCTTCGATCCTTTCTTCAAATTAATCGCAATCCTCTCGAGACTCCTCTCGGCAGCCTAACTTTTGCGAACTGAACTCCTTCCATTTATCGGTTTTATGTTCATGCCTCTCGTTTTTTACTTGTTCTTCTTTGATTTCTTTTTTCAATATAATAGCGGCACGAACGAACGAAGCTCTGTGCATTTGAGCGTAGTCGCGACGAAGGATTCTCGAATTGAATGACCCAGCATTTATTCGTTCGGTCTGACACTTGAGAGCCACGAGTTTAACACGTAAAAAATCAATAGACTGAAATACCTGAATGTTCATATATAAAGTATCGTTAGACTCGTACCACATATTATTACACAATTGATTATATCACACTGAACACTGTTAGAGATCTAGGTATTCCATTTTATATTTCGACGCATTACAGAAATATTTCTCATAGCTGTAAAGCTGGGTCTTAGGGTTCCATTTTTTAAGAAGACTGACATTTTCAAAGAACTTATTGGAGATGGCTAATTAATTCGACCTACTTTAGAATACGAAATAATTTAGTCTCCGTACTATGGTTCTCATATTGATGATATTAAATCCAGCACGAATTTCGAAGGTACCAGTATTGGGGTTGTTCCATGCCGTTTAATTCTCACTACTAATCCTTACTAATCTAAACCTCCAATATGCAAGAGAAAAAAATACTCGTTATATTTTGTAAAATAATAAAAAGTATGGTATCTTGCCTTGCACTTTAATATGACCGATTAATTTTAATGTGACCTTCAATTTTGAATTATGTTATACTTTTGTGCTGATATGTGACATGATGCATATATGTATTATACATGCCATTATATTATATTATAATACGTTAGATTGTAATATATTTTCTTGCTGATATGCGACATGATTCATATATTATATGTTATGTTATATTAAACTATGATACATTATTTTCTATTACATTATGTTACATTATATCACATTAAATTATATTGTATTATATTCTATAACATCATATTTATATTGCATTTCTTCTGTCCATCACCCCATTCCAAATTAAACTTCATTTTGTGTCTTATTTGTTCAATCCTCATCCTCCACATTACATTTCTTTCGCATAAAAGAGCATACTCCGTAAATAAGTAAACGAATAAGTAATCGATAAGCAGAAAGGGAATCATCCTTCGTGAAAGCTCAGGTCCCTTGTTTGCGTCGATATCGCAATAAGCAGTTCAGAGTTCTATGGGGTCGAAACTTGACATGCGCCATTGCGCTTCATCATACGTTAACCGCGACGGTCCATAATGCGAGCGGCTGTTATGGACAAATTCCCTAGGGCTTACATTGGGCGATATTAAATCTGTCTGCTTATGCTCACAACGTGCTTGTCAGAACCTGTGCGATGTCAGTCGTGATGCTCGTTAAGGATTTGTATACAACCTACGCAATTTGATTCAGTGCAATGGATTTGTGGAACTCGATTACTAGACATAGTTCCCAGAATGCACTAATCGAGACAGTTCCCTGAATGCATCAATAGAGATAGTTTCCAATTTCCTATTCAAGGAAAACTGGCAGTATCTAAAGGAATTTAGCAGCAAATATTTGGAAAAACTGGTTTTTAAATTTCTAAACTGCTAGATTTTTAAATTTATTAATTTTTAGGTCATTGTTGTATTCTTTAAAGTTTAGGACCAAAGATGATTTAACTCCCGCAATTTTTTATGCGCTGCATCATGTTTTGTTTATAATAAAATCTTTTCGCCGTCGAAAGAGACCTAATTTGACCTACACCATCGAGTTGACCCAACTTTTCCTTCTCATACAAGATGCGGTTTATTCTCCAGATGTTTAAAATGGCTGAATACTTTTTCGGTTGAGCTGCTACTTTTTTACATTCAAGGAATTAAATTGTCGCACCTCGTATATAACTTGATGTGGTCGGTTTAACGGATTGTGTGTAAATTTCGAAGACAGAAGACTCAAGTGGCGCGTATGTCTACTTTTCTGTCAGTATACAGCAAAGCTTTCGGGATGCAGATTTATGGTCTCGTCTGCAACGTTCCGAGAACCGTATAATCACTTTTCACTCTAAGTTTCTGACCGCATGCGATCAATCTAAACTTAGAATAAAATAAAATAGGATTAAAAATAAGTATTTGCATAAGTTAGTCAGTTAAGGTAAGGGGAGTGATGGTTACGTTACTTTTTAAGAAATGATTAGTACATTATCGATCATTATCAATTGTAAATCTAAAAATTCTGGAAATTGAAAATTTATAAATATAAAAACTAAACTTTGATATCTGTCAACTTTTTAGTTGTAAAATATAAAAATTTCATACTTCATGAATTGAAAGATTTAAACAATTAGAAATTTAGAAATTGGTAATTTTGGAATTTAAAAATTTAGATACTTATCAATTTAAGAAAATGGATATTCGAAAATTTACAAATTTAACAGTAAATCTAGAAATATTATATCTCAGATTTTCAAATTTAAAAATGAAAAAGTGTTATGATTCAACAATTTAAGAATCTTGAAAAATTAAAAAATTTAGTAATATAAAATCTTTTAATTCGTCACGGATGCTGTATAACATTCTAATATATTATTTATATAATGTATATTGCACATATTTTCATTGCATATTTACATATTTTATGTTCATAAGTGGTATATGTTTTTTGTATATTTATTATGTACAAACATCTGCAGTGTAGTAAATAAACCAAATTATCATTAGAAAATTAAATTATATATAACAATTTGAGGAAATTACAATTAAAGGATAGAATACTCTTTACTTGTGTAAAATTCGATTCAAAATAAATTTTAATCGATATATTACCAAAGAGAAACCGAATTAACAATTAACATTTTAATATTTAGTTGTGAGATGTTTCAATTAACAGTTAATAGTTAATTATTTATCGACAAAATTCTTAATTAAAATCAGATTTAATTGGTTATTTTAACAAGTCTGAAATAAAAATTAAATTTTAATATTCATTAAAAAAAAACCATTCAATTAAGAATTTCATTTTAATTCTCAGTTAAAAAATATTGAATTATCGGTAAAATTTAATCGTTTAATTGTTATTGAAGTCAATTAAAAGTTTGAAATTCTTATACACATTTTTCATTGCTTTTACAGAATAATCGATTTTATATATTACTCGGTTTGTTCACAGAGTAATCCGTGATATAATTACAGTTTCTATCTTAAAACACATTTATATGTATAGTGTCATTTATATATGTATATAAGTACCATACTTTAAATAAAATTATAGCTGGTATATTTTGTTACATCAAAAATTGCAGAATTACTAAATTTTCATTATTTTAACAGTAATGTATACAAATATTATTAATTAAATGTATACAAATTTTATTAACATATTCTGTTGGTAAAAATAAAACAAAAATGATATATTAATACATTGTTTTAAACACTTTATTAACAAATTAAAACAAAAATACGAAATAACAATTTACTGCTTTATAGTTCGATTAATACAGGGTGTTCATTTTTGACCACATAACCTTACTAGCATATTCTATAAATAAAATATTTATATGAACATAGGCTCTTGAATGCATTATTAAAAGTTATTAAAAAAATATGAAAGTCAACAATTATTCGTATGTAGTATTGAAGGAGAAAATCGTCCATCATTTCATACATTCCCCATAATCTTTCAGTAAAACATTTAAAAGTCCATATTTATATAACATTTTCTAATCATTTTTATTTATAGCCGGTCAAGTTTTAAATACAAAATTTAAACTGAGACACATTGTATGTCGTATCGAAAAACCATGCAATCCAAAGTCATTTTCTACTTTTATTATAATTTTTAAAGTGTTTTAAGATGTTTTTGAAAATTAATTTTAATTGTTTTTAATATCACGTTTTTCAATTATTTTTGCATATCGAAGATATTGAAATTTGATATATTTTCTATCGTAATATGTATTTTCTATCCTAATAAACTGATGCGGACATATCACTACACATGTATCAGAATAACCAATCGAATAAATAAATATCGAGAATGATTGCTGCGTTTGCTTATTTTTAATATCGCAAACTTGTAATCATCGCAAACATCATACGGTAAAATACTAATGGCCTCTTTTTAGAGTGTAGCGTAGTCAAAGGGTTAAATATGTTTTGAAACCTCATCCATCACTATGTCTATCCTGACAAATAGAACTTGCACAAGCGAGGCTAACTAGTTCTGTAATGGAGCGCCATTTAGTACCCGGTGTAAGGAAATTGCACCCGTAAATACCCTCATTGTGCGCTACTGATTTTATACCTCGATGATGGTATAAATATTTAGTTCCCGAACAATACAGCTTCGTTTGATGAATTATAAACACGTATAACGACAATTTTGTATTTAACGTTTTTACAGAGATTAATGTTTATTTTTTATTTGTATTATATTTACTTAAAAACTTTTTGAACAATTTTTTACTATTTATTTACATTTATAATTTTTACAAATTATATATGTATATACTAATAGCGTTGCTGTTATAATCAATCGCGTTTTAAAGATTGTTTTAAAATATACAGCAATAGATTCAATTATTACCACTTTGAACAAATTTATATAATATACTGTTTTATATTATGTACTTTATTTATATTGTGTAATGTACTGTTTTAAAATATATATTACAATTTTAGATTACCATTTCTATTTTTAAAGTGTACATTACAATTTCAGGTGTATTTTCATTTTTAAAATGTACATTAACCTTCCAAATGTATCTCAATTTTTAGAATGTATATTAAAATATAACAGAAATTCAACTTTTCAATTTAACAATAAGATAAATGATATAGATAATGGTCCAATACGCTCTTTTGACCCAAATGAAACTTGCAATGCTTTCAATCTTGTTTCAACCCCCTACCTCAACCAGTAGTAACAGGGAAAAATTAAAATTTAATTTTTTTCCTATTTAACAACGTACAAAAAATCTGAAAATTTTTGGAAACATTAGGGATTTAATAGCACATATTACAAAAATTTTCCTGTAACTGTATTTGTAAAAAATTAAAATTTATATAACTGTGGTAATAACATATTGGCATAATTATTCTTCTGAAATTTCATAACATTCATACTACAAATAAACTCTTGAATTGCAGTATAAAAAAACTTAATATTCTTCTGTACAGAAAATCAACTTGCATCGGACGGTGTACTAAAAAATGATTCCATTTTGTTAAATGGAATTTGTTGACTTTTATATCTCCTAGAACCGTCCATATAGAAGACAGCTATCTTCACTACATGATTCTTTTCCTAAAATCAAAAGCCTTTGATCTGAAACATCTGTTCATATTTTCAATATTTCCGAAAGATATTTCAACGAGACAATTTTTGTATCGTCAGTATTATAAAAAAAGTATATGAGTCGATTTATATGGAACACGTTGAGTATCAGAATTTAATAAATACATCTCATCAATTTGTTTTTCGTATTTTCTATAGACATATAATTGCATTTAGAACAGTTGATGTTTACGCGGAGAGTATAACATGATACCGTAACTTCTGAATTTCCTCATTGGAATAAATTTCACTAGTGGTCAGTGATCGTGGCGTGAGATATTGTCATACGAGTTTTGTATGAGCCTGAAGTTTGTTTAGTATCAAAGCTGTGACCGAAATGGAGTTTAGTCCATGTACTCCATTTTGTGTATGACAGAGAAGAGCAAGCTACTCTTGAATTCGTATTTTCGTAATACTCTGATTTCCGGTGTTAAGAAGTATCGTTGGTTTTGATATGTGCATTCAGTTCTCTAACCACGCAGAAGGTAACGTGCAACACGTATTTCGGTTCGTAATAACTAGTGGATCTACAGACTAGATGCCTCACAAGAATTCGAATGTGTATTTAAAATTTTGTGATAATTTATAAATGATTAAAATGGAAATGTTGAGATTTGAAAATTTGGAAGTCGAAAAGTTTGGAAATTTAAAAATATTGATGGCAATCTAAATTCTGAAAATTTTCAATTTTTCAAAGTTCTAAATTTGTAAGTTCCTAATTTCAAAATTTAGGATCATAAAAATCCTAAAACTATGATGTCTCTATTTCTAAATTTCTACATTTTAAAACAAACATTTTTTATATTTATTGTAAACAGTACATTTCTTTTTATAAAAAGATATATACATATATTATAGGTATATTATGATATGTATATTATTAAAGGATATGTATATTATAATTGTTTAATTTATATTAAAAAATAAAATTCGTTCGTTTCTTATACATTCTTATGGACGTATTATCTTGCATATATTTTAAGTTATTTCTCTCCAAATTTACAATAATAAGATACGTCTGTTTCATAATTCTATGAAATCATTTTATATTAACTGCATAAAAGCATATCATACTAATTCTCTAAATCGTACCTATGTGATTAATGTGACGTTAATTAATACATCTGTCATGAACACGCAATTAATAAATATATGAAACAAACGAGCAATCAAAAAATCTTGTTATAACACGTGTTGAACTTATTACAGCGATTATAATGTGATTGATAGTCGTCAATTACTGTCTATAATGAACACTGCTCGAGATCTAGTTATTACCTTCTCCTCCAATTTATATTTTGCAACACATTCTAGAAATATCATTTCTCGTAGCTTTAAATCGATAGGTTTTATTGACAGGACTTGAAAGTGTTTTTAGAACGCAGACACTCTCAGAACTCTGTACTATCAACTAGTGGCTCTACAGACCAGATACCTCACGCGACTTCGAATGTGTATTTAAAATGTAGAGTACACACAGTAAACATATAGATAAAACATGAATGAAATGCAGAGATTTTAAAATCGTTCCAAACGATTAAACGTGTCTGAAACTATCGAAAATGATACCGAACACGATTATTGTTAATTTCACGACGACTAACATCAATCAAGATCAAGTATTGTCTTCAAAGATGAGTTACAGAGCTTTCAACGTGGTTCCAGACGATTCTATGTGTTACAAATTATCGAAAATGATACCGAACACGATTATTGTTAATTTCACGACGACTAACATCAATCAAGATCAAGTATTGTCTTCAAAGATGAGTTACAGAGCTTTCAACGTGGTTCCAGACGATTCTATGTGTTACAAATTATCGAAAATGATACCGAACACGATTATTGTTAATTTCACGACGACTAACATCAATGAAGATCAAGTATTGTCTTCAAAGGTGAATTACAGAGCTTCCAACGTGGTTCCAGTCGATTCTATGCGTCACAAATTATCGAAAACGATACCAAAACACGGTTTTTTATCGATTCCATGACGATTGACGTTGATAACGACAGGTGTTGTCAAATTGTCGCCTAAGTCCGTACAACAAATTTAGGGTGTCTCAGGAGTCCATCCTCAAAATTTGAAATCAAAAGACCTAAAATTGCGGCCTGTAGCGAGGTACAATCAGATAAACAGACAAACGAATACAGATCTAGTCCCAGAAGCCTCATACTATTACTAATATTCTACAGACTCTTGGAAATAAAATGATACAATGCTGTTACACAATCAAATCGTAAATCAACAGCCATACATGTAAATACACATCACACATGTTTAAAATATTTGCATTATTTTATTTCTGAAAGTCTACGGAGTTACTTTTTGCAGGAATTATAACTCGTATAGAGCTCGTATAAAAAACACTAAAATCTGAAAATATAGATTTCTTTTCTTATAATGAATTTCTGAAAACTGTCTGCTGAAGAAACATGCAAATCTACAAGAATCTCTTATTCGATATTTCAAAAGAAGAAGTACAAATCTGTTGCATCAGAAAAGAAGCAAATAAGAAGCAAAATATTGGAAATGTAAATTTATCCAGTTAACGCAGATACGTCACTCCGACGGTTTCAAAACGTCAAATATTTTTACCAAGCTTTTCTTAAAGTTACACGTGTGTAAAATATTACGACAAAGCGATACATCAAATTTAAAATATCTAGGAAGTTACAACATGGATACGAAGAAGGATCATGTCGTGTGGAAAGGCTTCGACGATAGTATGAAAAGAAGATATTGCTCCGAGGCAATTTTTTGCTTCTCGTAAGAAAAGATAGTTTCCTCAGATACATAATAATTTAAGTTTTTCATATCATATAAAGCATGGAGTAAGAAAGGTTAAAATAATTCAAAGATTGTGATCCTGAAAAAAATATTATAAAACTTCTTTTATTTTTCTGTTCGAATTATACATTCATTTAGTTGTTATTAAATTTTTCCGAAACCGATTTTCTTTAAATATTATTGAAATATTCTGTGACATATATGAGCCGTTTATTTCGAAAGTAGTCTAAGGCAATTTTTACTTAAATTGAGATATTTAAGAGTTTGTGTTTCAATGAAACTAAAAATATACGTATAGGATATCAATCTATCACACTTCTATCTAAGAGAGATGAATTTACAATTCCTATCAAAATAATAATAAGTATTAAGTAAATAATATGTCTTCTTATCAAAAATGGACTTAAACCACTTTCAGAATTAACAGATTTGTCGATATTTTAATTACTGTTTCATCTTTCAGAAATGTTCAGAATTGACTTATTTTTGGATGACATCTCTGTTTCTTTACAATGTACTAAATGAAAGTTTAACCTTCGTTAGACTTACATTCATATAGTTGTTATAACTGCAAAGAAAATTGTGCGCTACATTCTACGTAAAAAATTCTCATTTCTGAGTTAAAACTGTCAAAAAGGATTTTTTACTTCAAACGTTTTACTCTTCTTTTGGGTAACAAGCTGCTACAGCAATGTCTTTATCATTTGAAAAATTAAATTTCTCTTGTTTAAAGTTACAAACGAACTTTTACTTCCCAAATATATTCATGAAGATCAGATTCTTCTTAAATTTAAGAAATAACTGCTTGAAATTCTACTTAAAAAATAAGTTTATAGTTAGACATCCAAACAATTTGTATTTCAATTTGGAAATCTGCGGTATAATAATTAAAACCCTTCCAATTTTACAGACAGCACAGAATATTTAATTTGGAATGAACTCTATGATATCGATGTCAAAAAATAATTGAATTAACGTGGAACGATTCAGATAAAGTTATTATGATTTAATCAAAATGTAATATGATCACAATTGAATTAAACTGTAGATATCATTTAATCAGAATGTAGTTATTATATTACATTACCGCATATGAAATGGCCGATTTCAAAAATAGAAAGTCAAACAGATTTGATGGTGTAAAAGTACCATAAAAAAGCACTTATAACATATTAATTTGAAACTAAAAGTATAATAAAAAAAACTATACTATCCCTTCGATAATATTCTTAATATAAAATAACTGTTTGCCAATTACAGAAAATAATGTTCGATTTCAGAATAAAAAATCTGACACAAAATGTTGACATAAAAGAATCTAATGAATTGTGCTTCATTTTATTAAGAAAAAAAAAATGTGGCTCAAAATGTTTTCAACGAAAATTATAACTGCGATGCATTTGAAAGTGAAGTTGGTAAGTAATAACAAGAAAATAAAAATACTTTTCTGGGTAATAACGCTTCTCCAATAAAATCCTCATTTCCCAGAAATTTTATTATTTTCATTATGCTTATCGAAATAAGAACCATGAGAATTGGTAATAAAACAAGAATCTTGGAATTAGGATCTGAATATAAAGACAATTCGGACCAAAATGATTGAAAGGAATTAAGAAAAGGGGTAATTAAACGACTGAAATATTATCTGTTTAATTAACGATTATAATAATTCATTAATTTTAAGTACGGTAAGTGCATTTGGGTATAATAAATAGTCTTTTAGCCAGTCTTTAGCTACTTTACACAATAAATAATAATAAACATACTTTACCCAGTACCAGAACATACAAATAATTTGTCTATTTGTGCTTAACAATATTTTTAAATGTATTCAAATGCAAACCCTTAAATATCTCGCACTTAAAGTTAAATGTTAAATATCTCACACTTGCCCTACTCTCAAAATAAACGGCTGCAGAATCAAATCGAATGCTGAATTAACATGTATGTTAATTCAAGTAAATATATCTAAATTATTCACAAGGATTTACTACATGCTGATAAGTGTATTATCATTTCATGTTATCAGAATATGTATAAAGCCTTGAGTGTTCAGTGTGGAATAGCTTGTAACCGCACAGTGATTGCTACGTGGTCTTTGTAAAGGCAAATGCAATTTCTTTTATGGTTAGGGAATGAATGGTTGGTTCTTGGGGTAAATTTTCCTGAACTCCCATGGTGATTCTACGATACTGCTTAAAAGTTACACCACGTCTATTGAAATTTCATAGGAAGTCGAAAAAATGACTGAGATCGTTAAAATGTGAAGTAAATACACATAATTTCGACCTGCTAATGTTTTGAACATTGTATTTTTGTCTTGAATTAAGATATACTTCTAATTATTGTATGATGAATTTTTATTTAACGATTAAAATAAATCAGTTGTATGTCAATAAATTTTACATTAATTTTACTAAATTCCTAAATTCTTGAATTCTTAAATTCTTAAATTTCTGAATTACTAAATTCCTAATTTCTTAATTTCCTACATTTCTAAACTTTTAAATTTCTAAATTCTTAAATTTCTAAATTCTTAAATTTCTAAATTCCTAAATTCCTAATTTCCTACATTCCTAAATTTCTAAATTTCTAAATTTCTAAATTTCCTAAATTTCCTAAATTTCTAAATTCTTAAATTCATAAATTCCTAAATTCCTAATTTCCTAATTTCCTACATTTCTAAACTTCTAAAATTTCTAAACTTCCTAAATTTTTAAATTCTTAAATTCCTAAATTCTGACATCTTCAAATTTTTTATTTCAAACTCAAGTTCTGAGGTTCTTAAAGTTACAAATTTTTCAATATTTAATTTGCATATTTATTTATTTTATTTATTTACTGGTAAACTTCTCTATACAACGAGAGATATAACTTACAGAAGATGATTTAACATATTTAACAGTTTTACAATCCCTCAGAGCAAATAACATAAATTAACACGTTTCGGATAAACTCGTTTCAGACGTACATTTTACAATTTTTCAATAGTCACAAAATAATATTAGCAAGAAAAGGGATACAATAAACGCAGTATACATGATATTAAGATGCCTATTCTTGATGCCTACATTTCAGATTCTACAATGAATGATGATTTTTAACAAACTCTTCGTTTCTCAATGAGAATTCCAAGCAACCTCAATGAGAATTCCAAGTGACCTCAATGAAAAGTTCAGCGTGAGTCATATACGCCCCACGTGACAACGTGTAACAGACAAAGAGAAGTACAATAAAATATAATATACAACACTTACATGTCGCATATCAACACTAAAAAATATTGTATAATTAAGAATTATAGAAGGTCGGTTAACAAGTGTTTTAAGGATGATGGAGTTTCTGAATATTAAATCGAAATACTATGAATCTCACCACTCACTCACATACACAAATGTGCAGGCCAAACCGTGCTAGATACGACTTTTTGTCAGAGAATCAAACTTTCTTAAGATGGATCAAAACCCCCAGAAAAATTGTCAAAAGTATCGAAATGTGGCTGACGGGGAAGTAGAGAGTCCCCAACAACCGAAAGCAAGTATCAATATTACGATGAACCGAGATAAAATAATTTCCAGTTCGATTTATGCAGTTGAAGTGACAGTAATTAGTATGTTCAATGCGAATTAAAATACAGTTTCTTAGTTGAGAGTACATTCAAGAGAAAAGCTGGATTATCACCGGGCAAGATACCACTCTCATTATTTCACAAAAGAATATAAGGTCAAGCATTTTTCATCTATCACATTGACTGCCACACTGAAGCAATTGAAATTTGCATCCAGTAGTGTTTTAATTTTTAATAAATTTTACCAAATATTTTCATAATATCTTGTTATATTTATTTTCCATAGATCCATGTAATTAATGCGAGAATTTTCGGTTAGAAAAGGCACAAATTTTTAATGATACACATGTTAGAGTAATATAGAAATCTAAGTGTCACCCATATATGGATAACGTGGCTGTCAACGTGCTATCGTGCAGTATTTACAGGTTCAGATTATTAAGAATAAAATAGTAATTGTAAGATACGACTGTATTTATAATCCTTACACAACTGCTAGTAAGGGCTGTTGCGTTCTTGGGCCAAAGTGCTGACTGCGAACTGCATAGTTTGTATAGTACAGTTAATTTGATCCGAACCGACTTGTTTGGCTTCCAATATCGTCCGCCCAAGATTACTTCAGGAATGCAAGGAAGTTTCGTAAACTGGATGTTGCTATATCTAAGAGAAACGTATACCTATACGTTCTCATGTACCAATGAACTTACATGGCTGTCGTAGAAACAATAAATCAGCTTACCATATCACTTGGACTGTTCACTCCAAACAAAAACAGATCATTATGATCTGTGAACATTGACGGAAAGTTTAAATTACGAACATCTTAATTTAAGCAGAGTAATTATCAAGTAAGTAATATTATCTGGAACAAGCAGGTCATGAAAATAAAACTGAACCATTTTAACACTGAAGTTACCAAACCGGTCAAATGACCGTTCAACAAGTTTCTTATTATAAGTTACACAGTTTGTTAACCCTTTAACCTACAATTTTCTAGACAGTTGCTTCATTCATAGCTAGCTAATTATTGCTACATCGTTAAGGCAACTAAAGAAAATTAAGATGTTAAGCACAGTTTGCCTTCAACGATTCTTGATTATACAAATTATTAAAATTGAACCAAAAACCCAATGGCAGTGAAAATACAAGTCTGGTTTATCATATTCCAAGTGTAGTGTGCGTCACGAGTGTGACACGATATTGTAGTGCAAGGGGTTAAGGGCTTTTCCTGAAATCTGCATTGGTTTTCATCGAGATAAAGAATTAATGTGTGTACTAATTTATGTTTTGTGATTTGTTTATGTCTTTTTCAACTGCACTTTTCATTTCAAATTAAGTACATATTATATAACGGTAGATTTATTGTGAAAAGACTGTCTGCTACTGTCAAACTTTTCTGTGATGAAGAAAGTTTAAACGGTCTCTTGTTTTCAACATCTCAGACTCTATGACTGTTTTTTACTTTTCAAGATTATAAATCTTCTTAATGGACGATATTTTTGTATTGATAAAAACATTTGAAAGATCGAAGTAGATCGTCTGAGAATTTCAAGGAAGAAAACTTCTGACACAGTATTGGCATATTTTATAAATGAATTAAACGGTAGATGACTATATTAATGCTTTAAAGCAAAAGTGATGAAGTGATGAAACGAGAGTCACGATTCTAAATTTTTAAATTCCCAAATACCCATGTTCGCAAGTTCTGAAATTCTCAAATTTAACAATATAATTTTCCAAATTTTCAAACCAAATTTCTAAATAAATTTCCTAAATTTTAAACCTACAAATTCTTAAATTTTCGAATTTCCTATTTCTCAATTTTCCAATTTCCCAAATTTCCAAAATTTGCAATTCTCAAAATTTCCAACACTTAATTACTAAAATCTTCCAATTTTCAAATTTCCAAATTCTATAATTCAAATTCATAAATTCTCAAATTTTATAATTTACATTTTTGAATTCCCAGATTTTAAACCACCAAATTTTCAAATATCCAAACCCATTCAAATATCTAAACCACCAAATTCTCAAATATTCAGATTTTCAAATTCGTACACAAATTTGCAAATTTTTCAATTCTCAGAATTTCAAACAATTAATAAAATCTTCCAATTTTCAAATTTTATAATTCGAATTTTGAAATTCCTAAATTTCATAATTTAAATTTTTCAAATTGTACATTGTACTATCTAATTTTCCAAATTCATAAATCACCACATTTTCAAATCCTAAAAATCACAAGCTCTTAAATTTTCAAATTTTCAAAGTTCCAAATCCCCAAATTTTTTTGTCCTGAAATTTCTGAAATTTGTTCGATGAAAATTAATTTATATTCGTAAAACAATTAACTTACATTATACGAAAAAGGTATTTGGTAATATGTATTTATCAAATTTGTATCAGCAGTGATAAAACTCCAGAAGTGCAGACAAACAAAAACATAAAAATAAGTGGAAAGAAGGAGAAAATGAAGATTAAGAAAAAATATTAAAATTAACGAAATTATCTGAATGAAAGTTAATGAAGCAGATCCAAATTGCTATAAGCTCGAGGTGTTTAGAAATAATAGATCATAAGAGGGTAAAAAAGAGAACAGTCACCGTAAGAAAACAGAACGCTAGAAATAGAGAAATATAGCAGAGAAAGAAGAAAAGAGTTTGAAAAAGATCGTAAACGTAAGAAAAGAAGCTAGACAAAGTGAAACTGTACGAGAGAGAGAAAAATGTGTGGAAACAGATCGAGAAGGTAAGAAAAAGTTAGACAAAATGAAACTGTAGACGTAAAAGAAAAATGGCGACCTGGAAAACCACAGATTAAGATTGGTTTCAATGAGATTGAAATATTTGAATCTCAGATATAAACTATCGTGTTTCATGTTTAATTAAGAATTTAAGATTATTAATATGTGAGTGGGGAGTATTGTATGCTTATTTTAGGAAAATTACATTAAAAAAGAAATAAGCATAGGGAATTATTGAGTAGGATAGTTTTTCATAAAGAAAGTGACGATATTAGAGGTTTCACTCATGCAAACTAGAGGAGACAAATAACAAATTATTAAGTTTCGAAATTATTAAAAATACAATTTTTATACTTCATATTCATAAATTATCAATTTATATGAAAATGTGAAAATTTCTGAAATCTCAAATTTTCAAAATTTTTAAATTCTCAGATTCAAAAATGCACGAATGCCCAAATTATAAAATTTGAATATTCGAGTTGTCAAATTACGAAATTAATAAAATTATGAAATTTTTATAAAGTTCCAAACTATATTTCCACACTTCAAAGTAACAAAATGTACTTTGCAAGTTTAAAAATGTCTACATTTCTACCGCAATAAGCGATGGCGACCGATTTGATTTACAGCTACATACATATATTAGTTTTAACCCCTTCCCTTATTTGTCAAATGCGTCAGTCAGAACTAACTCATAGATATAATATTGAAACAAAGAAAATTAAAATGTTGTGAGTATTTTATATTTATCGATCCTTGACTATACAAATTATAGTTGGACCTAATTATCAAGTTGGGGAGTAATTAAAATTTGAGCAAGGTTTGTCACATTTGAACTGCCAATGCGTCACGAATGAGACTCGTCAAAGGGATTAAAATTGAAAAGTTATAATTTACGCTGTAACTCCTTTTTTCTCCATTTCAAATTCTTCACGTTGACCATTTTGCTCTCCATTCTCGTCTCATCCCTCTATCACAGGGGTCGGCAACCTGCGACTCAGTAGAATCATACTTGTGGCCCTTGAATAGTTTAATAGTACATATTGAAAAATTAACTGCAATATTGCAATTGTCAAACAAATATAATAATCCTGCGCATACATCAAAATACGCGGCAGATTGCATGCATGTAAACCTAGCTTTAGCTAACCTTGCTCTCCACACTCACCGACGCCACACTCAAAACCAAAAAGTGTTTCCGTTTTCTTTAATACGTTGACTTATATGTTCTGTTACTACGCAAAATAGAATGTTTTGATTTCACAATCAATACATGTTTCACAGCAGATAATGATTATATTATTTTTTCTAATACATATAATCGATGTATGTACTTATATTTGGCTCTTTAAAAAAATAATTTATCACATCGGGAAGAAAATGGCTCTTAACTCCAGAAAGGTTGCCGAACCCTGCTCTGTCGAGTGCTCTCGTTGCTTGACCGCCGCTAACAAAACACTTCTAGAGGTGACTGTTGTACTCTTCGAATCGTCCATCACCAAAACGCATTTCAATGAAAAAGTCTACGGCAAAGTAAAGGTCGGCACAGTGCAAAATCATGTCGGTAACGTTCGATATTGGTTTATCGGCGTATGTGTTATGCTCGATGCGAATTGAACCGCATACACACACTATCGCACACAGCGTAACATTATTTAACGTGGATGAAGGAAGAACCAGCGAGAAATGGAAAATGAAAATAAACACCGTGAAAACAGAAGCGATTAAACTTTTATAATTTTCGAGAATTCGATTCCATGGTTCGTTTACTTTCGTAATCACGCACCGTTGAAGACAATCATATTTCGAGTTTATTTCGTACGCGACAAGGTATAAATATTATTTATTAGAAATTTCAGAAGGGAAACGCTAAAAAGAATTTAATAATACTGAAATAAGTTTTATGAATTACTAAAAGTTTTTAATTATTAATAATAATTTAGTAGTGTAAAGTTTTTGGAAAATAATTTTTTGTGTACTAGAAAACGAAACATTTCGGAATGCTATAATAGTTGGATATTGATTTTAATAGTACGTTGATTGCTTTTTATTTAATAGAATTGTTTAGATTTTTTTAAAATGCTAAAGTGTAACTAAACGTACTTTATAAACAGACAAAATTGATACTTAGTGTGCTTAGGATAGTAAAGGATTTTATGTAAATACGATTTATATCAAAGTCACGTTGGAAATATTAACTTCTGTAATATAAATATTTATCCTTAATATTATTTATGCAATTATGTATGTGATGTAGCAGTATTAAGAAATAGTGAGAAAAAAAGAATCAAAATTATACCAACATATTTCTAATCAACTTTAAAACTTTTCAGGTCCCGTATTTAAAAATTTGATAACGTTAGAAATTTATAAATATAGTACTACAGAAATGTGGAAATTTAGAAACTTAGAAACTTAGAAACTTAGGAACTTAGAAACTTAGAAGCTTAGAAATTTAGAAACTGTGAAATTTAGAAACAGAAATTTAGGGATGTAGAAATTTAGGGATTTAAAAATTTAGGGACTTAGAAATTTAGAAACTTCAAAATTTAGAAACTTTGAAATTTAGAAACAGAAATTTAGGGATGTAGAAATTTAGGGATTTAAAAATTTAGGGACTTAGAAATTTAGAAAATTAGAAATTTAGAAATTTAGAAATTTAAAAACTTAGAAATTTAGGGACTTAGAAATATAGAAAATTAGAGACTTAGAAATTTGGAGACAGAAATTTAGAAAATTAGAAATTTCGAAATTTAGGGACCTAGATATTTAGAAATTTAGAGACTAAGAAATTTAGAAACTTAGAAACTTAAAAATTTCGAAATTTAGTTTAGAAATTTAGAAGTGTAGAGATATAGAAATATAGAAATATAAATTTTCAAGTTTGTAAATTTGTAATCTAGAAAATTTAGAAATATGTAAAATTCAATCTTTCAAAATTCCGAAATCCAAATTTCTCTATTTCTCAATTTCCAAATTCTTAGATTTTTCAATTTCGAAATTTCCTAACTAAAAAATTTTTCCAAACTTTCAAACTAATTTATGAAATAATTTCCTTCCTTATAAGAACACCAAAAAATGTGTAAGATTATTAATAAAAAATATGAATAATATACTTCCACCCTGTCTCATCATCTAAATTAACTTCTATCAATTTTAACAAGTTCATCATAGAATTTACAAATTAATTAACCACTACTATTTTTAATACGACAGTTTTATTTTATTTATAACTTCTTGAACCGGTCTTTGATTAGGTCTTGATACCATATTCACATACTCATCCTTTCA
This sequence comes from Megachile willughbiella, assembly GCA_945859595.2. Lineage (NCBI taxonomy): Eukaryota > Metazoa > Arthropoda > Insecta > Hymenoptera > Megachilidae > Megachile > Megachile willughbiella. The sequence continues at coordinate 13,412,407 of OX243800.1, forward strand.
TCTTGAAGCATTTGAGACTCTATTACCAACCGTTCCTAGATGTCACTCTGACATACTCTTAATCTCAATTTCAAAGCAGTTTAATCCTCGAAGGACTTCTCAAGTCTCTGCTGGCGTCATATGTTTTATTATTACTCGCAACTTGTTCTGGCTTCCTTGAATTGTTAACTGCCTTCCAAACTTATAAAGTAGTCTTAACACTTTGGTTACTGCACATTTTGCAGAATTTTTAATTTTAGAGCTTTACATTCCTTTTTACATCTATTACATACGAGGGTATTCATTGAATTATGCTTGAAACTTTCAGTTTATGCAGTCTTGTAACTTGTAAATTATTCACTAAAGTACATTTTTTTATCCTACATGGAATAAAACAAATGTATCTTGTCAAGTATAAATGAATTTTTAATAGGAAATAATTTTTAGTAAAAATTGAATAATACAATGGGATACTATTTTTAGCAGATAGTATATTTTCTCTTATATTTTCCGATTTTCCACTATAAATAGTACTCCACCATTTTTACTAAAAATAAAAATTTTTCCATTAAAACATTTGTTCGAAAAAAATTATATAGTACATTACATAATTATAAAATTGTATATTATATAATACTATTTTTAGTTGAAAATAGGAAAATATAATAGAGAAATATATTTCCTACTAAAAATAGTATTTTTACAATTGTTAGTATGCTATTAGTATTTTATTTTTAGTAGAAAATACTATTTTTACTGGCATTACTTACTTGTAATAGTTAGCAAGATAAACAGCAAATCGTATTTTATTTCAAAATACAAAAATCATATAACAAACGTTTAATAAGAAAAAATGCTTTATCGAATATTAAATAAAACATTTTGAAACATCGAAAGTTCAACAGAATTTGATAAAATAAAAGTATTTTCAAATAACACTTTTTCTGTATTGATAATGCAATTATATTGCAAATAATTTTATCTTCAAAATTTGTTAAAATTAATTACATAGATGCATCATCAATATACATGTGACAAAATGGCAGGTCGCAGCTACAAATGGCTGGTTGCCAGTTACAGCAAACAGTGATTAATTTTAAACCATCAAATTTGACACAATTATGGTATAAAAGAACTATAAATCAATGATTATCCTATACTAATTTGCAGTTTAAAGTTGTTTACAAGAAACGTATAAATTTTCCATTAGAAATCTGCTGATTGTCAAAAAATATTGCCGTATCGATTACTGTGTAATATACAGTGTAATACACGGTCAAATATTTCTGTCATGTTCAGCCATTTCATATCGAGAATATTGATGAAGTGATGGTGTAGTCATTTCCACAATTTTTTAAATTCAAATTGATGTGGCAAAAACGAATTTAGAGTATTTTTATTAAATTGTATCACGACAGATTTACTCTTTTAAAGAATACAACATTTTTTCCATTTTTCAAATTTATTAATTTTGTTACTTTCAGATTACACTGTCCAACAAATTTTAACTTTTTTTCGACGTTTCTATTTTCATTTAGTGATTCTTATAGGTTTTTTCACGCTGATTACGAATCTGCAACTCGTTTTTCTCCAGCACGTACAGTTTTTGAGAAATTTGAGTTTCAAAAAAAAAACACATTTTTAAAATTTGAACCAATTTTGTGAGATAATTATAAAAGATACTAAGATTCTGTTTGTATCATAAGATTCTATAGACTTTCCTGAATACAACGATATCTGGCTTTTATGCATTCTGAATATTTAAACATGTTTAAACAATCATTGAACGCCGAGAGGCATGGATTTTGCACCAATTTTTAGGTATATTTTTCAATTTATCTTAAAAAGTAATGGTCTAGTGGAAAATCGAACTATACCACGCGATAGAGCAGATTTTCACCTTTAAAAAGCACCCATACAAAGTTGCAATATCGTTTTTTTTACGATGCTAGAAGCAAAATAGCTGCGCGGGAAACGGAAAACGGACAGTGGTGCTCTGCCCCTCAGAGCGGCCCTTCCGTTTCCCGCCTATAGTAACGCGATGCAACTCTGGCGCGGAGCACCACTGTCGGTTTTCCGTTTCCCGCGCAGCTATTTTGCTTCTGGCATTGTAAAAAAAACGATATTGCAACTTTGTATGGGTGCTTTTTAAAGGTGAAAATCTGCTCTATCGCGTGGTATAGTTTGATTTTCCACTAGACCATTACTTTTTAAGATAAATTGAAAAATATACCTAAAAATTGGTGCAAAATCCATGCCTCTCGGCGTTCAATGATTGTTTAAACATGTTTAAATATTCAGAATGCATAAAAGCCAGATATCGTTGTATTCAGGAAAGTCTATAGAATCTTATGATACAAACAGAATCTTAGTATCTTTTATAGTTATCTCACAAAATTGGTTCAAATTTTAAAAATGTGTTTTTTTTTTTTCAAACTCAAATTTCTCAAAAACTGTACGTGCTGGAGAAAAACGGGTTGCAGATTCGTAATCAGCGCGAGAAAACCTATAAGAATCACTGAACGAAAATATAAACGCCAATTGGCTGTTGGACAGTGTTATCGAATTTAAAGATACAGAAATTTGGTCATTTAGAAATGTTAATATTCTGAAGTGCGATGTAACATTGTTATATTTATAAATTTACAAATATGAGAAATTGAAAATTTGGATAATTGTATACATTTAGATATTTAAAAATGAAATATAAGCCTTTAATATTTATACATGTAAAAGTTCATTATATTACGAGCCCATTACACTTTAAAAAAGTGAAATAAATGAGATATTAAATAAATGAAAGAACTGAAATTGTTGGGAAGAAACGTGAAAAATTGTGAAACGAAATTGTTTTTTATTTCGTGTAAATGAGAAACGGTACAAATTATTTCGATAATATTACGTGCTAGTATAAAATAGTAATACCTTTTTTGATAAAACACCATTACTTCTCTCCATTTCGCTGATAGTCCCGTTAAAAGACTGATGAAATCTAATTTCTCGAGAGGTTTCAAATGATTCCAAAAGTGAATAGCGATGGAAGTCCTCTGAGAATTAATGGAATTGCATATTTATTAAAGAAAAATGTTCCGTTTTATACAGTGTACGCGAAGCAGCGACCTTTAAAAAATTTTATGAAAAAATATTGTATTATGAAATGTTTTTCACGTGAAAAAGCATAATTTGAAAGCTTTCACGACGTTCAGCTTTGAGATAAACGCGTTGCATTTAATTGTGACAGAGATGCTTTTATTATGGTTAAGAATAAACATTAAATTAATTACATGACGATGGATGCAAACAAATTATGCTGGAGAAATTAAAAATATGGGGTGATACTATTTTTATCGATACTATACAATTACATTTATATGTATATAACGTTACATGTATAATACGTCGTAAAAATATTTGTATAAAATAGTAATAATTGTATTAAACATGAGAGACGAAAGGAAATTATCTAAATTTTTTCACAATCAAAAATAACCATGTATCTTTTTATTCTGAAATATTAGATTAATAATATTTGTGTAGTAACATATACTTCATTTGATAAATAATGTGTATAACAATCATTTTTTGTGAAAAGAAAAAATTTTAGTTTTTAGAGCATTAAAATCTTTATATTTTTGAAATTTGTAAATTTGAGAAAATTATAAAATTTTGAAGTTTAGAAAGATAAAATTTGTGATATCTATATTTTCATATTTTGTACACTTTCAATTTTTTAGATTTGTAGATTTACAAATTTTTATAATTTTTTTGTATTTATAGTTTTCTAAATTTTCCAATTGTCCAATTTTCAGAATTGTATAGTTTGAAAATTTCAGTATTCTAAAATATTTTATATTTATAATTGACGAAATGTAAAAATTTGTAAATTTATAAATATAATAATTTTATATTACATTTATAAATATAAAAATTTCTAAGTTTTTAAATTTGATTATTTGAAAAGTGCAAAATTTAGAGATTTTAAACTTGAGATTTCAATATTTTTACAATTTGGAAATTTCCAACTTTCCAAATTAAAAAATTTAACTTATTGATATTATTATACATACAACTTTCTAAATATCAAGATTATCAGTTTCTAAATGCAGAAATTTGAAAATTTCAGTATCCTAAAGTTTTTTAAATTTACAACTTCCTAAATTTGTATGTATATAAATGTTACAATTTTATATTTAATTTCTAAATATCTAAATTTCCAAATCACCATGTTTCTGAGTTTCCATATTCAATAATTTGGAGTAACAAGATTTGAAAATTTGAGAAAGATTCTAAATTTCAATATTTAGTAATTCGGTAGTTGAAAATTTCGAAACTGTTAGAAACAATTAGAAATTGAGAAATTTTCAAAGTGTTTATATATTAACTATCCATCAGCGTCCGCGAGTACACGTCACTTGCACGTTCATGTAAACGCTCTTGCAAGCACAATTGCCCATCACTATTTTGAAGCCGGCGTTGTTCACAGTAACTGACATCCAGCTGTTTTATTTTACAAATTTTAATACACGCTTTATATAGCTATTTTCATCAAACTCTCTCTATTTTATTTTTACAACATTAAATTATGTCAAACTATCAATGTTTTAAAATTACACATTTATTTTTACAAGCAAATTAATTGTTTTCTGATTTTGCTCTTCATGAAGAAATATATGACTATTCTTTTTATCATGTTATAAGATAACGAGTTAGGTCGTTATCTTAATTATATCAAATTAATAATTGATATTGATTTAAACTTTGTTTAATACTGTTATATTATAATATTTATAAAAATATGTTATTTGGACTGGTGAAGATATAAATGTATATCTAATCATTTAACTGTGTACTTTATATAGTATATACATATGAATAAATGTTAAAATCAATTTTTATAATACAATATAATTGTCAAATGTGTGACACATACAACAAACATCGATTTTGCAAAATATAAATTTATATTCTATAATTTCTGTAATTTCAGTGTATAAACGCTCGTGGTTGAAATCAATTCGTTTGGACCTTGTTGAATATTACACGTGGTCTGCCAATAATTTTGTTGTTTCTATTCTATACGATAACTATTCCCTACTCGAGGGACCATTCTAAAATTGGAGACTATACTAACTATGATAATTTATTCCTGACTGTTAAGAATTAAATGCGCATGTTATACAATAATGAAAGCTCGGTATACGCGTACAATTTTACAAAATAGGAGTGAGCTAAACAGTTCCTGTTTCCCATTGGGTGGAAATGGAGGCCTGAGTGACGTACGATGGGTATGAGTGTTTCCCCAAAAAGTGACCGCAGCAAGTAATAAAACCAAGCAGTACCTTGACATGAATAGAAAATGTAGATTATGAACTCTACTGTTAAGAACCCGTTACCGTTAGAATGTAACGACTCCTTGGGTGTTATTACTGCTACAGGTAAAGAGCCTAGCCGAATGTGTAATCCCTCGTTATGGTATATTCTAAAGCTTAATAGTGGACCACATTGTTCAAACTAAACAAAAGAGCAAATCGAAGTACCTTGTAATTAAAAAACTATTAAGGATATATCAACATCTGATAACAACGTTGTAATTAGTTTACGCTTGATCCACAAACGATTTATTGTACCATAATTCTATTACGCTACTTTTCACAACAGAAAAAACTTTAACCTAATAATTTCACATCGGCTGTCCGTTAGTCTGACGAGAACCTAATTACATCTATCTTTTTTCCAGTACTATTACATGATAATAATCTATCTCTTGTAAAAGAATAAAAAATCTACTTTTTCTGAGGTATATGCTAAAAGTGAAAAATCATTTATCAAGAACATGGCAAGTGTAAACTCAATTTACTATGTGAACGATTTTTCTATTTCCTGTTCTTATAAGTGCGGATTAAAGATGGCGTGAATTGCTACTTTTAAATCATTCGTGATTCGGTGACGTTCATTTCCAATCAGGATGATTGATAGAGAGCATTCTTTTCACTTTTCACGAATTATGTTCTTAGATTATATGTATATGTATTATGTTATAATATGATCTAAAAGCAACGTTAATGTAATTTTCTTATTAGGAGAAAGGAGAGGTAAAACTAAAAATAATAAATAATTAATTTTTAATTTCTTTAAATTTCGTCTCAGGAATGTTTATCAAATTTTTCACCAAAGTCAACGATACGTAAAACTAACCTGCTTTTTGTTTTAAATTGTAACTCACTTCTTATTATCTTTTAAAGATAATAAGAAATATAGAATGCCATATAAATGTATAAAAACTTAATATGAATAATGGTAAAAATGAAATCGACGTTCTTGAATTTCCGCTAAGGGGAGTCAGCGGAACACTAACGATCACAGTTAACGTAAATCGCTCCTAAAACGCCACCTTCCGGATAACGGTCGTGAATGAAGTTTAATCACGATCATGATCGTTATTTTGTGATTACTGTGATAAATCACTGTGACTGATTTCACACGCCATGTCTAGTATGGATGGTTGGCGCCTCCTAGTGCAGTTTTTCGTATCTTTTCTTCGCTAGATCGTTTCACGCGTAACCACTAAAAGAAATTGCCACATTGTTCAACACGCGGTTATCTTTTAAGTAATTGTCGGTTTTCCTGAAGTAGTATATTAAATATGATATCATAATTAAGGTGGGTAAATATTTTGAATAAGGGAGCCACCTCCGGTTTCGATCTCCTTGAAATATGTTGTCAAGGTCATCATTAATATTTTATTGTTTGACGAATAACATTTTTAGAATACAAATGATTCAATAATCGTAGAATTTCATTTTAGAGAATTGATATTTATATAACTGTACGTTACAATGATTAGTCGTATATTGTTCATGAAATACAAGAAATGTCAAGTTCACTGATAACGTTAGACATTGAGTCAACAACTATGGTAAGAAACATAATCAAGATTTATGTATATATACACACAAGGCACTCTATTGAACGCAAAATGCTGTCGAAAATTTATGTAGCCTTAAGATAACTATTTTCTCAAATATCTCGAAAACTAAAAGAATTTGACTATATGTATAGCAAAAAATTGTTCGGAATAATGACCTTGCCAACATATTTCAAGGTGATTGAAATTGGAGGTGCTCCTTTATTCTCAACATTTACCTTAAGTTCGAATGACATAATTCGACTGCGACAAAATAACAACGTAAGGCGTTTTTTATACATTCGCGGAGATCTCGAACGTTCTCGATCAACGGAAATAACAGATCTCTACACGTTCGAGGTGTCACACCTGGAAGACGTGCCATGGAACATTCCCGAAACGTTTGTTCTACCGAAGTTCGTGTCCTTTCTCAACATAAGTACTTAATGTCAAGTATATAAATGTTGAACAAGTTTCCCATTGTTTTATAAACATAAATTGACCTCGTCCTTTTAATCCTACTTGTTTAATTCTAATGTTTTATGTATATACAAACAGATATTTTATACACATTGAAAAGAACAAAATTGTTATTTTATAATAAACTAGTTCTTAAAATTGTTGGCACCACGCAGCGGAAGAGGAGAATTTTTTACAATCGCGTGGCACAAAAGGTGCTGCCCTCACAGGCCTCACACCTTCACTAATTGGCGCCAATATTCAAATTTAGATTGCCTCATTCTAACAATAAGTAAATACATACATATATATGTGCTTAAGGGGTAACACCACTCTAGGATTTTCAAAAAATCGATTTTTTTTTTTGGCTTAAACGATGCTTTAGGGTCATAGAAACAGAATGCCATTTGATTTATAGTGGAAAACAAATTTTAAAAGAGTCAATTATCAATTTTGCCGCAGCTTCTCAGAGCGCGCACTGAGTACTTACGCGGCGTGCTGCGATTCATGGCTTTTGTATTACTTTTACTATTTAAAATAATAAGTACATCTATTACCTACAAAACAAACGGTTGTAGAGGAAGGTAGAGGAGGAGGCGAACATCGACCTGGTTGGCCAAATGTATGGTGCAAGAATCGCAGATTAGAGGTAAATAAGAAATTGAAGGATTAAAATGTTTATAAAACTTTAAACGCGTTTTTCTCGAAACTACTTTTGTCATACCGGGAGGACGGATTTCTCGGCGACTATTGTACGGATCGAATTGAAATTTTGACAGTAGCTTCACAACAATATCCTCCGTGGTAGTACGTAGCCGTTTTTTGATTGAATGTAAACTTTTTTTTTTATAAACAATTCAATGCACATTTTTCATGCAAAGCATCGATTCATTTCTTAAAACATGCATAACTTTTACAAAAATTGATTAAACGAAAAACTCCTACGTACTACCAAGGCCAATTGTATATAGATTATAAATTTTTTTAATTTTTTATTCCAAGTCTCACACATGGCGAGAAATCCGTCCTCCCGCGGCGGTGTTTCTACAAAAGCTGTTTCCACCGATGGGCTCTGCCGCCCCCATTTTGTACGAAAATGACAAAAAAAAATTATTTTTCGTACTTCAATATGTGTTAAATAGACGCTCTGAAAAGAAATTCTTTTCCGCTTGTCATACTTCCAAAATAAATTGTCCAATTTAGGTCTCTTTTTCTGGCTCTAGAGTGGTGTTACCCCTTAATTATTATTGCAATGCTACTATGTGCAGTTAGGCGCAGAAAATAAAACGTGTCTGATTACTGACTCGCAAGTTTCGGTGGTTTGCAGAACCGTGAAGCGAAAGGAGGGAAGAGATTAACATCGCATGATTGGAAGGGAGAGAATAGTTGGAAGAGAGAACTAGAATGACTCTCAAGTTTGGAAACGCGGAACTACTTTGTATTCCGAGATTCATTGTTCGCCGCAACTCCTGTAACCTACGAGCTTAGACTGTGCATTATGTGAGAGCAACGGCAAGACGCCATATAAATGCTCCCAAAGGTTACCCTTCCCTGTCGACCCTCATCCTGTCCGTGGTCGGGGATGTCGTGTCGCGTGTCATTGTGTCTTAAATAATGCCACTGTGCCCGTAGAAACCCGTGCTTACCATAGATGAAGATGTTTGCTGCTAACAGTCTGACTATTCTGTGTGTCGACACATTTCTGCCAGACTTCATGTGCGTGTTACCTTCATTACTGTCTTCGGTTCCAAATGAACAACCATACTCGTACCGAGCTAGGTGATGTCGCGTCTCTTGCGATCAAATCAAATACAATTTCAGGTTTGAAACAGAGCATGAAATTTGAAATAGTGCGGGCAAAAGAATCGTGTTCGAGGAAAATGATGAAATATTGAAGAAGATATAAAGATGCATTTCGTTGTATAGAAGACTTTTTAAATTTTCAAATTGTTTTCAATATTTACAGATTCATAAATGATGAAGTTTCTGAAGTTAAACTAGTAAATTATCGTAGTTCTAGACTTGGAAGATTGATAATTGTAAATTTGTTAATTTGAAAATGTGATATTTCTATATTTTTGAATTTCTAGATTTACAAATTATCAAATTTCAAAATTATAAAAGTAGGAAAATAAACATGATAATTTGAGGACATATTTATATATGTCGTGACGGTAGAACTTCTAAATTTCTAAATCTGCATATTATAAAATAAAGAAATTTCTAAATCTCGACAGAAACTTTGTGAATCACCGAATTATTTACTTTCTAAGAAAATTTAAAAGTTATGAGATCTAGAAATTTAAATATTTTGATTTTATATTTCGAAATTTTTAAACGATCAAATCACCAAATTTTTAAACCATAGAATTTGAAATTTCCATGTCTCTAAATTTCTTGTATAGAAATCAAGAAAAGAGAAACTGTAAATATAGTTGTTGCCGTACAATTACTATTCCTACATATGTATAATAACAAAATACGTACAAATAATGAATTAAATGTTTCGATAATTTAAAATTCGCGCCAATTGTGCTGACTCGCGTACAATCAGCAACTGTGTCCGATTAAAAAATGGTCGAGCGTGTAAATAGCGGTGAATTTTAACCGGACACGAGTTTGATCAAAACGAATTAACGTTAAGACCAATGATTAAATGCATCCGATACGAATGATGCCTTGAAAACTTTAAAAAGTGCGTCCGACACGACGACGCTTTGAAATTCTAAGTCCGAAACGATTGACTTATTTCTTTCAGTTCTAGTTTATGTCCGAAACGAGTGACTTTATGTTTTTACTTTTATGTCCGACCGAGTGACTTGTTAATTTAGTTCTTGACGCGACGAAGAATTTGATGTATCTCATGAGACGTTCCCATTTTAACTTCCACGAAACGTCGGAAGTGGAAGGAAGCATGCTGATTGGTTTTCATTAGAAACGTTGATTTTCCAATCAACATGCCCCTTGACGTTGGGCCCACCCTCTCTTGCGCCCTTAGCGCGCCTTTTTTGGAAGAGGGTGGGAAAAATACCGATAAGTACGGGAGGATCTCGAAGGTCGGCAACGCCGGGGTTTTTCCCTCCAGGTGACACGCACGTTGTCCAAAGTACCGCTACGAAAGGACCGAGGCCCGTCCTCGGTACCCTTCGGGAAAAACCCCGTTTATGACGGAAATAGTTATTGAAGACGAAACGAAAGTTAGAAATTCTAAAGGCATTGTTCGAAAAAATGTAAAACTAAATTGCCGGCGATGGCTAAAAACTGTCTTTCAAAAATAACTGTTAGTCCCGGACCCATCATAAACTACCTACGAAATCCTCCTCGTATTGTGTTCCGTCGCACGTTCGGAACACCAATTTTTGTGGCATACGCAGTACGTTTCTCTTACTTCTGACGCCATACTTTTGCCATCATTCACATTCTTTTTCAGATATTTAGTATTGTTAAAATAATCGTTGGGTACTGGGATCATTTGAGTAAGAACTGATGAACTTCATTTGGCTATATAACTATATTTAATAACTATTAATCTTACACAAGCGATACATCTCTCTTAAAGAATGACAAACAACTGCGCGTCATGATGCGTGCGCACACTCACACACATCTGTATATAGCACACAAATTACTTGTATATCTCAACAAGTATAAGAGTATGTACTTATATCCGATGATATGATCCCGTTGCACTAGAATAATACTTAGAAAGGAATTATCTTTGCCGAAGTTTGTTGGGTAAAATGTAGAGGCGAGATGTATTAATGTCTCATAAAAGTAATCATTCTTTTTTTTTTCTCGTTTTTATGCGAGCAGATATTCTTCCTCCTACTACATGCAATATCCATCTTCCGCTTACGCTATTCTTCTCTCCTCGTTTTGCCAATATCTTTTCTACTTGGCACCCTCGCGTAACACGCACTCTGTATTGTACTTGCTCGGTGATAAAGCGTAAAATAAAAAACAAAGAGAATGCTGGTATCAAGGGAGAGCGGAGGTGGGTTAGGACGACACTGTTTAAAATGGGGTTGCCCGTAATTATACGTTGTATACTCTGGATTTATTTTTGCAGAGTTATGAATTAGAATTTTCTGTATTAATATAATGCTTGTCGCAAGTGATTTATTGGTATTTGTAATATATTTTTTCTCATTATTATGCAGTTTTCTATAATTTAACTTTATTTATGTGATTTAAAAAAATTAGAAAACGGAAAATACATTTCAATTTTTTACTGACAATTTATTTTAAATGTTAAACATTTTATTACGAGTACATCTATTTGTATGTATGTGAGTTCATGGGTAGCGCAGGGTTCCCTTTTTATATCTTTATATTTATGGGTTTCAAGATTTTTGAATTTTTAAATTATCAAATTTTTGACGCCTTGAAATTTCAAATTCTGGAACTTATTAATTTCCAAATTTCCAAATTTAAAAATGTTCAAGTTACTAAATTCGCAAATTTCCAAAATACTAAATATGCAAACGTTTAAATTTCTAAATTACTAAATATGCAAATGATCAAATTCCCAAATTTTCAAAATTCCATTCTTAAGTTTCGAAATACCAGGATTTCTAAATTTCTAAATTCTAAAAGTTATAATTCATCAAGTTTCTGAATTATTCTAGTTTTCAAATTTCCCAATTTTCAATTCCCAAATACCAAATTTTCAAATTTCTAGATTCTCGAAATTTCTTCAATTCTCAAATTTTCAAATTTAAGAATTTCTGAATTTTTACATTTCACATTTTTCGAATTTCTCCAATTTTCAAAGTTTCAAATATCCGAATTTCCAAGTTTCTAAATTCCAAATTTTCAAGTCTCAACGTTAAAAAATTAGAAATTCTTAAATCTATGCATTTTTCACATATAAAGTAAAAGTTAAGAGATATGTATATTTATACCATGTTTCATGTTTCTTGTATCAAGCTGTAGGATTTTAAGCAATGTTCATTGCACTTATTATTTAACTACCATAAAGATTTAGTTACTTACTGGTGTCAAACAATTGAAAAAAAATTAATTCAACTGACAAATGTTCAGTCACCAAAAACATAAGATAAGCACCAATAAAATGGCCAGATATTAAAATTTAAAATAAGATTTTTTACATAAATAATATACAAATTACACAAAATGCTGATTTTTCACCAAATAAATGTGTTGAAATAGTCTTTATTTTCGTATATTTTCCATGAATTCTTTTAAATATTTCAGAGGTAAAGACGAATTCGGTACTTGTTACTGAAAAATCTGTCCTGACAGCTTAATGCATCGAAAAACATGTCAACGTTTCTCGGAGATTGCCCGAATACGAATAAGGTACATACACTACTTCGAAATGTAACATGTAATATTGACAAGTGCATTCCGTCACAAGAATCTGTGTCCTGAATATGCAGCATATCTAAAAAAGATACACTACAAAAATGACAAATTTTCCAAGGTAATAAAACGATATATAAATTCTTTTGCCATTTTGCAATCTACAGTCTCGCTTTTGCCATATAGTCGATTCACCAGTGTTACGACCCGTGACTGATTGACAATCAATCAAGCTTTATTGGTAACTGCATGTGCACGTCATTTTTCTTTCGCAACTTTCAAAAATTTAATTATCAGTTCGTTACAGTTTACAAAATTTTTGAAATACGAAATAGCACGTTTGAAATTTATACAATTTACTCTGAAATTGTCAAAAATTTGTTTTATTAAAATTGTACAATTTTCTTAAATAAGAAGTTCTTTTTGAAAGTGGTCTAAGTGTACTTATTTTAAAATCCAGGCATTTAAGGGTCTGTGTTTTAATAAATTTAAAAATATTGGTAACTGATAACATAGTAGTATAATGATTCCGTGTTTCTAAGGGTAAAATTTAGCAACCCATTTAGCGTAACAAAGATTGTTTAAAAAATAATACATTTTTGATTACTATAAATGAAGTAAGTCATTTTTGAAATTAACGAAATAACTTAATATTTTGTATTTCATAATTTATTCTTCTTCAACTAGCATATATGGGAGGGATTTAAAATGATTATGCTGCACAGGTGGAACATACTGTAAAAAATTCATTAAATCGTATTTAAGTGTTGCGACTTTTGATTTTGTACATTAGTGTCTATTCAATATTATTAAGCCTTAATGGTCACGCTTCATTAAAACAACGTACTGTTCACTGAGACGTTTAAGACCCCAGCCACTAAAAATGTTTTGAACACAAAGCTACTCATTATTTTAACTTGAAAAAAATTGTGAACAATCTTTGGAAGTTGTTTTAACATATTTCACAATTTATTTCAGTAAATTTAAACGTTGTATAAAAAAAATCAGAACCGTCAAAAAATTGATAAAATGATGGTTTTCACAGAAAAACTCAAAACTTTTTTCGATTTTAATATAAAGAACTAAAATTTTGATTGAACACTCTTGAGATATTACAGTTTAAGGAAAAAATACGGAAGTTTTAAAAAAGGTGTTTATTCAGATTTTCAGGATATAAAATGGCTAAAATTAAAGCTGAATTGGGGTTGATTTATATGATATAGGACGGTACATAATAAAATAATGACTCACATCGTTACTACTTCGTCGCCTCATTAATAATTAATGACTTACTTCATTGCTACTTCATTACTTTGTTATTCCTTAATGAGTTATTTCATCACTACTTCGTTACTTTATTAATTCTTAATGACTTCTTTCACTGCTGCTTCGTTACTTCCTTAGTACCTAATGACTTAGTTGCACTTTGCAGCTAAATAAATAGTGATTTATATAAACTATAATAGTACTATTTATGCATAAAATATCTTCAAAGTTAAAAATTCGAATTTTTTTCAGAATCAACTTTCTCAAAACTTAAAGTTGCTGGAAAAGACGGTATTAAAATTCGTATTCAGCGAATACAAATCGATAAGAAACCCCTGTTAAGTGCTATAAATCCAAATGGTTGTTGAACGTTAACCCCTTGCTGTATTTTGAAGAGTCGAGTGCTTGACGCACTCGCAGTTCAATCTGTGATAAATCTTACTGGAATTTTTAGTACGCTTCAATTTACGTCTAATTATAATTTGCCTATTCCAGGTTTGCTGAATACAGAATAGATACAACATTTTAACTTTTTTTATTCGTTTTCATATTGTAGCAGTGAACATTTAGTTCTGGCTGATATATCTATCAAATAAATCAATAGACAACATTTTAACTTTATTTATTTTCATATTGCAGCAGTGTATAGTTAATTGTGTCTAACGCATCCGATAAATAAATCATACGACGAGGAATTAATGACTTAAGTGAAAAATTATATAAAATCATTTGACAGAAAGTGGAACTAAATAAGTAGCTATTTATGTAAACAGTAATAGCACTGTTTATAGACACCATCTTCCTAATTGAAAATTTGTATTTTTCTCAAATTAAGGTTTCGAGAGAGAAGTGCTTTTACATTCGTATTCATTGAATAAAAATTGATAAAAAACACCAGTTGAGTGCTATAAATCCAGATGGCTGTTGAGCATTAACCCCTTGCCGTACTTTGAAGAGTCTGATTCGTGACGTATACGCAGTTCAATTTCTGATAAATCTTTCTCGAATTTTTAATACGCTTCAATATGAAATTTACGTTTAATTATAATTTGCGTATTTCAGATTCGCTGAATACAAAATAGATACAACATTTTAACTTTCTTTATTCGTTTTCATATTGTAGCAGTGAACATTTAGTTCTGGCTGACATACCTATCAAATGAATCTATAGACATAACAATAGACATCAATAAACATAACAGTTTCACTTTCTTTGTTTGTTTTCATATTGTAGCAGCAAGAAATTAGCTCAGACTGACGCTCTGACAAATGAATCAATGGACATAACAATAGACAATAATAGATTTAACAGTTTAACTTTCTTTGTCTGTCTTCATATTGTAGCAGCAAATAATTAGTTCAGACGGACGCATCTGATAAATGAATCAATGGACATAACAATAGACATCAACAGACGTAACATTTCAACTGTCTTCATTTCAATGTTGCAGCAATGAATAATCTGTTCTTATTAACGCATCTGACAAATAAATCAATAGACATAACATTTTAACTTTATTTATTTTCATATTTCAGCAGTGAACAGTTAATTGCGCCCGACGCATCTGACAAATAAATCATATGACGGGGTTAATGTCTCACATGAAAAAATGATATAGAATCATTTGACGTAAAGTGCAACTGAATAAGTAAATAATGTATAATTATATAAGTAATAATAATACTGTTTAAGCATAAAATATTTTCCATGTTGTTTTTCAACTTTTAAAACCTTATTTAATATCATATATTTGTGCATCTTACATTTGCACCCTTTTCTGCAGTATACCTTATGATTCGTATACTAAGGTTGCAGACAACTGGACAAGTTAAAATTACCGATCAAAAATTGCCGATCACTGCAAAATTAATGTTGAATACGTTCAGCACAAATTTTAAAGGCTTCAAGTACTATTTGTACTTACTCCGTAAATAAACAAAAGTTTGTGCGTCAGCACCAATGTCAAGCTTAAAGCGTTAACGTAATTAATTACGATTGCGATTAAAAAAAGCAAATTAGTTTTTAATAACACTCAGAAGTAAAATCTTTTCGACCGATTCTTATTTGGATGTTCCTTCAAGTGCTGCTAGACGCGAGCTAGTCGTAATCCTTTTTCCCTGTGCTCGAGGGGTCCTACACTTTATCGATACTTTTGTATATTGATCTTTTGAGATAGTTACATTACAAGGACGATCTTCGACGACGTAGTTCGCCGAACTACGTCCTAATCAGACAGGATGTTTAGTTCTGACTCCTAAGGGAGCGTCTATATTATACCAGTAACTGACGTCAATAGTCTTGCCAGTGTGACAGATCTCAAATATTAAATCTTCCTCAAACCTGAGGTAAACAATCTGATAAGTCTTGCTCCCGGACACATCATCCCTGAGTCATGGATACACAAGAGCGGCCCGAGGACCCCTAATTGCAAACCTTGTACCGTTAGGCCTGCGAACTTAGGTTAGGTCTTTCGTGATTCAGTTTTCCTGCTAGTGTTAGAAATCGGGTATAAACTCGCCTTGGTACTCGATAACAGTTGCTTAGACGTGACAGTTTTGGTGATTCTACCAGGATACCAGCGATCAGTGTCAGAAGAACCCGGTTGGATATCATCTACGGAACATCAATCCAAAGGACTACGAGTGCCACTTCTGACGAGAGGCATCAAACGGTATCAACAGACCGAGACAAGTCATCAGTTCCAACGAGGGCCCTATTCACGTACGCAAGAGAACGGCTACTAAACAAAGTGAAATGGCCAACCTAGAGCAGTCCATTAATGAAATTAAACAAGCTGTCAGTACAATATCTAAGGCATTGATCGAGCTTAAGGACTTGTTCGAGCAAGAAAATAGGAATCGGCGACAAGAAATCATTGATCTGGCTAAGGTTTTAAACGCAAGCGTAATAACGGAAGAAAGTGAATCATCCTGGCTGCGTGACTTAAGGCGACTCGCGCAAACTCATCTACCATCTCAAGTAAACAACCCTCCACCAACTGGACGATGCAACATGGAACAGGGACCTACTCAATCATCAACGCGGCTTAATAATCAATTTTCGGGATCATTTATTAACCCAACAAGGAAAGTTACCACCACGGGTGAACTATGTAATACCGAAAGAAGAGAGCGAAATGAAGGAACAGCAAGAGTACACAGCAGACCAGAAAGACTTCAATACATACGATTCCCACGCAAAAACAGGGAATCTGTATTTACACGATTTCTGATAGATACTAGTGCGAGTGTGAATTTAGTTAAAGAAAGCATCGTAAAAACAAACCGTCCACGGCGTTATAACACCCAGACGATATTAATAGGGAATGATAGATATGTGTCAAACGAAACTGTCACCTACAACGTAATAGGCAAAGACCAGATTCCTTTCCTTCACCTGGCGACGGCGTACTAGGTTTAATGTTCTTCCGACAATGTAATTATGCAATTAATAATACCCGTTTATTCGTAGATGATGTTAAGTTCGACCTATTCACTGAATTAAATCTCAAACCAGGCGAGAGTACGATCAAGGAAATGTACGTGAACCAACATCTAACCCAGGTTTGCTTTATCAACACAGGTAGGAACAAAATTTCCGCCAGTCAGGTTGAAATTGATATCGAGGAAAGGGAATTAAATAGAATCAACATACTTCTGTCGAAATTACGTACCTCCCTTATTGAGCCAAATTATAAATTCGTAATAGAGAAAATTATTATTAATTATTATATGGATGCGTTTGTATTAGAAACAGATCCTCTTCTTCGTACCTCTACCTCTCACGGAATCGAATTAAAGGCTCAAAGACCTATTAATACGGAGTCATACAAACCTACACAAAGTCACAGACAAGAGATAGAAAAACAGATAGACGAAATATTAAATAAAGGAATTATTGAACCTTCAGATTCACCTTATAACGCACCTGTTTGGGTGGTTCCCAAAAAGATTGAGGCATCAGGCAAAATGATATGGAGAGTAGTTATAGACTTTAGGAAATTGAATAAATTTATTGATCAAGATGCATTATAACACATCAGAGAAAGAACTGTTGGCAATAGTGTGGGCAATTCAAAGACTTAGGCCATACACTAGGAGTTGCGGCATAACTTTGATATTCACTAATTTTCCGCCATCTTGCATTTTAGTGTGCACCGCTATATTTATATTTTGTAGATTGATGAATTCAACTAGAATTTACAACCTGATTAAATAATCTCTAATAAAGCACATCAATTCCTCAAGTTATTTACATTTAACTGATAATTTGAAATCCCAACAGTTTTCGCAATTATTTGCATTAAAGGTGTCAAAAGAAACCTTTTGGTCGAAATAGCTATACACAAAATCGTGATAGAAATAGTGTTAAGCGTGACATCAGTAAGTAATCGAATTTTTGCGTACCTAACTTTGTTTGTACCAGGTCTCTCGATGCAAACAGAAGACAAGAAAGGAGAGAAGCCATTTTCTTTCCAAAATCCTGAAATTCTTACATCCCTAAATACCTACATTTCTAAATCCCTACATCCTCAAATCCTTACATCACCAAATTCCTACATGCCCAAACCCCTACATCCCCAAATTCCTGCATCTCCAAATCTCCAGACCCCCAAATTCCTAAATCCTAAAGTTCCTACATCTTCAAATGCCTAGATTTTCTAGACCCCCAAATTCCTAAATCTTGAAACACCCAAATCTGTAGATTCTCAAATCGCTAAACCCCCAAAATCACTCAATCCCCAAATCGCTGGATTGCCAAATTCCTAAATCCTCGAATCTCTAGACTTTCACACCCCAATTCTGAAATTCTCTAAAATCCCTAGAAAGACTACTGGCGCCAGTTACTGGCATAATGTGAACGTTCCCTATGTGAAGTACATATGAAGAATATATTGATTTTTGTATATGCCAACAATTACAAGTATCATATATGTAGAATGTGAATGGTTTATGTGCAATTGGGGATGGACGTAATACTTATGTAATATGATGGATGTAATATGTATAAACGACGCGACGATGCACTATTATTGAATTCGTGTGAAAATCGTTGAAAAAGTGACTGACGGAACGAGTTGTAAAAAAGCTGTCAACGTTTTTCAAAATTGTTCGACAATCAGAAAATTGCATCGAAACGGTTGATTGTAAAACGTAGTTATTGAAATAAAATTGTATAAATTGATTCCCTACATGTATTAAATTTCAATTAACGCGAACGATGCGGATGGTACAAATTGAAATTTGTTCGGGGCGGAATTTAGAAGGTATTTTCTAGTCAGCTTCGTTTCGGTTATTAAAGCGAAGCTGTAAAGCAAGACGAAAGCGGTAAAGCATCATCAACTAATGTCTGCAATGACAAGCACGCTTCGAACCAATGGCGCTTCTCGGTGGTTAACGACGCTCATAACGAGCGATCGCTCACAATTATCTTGAAGCGGATGCGACGTTCCCACAGGATCCGGTGCACGATGCCGACATATCGCGAAGCGTTATCGTTACCAGTGACACGTGCGTTTAATTACGGTTACCGGGAAAGTGGGTACAGCGCCTGGGTTATTGCACTTACGGCTATTGTCGATAGTATGTATATTGTATATTGACCAAGGTACTTCGAACGACGATTAAGCTACCGACAGAGAAAAGTTATCGCACTTTATTCGTTCGACACTTTTATCGATCAATACATCGCTAGTGACGTACGTTAAGGGAAATTTCCGTAGTTCATTTATTTGAAATTTTTTTAATATTTTAACGGTAATTCGTTTAATAGTAAACGAATTCCGTTCATTCGTGTATTAAGAACTCGTTTAATTATCTATAAGCTAGAATATGTGTTTGTTTCAAGAATAAGTTTGGTAAATAGGTACTGGACTGTTGTACGTGAAATGATCGATTTTCAAACATCAAAAGTTTCGTGCAATTTGTTAACATAAAAGTTTCAGAAAACAGTAGAGGCGAGTGAGGACAAAAATAATAGCTTTCCCTGCTTTTACAATCATTTTTAGACACTTTGTTGTTCATAGTTGCATGTCCATATCTGTTCTTTTTTCGTTAAGAGGGTATTGCAAACGCTTACAAAGAATTTATTTTTTTTGCTGTATGTTGTGGAAGACATAAAATTGTAGAAGGTATTTTTGAATTTGTGAAATTGACAAAGTTGTAGACGGATAACGAAGACCTATCCTGCAGCGACCATGTCACTTTCATGCATATAACGGATAAGAGAAACTATTGGTTTATTTCAAACTAATATATTAACTCTTGGTGCAAAAATGAATTGAGTTGAGAAACACTGAATATTTATTTAAACAGAGTAATAGTAAAAACAATAGATGCAGAGCATATTGAACGCCAGACTTTTCCAGCAAGCATTTGATCGCAACTTCACTTCGTGTCTGCTTTTGGCATAAAAATAGTCTTCCTTCTGAGTCAATTTATTAACAAAATATCTCTAAAACTAAATCATTCGGTTTAATACAATAATTTGTAATAAATATACTTTAACTAAATCTATAGTGTTACGTGATGTATGAACATAGTGAAACAGACAACAGTAGACAATTCATAATGGAGAAATAATAACTTCAAAAGAATTCGTCAAACTTTTCAACCAGAAGACTTTTCAGTCTTCATCAACTTTCCAGAAGAAAGCACGTTACTGTTCAAATATGACAAACCTAAATCGTATTTACATAAAGAACGAGTTTTAAATTCGATACTAATTTGCATACTTGAAGATCGCTAAATATACCTAACACTTCAACATTCTTTGTTTATTTTATCACAGCAATAATAATTAGTTCTGACTGACGCAACTGGCAAAAAACTTGTAGGTTAAAGGGTTAAGTTGCCATTTGCTAATAGTAAAAATGCCTTCGAGTGCAAAGGGTTAATAGCGTTTTTATTACATGGCTGACGTGACATTTCAAAATCTAGATCACCGATTTGACTTTGCCATACACCGTGGATATACCGTCATCATCTGTACTATTATAAAAAAGAATTTTTATTATTTATATTAAAATCTATATAAAAAATTCAGTTTTTTACATTTTGTACATTTTCATTGTTTTTCTTTCATTTTTTTTCATAATCACAATCATAGTAATCAAAACTTCTTTTGATTTTTCGTTTCAGACAAACAGAATAATCGGAATCGTGTCAGCTAGTAAGTCATTTTTCTTAAAAGCAACGTTATTCAGTAACACATAGAGTTAGTTTTTATTATTTATAAAAATAAAATAATTTTTATTTAAAATTATTTATTATTATTTTTATTATTTACTTATGTGAAACTAGAATCTATATGTGTTCACTAAATCGGTCGCAAGAGTACGCATTTTATGTTCTTTCTTTTGTTTTACATTTGCGATCGAGCCTCAAGCTGTTAACGCAATGTGCCCGTACAATTAACATGTGCTCCTGTGTATTATTCTTTTATACCAAATATATTTTATTAAATGTGCTCAAAATAAGTATATAATTATTTCGATCCACTGCACTTTAAACTCTGTCAATTTATTTACTTGAAAAAATTGTGGACATTTGTAAAACGTAAATAAATATGCGTGCAAAATGTTAATATTAAGGATCTTATATTTTGTTTGTAAATAAATTCTAAAAAACGTAAAGAAAATGAGATTGTAGACTATAATACCCCCTTAAATGTTACTGACCCTTAACAAGAATCGCATGCGATGGTTAAACTGAATTGCTAATTTAGATCACTCGAGTCTACCATTTCAACTTCCTTGTTATAATTCATAGTTAAACTACTCATATTAAACCTATCACTTGTTAGAGCAATCTTAGAAAATATCCTTATACATTCCCACAGTTAATTTCAATGAAACATAGTTTGTAGGTTATAAGACTTCTGTTTTGGAAAACACTATTAGATGAAAGTAACATGTTACTATGAGGACAAAAAAAATGTAAAAGTCGCACCAAGTGTAATTATTATACATGTCCTAACTGTGATTGGAAACAGATGAATACACCACATGTGCGATACATGTTTCTTTTTATTGTTTCTTATAAGAAATATTCTGCGTTAGATAAAGTGTTTTTAATTAATTCTCTACAAAATGATTCATGTTACTTTCACCCTGATGGGTTGGAACGAAAATCGAGAAGAATTCGTCTCATCGAATACTATGTCCAATGCGTATTATGATATTAATTTTGTATTAAGAATATTAGCGAAAGATTTGTATAATCATTTTCAACGAACGTCCAGGTTTAATTTGATGTAATACAAAATCTACTTTGTGATACTCTCATGTCATCAAATTGTGTTAAATTGTACAAGTCTTGAAATCGAACTTCAATTTATAACCAATCATTTTATCACGAAATTTTAATAAAACGTTTGTGAGATTTGAATAAAGGTTTTAAACTAATACTTCTTGTTACAAAATATAATTACAGATTAAATTTTAGTATTTCATATTAAATCGAAGAGAAAATTTGTTTTGTTACTTCATTATGATAATTCTACACAAGTAGATTTAAATTTTATCACCATCTGAGTTCACGATCGGTTTAGATCAATATGGCGAAATATTTTACAATCTCTCTCTTAAAGGTTACTGATAACAAAATGGTTCTAATGACATTTAGCTATGTACCTAAGAAAGAAATAATAATAATTACAAAAATAGAAATTGTTCACCATATCGATTTTAATGTATAATAATGTTTATATTATTATTATACAAAAATAGTAATACTAAATTTATACCGTACAGAAATATTATCGAATTAAGGAACGTATTGAAACTTTTGTTATTAACAAACTGTGTTGATATTAAAAAGCCGTATTGTACATATTTTTGGATTTACAATCTGATAAACTATAGACACTTGTAATCATTGCATCAGCGTGATAATTTTATTACATTATTAAAGTAACATTAACCAATCATTGATTATATCATAAATGCATAGCACATCCGCACTCTCACTTCGTAAAACGAAAACTGAACGTGGATAGTTTATATTATACTGCAAGAAAGTGGATCTAGTCGTGCTTCTACAATGTTTATGAGTTGGGAAAGAGACTCCATTATCGTACTTTTGTATAGCATCCGCTAGTTTATTACAAAATTGGAATAGATATTTTTTTATGATATGAATGTGTAATACGTTTACAGGAATAGAAAAGTATAAATATTGTTGCAAAATTAACAAACTTACAAAATTTCGAATGTTTTAATTTTTAATTTTCGATTTTTCGGATCTATTAATTTTTAAAACTTCTTAAACTTAAAAAATCTGAATCTCAAATTTCTGGATGTTTTAATTTCCAAATTCCTAAATTTCCAAATTCCTAAATTTCCAAATTCCTACATTTTTAAATTCCTAAATTTCCAAATTCCTAAATTTTTAAATTTCTAAATTTCCAAATTCCTAAATTTCCGAATTCCTAAATTTCCAAATTCCTAAATTTCCGAATTCCTAAATTTTCAAATTCCTAAATTACCACATTTCTAAATTTCCAAATTCCTAAATTTCCAAATTCCTAAATTTTCAAATTCCTAAATCTCCACATTTCTAAATTTCTAAATTATCAAATCCTTTTCCACATTTTCTGATATCAAATACTCAAATTTCTATATCCCCAAATATCACCATGTTCGAATTCCCAAATCCTTTTTGCACACGTTAGAGTATGTAAATCTCTGTATTTCCACATCTCTGAATCTCCAAATCCCCAAATTTCCACATCTCTGAATCTTTAAATCGCCAAAATTCTACATCTCCAAATCTCTAAATCCCCAAATTTCCACATCCCCGAATCTCTGACTCCCGAAATCTCTACATTCTCCAGTTGCAGGATCCCCAAATCCCTAAATTTCCAAATTCGCAAGCTTTCGAATCTCCAAATCCTCAAATCCCAACTCCTCGAGCTACTAAATCTCCAAATTTTCAGGTTCTCAGATTCTCAATTTGCCTCAAGTACTCAATAATTCATTTACAAAACACTCGATGAAAATTATTCACCGTCTGTTATCTTTCGTTGTAAATATGGTACATAAAATATTTACCTATGAAGATTCCTGTACATCGTAAAACATAAACATAATAACAAATTTTATAGTCCACAAAATTATTGAAAATGCTTCTTACTTTTAGTAGCTCCAATTTTTTGTTGTTACAAATTTGTAATATCACTGATATCATTTTTTTTAAGCATAGATAATACTTAGAAAGTATTTGTTTGTTGTTATTTTCTTATTATTACTACTATAAATATTATCTATATTTTTCTTATTATCACTACTATAAATATTATCCATATTTTTATCATTATCTACTATAAATATTATAAATATTTTTATTCTTACTTTAACATTTTCTTACTAGCTCTACTAACATTTTCCCCATTAGTTCAAAAATACATTTCTTCTCTTTCAAATTGAAAAAATCATACAACGAAGGGTTACATATAAGACGAATTTTTATTCATAAATATCTGACAATGTAACTAATGCAATGTCCGTAAATATATGTCTGACGTGTTATATCACTTCACGATCGTTTTGCTCTCGGATATAAAATTCCCCACGGTATCTCTCCCTTTTCCACCAGACACTTACCTCTATCTCGTTCTATTATTCCGTTATACAGGACACTCGAAACTCGATTCGTCCCGTCAGGAGATTTACGAAATCCCTACCTTCCACTTTCTACGTTTATCGTATTCCTTTTCTTTCCTGGTGTTCCTGTTCGTTGGCCTGCATCCGTCAGTGTCGCGGCAGAGGAAGTTCCATGGAAACAGGTAGCCGGCAAATGTACGTACGTTTTTCAGTCACGTCTCTTTGCACGTAAAAATGCGTGCCAACTTTCTGCTGCTCTTCTATGTATTTTAATGTGCATCACTTTGTTAGAGAGAGTTATGGAATAGTAAAAACAAGGGATGTCGAAACGGTTGGTTTGACGCGTGTTAAATTGCTATTTCTTAGTCGAATAAGGTAAATGTCCCCGTGGTCAAACGTTTAAGGAAGCAGTTGAGACGTCGGCAATTTCCTTTATATTCGGACAATGTAAAATTATAAATGTGTTTATCCGGAAGAGTAGAATTTCTACTTTCAGATAAAATAATAAAAATCATTTGTGAGAAGAACAGTTTTAAATTAATTTACGTTTGAAAATGTTTATGCGGTACTAGTACTTTTAGTTATAATACTGTCCCAAATATTAATTTTCATTATTTAATTAAAGTATTAAGGTGGCAATATTTTGTGGAATGAAAATATTTTATTTACAATAAATTCAAATCAATCAATTACTATGAGTTTTCTGCATTAATTTTTTACTGAAAACTTGTAACCAGGGACCTGTTCTTAAAAATTATTAATTGAATTCATTGTTACTACGTATTCCCACAATATAAGGATATTATTTCTTTTAAAAATTCAAATATGCAGGTATAAAACAAAATAGATACGGAAAGGAAAAGATGCTATTTTATGAGTGATAAAAACAATAAATATCTGGAAGAAAATGTTACATAACACCTCCATTCACTTTTGAATGGGTTCAATTTATCCAAGCAACGATTTAGGTATTTCATATTTAATACGTTATTTCCGTCTAGCCGCTCATAGTTTCAATCGAAATGCTTGATTAGTGATGTAGGGCAGTTACAATAATAGAACCACAACTAACTGGGTCAATACAATTCAACACTTTGATCAATATGGCAGCCAACTCAACCCATGATGCTGACTTAGAGTGGATTGCTAAAATTTTTGTAGCGGTAATATTTAGTTTCCTCGATTTTTTTTTTTTTAATTCGCAATTGTGTTATACTTTCGTGTTAATGTCCAATATGTAAATTTTATATCATATTCTATTGTATTTCTTGTTTTCATCATTTAATCTTTCAAATATGAGAAGACGTCATTCTTTTTTCGATTCCTTTTTACATAGAGAATTATCAAGATTTTTTAGACACCCTGTATTATTCAAATTCTCATTGTATCTTATCCGTCTACACTTTCAAAAATGAATGCAAATACGAAAAGACGTTATTTTTTTTCAACTTATTTTTACATAGAGAATTGTCACAATTTTTTAAACTCCCTGTATTATTCAAATCCTCATTTCTTGTTTGTTATGTTTTGCTTATTGTTCACTTCATTATTATTCTAAACTGTTGTAATTACGAATATGTTTCTTATTTTACCTGAATTTTACTTTAAATAGCAGAAGCGAATTTTTTCTCCCTGACGAGTGTACTCGACGTAAATATCAAAAAAGTTAATGTTAGTACGTCTTAAAATAAGAATTCATTTTTGCTCTTCTTGTAAACATTTCCAGACAATCAATTTCTGACACGAAGTATCGGATCTGCGCTTATTTTAAACGAACTGCATGTCGATTGATCACAGTCGGTGATCAATATACTGCGGATATTTTTGCGCAACTGAAATGTATTCAAGCATGCATGAAATATGTAGACAGTATTTTAAAATTATACTGAATATGTACATACAATATATCCGGTTTAAGTATATGACATAGGGCTCCGTCACGTATTTTAGAAGATAACAATTTTTACCTGTAACAAAAATATAGAAATTGAATTAATAACAAGTGGAGCAATAATTATTATATACATTCATTATAATTTTTTTCACAAGTTGTTAAAAGAAAATCCTTTAATTAAGTATACTTACAGAATCCTGTAATTAATTATAATTATAGGATTTTATTTAATTCTTAACTATAGGATATTTCATACTTAATTGCAGGATCTTATTTAATTCTTAGTTACAAGATCTAATTTAATTCTTAGTTATAGCATTTTATTTGATTCTCAATTGTTCTTTAATTCATAATTATGTTATATTTCCGTGTTGATATGTCACACGTAAATTTTCTATTTTATATTATATTACATTTTACTTCCAGCCTTCATCGTTCTTTTTATTAAAATTTTATTTTCAGTCTTATTTGCTCTAAGTGATTATAAACATGTTAAATGTGCTTCCTTACGTATGCGTCTTGTACAAAAGGGCAACAAGAAAATTGAATCACATTATACAAGAAGATTACATTACAACACCTACATATATGTCTACATTACATTTCTTTTTATACGAAATAAAAATAAAATATCATTGTCAGCAGCTATAACCCCGTCTGTAATACATATTAACATTCGAATTTTCTTCACCATCGTAGCGAAGACAGAACGACTGGCAGAATGACGGGCAAAAATGCGAGCAAATAGAAACGTATGTCAGAACCAGCACCGAAAGAATAGAATGATTGATAAGAGGGGAGCAAGTTGATTGGTATGCGTGAGTGAATGAGAAAAGGTGTTGGACGGCAGAAGCGTTACTGGTGCAAATATAAAAGAAAACTTTTTAGAAGATCGAGGAGATAAAAATCTGCATGATTTAACACTTTAGCTGCTACGTTACCCACACATGGGTGACGTTTAAATTTCCATACGAACCTATCACCTATATTATTTAAGAATTTATTTACTTACATAACTGAAAATACTTGCATCAACTATTTGGAAATGTGAATAATAAATATAGTGAATATTTTGAAAATATTTGGTACGAGTTGCTCAAAATAAAAATACTATCTAATGAAATTTTAAATTGCTTTAATGCTGCAATACACGTAAATAAGCAAAACTCGTCACGTAAGCAACCCTATTTGCATGCAAATTGTAGATATGTATCTGTGCATATGTAAATTGATTTGCTGCATTTTGTTAGTAGCATTAATTATGAACAAATGGCAATTGAGTCTTTCCTCAAAAAACCTTAGTAGTCAGATCTACAAATTTTAGAATTTTTCTATTTTGTAATACTAGAAAGCTTTAAATAACTCATTTACAACTCACAATTTTAATTAATATAAAAACCTTGATAATTTAGAATTCTAACTTATGTTATAGTTCTAATTTACAACTCACAATTACAACTTATGTTATACTTTTAATTTATAACTCAGAATTTTTACTTATATGATAATCATAATTTATAATTCAGACTTATATTATAATTTTAATTTTGTAACTCACGATTTTAACTTGTAATTAAAATGCTTTTCTTCGAATGAACAAAAATTTTCGTCCAAAAAAAGAATGAACGTACATGTATACTAGTTTATTCTTCATTTTTTATTAATTTATTTCTCCAAGTCATTTTTAATTGAAAGGTAAATGTGCATATATCCCTATTTTCAGCGTTAAAAGTTTCTATTTATCTTAATTCGTATAATGATATCACATTTTCGACTGGTAGTATTCGCGTAAAAAGAAAATTTAAAGGAATCCTTTTAGCGCCCATAATATTTTACTGTTATTTGTTTCGCTTGACGTAATATTGCTGTTATTTGCGCTTTATCAAAGTTGGAGACAGCAATATGTCCGAGTGTGTATAGTAGAAATGCAGTCATTTTTTTCTGTTGTTTTTCATAGCTGCGAGTGTACGTAATGCAAAGTAACAATGATTGATTGCTTCTCTTTTGAAGTGCTACGATGAATGCAGCACAAGAGTAGGAAATTCATAACGGCAATATATAACGCTGTAAGTGTTCTCACCCTGCTGTTTAAAGTGATGAATCAATGTCGACGTAGCAAATGGTTTTTTTGTAATAACTATTATTATCTGCAGACCCTAATTGGTACACTAAGGAGTTTCTATTTATTGTATTACTTTTTTATAACACATTAAAAATTGTTAATGTATATATTTTTGTTTATAGTAGGCTATCAATTTTCCTTAAACTTAACATTTATTATTTAGTAACAAAAATTTATATTACGGAATATTTTGCAAATTTAAGTTTAAATTAATAAATTGTTAAATATCCATTATGAAAATAAAAAATTGCCAATAAATTCATATTTTTTAACAACACAATTTTTTGAACATACATATATTTAATTGTACATACACATATATATTAATGTATTTAATGTGTATACACTTGTGTGTACATATGTATTAATTGTATTCATGTATATATGTGTACACATATGTATTGATATATTTAATGTGTATACACTTGTGTGTATGCATTAATTGTATACATGTACATATGTGTACACACATGTATTGATATATTTAATGTGTATACACATGTGCATATGTATTAATTGTACATATGTGTACACATATTTAATACACGTAATATTTTTGTTCAAAAATAAAACTTTGTTTACGTTTAAACGTTTAAATCCACTTCTAATATTTCTCTAAATAAATACATGACCGTAGAGATATTTTGATCATTTCTGGTAGCATGTTTTTTAATAGTACACGTCTCTGTGGCACTTTTAAATCCAATTTATTTCGTGATAAACCACAATCTTCCACAGCAAGGAATTTGTAACAGGAAATCCACTAATTTTCTCGTTTTTTTTTTAGCAAAACGTGGTTTACCGAGAGCCAAAGGACTGATTGAACTTTCCGGAAATATTTCTTTTGAACCGATAGTTTATTAACTGGGACACTTTTATGTCTTTTATGTGTTCGAAAAGCTGGAAATTGTAATTTGCTGCGGGCAAAATATACAGAATACCGATGGAAAAATAGCATGGATGAAAGGAGATCAACATGCTTCAAATCTATGATATTTTTTATCGTACAGTGAGTAAAAGGAGTATTCGTATCGCATCAATTGTTGATTTTTTACAATTTATATTAAATTTTGGTGAGCGTTATAAAAGACAGTACAATGAGATGTACACGCATTTTGAATATTAATATCGAATAAAAAGAATAATAAGAATGTTTGATGTTGATAATATTCATTTGCAACATTTGTAACTTCGAGAAAATCAGTATCATATTTATTCAATTTGTGTTTATTTTTATATTATATACAAAAAATTATATAATTCCTTATATTGGAATTCAATTTCCGACTTTTCATGCATTCACTTTCTAAATTTTCAAAACCTCAATTCCCGATTTTCGAAATTCTGTAATTATCAAGTTCTAAAATTTCTAGAAGTTCGATTTTCAAATTCTGAATTTTTAGATCGTTAAAAACTCGAAATTCCAAAATTTATCATTTTTCATATACCCAGCTCTCAAATTTCTAAATCGTCAATTCAAAAATAACTAAAAAAAAACCTCAATATCTCAAAAATATGAAATCTTCAAATTTCCAATTTTCCACACCCTCAGTTCTCAAATTTAAAATCCTCAGTTTCCAAAGTTCCAAATTTTACCTAGTAGTACATAATACACACATAATTTGAAATTAAAAACAAATAAGCAAACGGTAAATTATAAATTAATATTACATTCATTCTTCACTTTGACAAAAACCAACACAGACTTCAAGAAAAGCTTCTTAATAAACATTGTAATTTAAACAAAGAAAACTTATGATCAGTTTATTGAATTAGTTGACTAATGTAAATAACAGAAATGACACATTTGATAGTTTTAGTGCTGAAACTCTATGTTAATATAACATCGTTCTGTTATTTTTCCATGTGAAATATGTTGATAAAGTTTGGCGGTAAAAAACTGGGACACCTCATGTCCCAAATGCTACAAGTTTATGAACAGAAATATCTGAACAGATTTTATTAAATATTTCAATGAAGAGATGCAGTAATTTGTCTATAGATAAAATGAACATTAAATGTAATAATAAATATAAACTTATGATGAAATATTAAATACAATCAATGTAATGTTATTCCAATCAATTTTTTAATGACCTGAGATTAAATTTTTAGTTCTCATCATAACCTTTTTTCAAATTTTTCAAATTCTGCTTCTATTCGTTTATTTCTTCCTTTTAATTATTATTTGTATATTTTTAAATCTTACTGAATATTACAATAAAAGAATGAAATAATTTATTTACGGTTAAAGTGAATATTAAATGTAATAATAAGTATAAACACATGAAAAAATATTAAAAAGAATTAATGTAACTTTATTTTTTAACAAAAAATTTGCCTATTCAGTTTTGTTAGTATATCCTTCTCCAATCAATCATTTAATGATCGGAGACTAATTTGTTATTTTTTATCATAACCTTCTTCAACTTTTATAAATTCAGTTACTTCCAGTTTACATTTCTTCCTTTTTACTACCACTTCTATATCTCGTCATTTTATTAAATATTTCAATAAAAGAATAACATGAATAAATTGAATATTAAATTCACTAATAACCATTTATACAAGCGTTCATTTACTGATACTTATCCCAGTATGTATTAGGTTTTTTATCTACAAAACAATTTATTCTCTGATCGCGTTGACAATGAGAAACAAGACAAAGGCCTCTCCGTTCGCAAGCAAAATCCTGTCAGAAACGAAAAGAGGACATAATCTGTGGGGAGCGATGAATTTAAGAAACCAAAGAAGTAGAATGAGGTGGGTGGTTGTCGTGAGGTTTCAAAGTAAAAGTCTTAATTACGTTATCTCGGCCGGATGCATCCTCTTTTACGGCCATATCGCGGACCGGTTGATCTTGGCCAAATGCCAAGAACCGTCACTGCCAAGAATTGTAACGTAGAAAAGAGGATGCTTCGAAAGGGAAGTCAGCCAGCCAAGCAATGGCTGCGCTAGACGGTGTCGTAGTTAGGAGATTTTAATTAAACCGACCGCCAACGGCTGTTTGTAGTTTGCAGTTTCACGTAAGTAGGAGAAAAAAAGGGCCGATAATGACAAAAGAAAAAACACGTTCTTATCTTCGAACATCGATGAAGTCCAGGCTTTTTCTATTAGTTTCCAGTAGGGTAAGATCGGGAATTACATCGCTTTGCGCCAGGGCTTCGGCTGTTCCTGAACGAACGTTAATTAAAAGTTCCATAATTAATATCGTATTATCTAACCTGAATTCCTTTAACCAATCCTTCGAATCTGTTCATACTACGGAGAACAAAAGTTCCTTTGAGGATGTCTTATTAACCTATTCATCCGTAGAGCAAATCTTTCATCTATGAGATTCGGTAATATGAAACTGTAAGGTGATTAATGGAACTTCCTCTTTTTCGTTCGCTTTATTTATTGTTCCCCAGTTTATTTCGGCGAAGTATCGACGTATTGAAAGTTGAGGTGTAAATATCAGGTTTATTTCGGAAATTGGGTTTGTGTGAATTTTTGTGGTTACTGTTTACGATTATTAATTATTAGTTAGCAAGAAGTACAAATTATTGTTCTGAATATTTGCCATTGTTTTAACATATTCATGATGAAATAATTTTTTCTTTACTTTGATATGATGTTAATTATTAGTATTAGTGTTAATGACTAGTAATTAGACTAATAGTAAGATTGCTACAGCGTTACTTAGAGTATTAGACAAGTAGTAGCAGTATTAATTACTGTTATTCTTAAACAAGTTGTTTTTTGTTACATCAACATTTATCGAAGATGGACAAAAATGAAACAAGAAGGAAGCGCAATGGTTCTTTTTATGTAAATAAAAAGAATATACACACTGTTACGGATAGAATCGACTTTACGAGGAAATATCAGAGCATAAAGTGGTAACCCAAAAATACACAGATGATCGGGTGTAATTAGAAGGGTTTTCGGGGGCAGCTGATCAAAAGCAGCAGGTATGGGAGCCATACCTCGAAGCCCTACGTGCACAGGGAAACCTGTGGCCGTATTCGTCAAACATCATGAGTGTTTCGGCATGAAGAACATCACCATAGCACCGGGGGTACGGAAACCGCCCGGGAGGGGTGATGCTTATCATAGCACCGAGAGCCACACTGCTCGGGAGAGGTAAGAACCCGGGCGGGGGCGGGCTGGCTCGCCCTGCGTCCGGTTGGCTGTCTGCGGGATCGCGGGCACCCGAAAACGATAATAAACGAGGAATTTTCTAAGAAGTGTACACGTGCCCAGGGCACGTGGCACGCGACACGTGGCACATGCTCTGAGATTCCAAGTAAAGTGCAAATTAAATAAGTATTTGATGCGGCCGCTGTATTTCGGCGAACCTGGTGCGCATTTCGGCAAATAAGAAAGACATTCTTCGGCGACGTCTCCGATCGGGCAATTCCCAGGAACCCGGGCAAAAGAGCGGGCCGCTCCGTTTGACGGAGGATATCGGCAAGCGGCCAGCGAGCCGCCGGTGTCGGCACGCGGCATGGCGGCGCGGCAACTCGGCCGCAAAGGGAGGGCGGCACGGTAGCGTTCGGCGGTTCGGCCGCACAGGGATGGCGGCGTAACTAAGATCGGCGGAGGGCGCGCCGCCGGTTCCACGTGGAATCGGCGTGGTTGCTAGGCGACGTCGCAGGGGATGTCCAATATAAAATGCGGGAGGGCCTCGAGGCTCACACTTCTGTTTTTGATATTTCTTAGAGCACTTCTATTTTCGATTTATAATTTCGAACGCTTTCTGTATTTGCCGTTTAAGGACTTTGTTCCATCTCATTTACGAGTCGACAATAACTTTGTTCGCGACGACTTCGGAAAATAAACAAGACAATTAGATAAAACATAATTCAGTCTAATCACTCAAAACCCACCGGAGTCCGACTCTCCGGATATTCGGGGAGTTTGACGCGATACACACACATTCAACATTAAATATAAATTATAAAATATCATCAGACAACTATGTTGATCACAATGTTAATAATTACATATAATGAATACCACAAAATTAATAATAAATGTAAAAAATGTGTCCAATGGAGTTTGTTATTTTTATCCCAAAGTAAAAGACGAAGACATTTAACTCTTTTCACCGAATTTTTTTTCTTCGTAACATGGAAAATAAATAAATTTATGTGTCATAATGTTGGTCACTTTTAATTTTCATACGTGATTTAATGATGAATTTATCATGTTTAATATTTCATTAAATATCTAGGTCTTCAGATCTCTCGGTTCACACAATAATGGATTTCTAGACCACTAAATCCTTAAATTCCTGAACAATAAATATCCGCAAATCCCCATATCTATGTATCATTACATTACTATACCTCTATATTTCTCTCACTAACTCTATTGATAAAACTTGTGTACTGAGGTCTAATCCCCTCACTGAAATAGGCATTCTACGACTTAACACATACGCACAAAAAATATGTATAATTTACAAACATGTGGTAATATTTATACAGAAACATTTTGAATTTATACTAGTTTATGTATTCCATACATGATATATGTATACAATATAAATTGTACATTTCGTACAGGAAATGTGAATATAATCATTGCCGAACGTAGGGAGGCTCCAGGGACGACTCAATCTGCATTTATTCGTTTGCCTGTTTGTGTGCCTCTCATCACGTTACAGGCCATAATTTTGGATCTTTCGACTTGAAATGTTGAGAATCGACTCGTGAGACACCCGCAATTTGCTGTACAGATATCGTATCGTCGAAATCTTTCCAACATGGAGGAATTTCGTGTTTCAAAATAATGTCTGAAGTTGATTGAGGAGGAGGGAAAATAAAAAATTAATTACACAAAATTGAGCCCGAAAAATAATAATAATTTATAGGCTCGAATGATACGATTTAAGGGAAAAAGCCTTGCGGCATAAAAAACCTCTTGAAATATATATTTGTTCGTGATTAAACGGTGAAAGTATGAGCGATTATGTATATCATGTGTATGGAGTTATGTATGATTGTTAATTGATTCGAGGAGCACAAGATCTCACTCAAATGATGTTACGATTCGTGTTATAATCCACATTGCGTAGGATTATTCACGACAGTCTATTCGAGGAGTGTAGGGTCTCGCTCGAATAGTGTTACGGTCTGTATTTGAAACTACCCTACACTGGTTAGTCACGTGAGTTTATTCGAGGAGTGTATGGTCTCGCTCGAATAGTGCTACGGTCTGTATTTGAAACCACCCTACACTGGTTAGTCACGTGAGTTTATTCGAGAAGTGCAGGGTCTCGCTCGAGTAGTGCTACGATATGTATTGGAAACCATTATAGGGTGGTTTACTACACTGGTTACTCACGTGAGTTTATTCGAGGAGTGTAGGGTCTCGCTCGAGTAGTACTACGATATGTATTGGAAACCACCATAGGGTGGTTTAATACACTGGTTACTCACATGAGTTTATTCGAGGAGTGTAGGGTCTCGCTCGAATAGTGTTACAGTCTGTATTTGAAACCACCCTACACTGGTTAGTCACGTGAGTTTATTTGAGGAGTGCAGGGTCTCGCTCGAATAGTGTTATGATTTGTATTGGAATCCACCCTGCATTGGATACTTTAAGTTACTCCACGATACACACAACTTCTTGACTCTCGATCCGAACCGCACAAGATTCAACGATTGACTGTCTATTCGATATATAAAAATCGCCTGAACACCCTCGCACGTCAGTGGGTGACGGTTAAGAAAAATCTATCCTTTGTTTGTTAAAGACTGCGAGAAAAAGAATGTATAGCCGTTAGTCGATTTATGGCAAGCACATGTTTACGTTGGGACCGGTCCGAACGGGAATTGATAGACAAAAGGATCCTCGTTGACCCGTATTTCGAGGTATAGTATTATTCACCGTGGTCTACGCGTCCAACCACTTGAACCCTGTAATAAATTTCTTAGTCGCGGCAAAGGTCTAAGTTCGCGTCCGAAAAGATATTGGCGGCAATCTGACAACAAGAACCCATCACTGACGTCGATCATCGCCGAACCGATAAAAAACCATGTTTTGGTATCGTTTTCGATTGTTTCAGACACGTTTAATCGTTTGCAACGACTTTAAAATCTCTATATCGCATTCTTCTACCTATATGCTTACAGTGGGTACTCTAAATTTTAAATATGTTACTGCGTAACAAAAGAAAAAAGAAAAATTCACAGTCCGTTTTGGTGACTTGTGACCCTTCAGAATATTTTAGAAAACAGTTAATATACAGCTAAAGCAATTTAAAATCATAATTCAAATAAAACATGTCCCAAGGCAATAAAGGCAAAATTTTTAAGAAATATTCAAACTAAATGATGTTATTACCCATAATAGTCACATGGCCATAAAAAAGGTCACCGGTTTTACACGTTTGGGAAAAACCCAAGTACTTATAATTATTACTGCCCTCGACCAGTTGAACTTCCAGAGACCTTACCTGGGTCTAACGGTAGTCCCCACGGAGTAGGTTCCACCTTCAAAAAATTTATAAAATATTAACTAACCAATCCAAAGCATCGTTAGAAACTACCCCACTACCAAATAAAGTTTACTTAGGAAGAAATATTTTGCGAGAGAACAGAGATTCAAACATACAAGCATACAAACAACATCATTTTATCATTTCTAAGTTGCCGTCCGATACATTTGTAAAACAACATACTATAAATTTATTTGTAGTTTTTTTTCATTAAATACTTTAAGTGTTACATTTAATACCAGTGTTTCACTATCCATTTTTCCAATAATTCATTCGCCGTTAAGTCAGCGTGTGAAGTGGGCATATGACGAAAGTTTCTTTCAACATTAAAATTGATCACTTTGCCCACGCGGTAACAAAATACACATTTGAATTCGTGTGAAGCATCTGGTCTGTAGACTATTATAAATTGTATATTTTATACACAACTATTCTTTATTCATGATTAATCCAGACTCCAATATTCTTTTTTTTATCACTATTTCTACCACGATTTTGTGTATACCTATTTCGACCAAAAGATATCTTTTGACACCTTTTCGTTTGAATGCAAATAATTGCCAAAACTGTCGGGATTTCAAATTATCAGTTAAATGTAGATAATTTGAGGAATATATTTATTGATACATTGATGTGTTTTTATTAGAGATTATTTAATCAGGTTGTAAATTCTAGCTTAATTCATCAATCTACAAAATATGAATATAGCGGTGTACACTAAAATGCAACGTGGCAGGAAATAAGCGAATATCAAATTATGCCGCAACTCCTGTATTTTTCCATTTATTGATATTTATATGTAAAATGGTTTGAAATTAGGCACTGTCATGAAATTCTTAAAGCATCAAAAGTCACCTCATGGTAGAAATAAGTATACCATATGCACATATTTAGATCTAGGATGAGCTGGTAGAAAATGATATCGCTGAATTGATTTAACAACTACTGTATGAAAAGTCAAAAAATAAATTGTGGAGAAATGATTTACCTTAGAGAATAATTTTAAGTTAAAATTTGAAAGGTGTCTTTTGACACCTCTTGGTAGAAATAGTATTAAAACAAAATCTTAACCAGTCGAGTCGATCAAAGTTTTCAACGCTTGCAAATTACAAATATTTCATACAGACCTTAAAACACAGATGTCTTTACACAGATCTTCAAACGATTTACAATACATTGCAAATTTCATACAGAAAATATGAACAGAATAATATGACCCATATATTGTACAGAAAAAATGTAAATATAGCAATATAAGAAAAATATGAGTATACAACAAGACTAAAAATAAAATAAACTGTATACTTCGTACAGAAATATTTTCAGTATACACTAGTTTCGCCACAAGAAAATTTCCGTTCTTGAGTAAATCCGTTTTCGAAGTAACTTCTCGATAACTTCTGCCATTTTAAATTTCAGACGCTATTGAAGTACTGTTGAAACGTTCGTATATAGATTTACTGTTCACGTTTCCAACGATGAATCTATTGACATTTCACACTTGTCGAAATGTCCAATATCTTTTCAATATATTTGAAATCTGACTTTTATATAACAGTTACTTATATCAAGATTACCATTAATACAGCTTTATGTACGTAAAAGCTGTCATATGTAATGTGGATTCATACAATCTTGCGAGTTCCTTAAAATTCGTTATCCACGAACAATTCATAAATTAGAACTTATAATTACTAAGCAGTATAAGGGTAAAAAGTGTTTTAAAAAGTAGTACAAATAGTATAAAATCTGTAGTGAGAAGTAACTTTGATTTACAGCTTTTCAGTAAAAAATTGCATGTATTAGTGGAACTGGAATTTAGAAATTCAGGAGTGTAGGAATTTAGAAATTTTGGAATTTCGGAATTTAGGAATTTGAGAATTTACGAATTTAGAAATTTATGATCTTGGAAACTTGGGAATTTAGGAATTTGGGAATTTAGAAATTTGAGGATTTAGGAATTTGGGAATTTGAAAATTTGGGAATTTAGAAATTTTTGAATTTAGGAACTTATGAGTTTGAACATTTGGGAATTTAGAAATTTGAGAATTTAGGAAATTGGGAATTTAGAAATTTGAGGATTTAGGAATTTGGGAATTTGAACATTTGGGAATTTAGAAATTTGAGAATTTAGGAATTTATGAGTTTCAACACTTGGAAATTTAGGAGTCCGGGAATTTAGCAATTTGAGAATTTAGGATTTGGAAATTTGGGAGTTTTCGAATTTCAACACATCAAAATTTGGGGGTTTAGATATTTGAAAATCTGAAAATTTAAGACTTTGTGGTTTTTGGAATTTGGAAATGTGATGATTTAAGAATTTGGAAAATTGGATATTAAAGTTTAGGAATTGAAAAATTTAAATTGTAAAATTTGGGAATTTAGAAATTTGATAATTTGAATTATAGAAGTCGGATTTGAATTATAGGAGTTCCAGGTGATCGAAATCGGAGGTGACTCCCTTATTCTAAATATTTATCATAAAATTGATTTATGCATAAATAATTTTGACAAATTGATTACGTATGATCTGAAATCCGTGGGCCGTAATTTCTACAATTTGCGTATCGTAAATGATTCGCAGGTTGCACTTTGAAACCCCCTGTTGTATACCTCCTTCGTTAATTAATGAATTCAGCTTTGTTCGTATGGCAATGTTTTCCGCATGGTCGACGTTAACGAATAAGTCCCCGGATTATTACGTACATGCAGGTAGGTAAGCAACTCATGAGCACGCGACCGTGAAAGCTTTCAGCGATAATTAGAAGAACCTAATTGTAATCCTTTGAAATGAAATACCAACTTCAACTTGTGCCCTTACGCTTGGTTTCCCTCGCGTTTGTTAAACGGCTTTTCAATTTAAATTCCCTTTCCATTGACCTCCCACCCCTTTTTTACAAGTCCACGAACAAAAGGAACGAAATTAATCGTCGGATCGATCTTACAATTAATTACCGCGTTCCTGTTAGATTTAATCCTATCCATATAGGACAAATAGAATAGCATTGATTGTTACATTATAGAGAACAATTATTTCGTCACAGTGTATGAGAATAGTGCTGTCATGGTACTGAATCGTCATTGTTTCTCTATTATAGGAAGAACATTAATTAATTACATTTAGTATCGCCAGTTGTTTCCATTTCGGAAATAGTTCATTGTCACGAGTTTAGAGAGATTATGGGTACCAATTATTATATGGGAATTTAGACGGAAATGTGGATTGAAATGCGAATGGATGCAAAGGATGATGGAAGTGGACGAATTTTTTTAGGTATTGGAAATAAAATATTTTTTTGCAGTATAATTATAATTTTCGAATGGAGAAAATTATGATTCTTAGGTCTTTATGCAATTTTTATTCCTCTAAGACCTGATTTTTTTTTTGTAAAACCATTCGATGATGGCTTATGATTTTATGTAACATTTTGAATGGAGAAGACTAGAAAGAATTGTTTAATTTAGTATTTAAACACAACTGAACATAGAATTTTCTCATTTGAAACGCTAAATTCTTTAATTTCTACATTTTTTAATTTACAAAACTGAATGATGGAGAAATTGAAAAACTGAAAAATTGAAGAATTGAAAAATTGAAAAATTGAAGAATGGAAAAATTAAAAAATTAAAAAATTGGAAAATATGGAAATTGAATAATTGCAAAATTGGGAAATTGAAAAACTGAAAGATTGAAATATTGTACAACTGAGAAACTGCGTTATGAAAAAATGAAAAAATAAAACATTGGAAAATATGAAAATTGAAT
Source organism: Megachile willughbiella (assembly GCA_945859595.2). Classification (NCBI taxonomy): domain Eukaryota; kingdom Metazoa; phylum Arthropoda; class Insecta; order Hymenoptera; family Megachilidae; genus Megachile; species Megachile willughbiella. The sequence continues at coordinate 13,452,215 of OX243800.1, forward strand.
AATTGCAAAATTGGGAAATTGAAGAACTAAAAGATTGAAATATTGAACAACCGAGAAACTGCGTTATGAAAAAATAAAAAATTGGAAAATTGAAGAACTGAAAAATGAAACAAATTGCAAAAATTAAGAAATGGGAAAGTTGAAAAATTGAAAAATCGAAAAATTGATTATAATAAAAAATTATTTAAAAGAATGCAGTTAAATGCAAGAATTTGACGAAACATATCATTCATTAGTTGTAAAACTTATCTATAGAATTCCTATTAAATTTTGTAAAAATGTAGATAAAAATACTCCTCAAAACAGAGATACCTCATGAAGCTGACAATGAATAGACTTCGAAATTTCAAAATTATCTATTTGTACATATTATTAAAAATGATACCTTGAAAGCAGTTTTATTCAGTTTTAAGCTGATTTAATGAGAAATAAATGTAGTACCAAATAAAGTCGAGTGCCTCCAAGTACGTTAAGTATTTAGAACACAAGTAGTAACTTTTACACTCATTACAGCCTCTTATCTTCGTTAGTAATTCGTTTTACGCCTTAGCAATAAAGTTTATGGTACTATGTATCGTTAAATGAAGCAACGTACACAGAAATGCACACAGCAAACTGCGCCTTTTCAGTAACAACAATCAAGTAATTACTTACCATTTAAACTAGCCGGGAAAATTATTATCGTTATACCACTATTATATCACTTGCATACTTTAAAGCGTTAAACTTCGCCTGAGGGCACTAATTCTTCTTAACTTTTCTTGCATAATGATAGTATTTAATAAATATACACGAAATATAATGATTTAGAATGTCTGAATCCATCAGTTCAAAAGTTATATGTTGTTAAACTTTGGTAATTTTGGAGTACTGTGCAGTTCAATGTGATAACTAGTTGAATTTTATTGTTTGGTAAAACACATATTGTGTTCGGATCGCGGCAATTAAAAATGCCATTAGGTCAATATTATTTCGGCGACAAAATTGCTGCCATAAATATTCGCACAAAGTGCCAATTCGTTGTCGTGAAAATGTTCTCTTCCTCTCATACAGTCTTTTGCAGGACTTCAATATAATTCCGTTTTCTGAGTATGCGTACCGTTACTAACTAACATTTATTCAATTTCATTTAGTTAAAGTTTCATCGAAATTTGGCCGCAATCTAACTCAGATTCAAAGTAAATTATACTTGCCTACGAACTCTTTACTGTGATTAACACTCTTATGTATATAGCCTTCTGCACTGAGTTCTGTGTAACTTTTGAAACGGTTCGTGTGAATATCACTAGTGACGTTAACTTGTTCCATTATAACTGATAGTATAGTAAACACCTCACGATTCTCGATTATTATCATATAACAATCGCTTATGTTAGTGTCGACCATCCTGCACCCAATGACGTTTTCTGACAAGATTGTATTTTCTTTTAAAAACTTTCGTTTTGTCGATTTTTAAAATTGTGTAAAAATATGAATCGATTTGTGAAACATTCTCAGTACTGAAAATTTAGCCTAACCAATACTACTCGTATTTTGTTATACTTAAATAAATTATGCATCTGAAGAACGATTGTAGAACCAGACTCTGAAACACCTAATAGATTCCGACATTTAGAATTGTTGTATACCATCTATAAAATGATTACACAAAAAAAGTTAAAAAATAAAAATTTATGCCTCAAAACGAAGTTTAGTCGTATGAAGAATAACAGTCTGAAATTAAGAAGTAAAATCAAGAAGAATCTTTCATAATTCAGATATTAATTTTTCATCCTTCCTGTCTTCTTTTGAATAATTCAATTGGTTAATTAAATTGCTTATAGAAGTTTCAGATCTCTCATAAAATCAATCGATAACTGCAAATGTAATAGTTCTAAAACACTAAAAGCATCGTAGAACACTAATAGCCAGTTTTACATTCGTACTACAATACTCGTATTTCATTTCAAATATTTTGTGAACAAATTACTAATTATCTACTAATTTTGCCTATTCTTTGATAGAAAAATGTGTTCCTTTAATTTCGTGATATAATGTAAAACAGTCAAACACATGAAATCATAGACTTCTGATGTACTTTCATGAAAACAAATATTGATTTTTATCGCAAAAAGTGATCACACATATGGATAATATGATTACATGTAATGTTACAGTAAACTTTTAAAGAGGTTTAATGAAATATTAATATAAATTGATACGGAAGTAAATTATACCTTAATGCAGATATTGAATACAAATATTTCGTAATTTACGCATGTAATGTTCACATGTAATATTTTAATAATTTTATGTAAGTACATTTATGGAGCTCTTAAATTTAATATGTACATTCTCAAGTCTTGCATTTTAATATAATTGAAATATCATTTTGGAAACGTAGACTTATCAATGATCTGACAATTATGTATGATTTGATAAGATATGATCTTTCTACTAGAAAATTATATACTTATTCACTAATCTGTAAATTACTGAAATAGGTATCAATTACACTGTACAACAGCCAACTGATTTCGGAACCGCCACTATGAAATTCTTATAGATTTTTGCGAGCTGAATACGAATCTGAAATCCGCTTTTCTCTAGGACGTAATTATAGTACAGTATTATTTCAAAACTAGGTTTCTTAAATGAATAGCTACTAATTCACCGCTATTTTATATTAGAAATTAATAGCTGCACCTTTACCTATTAATACAGATATTTATTTTAGAAGTACGTATATTTATAAAGTCGATCAGTTTAGCTTCGAACTCTAATGTATAACTAGATACAAACGTTAATTTCTTCAAACCCATTTATAATTTTTCAGCTAATGAACATCGAATTCTTCAATCAGATACAATTAATGTGCCTATAAAATACATTATTTCCCTACTTTTTAAATCTTCGACAATAATCAGGTTTTTTCATGTGTTACTATAATTACACATAAATAATTAATTTAATTTAAGATAACTTTTAATATAATTAATTACTGCGTTTAGATCATTTTTAATACAATCAGTTATTAGACTCAGAAAATTTGTAATACAATGAATTATTGCATTAAGAAAATTTCTAATACAAATAATTATTGCATTAAGAAAATAATTATTACGTTTAAATAATTTTCAACACAAAATAAACTAATCTTAATTGAAATTAACATTCAGTTATGCATCTAATTCTAATTAATATCCTCTAATATGTTTTTAACATTAAACATTTTTTAAATGACACTATACTAATTATTATTTTCTGTATAAGTCAGTTTTGAAACATTAAAAGAATTTCATTCTGTAATTACTGTTTGCAAACTTACATTTTTATCTGTGGCAAAAATTAAATCAGCATTTCATTTGCTTTTTCTGTATGTCATCCGTACACATTGCAGTTTACGAAGATTTAATCATAATAATATTTTTCACCGGAGAAGATTGTGCAGTAAAATCTTGAAGTACGATATAAACGTCGTTAATTAATACTTCGCAAGTTTCTTATTCGATTTAAACTTTGTCAACGGAAGTGTCTCGTAACTTGTAACCGTCAACGAAACTTTAGTAAAAGCGTGATCGCAAAATGGATTAAATTGAATCTAAGTACATTCTTGATCACGTAATATTCAAGAAGAATGAATAACGTTGCTTTCGCGTGAAATCGTGTTGTGGCTTTCAGTGTACACACGAAACAATGATAAATTAAACAATACACAAACTGCATCATTACGTGCGTCAACATGTAATCGTGTAATCAATTATTTAACAACGAGTTTTAAACGTATGAATTGTATTTGACAGGATTTTTAATCAAAAATTAAATTGTATTCTGCGTTTAGAGAAACTACAATGTAGTATTAAAATTAATATTTACTGATACGAAATTCAATTAAAATATAAACTTTTAGTTTTAATTATAAATACGCGAATAAATAAAAATCTTTATTCATAATTGGAAGAAGTTTTAATTAACTATCAAACGTTAATCGATAATAAAAAGAGTCCTCGATTAAATTAAAATTTCAATCTTTAATTCAGCAAGTTTAAATAAAAAATTAAACTTTAATTTTCAAACTGGAAATTAGAACTGTCAGTTTGATTATAAATTAAAAGTTATTTACCTACCAATTATAATTAAATCGTTTTATTCTTAACTGGACAATCAGAAGTTTCGAAATCTCGAATAATATAAATGTGGTGGTGTGGATATTTTTAGAAATCGATAGAAAAATTCGTCAATAATTCATTTAGCTTTTTCTTTGAAGATTCAGCAGAATTTTTTCATTTAACGATTCTCACTATCCAATAGCGAATAGTTCTGTTACAATTTCTTTAAACCAGTTCTAACTTTTTTCATCGGTAAATAAAGGATTGTAGTATCGGGGAATACTAATTGTTCAATCGTAAAGAAGACTTAACATCTGGAACCGTGCTTTTAACAACGGCACAAAAATTTCGCTTTAAACGTGGTGGATTCACTGATTCTACGCTGAACTTTACGAGTTCTCCAATATTCCACTGAGAATTTCAAAGAGCTCGTTCCTCATTGCGACGCCAAGCGTTGGTGAGCACTTGAAACGGTATAAAATCGCTTTTACGATCTCAATTTCCTTGGTTGTTATCGATGATTACTGACAAACTTTTTTTTTCCATGTCACTCGACATGATATCTAAGATTACTGCATATAAAATGACCGATTTCGAAAATAAAAAGTCAAACTTTGATGACACGGAAGTAAAATGAGCTATTTATTTTAAAAGTGGTGCAACTCCAGCGAGACATTTAAGAATTTACATTTCAATAAGTTTAAAAATACTGGTAAGCACTAATAGAGAAATTCTTCGTATATATGTTCATTGATCAATAGTCTTTAAAATGCTCGCTAAGATTTTGCTTTATACCCAAATGGATTTGCGTCACTTTCAAAACAAACTGCTCAAATAATGTTTATGTCATATGAAATTGAAGCTTAAAGAATAATAAAGATTATATAAACCCTTCGATAATGTACTTAATATAAAATAACTGACTGTTGATTACAGAAAACAATGTTTGATTTCGAAGTAGAAAATATGACACTTATTGACATAAAAGTACTTAAAAATATTATTTATGCTGTGGCAATTTGAAGCATAAATGAAAATAAATTTAATGGAAATTAGTGAACCGTTCATTAATATGTTTCTTAAAAATAGTTGTTAAGAAACTTTCTTTGTGTTAGGTCCTAGCATATCAAGTGCACGATTTTGCAACATCGAAAGTCTGACAATATTTGGTCACATAAAAGTACTATAAAATATCGCGTATGTTATATCAATTTGAAAGTTAAGGTTCAATGAAAATGACAACGCAAACGTTTCTAGTAACATTTTAAATACAAGATGGCTGTCACATATAGCAAACAATGATCGATTTCGGAACACCTAAAGTGTGAAACAATTTGATGACATAAAACTGTCGTTAAATAGCACTTGTATTACATTAATTTAAAGCTTGACGTTTGTTAAAAATGACGTTCAAACTTTTCGTTAATGTATTTAGTATAAAATTGTTAATTGTTAGATCTTGCTATGGATTGTACAGAGTAATCGATAAGATCTGCAACCAGCTAATTCATGCTAAAAAATATTCTGAAAAGTTTACATAATCATTTTCAGCAAACTTTAAGCATCAAATTGATGTTTCCTAAGCACTGATTTGTACTTCTATGTCACCAAATTGTGTCAGATTTTTGATATTTGCAAATCAACTAATTCAGCAACCTAATTCTTATGATGTTAAATTTGACTTCCAGACTAAGTTTTCTTGTGATGCCATGCAGTTTGCTTCTGTGCTTTGCCCAAATTTCCATTCGTCATAAACAAACTAATATTCCAAATATAACTTCCTGAACTAATAAAATAAATTACAAGTAAATAGTAACCTTATTAATCTCTGAGGGAGATTAGTGTGTCAGCAACAATGAATAATGCTTTTGTACAGGCACATTTCGAAGTATATTGCACGAAAAAAATATCTCTTTTATTGTGAAAAGTGCAGAGTAAGCCTATGTTCTTGATGTTGTACGCGGATTACAACTTGCGTAAAGGGAATAGACACAAAGTGGAGGAATTCTCTTTGCAGACCGTAGTCAGCTTTGGATCATACCACCATAAATAATGAGTGAGTTAGGCAAAGAATTTTCTCACAGGCCACGGTAATGGAAAAAAGAACGCCGGATTTCATTTACTAAAGAATACGTATTGCTTAATCCACGATGTTACAAACGAAGAATGTAGACTCATACTATTTAACGCTTGGCTATACCAATATAAGGTATTTCAGAAGTTTGTCACGATTTCTAGAAATAATTTACCTTCGTCGTAAAAAAACTTTTAAAAGATAAATGAAAACATTTTAAGTTAATCTTTTTATTTCGACTATCAGTTAAAAATAAAAGATTCTAATTAAGTAAATTATCCAATTTAAGTTTATTAATTTAAAGTTACTTTTCATTACTTTAATATTTAAGGAGATGCTAAAATAATGCACAACCAAAGAGCTACAGATTGTCCACACAAAAATAAATATCTTTAAAAATCGTTTACGGTTTAACATCAAAAGCTAGATATAAAAACAACTGCAAGTACATATTTTTATAAATACTGCACAGTTTGTGCGTTTTATTAAACATGCAGTATTGCAGATAAATTGAAAATAAATTGAGATAAATAAAATATTTCGAACTACGGTCTCGTTGTTTTAGAATACATTTTTACAAATGTATTGTAGTAGATAAACCATTTCGGTTTTATGCTTGCTCGAACAATTTCAAATAAAATAGTCTATTTAGTGTTCGAAATAAAATTTCGTTTTACGTTGATCTATTTCTCATCGCAGTTATTTCTTTTATATTCATAAATCGTTGAATCGTGAAAGCTATTCTGTGTAAGGATTTTTTCTGTCATAAAAATTCCTGTTCAATTCTCTTACTTTTAGAACGCGTACTTAAATCCAAGCATAAAATATATATTGTAAATGAAGAATTATCTAGTGTAATAAATTATTTGAGCGGATATAGCAATAAACGCTATTACATTGAATATTAACAGTTTTTACACAAGAAGTAAAAAAACCATTTTGTAAATTTTATAACGTAAGAGTTAATCCTGAACGCTCCAAGTGTGCCTCTCACACACTGATGTGCGGCGTCACATTACTCAATTATAATTAATATAAATATTGTAATCAAAATTATATTACTTCTGACACGAATGAAGATTGTTTTGAATGACTTTAACATTATTATTTACACGTCAAAATATGAACACCTAAAAACTTGTAAGTCGAAATGATGAGAATAAGTTGGAGTTGCCGGTCGATATTCACAATTAAAAGTCGGAGCGTTAAAAATTAAAAACAAGGAAAGACAAAATAATTATTATAAAAGATACGATGCGATTCAACGATACAGTTGTATCATAAAATATGGAGACTATAATTTTGCAAATACTCACCATTTTTCTGTGCATCGTTAAACTAGTTGATAATTTAATTGGTTGTAGAGTAATAATTGACATACCTGCAATGAAAATAAACATAGTAGGTTAATGGCGTATTTAAAAACAAAATACATGAATTATGAGTGTACAAAATTTTAATTACACTGTGAATGAACAAATACACCCTAATGCATATAAATTAAAATGAAAAGAAGGAGGAAAAGAAGTTCAGATCTTCATGAATTATATAATTCCCAAATTCGTACTGATTACTATTTTGCTTATTACTATATTATCATATTAATTTTATATCGTCATACTATTTTTGTAGTGTTATGTGATTTGCATCATCATAACGTTTCTGCGTCATCATACCGTTCTGGTGACATCATACTAATTTTACGTTTTCGAGCTATTTTTACGTCATCATACAATTTTTACATCAGCATAGTATTTTTTCGTGATCATACTATTTTTGCTATTATTACTTTTACATCATCATACTATTCTACTATCATTATGTCACTTTTATACTAATATATCATTTTTGTGTTGTCGTACTCTTTATTCGCCGTCATATCATTTTTCACTATAATATCATTTTTCGTTTTCATATTTTCGCAACATCGTACTATTTTTGCATCAACAAATCGTTTTTACGTCATCATATCATTTTTTCACAACAACAACATTTTTTCGTCATCATATCGTTTTTTCTTTATCATATTGCTTTTATATTACAGTACCATTTTTACATTATCATGCAGTTTTTACTTCGTCATACTATACTTCCGACATCATATCACATCATTTTTGGGTTGTCACATTATTTCTCCGTCATCATATTGTTTTTGTATCACTGTACCATTTTTACCATACTATACTTCCGACATCATATCATATCATTTTTGCGTTGTCACATTATTTCTCCGTCATCATATCATTTTTCGTCATCATATTGTTTTTGTACCACTGTACCATTTTTACCATACTATACTTCCGACATCATATCATATCATTTTTGCGTTGTCACATTATTTCTCCGTCATCATATCATTTTTCGTCATCATATTGTTTTTGTATCACTGTACCATTTTTACCATACTATACTTCCGACATCATATCATATCATTTTTGGGTTGCCACATTATTTCTCCGTCATCATATCATTTTTCGTCATCATATTGTTTTTGTATCACTGTACCATTTTTACCATACTATACTTCCGACATCATATCATATCATTTTTGGGTTGCCACATTATTTCTCCGTCATCATATCATTTTTTGTCATCATATCATTTTTCGTCATCATATATTTTTGTATCACTGTACCATTATCATACTGTTTTTACGTCACCATACTATTTTCGTATCAATATACCGTTTTTGTGTCATCCTACTATTTTTGCGTCATCATACTATTTTAACATTATCATATAACTTGTCCTTTATATCATGTTTGCATTACTATACTATTTTCAGACAATCATATTATTTTCGCATCATTATATTAATTTTTAATATTCCGAAAATTCAGAACGTAGCAAACCTCACCAGTAGCCCCCAATCTTCCCATGTCGCTTGCAAAGTGCAGTGCCATAACACGGTTAGCTCCGATATATTTCCTCTACGATCGTCTTCAACAAGCAATATCTTACTTCACCGAAGATTTGCCCTGCGCAAATACGAGAGATATACCGTAGCACGCACTTAATTACTACCAGATACAGTGTCATCTATTCAGAAGTTTGGTTTATACAGAAACTAGGAGAAAGATAGCAGACAGCGCGATAGAATAAACCGCTGACGTTCAACATCCACCTGGTGTAACCTTACATCTATACACCCTATGTGAGCAGGTTACATTTGTACATATGTACCAACATCGGGTAGATACAAAGGGAATGAACAGAACAGAGGACCACCATACTGGAAGCACAAATGGAAGTTGCAAGTTTTGATTTATGTCAGGGAAACACATTCGAAGTTGGACGAAGTACGAAGTACATTCAAGTCGGAAATAATCGTTAATTCGATTATGCAACAACTTGTCCGTCAGTCGCTGATTCTGATGGAATTTGTTATATGAGACGTAATCAAATCAAATATCAGCGAGACAGTAAATTGTAGTTGCACCGCAGCAGCGGTTTGCAATTCTGTATCTACGGTCGCGAATGCGTCTATGAAGTTAGTTGCGTTGGTCTATTGCAGAATAAATAGGGAGGTAATAAAATTATAGTAATGTTTTACAACGGAAATAAAACGAGGATTTATTGAAAGAATTTAATTGGATGTATAAAAGGAGTCAATTTGGGGAATGTATACAGTCAAGAGCAAGTTTTCAGAAATGTTTAAGATTTGAGGTTTCAGAGTTAGAAAATTTGGGAATTTGGAAATTTGAGAATCTGGAAATTTGTCAAGTTGAAAATTTGAGAAATTGGAAATTTCGTAATTTGAAAGTTTGAGAATTTGGCAATTTGGGAATTTAGGAATTTGTAAACCTGTGAATTTGGAAATTTGAAAAATGGCAAGATTGAGAATTTGGGTATTTGGGAATTCAAAACTTTAAAAATGTAGGAATTTAGGAATTTGAAAGTTTGAGAATTCGAAAATTTGAGAATATCAAGGCTTGAGAATTTGGAAATTTAGGAATTTGCAAGATTGAGAATTTGGGAGTTTGAAAGCTTGAGAATTTGAAAATTTGGAAATTTCAGAATTTCAAGGCTTGAGAATTTGGAAATTTAGGAATTTGCAAGATTGAGAATTTGGGAATTTTTGAATTCAAAAGTTTATATAGGAATTTAGGAATTTGAGAATTTAAAAATTTGGAAATTTGAGAATTTGAAAACTTGAGAATTTGGAGATATAGGAATTCGTAAGCTTGAAAATTTCTGAATTAAAAAATTTGTATGTCTTGAAATTTGAGAATTTTAACGTTTGTGAATTTGAAAATTTGGGAATTATAGAGTTTGAGAATTTGCGGACTAGTGAACTTGAAAATTTGAAAATTTATAAGTCTACAAATTTGGAAATTTGAAGCATTATTTAATAACTAAATCATTAATATCATTAATTACTAACATTATTCATGTTAGGTCATGTTGGTTTACGAATGTTTTATAACACATTGGTGTCTGAATCAACCTTCATAATTATTTACGAATGGAAACATCACATATTATCAATTACGACAAACGATGAAATGCTATGATAAATTAATATATTGCTAGGCATAGCAATAATTTAATTACTTTGATAATTTAATTTAATATAATTAAATGTATTTGATTCATAATACATAACATTATTATTTAATTACATTTGCGTAAATGGTTTCAACTCATGTGGTACTATTACACAACCAATTCACCATATTTTAATTAACGAGCAGAGACAAGTTTCAAAAGGAATCATACACCAGAAACGAACCGCTTTTGTATAATAAATTGTTAAATTTTTGTTTACTGTTTGAATGTGTAGGATAAATTTTACGATCAAAGCATTTCCGTCGTTATTTTTCTTGCTGGTACATACGCGAACAATGCCAAATGGCCCATTGTGCATGCGTTCGTCACAGAGGCATTAAATGGCGTGTAGAAAACAATACCAAAGCTATTTCGCTTTTTAATCTGCAATATACGTACATTACCTATAAGTATGTGTTTAAGCACCTTGTACAACACAACATCCAATATATGCATTTCAAACCTTTTGTGCTCTTAATGCGACACACACTCACCAGTTTAATACAGTTTATTATGGATTTAATATAACAATTTCGAGAATAAATACTAGAACAAATTTTGTGACATATAAATAACGTAAAAGAACGCTTATATCAATTTAAAGCTTAAAATATAATAAAATGACACTATTCTAGACTTTCGATAATATTCTTAATATAAAATAACGGACTGCCCAATACAGAAAACAATGTTTGATTTCAAAATAAAAACTCTGACACAAATTATTGACATAAAAGTACTTAAAAATATTATTTATGCTGTGTCAATTTAAAGCATAAATGAAAATAAATTTAATGGAAATTAGTAAACCGTTCATTAATATGTTTCTCAAAAATAGCTGTTAAGATAGCTTCTTTGCATTAGGTCCTAGCACATCAAGTGCACGATTTTGCAACATCGAAAGTCTGACAAGATTTGGTCACATAAAAGTACTATAAAATATCGCGTATGTTATATCAATTTGAAAGTTAAGATTCAATGAAAATGACCACGCAAACGTTTCAGTAATATTTTAAATACAAGATGGCTGTCACATATAGCAAACAACGATCGATTTCGGAACACCTGAGGTGTGAAACAATTTGATGACATAAAACTGTCGTTAAGTAGCACTTGTATTACATTAATTTAAAGCTTGACGTTTGTTAAAAATGACGTTCAAACTTTTCGTTAATGTATTTAGTATAAAATTGTTAATCGTTAGATCTTGCTATGGATTGTACAGAGTAATCGATGAGATCTGCATCTAGCCAATTCATGCTAAAAAATATTCTGAAAAGTTTACATAATCACTTTCAGAAAACTTTAACCACCAAATTGATGTTTCATAAGCACTGATTTGTACTTCTATGTCACCAAATTGTGTCAGATTTTTGATGTTTGCAAATCAACCAATTCAACAACCTAATTCTTCTAATGTTAAATTTGACTTCCAGACTAAATTTTCTTGTGATGTCATGCAGTTTGTTTCTGTGCTTTGCCGAAATTTGTATTCGTCATAAACAAACTAATATTCCAAATATAACTTCCTGAACTAATAAAATAAATTACAAGCATCAAATTGTCTTTTGATGTTTCGAACCCGACCGTTGCATACGCAACAATTTCATATCAACACCACTTTTTTGAAATCTTTTATCAAATAGAACGAAATTATTCAAATATGGTATATCATTTTATTTAATGAATGTCATCCTTACAATCTTCTCACTCGGAAGATGTCATAATTAACATTGGATTTTATACAAGTTAAAATAAATATTTTTTAACTAAATCTGGAGTTTAGAGATTATATTATAAGTTCTTAATTTTCTGAACATTCAAATTATTAAATTTTTTAATTGTCCTATCTCCACATTTTCTAATTTCCCATTTGGAAGAAATGAAAAGTTGGAAGCACGAAATTTTACGAACGTAAACACTTTTAATTAATAATAGCACATTAAGAATAAGAATATTTTTCAACTCACAAATTGGAAGTTAAAAAGTATGAAAAATTCTATCTCAAAATGTCTAAACTTCTATAGCATCGGTTTTCTAAATTCAGAGTTTTCTGAATTATTGATTTTTTTGAAATTATAAATTTGAAAATTGGACAATTAGAAAATTTATTAATTGGGAAACTTCAAAATTTGAAGGCAGAATGATTTTTAAAGGTAAGGTTGGAAAATTAAAAAATTTTTAATTACTTAAATACGATATTGCTATACATATTTCTAAATATTCTAATTAATAAATTTTTAAATTCTAAGACAAATTACTAATTTATCAGAATACTAAATTATTAAACCTAGTCTTCATGTAAGTATATAAACTGAAAGTTTTGACGTTGAAAAACTTAACAATGTAAAAATTTCTAATTTTTCAAGAGTTAAAAAACAGTATAATCAGCACATATAAAATTGTATGAAATTACTAATAAAATTGTTTATTTTATTATATGATATAATACACAATTATTCGCACGATCAGATGATCAATTGTGTGCACTCGAAACCTGACACCACCATTCGTTTTAATAGAACAATTTAAAATAAATATTCTTTAAAAATAAATCTATGATATAATATGTATGATGCATAAACACAGTAACAGACAATAATAGCAATTAAAAACAAAGAAATAATAACTTCAAAGGATTCATTAAATTTTTCAGCTAGAAACTTTTAAAGTTGCTGCCTGCCAAGCAAAAATATCCTCGAGTGCAAAGCGTTAATTTTAAAACTTTCATAAATATTCGATTAATGGAAATCAATAATTTATTAATTGTTCACGACAAAATCCACACATGTAGAACCTCGTAACATATAATAGGCTTTAATAAACAATTCGTATTAAAATACACAAACACGTTAAATTCAGAAAGATGATTTCATTATGTGACCTGCGAAAATATTTTCAAAAATAGGTCATTTTCAACTTTTGTTTCTTCTTTATTAGGTAAGTAATATTTTCACTAATACCACAAACTTATTAAAATAAGTAGATTCAAAAAATTATTACAAGATTTCAGTCATTAACCAGACAAAGGTAGAAATGATCAAATTTGCATTGAACTAGACATAAAAACTATTTAAAATTATTTAAATAATGAATTATTATATATATATATATATGTATAGCTAAATCGGATAAGTAGTTTCTGAGAAAAAAATTCGTAAGTGAAGCCTATTTTTGCCAAAATAGGCAAAAATTGCAAACTTTGAAGGCTTATTTCTTAACAAATTCGAAACCGACAAAATGATGACTTAAACCCCCTCTAATTTCGCGTGGACTACAACATATTTTGATTAGAGCAAAACCGCAGATGATGAGGTCCAAAAGTGATCCATTTGTCGTGGAATGACCCGTAAATAATTTTTGTTTCAATAAAATAAAATAATATTTAATTTAGGAAAACTAACGCAATGACGTAAATATACGTCAAGATAGTGAATATGTTAATGTATTATATAGCAGATTTTGTGTCGATTCTATGAATTTGTCACGTACAAAAATGAAGTAAAAACGTTTAGAATGACTCTATGATATAAGTATTAGATATTCATAAAAGAATCCATCAAAAGAATGTCGAGAAACTTTTCGTTACCAACTGTTACTAGAAGCAAGCAATTTATAACTGTAAGTAAAAATAATTTGCTTTAACCAAGAGCAATCATTTCAAGAAGCGTTTAAGTTTTATTCCAAGTACAAAGACAACATTTGGTCCTCGCAATTTATTGTATCTGCTATATAAATGAACAAAGTTGGGTATTTTAAATATGTGGTGCGAAGATGAAGAACATAAACTTCTTGCAACAGCTGCTGCAAGTTGTATTAGGTTGAAAGAAAAAGAACAAGGAAAGTAGACAGCACGAATCTTGGTGAGACAAAATCTTCAAGAAAGAAACAAGTATGGCGAGTTAGATTTAATCGTCTTACAGGTAGAATACTTTTTTCATAGAATCTGAGAATTGTCTATGGAGAAAGTTTATTTAGAAATTTAGAAATTAGAAATATCGAAGTATTTAATTTTCTAACTTACGAATTTGCAAATTCTGTAATTACTAAATTTTTCATTTAAGGAATGTATTTAAAAAATTTAGAAATACCGAAATTTCAAATTTTCTGTGTTTTTAATTTTTTAATTTGGGGATTTAACAATCTAGAGATATAGAAATTTAGAAATGGGCAAATTCAGCAATTTAAAAATATGGAAATATGGAAATATGCAAATTCAGCAATTCAGTAGATATAGAAATACCGAATTACCAAATGTTCTAATTTTCTGATCTATAAATTTTTAAAATTCCAAGCACAATAACATGGAAATTTAGAACCTTAGGAATGCAGAAATATTAATTCCAAAAATTTTCGAACTTTAGAGATTTCAAAATTTAAAACTTGCTTAAAAATCTGAGATTCAAACACGTAAAGATGCAACTGTTCAAATGTTAGAAAAATGGAACGATGAAAATGAGAAATATAGGAATCTTTACGTTTTAAAACTCTCATATTTTTAATTCAGAAATGTGAATAATTGGTCATTAAAAAATTTGAAAATACAGAATTACAAAAATTTCAAACTTCTACTTCTAAATTTTTTATATTAAAAATCTGTTATATAACACGTAGCATATAAACATTGAAATATAATTTCTAAAAAATGCAAGAGACTTAAAATAAATTAAGAAAATTATAAAAATATAACAATTAAAATTTGTTGATAACGCAAAAGTATGAATAAATTTAATGAAATAAACAGTTTATTTAATGGTATTGCCATAGTCAGAAAATCAGATAAAAGAAGTAGAACATAAGAAAGGGAAAACGACAACAATACCTAATTCATTCATATCGTTATTATTTTACTGTCTTTTATTGCTCATTTCTCACGTAGAATAATTATCTTGCTGCATCAATGCGGTTAATGAAACAATGGATGCACATTGTCGCACATTTCATTGTGATTATACGATAATTATTTAATTTCGTCAGGGCTTTTGTTCCCTCGAGTGAAATCTACGGTGTCACGTGAACGATACCATAAAACATCGGTCGAACACAGAACATATTCCATTGACTGAAAACCCACAAGTGGTCAATTCCGTTGTATAATAGTTTCCATGGTAGCTGCAACTACACAACCCATGATTTTATTTTATTTATTTACGGAACAATCCTATTTATACTAAAACAAATATAACATATTTTACAGTTCTATAATTACTTGCAACAAATAAGACCCAAATTCATGTTTAAATAAAAAAAACAACAAAGAGAAGAAATACACTTTTATGGAATACAAAATATAATATATGTAACTTACATTTCGTGTATCAGCACAAAAATACATAATTATACTTAATTATGCATAACATAATGAAGAATTCAGACCCTGTAATTAAAAATTAAATAAGATCCTGCAATTAGGAATTAAAGAATATCCTACAATTAAGAATTAAATAACATCCTATTATTATAATTAATTAAAAGCTACTACGAGGACAATTAATTAAACGATTTTCTTCTAACAAAATAGAAAAATATTATAAAGAATGTATAATATAATATTTAATATTTAATAATTATTGTTCCACTTGTTTTTCATTCAATATTTGTATTTTTGTTACAGGTAACATTGTCTTCTCAAATAAGGGACGAAGCCCTATGTTATATACAGGGTGTCCCAATTAAGTTGACATTGTAAGAAATATTAGAGATGTATGATTTAAGAAAAACAAACTAACACGTGACCTTTAGTATTTCGAGTGGGGAGTCAAATGGCATTACTAATTTTTTAATGCATGGACGTCTTCAAGGTTATTTCAAGGTCATCTTGTCTTTTTTTTATCATAAACCCATATTTTTTACTTCGGAGTCATATTCTACGTGAAAAAATGCACGACTTTTGTTTAATACATTTTGTTGTAAATTCAATATTGAACTTGCAACAAAATTTCCTAAAATATCTAGTTGATTTTTCATGTTTATGTTAAAAATATTTTAACGTAACTTTCTTCTGGAACGTTTTTTTTTTCATTTAAGAATATTACAATAACTGTTCGAAATTTTAATAAGAATTAATGAGGATTTGAATAATATAGGGAGTTCCAAAAGTTGTGGCAATTCTCTACGTAAAAAGAAGTCGAAAAAATAACGTCTTTCCGAAAGCTCTTCTTTCATTTTTGAAAGTTTAAATCGAGAAAGCGGTGAAGAGAAGGAATACAATGTAACATGATGCAAAATATAATATATAAAACTTACATGTCGCATATAAACACAAAAATATAATATATTTAAGAATTAAAGAAAGTCAGCTAACGAGTGTTTTAAGGATGTTTCTGAATATGACAATATTATAATGAATTGAATTAAAATAACTTTCGATTCGATTTATGCAACAGAAACAACCATAATTAGTACGATGTTGAGTACGAATTAAGGTGCAGTTTCTTAGGCAAGTTGAGGGTATATTCAAAGAGAAAAGCTGGATTATCATCGTGCAGGATGCCATACCTTTCATTATTTTACAAAAGAATATAACGTCGAGCATTTTTCTGCTATTGTGTAGCGTTTGAAGGTTTAGATTATTAAGAATTAAATCGTAGTCGTGAGAATTAAACGGCATGGAACAACCACTATGCTTGGCAGCAAGCCTTCAAAATTTGTGCTGGACGCATTCAATATCATTAATGTGAGAGTCATAATACGAAGACCAGATTATACTTCCGTACTTTAAAATAGGTCTAATTAGTTGGCTCTCATTAATAGGTCTAATTAGTTCTTTGAAAGTGTCAGTGTTCTTAAAAATCTTTGAAACCCTGTAGATGAGGCTCCACGATTTAAGGCTATGAGAAATAACATTTTTAGAATGTGTCATAAAACATAAATTAAATGAAACAATAACATTTTAAATGAATCTAACGATGTTGGAATAGATTCTTTGCTACGTAAAATTAGCGTTAAATAATATTACATTAATTGATTAAAGAATATTTAATAATTGATTTTAAAACAACAAAAATTCAACGCAGGTTTATTCACCACTAAATTATTAGTCGTTATTCTTCATGATTATTAATATGCAAATGTGTACCGTATTGAATCTATACGAAAGTGTGAACACACACAGGTACCATTATAAAGTACACTAATTAATAATAATTTAGAAACACATTTATTAATTCACAACATTCGTTAACTACTGAACTAATAAAAATATCGTTAAAATTGTCATCCTTCTTTTAATAAACAAATGATCCTACAAATGTTTCCCGCTTTAATTTTCTCGAAAATGAAGCTGCATGCAAAACATGTTGTTTTATATTTTTTACTAGCATTTGCATATACAATTATTCCTTTCTTGCTTGTACCACCAACACAGGGACATTCTATGCCAGGGTTCTGCGGCTCAGTAGAATCATACTCGTGGCTCTTGAGTAGTTTAATAGTACATATTGAAAAATTAACTGCAATATTGCAATTGCCAAACAAATATAATAATCCTGCGCACACATCAAAATGCACTGCAGATCGCATGCATGTAAACCTAGTTTTAGCTAACCTTGCTCTCCACACTCACCGACGCCACACACAAAACCAAAAACTGTTTCCATTTCTTTAATACGTTGACTTATATGTTTTGTTACTACGCAAAAAAAGAATGTTTTGATTTCACAATCAATACATGTTTCACAGCAGATATTATATTATTTTTTCTAATACATACCGATGTATGTACTTATATTTGATTCTTTAAAAAAATAATTTATCACATCGGAAAAAATGGGTTTTAACTTCAGAAAGGTTGTCGACCCCTGTTCTATACAATACCAAATTATAGTGTAACTACATTACCAAGTAATGAAATTCTCAAGTTATTCTGACCACATACAACTATTGCAATAGACTGCTACAGTATTATCTACTAAAAGTTAAAACACATTCATCCGGTCCAGTTTATTTCAATCCCACACGCTATTTGACTTCAACAAAAGGTATTGCCCACATAGAAATAAATTTAATACAGGTCTACATACCAATTTAATCCGACAGGATGAAACTTTTCGTTCAAGTTAGATACTTGGCTTATCGAATCGAAAAGGGCCGGCGTGCTTTAATCTAATAAAATGTCACGATTTCTGTCTTTCGAACTGTTATTCAGCGATTTTTATCCACTTGCAAAACTTCTGCAAGTTCAACTTCGCCTTTTCAATCGCGCACGATCGATATTTGCGTTCTGATACCCGCTATGCATTTCTTACAGAGTTTCAATAGTTGAAAAGTCTGAATATGTTGATAGATCAGTAGGTCTACAGACCAAGTGCCTCACGCAAATTCGAATATGCAATTTAGAGTAGCTACTGTAAACATATAAGTAGAGCAAGGATGAGATGTAGAGATTTTAAAGTCGTACCAAATGATTAAACGTGTATGAAACTATCGAAAACGATACCAAAAATGATTATTGTTGACTTCACGACTGTCGTCAATGATGACGAAGTATTGTCAACGATGAGTTTAGAGTTTCTAACGTGGTTTCAGTCAACTCTTGACACATAGGTGTCAAAAATGATTAAAACACGGTTTTTCTATCGATTCGACAACGACGGTAATGACGATAGGTCCTTGATAGCAGATTGCTGCCGAAATCTACACAGCAAAAGGATGTCTCGCGAGTCTACCCTCAAAATTTCAACTGAACGACCCAAAATTGCGACGTGTAGCGTGGCACAGACAAACGAACAAATGCAGATCAAATCCTTATAGCAGCCTCGGTAAGTTTGACAATTATTCTGATAATAAAACTAATTATCTTGTTTATGGATACGTAATGGTTATTTACATTAATGAATTAATAATCGGGAATTCGGGAATTTGAAAATGAAAGAATTGTGGGATTTGGATAAATCGGAATTTAGGAGCCGTAGTTCGGAAATTGGATTGTGGTTTCAAAAATTTATGAACTTAAAGATCTGGGAAGTTTGGAATTTAAAAAATTTAGGAATATTAACAGTGTAGTAATTCAGGGATTTGAGATATTTAGAAGTTTGAAAATTTAGGAATTTCAGGACCTGTATATGTAGAAATTTAAAAATTTAAGAATTTGAGAATTTGAGAATTTTTTTGAGAAATTGAAAGAAGATGACAATTTAAGTACTTTGAATTCTAGGAATTTTTGAATTTGAGAATTTAAATGTACAAACATTAAAAACTTTGAAAATTAAAAATTCAGAAATTTGATGATAAAAGTTTGAAAAATTCTGTATATCAAAAATTGTCGAAGGTAATACCAAAACATGGTTTTTTATCGATTCGACGATGATGGACATTGATGACGACAGGTTCCTGTCATCAGATTGCCGCTAAGGTCTACACAACAACAAATTTAAGGTGTCTTACGAGTCTACTCTCAAAATTTCAAGTTAAAAGACCCAAAATTACGGCCTATATCGCGGTACAGACAAATGAACAAACGCAGATCAATTATTTTAATTTATGATCGTAATTAAACTGAGGTATCAAGGGACATGATAAAGTTCTTACACGTTGTTAACTTAAAAAATTATACTATATGCTTTATTATTGTTAATTCCTTGCTGTACGACATATTAACTCCATGACTATGACTTATTTGTCAGGTGCGTCACTCAGAAGTAACTAATCACAGCTACAATATTAAAACAGATAAAGACAGTTAAAATGTTATGTCAATTTGATATTATGCAATCGTTGACAATGCAAACTATAATTGGACTTGCACTCCAAATCGAAGCGTATTAAAAATTCGAGTGAAATTGATCACAGCTGAAGTACGAGTGCGTCACAAGCCAAACTCGTCAAAATAGTGCAACGGGTTGATCAGTCAGAATTAACTATTCACAGCTACAATATTAAAACAAATAAAGAAAGTTAAACTGTTATTTCTAATTCATATCTAGTTATATCTATTGATTTGTTAGATGCGTCAGTCAGAAGTAACTATTCACAGCTAAAATATTAAAACGAATAAAGGAAAGTAAAATGTTATATCTCCTTTGTATTCAACGATCCTTGAGCAAGCAAACTATAATTGGATTTAAACTTCAAGTAGAAGCGTAGTAAAGATTCAGATAAGATTCATCACAAATTGATCTGTGAGTGCATCACGAGTCAGATTCGTCAGAATATGGGAAGAAGTTAAAGATCTCGAAGATGGGAACAATTTATGAGATATTTTTAACCCATAGGTCAAATATTTTTGTAAATATCTGTATAATAATTTATAGAAATCATAGAATTTGTAAAAATTGTATCTCATGAATTTGGTCAACGCATACAGATTAAGTATGTTCCTTTGTAATTGTACAACCGTCCTAAAAATATTTACATTCAATATTTTTTAACATGTTAAAGTCAAAGATCATATTTGAATTCCACAGCTAGTCACATCAGTCAAATATTAGAATAAAGCGAATTAAAAATACAAAAACCTTTGTCACATTTGGGAACCTTTCCTGAGACTTTTTTGATGTTGCCATTCTGTATATTTTCAAATATTTTTTAACATTAAAACCATGAAAGAAGTCACTTGATCCATTCATAAATTTTCTTTTTCAAATTACAAAATTTATTCAGATGCATTTTCTTGAAATCTGTGTTAATTTTTACCGAGATAAAGAAGTAATGTGTATATTAATTTTTGTATTATCGTTTGTTCATTTATTTCTATATTTTGTTTTCAATTTCAAATTATGTGTGCATTATACACGGGTCGATTTAGTTTTAATTAATACCGTATATTTTCTAATGTCTTGTAATTAGTATAGTATATTTTTCAGTATCCTGTGATTTGTATTATATATTTTGTAATATCCTATGATCTTATATTTTCTAATATTTTTTGATTGGTATTGTATATTTTCTAGTATCTCGTAATTGGTATATTTTCTAATATCTTGTAATTGATATTGTACATTTTGTAATATCCTATGACTGGTATTTTAAATTTTCTAATATTTCGTGATTGCTGTTATATATTTTCTAAGATTTTATTATTGATTTTGTACATTTTCTAATATCTTGTGGCTGCTATTCTACACTTTCTAGTATCTTGCGATTGATATTACATATTTTCTAATATCTTTTCTAATTGTTATTGTACGTTTTCTAGTATCTCTTGAGTAGTATTGTATATTTTTTACTATCTCGTGAATGATATATTATATTTTCCCATATCTTATGATTGATATTACATATTTTCTAATATCTTCTCTAATAATTTTATATATTTTCTAATATCTTGTTACTGGTATTGTATATTTTCTACTACTTTGTGACTGATATTTTATATTTTCCTATATTTTATGACTGATACTACATATTTTCTAATATCTTATGATTCATATTATTGTCCAATATCATGGATTGAAATTGTAAACTATCAACTATCTTGTGATTAATATTTTATATTTCCTGACATCATATTACTGATAATATACATTTTCTAATATCTTATTATCTCTATTCTATATTTTCTAGAATCATGTGATTAGTATTGTATGTATTTTATTATCCCTGATCTTGTGATTAACATCATAAATTTTCTAATATGACTGGTATTTCATATTTAATATTTTTTATATTTTATATATTTTACATTTTCTAATATTTTGTTGTTATATATTTTCTAACATTTTATGATGGATGTTATACATTTTCTAGTATCTTGTGACAGGTATTGTATATTTTCTACTGTCTTGTGATTGATATTAAATATTTTCCAATATCTTATGGCTGATAATATACATTTCCTAATATCTTATAATCCCTATTCTATATTTTCTATAATCACGTAATTAGTATTGTTCGTATTTTAATATTTTTGATCTTGTGACTAATAACATAAATTTTCTAGTATCTTGTAACTGAAACCGTGTATTTCCTAATATCTTTTATCGAACGTAAAAATGTTGTTTATCCTTCGTACATAGGGAAACGAGGGAAATCGTAGCAGTTACATGGAAACTTCACAGGTAAATATACCGTGGGTGAAAAGGCAAATTGCTCTGCGATACTCGTTTGTTCGTTCGCAGAAACGTAAACGCAGAAACGACGTTAAAGGATGGCCCGTCAAAGGGCTGTAAATGCCTCTACTGGCACGTTCCCTGCTACTCGCAGTACAAAGCATACGGGATGTGGAATTACGTAGTTCCGAATAAATGAAAGAGCACACATGCAAGCTGAAGTAACCAATGAACAGTTATGATTCAACAATGGTACAGTTCTTACAAGCTTTGGTTCATTGAATTTCTTAATCTCTGAACGGTAGATTCTGGCATATTCAAAAGTTAAATAATTATTGGTACTGACTTTATTACTACAATAGGTCCCAATGTTAACTTGAAATATTGAACAATTTTTAATTTCGATATTAAAGAAGCTGTTTTGCAAATTTTTATATTTTATAAATTTTTAAATGTTGATGTTTTGAAATTTTTAAATATAAAATTGAACTTTTCAAATTTTAATATGATTAAATTTTTGGATATTTAAATTTTGAAACCATCAAATTCTAGTAATATTCATACTCTCAAATTTTTAAGTAGTTAAGTACTCAAATTTTTAAATAATTTTGAAATGTTTGAATTCCACTATTGCAAATGTTCAGATTCGTAAACCTCTAAATCCTCAAATTCTATGTTTCCAAAATTCCAAATATGCAAAGTATCAAATTCCCAAATATCTAATATCTTAAATTCAAAAATTTTGATATTTCTGAAATAATTTGCAACTCCTTAAAACTCTCAAATTCCTAAATTTCTAAAGCTAATTTGAAAATTACCAAATTTCCAATTTCTTGAAACCACCAAATTCATACATTTCTAAAGTATACACAAAAATTACTAAATTTCTACATTTTCAAAGTCCTACAATTCCTAAATTTTCTAAGTTGCTGAAATAAATTTAAGAAATACCAAATTTCCAATTCCCTAAAACTCTCAAATTCCTAAATTTCTAAAGTAAACTTCAAAACTTAGAAAATACATTTCCTACTACCTAAAATTCCCAAATTCTTAAATTTCTAAAGTAATCTTTAAAAATACAAAATTTTCAAGTCTCTTAAACCCCCAAATTTTTAAATTTCTAAAGTGGATTTGAGAACTTGAAAATTATTAAATTCTACCTACCTATAATATCTATTTGTAAAGTAAACTTTAAACATACCAAACTTTCCACTCCAAGAAGCTCCCAAATTGCAAAACACAAAGTAAACTTGGAAACTCCCAAATTTTCAAGCTATCACTTCAAATACATGAAAAATACAGCCTTCTATAAAAATTTCTCTATCACATATATCAAAACTATGTAAACAGCAAAACTGACCAACAATCCACAAAATTCTTCCTCAACAAATTTCACTGCTCGTATAACCATTTGTCCATATACTACCATGTTTTTCTATAAATCCTAGCATCCACTCTAGTGTACGCGCAGATCTCCGTATGACGTCCCAGACAACTCGAATGTTAAAAATGTATATCGAAAAATATAGCGTCCGTATCGATGCTCTTACTCGATAGATTTATCCTCGTAATGCATCAGGCTGGCGTGTTACTGCAATCTTCAATAAACGACGCTTTCGACGTCCGCAGGGTCGTAAAGTTGGGGACAACGTAGTATCTTCAATGTATAGAGTTTGATCCCGGTTTACGCGATACAATGCACAAGAAGATAATACGTAGTCGTGTAGAGGCGAGGCTACAACCTAACCTAAAATGGAAGAGAAGACCGTGCAGAAAGCTATGCGAACGAAAGTGAAGGGCGTGGGATAGAGGAAACCGTAATCCAGTTTATCAGACTGAAGTGCATAAGATCAGGCTAACCCTCTGGCCTAAGTTCCGTTGGATGAACGATATTGCAGGTTACGTCAGCTCTTTCAACTTACCATCCTTACGATGCATTACAATGTCTTTAACGCTATACAGGGCGTTTTCGATCTGGTACGACAGAACAGAAGGTGAATCTACGAAATAAGTCGATATTGGGATATGGAGTTAACCCTTTCCCGTGACATTTATTTATCAGGTGCGTCAGTCAAGACTAACTACTCAGTATTTAGGCCCACTATTAAGTTTTAGAATATAGTCCCATAGCGAAGGATTAGATCTTCGGTTAGTTTCTTTACTTGTAACAGCAATAACACCCAAGGAGTCGGTACATCCTGTCGAGTTTTTTAGTTTATTACTTTTTACATCTGATTGCCAGAGACCTTAATTTTAGCAGTAGAGTCCGTTATTTCCAGTTTCTATTCATGTCGAGGTACTTCTTGGCTTTATTACTTGCTATGGTCATTTTTTGGAAAAACCCCAGGCCCATCATACGTCACTCAAGCTTCCATTTCCATTCCATTTTGTACAGCCAATAGAAATTAAGATTTGTCTCCCTCACCCTTATTCTATAAAAATTGTACGCGTACACCGCGCTTTCATTTTTGTAAGAAAAAGACATTCGACTCTTAACATTCGCAACAGCAGCAACTAGTAGTAGTTTTGTATAGTCTCCAAGTTTGGAGTGGTCCTTCGAGTAAGGAAATAGTTATAGATAGTATAGTTAGAACAAATTTTAGTCGGCACACCACGTGCAATATTCAACAAGGCTGGTACGAATTTATTTTCAACCACGAACGTTAACACTCAGGGCTATAACATTAAAACAAACAAAGAAAATTAAAATGTGAGTATTTTATATTCAGGGATCCTTGATAATACAACTTATAGTTGGACCTAAATTTCAAGTTGAAAAGAATTCGAAATTTGAGTAAGGTTTGTCACATTTGAGCTGTAAGTGCGTCACGAGTGAGACTCGCCAAAGCACGGGAAGGAGTTAATTTAATGCTTCGTAGTACGTCTGTTCTCAGCCATAAAACTCTTTTATCATTACAATCGTATACTGCACTTGATTCTTTTACAGTACTTTAGGGAGAGTCTACATTATGTCAATAACAGTAGCCTTTTCAGTAGTATAAGGATGGCTGGACTCCACACAGAATAAAACAATTTTTAAATTTTCAAAATACGTTTACTATCGTCCGACTACTCTCTTCCTCACTCATTCAGAAGTAGAAATCGTAATGTGTTGTCCCCGTGCTTTACCAATGGTTTTATAGGGAACGAATCCCCACTTTTTGAAAAAACCTAACCGTTGTCTGCCAGGGTCAGGATAGCCAGACTCCATATGGTTCCATGATTATCCTGGCCGCGACACTTCAACTTTCGTTTTCGTCTGTGTTTATAATGGGACTGTCAAAGGCGATTATGGTCATCGTCACGTCGACATAAATCTCATCGGTCGCTCTAATAGTTGAATTTTTGCGTTCCTTGTTTTGTTTATACCAGATCTATCGTTGAGACAAGAAGGCAAGAAGGGAGAGAAGTCATTTCTGTTGTAAGAATAACTCACAATAAGGTTTTTTATTGAAAGAAAGAAAATCAGTTGGTTTGCGACTGACTAAAATCCTCGCCTAGGTCGGCCGACGTAGTATCGCGATCGCACATCAGCAACATCAATCGCAAGTCAATCGGCACTATTATGGTTACCGACCATCAATTTCCATTCCAAAATCCCCAAATTCCCTACCCCCGCACCCCCTACATTCTCAAATGTCTAGATCGCAAAATCGCAAAATTTCCAAATCCCCAGATTCCCAAATTTCTAAATCCTGAAATCCCTAAATCTTAAAATCTTCAAACTCCTAGACCCCCAATCGCTGAATTGCCAAATTCCCACGTGCCTTTCCGCACCACCAAATTCAAAAATTCTTAAAAATTAATAAAAGTAAATGGTTTTTTCCTTTTTTATCTCATTTTTCCATCGATAAATCCGACACAGACAAAGCAAGAAGTGCAAAAATTCGATTATCTATTGGCAAGACTACTGGCATAATGTGGACGTGCCCTTAGGGCGTGAGAAGTGGTCCAGCCTGTTGATAATTTTATGGATGCGTGATTAACGGACCACCTTGACCTGGGTCACGTACGTCCTCTACCGAGGAGCTTTATTTTTTGAAAAGCAGTAGAGGAAAAGGCAGTTGCCGTTCCTCGGTAGAACATCGCGTATATGTACAAACATATTTAACTCGACTCCTATAGACTTAGATTTTAGTAGCCTCACATAATAAACCAAATTAACAAGCTTTGGAGGTACATAGGAATTCGAAATAATACTTTACAAATTATGTTCAAGTATTTAAGTACTTTCGCTTTATAAAATGTTTGGAAAATAATATTCTAAAATGGCGAAGAAAAAGTTACCGAAAGAAGCTACCTGGAATTGAAACAGGTGACGAATTTCGAGTCTTCGAACAGTGACTTTGATATAGAAAGCGAGTATAGAACCACTAGAAATATTTATTCTAGTGATTCTGATAGTGACACATGTGCAACAAATCCGGCGATAATGAAATACAAGGAAATGAAGAAAATGAGAATAGCGGTATAAATGAATTCACTGTTTGGAGAGATGTTACCTATCGGGACCAGCCTAGGTCAAAAACTAATTTTCGACGTTACTCCATTCTTTTTTTAACACTGTTTTTTTATCACTATTGCAGATAAACCAACAGTCGAAAATGTGCAATAGCATTTTTTCATATGCGACTTTATTTTCGAGTAAAATTAATTTGAACAGTTTGTATTCGTGATACAATATATACTGGTATATATATGAAAGTACTGTTATGTGTCATAGGTCAATACACTGTAACATTTCATGGATCGAACATTTGCTTCGTGCTCATGACGGCAATAACATCATATTTGAATTTTTTAATAGTCCCACTACCGATTTTTATTACTTTTTCCATTATACGTATGTCACAAATTAATCAAAAAGCCATAAAAATCCATGTTGGTAGCACGTATCGATAAATCGATACATTGTAATGTTTCATGGACCAAGGCTTTTCTTCATGTTTATGATAGCAACTAACATCGATTGCATTTGATCGCAATTTCAGTCGATTTTACTCTGTTAGAGCCTGTTTTAGAGAATTTCATTGCAAAAGGAATTTCAAGAACGAACAGATCAATCCAAACGAAAGAATATAAAGTAGATTGTGGTTTGATTGATTTCGCAGAAATTGCGCGTACAGTAAGTTGCATAAGTATTTGTATTCTATGGGCGTAACTAGGTTATCAGTTTAGCGATGAGCTAAATTTATCTTATGTGTGTGTTATTTATCTTATCTTATATACTACGCAGGTAAAATAAATTTCTTTCTGTTCCTTTAAACGTATTTTAGATTTATTTCTATGTATAATATCTTATTTAACATGATTGTTATTTCATTCGCTCAAACTTTACTTTGGAACGCACGAAATTGTTGGCTTCTTTTTACCATTTAATAGTTTCTGATGCCTAGAATACAAATAAGCACTCACATGTTAAATAAGCTAAAAATGCTCAACTTTACATACACATAAGTTGTTAATCATTGGATTCCTAACATTAAAACTTGCATTTTTATACTCTAGACATCAAAAGCTATTAAATGGTAAAAAAGTCAATAATTTTGTGCTCCCAAAGCAAAGTTTAGCCTTTAATTCTCGTTCATTTGGAAAAAAGGTAAAATTCCACATTTTTTCTTTAAAGTAGAAAAAAAGCCCTTTTTGTTACGTAGTATAAAAGTGAAGCTTTGTGTGAAGTATATACATTCATAAATATTTACATTAAATCTCCAGATTTTAATTTTTCTAAATCTCTACTTGTACACCTAGGCCACACATTAATTCGTTAACATTTTTATATCCCCAGATCTATATAATACCTATAATTCCCCTATAATTCTAGAACTTAATATTCCTAGACCTCTAGACATTTATATCATTGTATTTCTAAAGTCTCCACATCCCTAGTTCTGTATATTCCTATATTCTAAAATTTACATATCTCCAAATCATCATACATCAAACACTCTACATTCTCAAATTTATATATTTTCTACTGCTTTTACATCCCAAAATTTCTATACTTCCAAATTTCTATATTCTAAAATATCTATATCCCGAAATCCTTACACGCCAAAATCTTTATATCACAAAATCCTCATATTTCCAAAACTTCATATTAAAAAATTTCTATATCCCAAAACCTCTACATCTCAAAATCTCTGTACCCCAAAATATCTATTATCCTGCAATCCCTACATTGCCAAATATTCCAAAGTCCCTATGTTCCAAAGCCCTACATCTAAAAATTCCTAAATTCCTGAATTTTTATATCCCTGAATGCCCTAACATCAATTTCTACTGACAAAGTAAATTATGTCACTCGAAAATAAAAATAAAAATTAAAAATTTGCAATAAATGTGGTTAAAGTGGAACTAAAAATGAAGATATGTTCAGAGAATGATATTCCTTAAAAATGATGAGTTTTCATATTATCATGCATATTCACAGAATCATATAAGATACAAAAAAAGGTAAAAGATATATCATTTTTAATACCGAGTTCCTGAATTTCTCTAATTTTCGTAAGAACAATATGTTGGATTATTTGAAAATTACGAAGTACAGTATTTCGATAATTTCATTAAATGAAATTCATAAAATCATTACGCCACGGAGATTTCAGTTTCCTCATTTGATGAATTAATGGCATTTACTAATTGCTGCATAGCTTCTCTTGATGGAATTCACACGAGTCGCTTAAAAAATATTAACTTTCAATGGAATCTTGTAATGTTATATGCCTCGTTCTTAGATCGCATCATTGATCTTCAATTGTTCATTCGCTCAGAGAGTACTTACACAACACATGTACAGTCAAGAGCAAATCTAGCTTCCCTACAGGAAATATGGTAGACAAAGCGCAAAGTCTTCTTACTAGTTAATTTTTAGAAATTTTTAAGGAATTAAAGGTTACGAGATTGGTTAAGAATTTAGGAATTTTGAAATTTCGTAACTTAGAAATGGAACATTTGGACATCTAAAGAATATCAGAATCTAAGGATTTGACGACGTAGCTATTTGGGGATATAAAAATTTATGAATACTGTGTTTGGGAATCTAGGAATTTTGGGACAGAGTAATATTGGAACCTTAGAATTTCAGAACGTAGCAAGCTGAAGACTCTCTATTTTGAGACTGGAGGAATATAATTATTTGGGCACATGAAAACAAGTCAAAGATCTAAAATCTAAGAATTGGGGGACATAGGTATTTAAATATTTAAAATGTTGAGGTATGGGAATTTGGGGACATATGTATTTATGCATTTCGAAATTTGGAGACGTAGATATTTGAGGTTGTAGAAATTTAGCGACATAGGAATTTGGGGATATCGATATTTGAGGGCGTAGAAATCGGGAGACGTACGAATTTGTAGACATAAATATTTGAGGGTCTACGAATTTAAAGATGTACGGATTTGGAAATATAGATATTTGTCTTAGAAATCTAGGGCCGTAGGAATTTGGAGACATAGGAATTTGGTGACATAGAAATTTGCAATATAAATATTTAAGAGTTTAGAACTTTAGGGACGTAGGAATTTGAAGACATAAGTATATCAAGTTCTAGAAACTGGCGATGTAGAAATATGGGACATACATGTTTGGTGGTCCATAAATTTGGAGATGTAAGAATTTCGGAATCTAGAAATTTGGAGATATTTAAATTTGGTAAATTCGAAAAATAGAGAATTTTGGAATTCAAAGATTTAGAAATTTGGAAATCAATTATTAAGTTTAGATATGTGTCCTTATTTAAGGGAAGCCTACATTGCACCCGAGTGTACATAGGTATAAATGGCTATGCATTTCCCATCTATCTACGCATGATCTTTTAATTATTGCGTAAATATACTTACTATTATTAAAAATAACAAAGGTTAATAGCATTAAACACATTACTATTTTGCATTTAAATTGTTTTCATTTAAACACATTAATGTCATCATCAACACATTATTGTTTTCATTTAACGGGTTCCACTATTTAAAACAAAGAATTAAACTATTTAAACTATTAGACTAATTAAACTGTTTAATTAGAATTATTTAATCTATTTATTTATTTAATTAAACTACAAACCCTTATAATACAAAGAATTTCAAATATAAAGGCAAGTTAATATTGAGTAAGTTAAGTTAAGTTAAGGCAAGTTAAGTTGATCACAAGTATAAATAAAAGACGTCGTATAAATTTTTTAAAACGATGCTTAGAACATGCTTTTCCTATCCAATTTTCCATTTTATAAACATGCCATTGATTAAAAAATAGTACTCATATAAATGAATCTTGGTTCATCTTTCATTCACATTATTGTTTTTCACTGAAACAATTTTTATTATTTAATACAAAAAAAATCAAATATAAAAACAAGAAAACATGTGGACATTAAAAATACAACACTGATTGCAACTGTAAGTAAATAAATACACTGATTTCAAGTATAAATAAAAAAGGTTTATCATTCCGATTAAACAATATTTTTCACTGTACACGTGGTATTTCTTTCAGAATAAATATGACTGATTATGACGAAAAAAATTCGTTTCAAGTTTCGTAAAAGCTGCGAGAGATGTATCGAATTGCTTTACACGAGCACGTCCGCCTCCAATAATACGGTTGAATGAACAAACTCGGAATGCTATAGGAATTTAAATTTTCTACGAATCATTTCAACGTCAAACTCTGCAAACGACGCCCTGAAATAATTGTGATCTTCGTCAAAGAAGTATTTCAATCAAAATATTACAAATGGCTGCACCTTCTACGAATCTGAAATTTGAATTTCTGCCAACGTCGACCTTTCTATCGGGAACAAAAATTCCTTCGTAATACGTTCCAAGTACATTTATGCAAAATCCATAATTAATTACTGGTGACGTGGTAGTACATCTTTATAAATCGTTGCATATTGAATTATTGATTTCGAAACGAAAATTTAGTACAATTTCATTAAATAATAAACTTAATTATTATTATTAAACTTAATATTAATTATTATTAAACTTAAAATTTGATAAAGATTACAGTATGAACTGTTTAATGTAATAACAGTTACTGATAAACAATGATCAATTTTAAAATGTAGTGCGCGCTCGATAAATATCCGCTAGAAACGTGGAGTACATATGGTGTCATATTTAACTTATTTTTGATGATGGTAAATATGAGTGTATGCACTATTATTGTATTAAAATATCTTCCACATGTTAAGTATCTTGAGTTACATTAAATTATATTGCGTACTGTAAATAATTCATTATAAAGAATTATTTAAGTAGACAAATTTGTAAAAATATATGGCAGGTATGAGTGAAATCTCTTTTTGTAACAGTATTTTTAAAAAGTGTATATTCTTTCTTTGAATAAAACATGTTACGTTGTGTTAGGTCAGAATAGCATTCCTCAGGTTACACGACCTGAAATTCAAACTGATCGAAATCTGTTCAGCTTAAATTATAAATTCACCCGTTATATAGCCCCAGTAGACATGGTTCCAATAATTATACCGCTATCAAAAAGTTTTTCGGTGTCAGGTTACAAATCCCGACTTTCACAAATAATGGTTAATAACTTTTTAATAAATAAGAAACTACGATTAAGTTATAAGAAAAAGTTATTCTGGAACATATCCTTAATCCCTTGACATATGATATTCTCGGCAGTTGCATCAGTCAGAGGTAACTAATTATTGCTGCAATGTTAAAACAAGTAAGGAAGATGAAATATTAAGTATATTTTGATTTAGGGATCCTTGATTATACAAATTATAATTGGTATTAAACTCCAGGCTCAATTGAGCTGCGAATATAATTTTTACTTGTATTCGAATGTGCGTCACGAATGTGACCCGATATTAAAGTCAAAGGATTAATAATATATGTCAATGTCAAGGTCACTGCTTGTTCCTTTTTGCCAATATGTATCCTAATTTTCATCCATAACACGTGTCGAACACAACAGGTTATTTAAATCGATGCAAATACAATCGTAGAAATCAAAACACACCTGTATCGAACAGTATGCTGAAATGGTATTACCAACATAATGCAAAGTATCTGGTATAAAAGTCACAAACCGTTCACACACACAGGCGTGTTCAAAACTTTCTTTTATCCACCACTACATTTTACGATTCTCTTCCTCTAATTCTATAACCTTCCGAGAGTTTTTACTTTGAAGTTTTACTTCTAGCGGTCGCAATTTTGACGATGTTATTGCGTTTTACGGTCGGGCGAAAGGCTTTTTCTAGAAAAGGTACAGTTTTCGACCGTAATCAAACGATAACGTGACTACCATCCGAACGATCGTGCACGTGAAAGCGTTGCTCGAGAAAGTTAACGACTGCTGTTCCGGTATGTCATCAATGCTGCGTAAATGTTTGATGCATGTGGAGAAGCTAATCTGTGAATCTGCACACGGATGAAAAGCACGCACGATTAAGAACATCTCGCACTTACGTAAAAACATTCAATTGCATCTTACGTTCGCGCTTTTCCCCGTTTAGGTTATACAATTGATCTAACAGCAAAATGGTCTTTTAAATAAATATTCGCTTTATAGAATAACAATCTGGAGAAAACGAGGACATCATTAATCTTTCACCATGTTGCAAATACATACAGGTTGTCCCAGTTTTTTATCGTCAAACTTAATCAATATAGTCCACACAAAAGGAGCATGTTATATTATCATAAAATTTAAATAGTTATAGTAAAAGTACAAAATGACTTTGGACTGGCTTTGTTTTTCGATGCCACGTACAGTGTGACCCAGTTTTGTACGTAAAACTCCACCAGCATTGTCATAAAAATATTTTTAAAATGTTATGTAAATATAGGCTCCCAAATATTTTTTTTAAACATTATGAACAATTTTTCACTTTAAATAATTATAATATATTATATTATAACCATAATTAAATTATAATTAAATAATTACAATAATTATCTAATAATTATCGACTTTCATATTCTCTTTAATAACTGTTAATAATTCATTCAAGAGCCTATGTTCGCAGAAACATTTTTGTTTATTTATATTTGTAGAATATGTTAGTAAAGTTATGGACAAAACTGGAACACCCTGTACATATCAAACAAAGCAGTTCGTTGTCAGTTTGTATTTTTGTTACAACTTTTTATAAAATGTTTGAAACTCTATGTTGATATAACATATTTTTTTATTTCTACGAGTAGATTATGTTAATGAAGTTTGATGGTAAAAAGCTGGAACTCCTTGTACGTATGTTACATAAAATAACGCACTACGTTTGTATTATATACAAGTAACATACTGTTAGTGAAATTAGCGGAGACATTTCTGACATTTTGTAATTACAATCCTGACCCATTATTTTTTAAATAAATTTTTCAATATTGTATTATTTTTTTAAATTTGAAACCTCATACTATTCTTTAAAATTTTGTAATTCTATACCATTCTTTAAAATAAATTGGAAATATGAAGAGATTAGATTGTTGCTATTTTTTTATTATTACATTATTTCGGAGAGTTAAAAAATGTACATTTTTACCTAATTAAAAGATAAAAAAAATGTTATTTAAACAATTTGGAAATTTTTAAATGTGTTAATTTCGAAATTTGAGGATTTGTGAATTTCAAAATTTGCGAAATTTGAAAATTAAGAAATGTAAGGTTTTGCAGAATATAGAAATAGAAGAAACATGTGGTATTTGTGAATTTCGAAATTTCAAGGTTTAACAATTTGGAAATTCAAAAAATTTAGAGAATATGGAAATTATTAAATTTGACAAGTTAAAAACTAAGAAATTTGGGAATTATCAAATTTCATAAGCAGAAATAATTTTTGTTAAGTTAGATAAGAGTGAATTATTAAATGTAATAAATTAGAAATTACAAAATTTGATACTATGCAAATATGAAAACCTGCAAATTATAACTTCAGAAATTTTTGAATTTAGGGAACAGAAAATTTGTAAACATAGTAATTAAAAAATTATTAAATTTACATATTTGATAATCTAAAATCGAAGACAACCGAGAGGTACTATACTTTTTACATTTTAATTACATTTTCATAAATTAGCATATTAATTCGGTTAGCATAACTTTGTTCCGAACCCTGAAAATGATCATATTTAACATTATTGTGCTGCAAATTGTTAAAACGAGAAAGGACAGATGTTGACAACGAATAAAAAGTACTAACGAATTAATTCGACAATTTGTAGGATGACAGTATCGACAATGATCATTTTGTAGATTTGGGACAAAGTTACGTTAATCTGGTTAATCTTACCCCAACTTATGGTATATGAAAAACGAAATTAGTTTCCAGCAACCCAATATATAGGGTGCTTCCGAAATATTTCAACCGAAAAGAGAATCTACACAAATACATAAGTGAAAAATATACAATAAAATATTTTCTTACGCAGCTTCATTTTCAAGAAAATTGAATTTGAACATTTTTTAAATATTTATAAACGAGATCTGTTTACAATGTATAAAATGAAAAAATCAACAAATCTCTTTATTAATACCACAGTCACTAAATATTTCAAATCAGTAAATGTGATTATTAAAATATTAAAATAATTAAATATACACTACAATCTCCATTACTAATACATATTTCAATTAAGTTGTTGTATATTAGCACATACATTAGTATCAAGAACGAGTAACAAACTTAAGTGATATTAATGTCTATATTTATCTACTTAATAACATTCATTAATCCAAAAAATGAATGATAAGTAATTTGTCATTTGCTGTGAACAAATATTTTTACAAATACTTTTACTGAAGAAAGAATTTTACCAAAAATGAAGCTGCATATACAGAGTGTCCACGCCTAAACGTGACAGCGCGATATTTCACGAACTATTGATGACACGAAAAAGTGTTTATATGGAAATTGCAGGGTAAAAGGGGCTCTATGTTTTGGCATAAACGAATTTTTTATAATTTTATTAATGTAAAAGATATGATGGTGAAGTTTCGTTTTTTAAATGGAACTATATATTTTTTTTTCGATCACGCGATAGTGCTTTTCACGACGAATTCATTAAGATTTAATGTATCTACCCGATTTTTAATAGTTTTCGAGATATAAAGCTTAGAAATTTACTGATTTTCAGCAGAGACGTCTCGATTTGAGTAGTAAGTCATAAAAACGATCTTATTGTTGCGGTAAGTGCCGAATTTTTGACTCTGCCTGCCGAAACTGATAGCTGCGGGTCTACGGTCGGAACGGCAAGTCCGAAGAGTAAGAAACGTGGAAAGAATTGTCCATCATCCTAATGCGGAAAACTTAGACCGTAATGGACAATTCTTTCCACGTTTCTTACTCTTCGGACTTGCCGTTCCGACCGTAGACCCGCGGCTATCGGTTTCGGCAGGTAGAGTCAAACATGCGGCACTTACCGCAACAATAAGATCGTTTTTATGACTTACTACTCAAATCGTGACGTCTTTGCCGAAAATCAGTAAATTTCTAAGCTTTATATCTCGAAAACTATTAAAAATCGGGTAGATACATTAAATCTTAATGAATTCGTCGTGAAAAGCACTATCGCGTGATCGAAAAAAAAATATATAGTTCCATTGAAAAAACGAATCTTCACCATCATATCTTTTACATTAATAACATTATAAAAAATTCGTTTACGCCAAAACATAGAGCACCTTTTACCCTGCAATTTCCATATAAACACTTTTTCGTGACATCAATAGTTCATGAAATATCGCGCTGTCACACTTAGGCGTGGACACCCTGTAAACAAATTTTATTTTATGATTTTGACTGATTTTTTCGCTTAGATTCGTGCTGTTTCTCTTGTACCACCAAACTGGACACACCCTGTATACATGATACATATATAGGTGGTAAATTATTGCAGAAAGGCTACTGGTCTTATCAGTTACATTCTGCAACACCTTTATCAGTTCAGTAACATGCAAGCGAAATGGATAAGCATTGTGTATACATTCGGCTATCCGGTACGCCGAATCGAGTGTTATTACTGTTGTACAATGTCAGTCTCATTTCCCAGTATCTGTAATGAAATCTTTGCTTGTACTCCGTCCTCTGCACACCATTATAGTTCGACCTTCATTGTCCTAGCCACCGTATCTACGCGTCTCCTACCTCATATATAACAGTATTCTTAAGAGTGTGTGCGGATATGCGCAAGTGAATCGCATTTGCGATTTAATGATATCTCTGGACACTGTTGTTTCGAGGCATTAAGTACAGATAACCAGTTTTCGGTGTTTCCGCTTATACTATGTGTTGCGACGCATTCTTAAAATCGTAAAGCCATCAGGTCTATCTTTTATTTCTGGAATATTCTTGAACCGCTGTTTTTTTCAGCTGTTTTTACGTGCAATTAGTATTTCCAAATTTTTCTATTTAGATTTATTTTATTACCCAGTAAACTTTAATACTGTCGAAATGTTAGGAAGCGTAGTTTGAAAGAGAATAGAAGAACTTGACCTAAGTACCCTTCCATTAATATTTTTAACCAATCCAATGGTTAACTAAATCGCTTGTCCACCCCCAGCAGCATCTCCACACTTCAACACGATGACAACCACCCATACATGAGTCACCTTAAGTTTCCATACTGACCTAACATGTGCATTATTAAACATTTGCTCACTTTCCTAATCGAAAATACTTGCATTAATTACATGGATTTATGGAAAATAATTATAACAAAGAATTGTGAAAATATTTGGTAAGATTTATTCAAAATGAAAACACTACTGGATGCAATTTTCAATTGCTTCAGTGTGGCAGTCAATGTGTTAATTTGAGGTAAATATTCTTCTTAGGTTTTTTGGTAGATTCTTTCGTCAGCTCTCAACGAATCAAATGAAAAGTAGAGTTCGTAGTCACGAAGTGTTTCCTTCAAAGTGCTACAAGCAAGCTTTCATTTGTAAATAAATTAAACATATTTATTCCGAAGCAGTTGTTCGTTCATTTTGTGTCTGAATGTCACTGATCCACACATTAAATGAGCTCGCGTTTTCATTAAGTTAAAGGGCAAGCAACATACTATGCTGCAGTAAAATTGTGACGGGTCAGAAATGCAATGGGCTGTCCAAGCTTTTGTTATAGATATAATGTTTATTTAGATATGTATATTTTAGTATAGATATTATATTGTATCGTAGATATTATAGATATTATATTATGTTATAAATATGTCATGTTTATTTAAATATGTGTATTTTAAAGAATTCAATAATAAGTGTGATATGAATATTTATATTATACACTCGTAATTACTCTTGTGTTAAATACTTATTACAATTTCAATTACATGCAGTACCGTTATATTAAACGGCGATTCTGAATGCAATATGAAGGCGCATCATGTTACGTGTTGCAATCGTTTATTCATTCAGGTATGCATAACATTCCACCTACTTTCAAAGAAAGTAGTAATACAATAACCACAGATTCGATTTGTTATGCTAAACTTTCCTTACGTCATTTCTTTTCATTCAGAAAAGTAGAAATTGTTTATTATTTATTACATAATTATTAATCTCAACCATTTTTAAATTTATAAATTTTCAAATTCTCCAATTCTAATATTGATAAATTTGCTAATTACTAAATTTTGAAACTTTCAAATTAAAGCTTTTGACTTACTAAATTTTAAAGTTCCAAAATTCTAAGATTGAAGAATTTTATAATTCTTAAATTTTCAAATTTACAAATTCTAAGATTTAAAAAATTTCGTATTAGTAAATTTTTAAGTTCTCCAATTGTTTGATATGAAAATTTTCAAGTTTGCAAATTTGGACATTCTTAGACGTCCAAATTTTTTAATTTTTAAATTCAAAAATTTTCGAACACAAAATCCTCAAATTTGCCAACTTTTGAATTTATAAAAGGTCGTATTTCCAAATTACCAATTTCTTAAACCGACAAATTTTTAAATTTTCAAATTTTCAAATCACCAACTTCCGATATTAAATTATTTGATTCCAAAATTATCAAATGTCAATGTTCCTAAATTTTTAAATTCACGATTCCCAGATTTCTACATCTCAAATTTGCAAATCTTTAAATTTTAAAATTGCTTCTTTCAGAAATTTTCAAATTTTAACTAATTCAATTTAATCTCAATTTAGTTCTTTATATGTGCTTTAGGGAATTAC
Organism: Megachile willughbiella; assembly: GCA_945859595.2. Taxonomy (NCBI): domain Eukaryota; kingdom Metazoa; phylum Arthropoda; class Insecta; order Hymenoptera; family Megachilidae; genus Megachile; species Megachile willughbiella. Next base: position 13,491,061 of record OX243800.1, read on the forward strand.
ACATGTAATCAAGAAAAAAAAAATTTAATTCATGTAAAATAAATTATAATTATAATACATTATAGTTATAGTGTATTACATTATAATTATGGATGAATTATAAATAAATTATACTAAACTAACTAATCAATTAAATTAATTAAACTTGTAGTTAATTAGAGCAATTAAATAAGTATTATATATTTTAAATAAATACAAATATAGTTAAATCAATAAATAAATAAAATAAAATTATAAATATTTATTTATGATGAACTAAATATTCAACCAAAATGCAATTATTATTTATAAATCATAAATATTATAATTATAGAATATAATTCATAATTCTCGTATAATTATTATTCATAATTAAATATATATCTTTTGAAAACATTAAATATAATATTTGAAGTTATATTAGTGTTACAATTAGTTTTCTTACAGACTGTACAGTGTTATGAAGCAGACATTTTTACCCAATTTCTTGCCAAGCTATATGTACATACATGCATACATGTGAAATGCGGGTATTACACAGGTATGCTTGTGAATGGAATGACCATACAGGTTCGCATTTCTAGTGAAATTGATGCATATAGTTGGCTGCATATTTCTGTGGTTAGATACAGCTATCCTTGAATTCCACGTGTCCCCAGACATGGACACTACAGGTTAAACAGTAAATTTCGATTTCCATCGTGACAAGAGATTAGTCGACGATCTACATTTCTCTAATATAATATAATCCATTCGAGCAGCTAAAATCAAAACAACGTATTTCTAAGACGTCACACAGTCCGTCGCACTTTTGATAAATGTCTTACCGTGTGCTTGTGATTTGCTGGAAACTCGTTATTTATGGTGTGAAAATAAAGAACACGTTAAAAAGTCATTATAGTAAATGTACTATATTAATTTTATGCTGAAAGAACTAGATTTTTATACATCGTGTTGAAAGAAATGGATTCGTTTGAAGGAATATAATAAGTATAAAATATGATAGTAAACTTTTTATTATTAGAGAATTTTTAAATTTGGGAATTTAGAAATTTCGAATTTTCAAAATTTATGTGTCAGGAATTTAAAAATATGAATATTAATATACTTTACAGTTTGAACGATGAAAAATTTGAAATTTTTGGAATTCTGAAAATATTTTAGAATTTTAGAAATTCAAGAATCTTGAATATTACGAAAATTTTTGTAATTTAAAACTGTAAAAGTAGTCAGAATTTTGGGAATATAAAACTATTAAGTTATCAAAATTTTGGAAATTTAAATCTATTAAAATTAGCAAAAGTTTGAGAATTTAAAACTGCTGAAGTTATACAAATTTAGAAATTCAAAACTATTAAAGTTATGAAAATTTTATAAATTCAAAAATATCAAAATTCAGAAATATTTTAATTTAAAAGTACCTACAGAAAAACTTTAGTATTTGTAAAAAAGAAATACTAAAACTTAAAAGTACAAAAAATTACAAAAAATTCAGAAATTGTAAAATTTCGAAATTAGAAAAGAAAAAATGTTAACGTTTTAAAATCGAAAACAAGTGATGTTTTCAGTCGAAAGAATGTAAATACATAATAACATGTGTACTATTTAACAATATTTACTCTTCTCACAATTCATTAACGTAAAGGCTGCAATAAAATCAAACAAAACCAAATCAATTTTCAACGATTGCGACTAAAGCGTTACAATTTTCCTTCAGTCGCTTTTATTCGCCTTAACGATATTATCGATATATCGAAGCATCGATAACCTTTCGACATCGCCGACATTTATCGATAGTCGCACCGCTAATTCAAGATAAACGTTCTTTATAACTGTTTCAATAGCCGAAATCGATAACCTAACTGTTTTCAACCCCCGCTAAAAATTGCTGATTTAAGGGGACCATTTATCACTTGTCAAAGACAGCAAAGATATGACACTGAAAAACAACAGATACATCGTTAAGATTGAACGTTTAATTTCGACTGCAGGTGACTTTCCTGAGCAGAAGGATTGTTTCATCGCCTCGAACCCTGACATTTTGAAAAAGAAGGAACTGAATGAGAACGGGAACGATTGTCAGTAAATCTTTCTTTTACGCGTTCGAAGCGAACCTATTCAATTGAAAACACAAAGGAAACTGATTTCTATTTACCGAATATGAACGACAAACATATCAAACAATAAACGTTATTATAAAGTACGCGATTGTAGAATTATCGTGAATCGATGAATTAGCAAAATTGCTTCCAATGAATTTTCAACCGAATATATCGGACGTTATTACTACGCCGTCGATGTTTATGCATTTATAACGCGCTAAAATTCGTATATCAAAAAGATATGAATTATATAACACGTCTTTGAAAATCAAGCGAGTTTATACGAGTCTATGAAATGTGCAAATTGTCACAAAAAGAAAATATATGTCATGTTGTTATTTTCGTCCCGAAAAAGTAACAAATAGTTACCGAAGTAATTGTTAATAGTTTTATTTTTGACCAAAACTTTTGTTATGAACAAATTAATTTTTACAAACTTTATGGTCAGGTTTTGTATGTTTAACGGTAAAACTAACCTTTAATAAATCTTGTATTTGTAATAGTTTCTCAGATAGCCTATTACAGGTAAAACTTTGGGAAGTCGTATCAGCTCCTGTAAGATAATGACACCAGTTGACCAGTTAAGAGAAATTTTTCAAGTGAATAATAGTAAGTTGGTCCGTCATTATAGCGAAATTCTATGCCTCAGGACATTTTTTAAGCCTTCTGGATTATGTAACAAAATCACTTTTTAAAGAAAGTTAATTTCAAGAGATATACAGAATTATAGTTACTTTGTTGTTACTTTCTTTCTCTAACAAGGTACGGTCACCTTCAGCTCTTAACGAACTATCCAATATTTTTTCTTTCATTTGGATAAAGCATGCAATTCTGCGTAATAAAGTGTTAGAAGAGATAGGGTTTAAAATTAATAGTCACTGAGATAATTTCAAATTAATAATCTTGTACTAGATTCATTGAATGTGACTGTAACGTAGCTTATTTTTCTTGTTTTTGCTCAAGTGTTTAAGATCACATGCACCCTGTAGGTTATTAGCGACCACAGTTGGGTTGTCTAGTGAGATTGATCGTATTCAAAGCAAATGATATAAATGAATACCTTTCACAAAATTTAGAACTTTTCTGCATGAGTCTATTTCTTGTAAAATAGTCATTAAAGTTGAAATGTCATCTTGTATTCTCTTCACACTATATTCTGGACAAATTACCAAAATGTGTCCAATAGTATTTTGTGTGTTGCAGATATTGGTTCCTCTTTTTGTGATAAGATACAAATGTCACTTTTCTGTTTAGTAGCAATGGTAAATCGGTATCATTTATGTTGTTACGAACTTTATGTAGCTTAAAGTAATGGTATCGGAAGTTGATCAGTTAAGACAAATCTTCCATGTAAAAATGGTAACCGCTTGCTCTGTCATTAAATAGAGAGTCGATGCTTGGAGGCATTTTATAACCTACTAGATTATGTAACAAGACCACTTTTTAAGAAAAGTTAAGGTACATAAATTTGAAAAGTATATTTAAAAATTCGGTAAATGCTTCAGAAATTGACCACTCCTAAAAATTAAAGAACTAGTAATCGACCGTCTGTTCGTTAATAACTGATCACTTATACTAGAAGAAATATACAGGTAACCCTCCTACAACACGGCATCTTATAACACGGTTTCGCTATAACACGATTCATAAATTGCGGGAACCCTCTTACAGCACGGCATCCTATAACACGGTTTCGCTCTGACACGATAAGAAAATTGCAAAAACCTTTGTACAACACTGTATTTCTACAGCCGCGGCGACGCTTGCCGTCTTAAAGATACAGTGTTGCAGAAAGTATTTCTTTTCATCTTCGTGGCCTGAAGATAAAAGTGTCTCACGCTGCTGATCGGCAGTCTGCGTCGAGCTACGGTGTGTTAAAAAATAATTATTTCGTCTTTAAGACATTAAGTTTCAGTCCCAAGCCATGTCCGATAAAGATAAAAAACGACGTTTAAGAGGAAATTTATTTCTTTAGAAGTAAAGATACAAATCTTGGATCGTCTTTTGAAAAGAGAAATTAGTACAAATTTATGTAGAATTAAAAAAAATATTTGTTTTTAATAAGTTTTCGGAACGTAACCGCCCTTTTTGCACTGGCTCTGGGTCTCATACAACACGGTTTCACGCAACACGGCATTTTCTAGGAACCTATCTACCGTGCTATAGGAGGGTTACCTGTATTTCATTCGCGAAATGTTCACAACCTATGAATATTTTTACCCGAACCGTATAGCTATTCTTAACAGAAACATTAAGGAAATAGAAATATAACGGCATATTACTTACATTAATGAATTTACATGTTCGTTATTAATAAGCATATTTTACTTCACATATAATTGTTTTAAAATTTAACTGGCAGAAATTAACTTCGAACCTTCATGACTTTAAAAATTGACAAATCTGGAGACGGTTACTTTACAAACCTCTAAAATGTATGAAAGAGTCAAAGCAATCTGAGGTGGACACATGAAATATTTTGCTTGCCGGTTGTATGTAAGTCATTAGGTTGTCAAACTATTGGTATGCAGACCTCCTTCAGAATGGCTGCTAGGTGATATATCGAAATTCATGGCACGAACAATCCACCGCAATCGTCATGCGTATAAACGCTTATACAAATCTAATGGAATGACACCGATGTCCCAAGCGATGTCAGTTGCGTGTTATATGAATTATAAAATATCATCAACATGTGCTGACATACACAACATGCGTTGTGTTGCATTGAAAATAATTTGCAAACAAGTTTCTATCTATTGACCCTACCGAGTTTTAAGCAAAAAATTTCTTATCTTCATTTCTTAATACTGTAAAAGTCAAATGACAGCTTTTGGATTTTTATATATCGAATTAACGATCACGCTTCATCAGAATAACATGGCACTGGGACGTTCAAGACCCCAGCCACTAAAACTGTTTCTTACAAAGAAGCGATTCATTATTTTAACTTGAAAAAAATTACAAATAATCTTTGCAAGTGGTTTTAACATATTTTACAGCTGATTCAGTACATTTGAACGTTTAATATGAAAAAAATTCAGAAACGTGAAAAAATTGGAAAAATGACGGTTTCGCATAAAAATTCAAAATTTTGTTCGATTTTAAAGAGCTAAAATTGTAGTTGAACTCTCTTGAGATGTAACAATATGAGGAATAAAGTAGTCAAAATACCGGTATTTCAAAAAAGGTACTTATTTAGATCTTTAGGATATAAAGTGGCTAAAATTGAAGCTAAATTAGCTGAGGTCGTTTCATAGCTCAGTGTAACCATTAAGGGTTAATACGCTTTCACGAAAACGTGTATGTACTGACTTTTATCGGATTTGCAAAAAATAATTATACATACGGAGTGTCTCATTTAAGGAATGATTATACGTATAGGTATATAGTTACGTATGGTATTGAGGTATACTTTCGTTTATCCACTTCCGCTGTAAGAAATGAAGTGAACGGAACTGTTAATTTCTTTATACTTTCAGCTTCTATTTTTGTTATTTCAACTTCAATCGAATTAATACATTCCTCGGATTTTCTTCATAATAAGTTCTTTATAGCAGATCTTGTGAGACGCGAGAAAGTTATTTGTTACGAAATACTGAATTGGATAAAATGAACATTAATTACGGGTCTATACAAAATGCAATGTTTTGTTTGTACAAAATGCGGTATAACATTCTGTACCGCATTGTACGAAGTTCTAGGAGAATACGTGTATTGCTGTGACGATTTCACTCAGTATTTTGAACAGTAATTTAATAGTTTAGGAATTTTGGAATCTTAAATGTCTAATACTTGGGAAGTTGAACATTCAGGAATTTAAGGAACTGAATATTTGAGAACTTGAAAATTTACAGATGTGAGAATTTCTGAACTTTTTGAAACTGATTATTTCGGAATTTGAGAAGTTTGAAATTTAACAATATAGAAATTGTAAAAACTGAATATTTGGGAATATCAAAATTAAAACTTCAGTCATTTCAGGAATTAAATATTTGGAAAATTTGAGAATGGAGAATTTAAATTTAAAAAAATTTAATACTTTGGAATTGTAAGTTCCAAATTTCGGAATTGAACATTTTCTGAAATTGAATATTTGTCAATTTAAAAGTTTTGAAAATTCTGAAGTATGAACTTTTGAAAATCTTAGGATTTAGAATGCTGTATTTTATTAATTTGACAATTTAGGAATTTGGTAATTGAAAATTTGAGGGTTTAAGAACTTGAAAATTTACGAATTTGAAGAATTTATTGATTTGACATACTGAAAATGTGAAAGTATAGAAATATTACAATTTGAAAGTTCAGCAATTTATAATTTACAAATTCTAAAATAGAATGATTTAAACTAGTTCTCAAATTTTCCTATTCCAACTTACAAATACTTTTTAGAATTCTAAAGTTATCTTCTCAAGTACTCCAATAAAAGAACTTTCCCTATTATTAATACTGTGACATCCTGTATTTTTAAAATAGAATACCCTGCATATTTAATAGATAAATAAATAATATTTTTGTACATTTAATATCTATTTAAGTACTCCAATATAAGAAACTTTTAATACTGTAACAATACTGTGACACTCCGTATTTTTCAAATAAAAAATATCTTACATATTAGATAGATAAATAATATTTTTATACATTTAATCCAATTTTGCCAAGGCCGAAATGAAATTGTACGATTATATTCTACCATTGCATTAGTATAGCTACCACATTGCTTGCGAAAATTCCAATTGTAGGAACTAGGACCAACAGTATACATACATGTACATACAAATGTCCAATTTGCAATTTGCAAAGTTAGGTACAAGGTGACTTTGTAGCTACACTGTGCTTGAGAGCAAATGGACCCTGCTGAAATTTGAAATTACTTGCACCAACAGAGGCGTACAACTTGACGTATCAGGTTTTATAATGGACGGAACATTAAAGTTTATTCTGCTTATTAAACTCGTACATTTTCATCAATGAAACCTAATGAAACAGATTAATTATTGATACCAATTATTAATTATTAATAATAACTTACTATATTAACTTGCTATTAGTTAAGTAGTATTTTTATTTCTAATAAATCTTACCAAATATTTTCACAATATTTTGTTATAGTAACTTGCTCACTTCTACATTTATAAATTTATCAACATGAAAATTTGAGTAGTTGAAAATTTTATAAAATTTAGGACCAGAAATATTTCGAAATTTCGTGCATAAATTGAGTATTTAAAAATACTCAAATACAAATTTTTAATTGTGCAATTGATTGTCTACCATCCCCTTCAATATTGATATTTTCTTAATATACCTCGATAACTAATAACTTTTCTCTTATTGTACCCCAACATTTTTCTCCGCAGAATGACAAAAGGAATCCAATATTGTACAAAGAACTGTGGCTTTCTATTTAATACAACAATGCAATTGTTGAATGCACGCGCACCACTGCACTTCTAAAAAACTTGGGGCCACGAATATAGTGCTGTTTGAACCATTCATCCTTTTTTTTGACATTTTCCTGTATCGGTACTGGTAACAAAATTATGACCTGATACGGTTGCATGAACCACCGTGTATAATAGCAGACATAAAATTCAAGATTTACGACATGATTAAGGAGTGTGGTGTAAATAAAAATTAATGATTCCGTCTTTTATCGTGGACTGTAATGACACGCATATCAAATGAGGAACACGAAGGTATGTCAATATTTCACGTATTACCGGATTTTCAAGTTACCGAAGATTACTGCGTAAAAACATTTCAAATTATGCTCGAGCGGTTTATGAATAAAAGAACGTAATTACGTTCGTGGTAAACACTAGAACACGTGCATAAGAAAGATCCGAACAAATGTGTGATGTACGTAAAGAAACATGAAGCAAGAACGTTTCTTACCACAGCATGTGGGGTGGACGTAAACCACCCTGTAGAGCTGGCCATTTGACGCGGGTCGTGCAAATATAATAAGAACTCTAAGAAAACCATTTTGCAATGGTTTGAAAGCATAAGACAATTTATGAAGACATTGTTTATTTAACCCGAAAAATGATTTAAATTTTATTTCAAAATTGCGTATGACAAATATGTATCAAATTGAAATAAACGGGGTTACAACAAGTAACCTGAAAGCTATCATTTTAACAGGTTTATGTGTTTTAGAGTCAAAAAATTTGTTATAGTTCAATAATTTGCCGATACAAATACAATTATTGCTTTTGCCATGGAATTTTTTTGTAATAATTAAAAATTATGAGAAATAATTTTGAACAAAATTGCTTCTAACGATACACGAGATAGTATTCCTTTTTTTAAATTTATAGTACTGTCATTTGCTTTATACTTATAAAAGGTTTTATATTCAAAAAATATTTTATGATGCTTTGGATGATAACTAATGACTTTTGACTAATTATAAAATTGTTAATTTACGTAAATATAAAGTACGCGAAGTATGTTAATTATTATAGAACATACAACTATTCGATAAAACACGACAAAGGCAACTGTTCATTGTTAAAATTGCACACGTCCCAGAAGCGCTTCTTTATTTTGGTAACATGCTGCCAAAAGACATACGAACAAAAACTTTACGGTTCTATCGGATTTTCTGCAAAAGGGAAGAGAAATTTGATTACCCCACACAGCAACGACGAAAAAACAAGAGATAAAATCGAACGTACAGAACCGTGCGGTGTGAACAAACAACCTTTTGTTTTGTTAGGGCGTTCGGATCGTTGAATATACAGGGTGGATCATATATCTTGGTGCAAATGGAGCGTGAGAGATTCTGTGGCCCAAAGTAAGCCAAAATGGCAGAGTAATTTTCTTGCTATATAAAACTTCATATACAGAACAGAAGAAAAATGAAATGGAAGCTCAAAAGGCCAATATAAATAATGTTTCTCTAAACTCTAACTACCTTTATAAAAAAAATAGTAATTTATCGTGAAATAATTGTCGAAATTTCAATGTCGATTTGAATCTATTAATTAAACCCGGGAAGATTGAAGGTGAAATTTGAATACAATGAAGGGTTAAAAACAAATTTTTGTTTTAGGAGAAATGTGAGAACTGAGAGGGAAAGAACCTATTACTAGTCAATGTTTTCAGATTTTTAAGAACTTGATAAATTAGGAATAGGTTAAGAATTTGGGGTCTTTGGGGTTTAGTGATCTGGGGATATGAGAATGGAGAACTATTGCTATTTTCCAAGTTTATTAATTTTCAATTCTCAAATTCTTAATTTCTTAAATTTCTAATCCTCAAATTCCGAAATTCCTAAATTTCCAAATTCTGAAATCTCCAACTCTCCAATTAACCAAATTACAAAATAATAAAATTGCTTAACTCCCAAATTCATAAATTTCAAAACTTGAAGTTTAGCAAAGTTTCAAATTAATAAATTCTACAGTTTTCAAATTCCCCAATCCTTAAATCCTCAAATGGTTAAGTCTTCAAATCTTCAAAACCACAAATCACCAAATGTTCAAATTCTCAAATCACCAAATATACAAATTCTAAAATCTACAAATCTTCACACTCCTAAATTTAAAAACTCCCAAATTCCTAAATATCAAAGTCTTGAAATCCGCATAAAACGAAATTCCTACATCCTCCAAATTACGAAATACTACATTTCACAAATCCCTAAATAATCAAATTAACAAATTCAAAAATTGTTTTATTCTCAACTTTCAAAATATCAAAAATTTCCAAATTTTCACTATTTAACGTTTCAAATTCCCAGTGTTGAAACATTTCCAATCTCAAAATTAAAAAATTTCCATACCTGTTATTCGACAAATTTCAATATTCCTGAACTCCACTCTCGAAAAAAATTTGTTCCGTCTGCTCTGGTACCAATCTAGAATTCGATCGATTTTTAAATACATTTTTCCAGTTACCGAAGCTTCTCGTAACAAAATTGTCTAAAAACCGAGGCTTCGTGTAACCAAATTTTCAAAAAACCGAAATTTCGAGTAACAAAATACGTAGTTTGGAAACTGCAGCTTCGTACTTTCTCGTTTAGACATATTTTTATTTATTTACTTATTTATTATATACGAAAAGACTACTTTTTGTGCAGAATTAATAGTCTAACTCAGCTATAAATACATTAACCTATAATCCGTCATAAATACCCTAATTAAAAACCTAAATTTTCCAGTAAGTGAATCGAAATGATACAGCAATCGATTATTAAAAACAATTGCTATTGTACTTAATTACTAAACAATTGTTTTTTTAATAAATGAACTTAAATTTTTTCAACTTATTTAAAAGTTATGACAATAGTTATTTATCATTGCAATATCATTATCCCTTAACGGCCACATTGAGGTATGGAACGACCCTAACTTTAGCTTCAATTTTAGCCACTTTATATCCTGAAAATCTGAAAAGTACCTTTTTTAAAACCCCAGTATTTTGACTGCTTTATTTCTCATACTGTTGTATCTTAAGAGTGTTCAACTACAATTTTAGCTCCTTATATTAAAGTCGAACAAAATTTGGAATTTTTCTGTGAAACCGTAATTTTTCCAATTTATTCACGTTTCTGAATTTTTTCCATATTCAACGTTTAAATTTACTGAAACCAACTGTGAAATATGTTAAAACCACTTGCAAAGATTATTTATAATTTGTTTTCAAGTTAAAATAATAAGTAGCTTCTTTGTAAGAAACAGTCTTAGTGGCTGGGCTCTTGAACGTCCCAATGTGCCATACTATGTTATTCTGGTGAAGTGTAGCCGTTAAGGGTTAATAATCATCAATAATTATTTTTTATAATATTATTTAGTATTGCATTTGAAAATTTATTCACTCAAAAATTTGGGGAACATTTAATAATTAATGTCTTACCCAAAAATCTTCATATACTAACAGAAAATTTTCAAATGATAATATTATGTCCAGAAATAGTATCATTTAAAATAACGAAATTTCATTGATAAATCATGATATCTCGTGTAAAAATTACGAAACCTCTTCTCAGGTATAATGTTGCTTTTCTATAATTCTTAGACGACACTACAAAAGAAAGGTAGCATTGTTCATGAGAGCAAACTAGCTAAAAATGAAGTAAGTTTCTAATTCGAGGGTTTAGAGTGAGACAACGTTAACTCCAGAAACATAACTTTATAGAAAAGCTATGTCAGTGTTCCTTGACTCTCAATAAATTTCACAAAATCAAAATCTCCAAAAAACTTTAAATCTATTCATCTTTTCATAATAACATGTTTATAGTCGAAAGTGAATTTTTGGAGATAACGTTGTCTGACTCTGAACCCTCGCATGTTCACTGTTATAGAAGATACAAGAAAATATAAGACAAGAGCACAAGAAATCGTGGGTTGAATCGGATAATATTGAATTTCGAGCCATAATGTTTTCTGTCACTTCGTATTCAAGCCATTCGATATAGCCAATTCCACCCTTCGATTTTCCAGCCTTGGGGGTTAGATCGTGGCTCGCCTACAAACAGGATTAGACTAGATTAGACGAGTGAACGGACGTCCTGGAGAATCAACCAATTGATTCGAATTCAGAATCTCGAATTCACGTCAGTTCGTGCACCCTAGTTGTACCTAGCTATCCAAGTACCGGTATCGAGCTCCCCAATGCATCACAAGCTACCTACCTAGATTTCCAAAGGCGGTTCGTGTTAGTTGACTAATGGAGACGGATACTAGCATCTTCTATTCACGTAACTGTCTCATACTTGTCGGTACCTATTAGCATATATCCCAGTACCTTCAGGGACATACGTATGGATAAGCGTAACAAGCTACCTTGTAAATTAACCCTCATACGTTTCGCAGAAGTAGGTACGTAGAATATCTTCGAATGAATATTTCAACCATATGCGTTGCATCTACGCTCGAATTAATTTTACAGAATAAGCAATTCTATACAGGAAGAAATAATGTAGGGAATTTAATATGTTTGGCAATCGCTTAGAGCAAATGTAACACACGTTAAAGTTTAATTAACGATATAGAGAAAAAATGCAATTTAATATAATATAAAATATTGTATGAAACTCACATGTTGCATCCATATGCGAACAATATGAGAACATAATATAATTAAGAATTAATGTAGATCCTGCAATTCAGAAATAAATAAAATCCTGTAATTATAATTAATTACAATTACTCTAAAATTAATTATAAGTAATATTCTGCAATTACAACTAATTTAATATGAATTACATTTAATACTCTGCAATTACAATTAATTGAACGATTTTCTTTTAATGAAGACTGGGCAACAGATTGTAAAGAATATACTATATATTTAACGTTTAATAATTATTGTTCCAGTTGTTGTTAATTCAATGTCTGCACTTTTGTTACAGGTAAAATTTAGAACACTATAAAGTACGTGACGAAACCCTATATCATATAAATAATAATAATCAATAACTTTTTTATTTAGAATTATAATTTTTAATTACATCATTTTTCACATGAAAAGTCGAGTTCAATTTTCAACTTGAACTTCTCAAATTATATCTGATTTTAAGCTTGTTTAAATTATTGTAATATAAGCAATTTTTAATTAGAGATCTTTTTAAATTAATGATTAACTTTTAACTATTAATTAACGCTTTTAATCGTGAAAATAATTAAACCTTTTATTCAGTCGGTTTTAATCAAAAATTAAATTTTATTTTTAGTCTGTATCTTGTACGTAATTTTAATCTTTATGAAGAATTGCTTCGTGGTAATTTCTTAGTAACAACGGTGCCACGCGATCCATTATAATGTATTTAAAAAGTCATAAATCCATCCAAGATCTCATGTTCTGGGTTACCCACTTGCATATGCTTGCAATTGTAAGAAAGCAATATATTTCAGGCTTTAAATAAGTAATGGGTAATATTTCATAATTACAGTAAAAAGAATTTCAAACTACATTAAAAAAAACATGCACGAAACAGTATAGCAAAGTTACATAATTCAATGACAATGTTTTAGTACAGGCTGCAATAATGCAGGAGATTAAAATAATATTAGATACGTAAGAGAACATTTGTTATGAGATATTAATGGAAATTTAATAACTTAATATAGTTCACAGAGTTATGAAACTAATGTATTAAATTAATAGACGTTTAACTATTACATTAGCACGATTACGTAGAGCTCAGGTTGTATTTCGAAATTTAGGAAATTTTGATATTATAAACTTTAAATCTGGAAATGTGGTATTTGAGAATTTACGAATTATACATTTTTTAACATTTAGAAATTTAAAAATTTATAAAATTGAAAATGTGGAATTTGTTACCTTCAGAAACCTGAGAATTTAACAATTTTTGAATAATGATTACTTATAATAAATTTAGAGGTTAGAAAATATAAGAAATTATGTATTTAGGAATTTAAAAATTGAAACTTTTGACAAGTAAAAATTTGAAAGTTTATAAAATTGAAAATGTGGAATTTTTGACTTTCAGAAACCTGAGAATGTCACAATTTTTAAATAATGGATACTTATAATAAATTTAGAGGTTGGAAAATATATAACAAATATATAACAAATTATGTGTTTAAGAATTGAAACTTTTGCAATTACAAATTTGGAAGTGTATAAAATTGAAAATATGGAAATTTTGGATTTTCAAAAACATGATCAAAAATTTGACCAGTTTTAAATTTTGTTATTTAAGATTTTGGAGGTTTAAAATTTTGTGGACTTAGATTTTTAAGAGTTTGAATATTTGAAACTATAGAAACACAGGAATTTTGTGAATTAGAAATTTGAGAACTTAAGAATTTGAAAATTTGATAATTTGAAAACTGGAAAATATGAGAATTTAAGAATTTTAAGATTTGAAAACTTGAAAATATGAGAATTTAAAAAATGTGGAAATTATGAAATTTAGAAACTTAGAAATTTTGAAATATAGATGTTACAAATAAAAACTTTTAAAAGAGGTGGAAATCTTCAGTAACTTGAAGATTCCCGAATTATTAAAATCCACAAATTTACACATGCGATAGGGACTGCTTGTTTTTCACTAAAATATTTGCATATCTCTCTGCATGTTATTTATACAAAAATTCAGTTTTATCAAAAATATTACGTTCATCGAAAGATATATTTGTGTGGCATGCACGAATGCAAACAACGAATAAAATTTGACCATTAATTAAAACCAAATTCGTTTCAGTTAATTTCTTCAGTGACAATATACGCTCTGTGCCGTTGTATTTTCTCTCAAAATATAATTTCAAGCAATTAATTTTTTATTCATATATAATACACTGCACACATTTTACAAAAACAGGATGTAAAATATCTTCAACAAGTTTTATTTCGGCGTCAAAGTTCTTTTCATAATAAAATTTTGCTAGATCAAAGACTCCTCGACTCTGAACAGCGTAATTCTTGCGTAAAAGAGTTTCGTTACGCTAACCGACTCTCGATTATGAAATATACAATAGAGTTCATGCAGTTGCCATAACCTTTTACCTGCCGTTGATTCTACTACGAATAATGGATGCCTATAGAACAGGATTACAAAGGCAGCTCTGATAATTACAGTATTTTCAATGCCGAGTATACAATAGATAAAGTGCAACGAAAGCTAAATTACAAATATGTACGCTTAACACTTTGATGCACATTTTGTGGAATCTATGATTTTTACAATATTTCGTTTCTTCTATACAGGGTGTCCGTTTTATACCACCAAACTTGTTTTCACATATTATATTCGTAAAAGTAAAATAAGAATATTATATCAACATAGGGCTTCAAACACTTTATAATAAAAGTTATAACAAGAACAAATGATGACATACTGCTTTGTTGTTCAATGCATACAGGGTGTTTCAGTTTTGTTCGCATAACTTTACTAGCATGTTCTACAAAGAAAAATAAGAAGAAATATTTATATAAACATAGACTCTTGAATGAATTATTAAAAGTTATTTAAAAAATTATGAAAGTTGACAATTATTCGTATATAGTATCAAAGGAGGAAATCAGTCAATATCATTTCGCACAATTTTTTTTTTTTTGAGATAATATTTAAAAACATAATGTTGATATAACAGTTTTTTATCATTTTTATTCATAGAACATGTTGGTAAAGTTGTACGTATAAAAATGGTCACAATGCATATGGCATCAAAAAATAAAGCAGTACAAAGTCATTTTGCACTTTCGTTATAACTTTTTAATAAGCGGTTTAAAACCTTGTTATAATTCTTTAGTAAATTGTTTAAATCCGTGTCATAATTTTTTAATAAGTTGTTTAAAACCCTGTGTTAATATATCTTTCTCTTATTTCTGCATATGGAATATGTTGCTACAGTTTGTAAGCAAAAAACTGGGACTCCTAATATGTAATAGGAAATCATTAACATGTTAATTAAGAAGGAACGAACGCAGTTATGTAACACAACACGTCATATTTTCTAATTATACAGAACAGGATCATTTTATTTTCCTTTCGCTAATTGGAATTTTCTGTTATCTTCTTTTTGCTTTCCGATTATTTGATTGTTCGATATTTTAACGTATGCCGCAAAATTGCTAATTTCTAAACAGTGATTAGCAAATTGAGATGATTTGCATATTCGTTGCACATCAAACGTGTACAAACAGTGAAAATTATTGTAATACGTACGAATAAATAAAATACATTGTTGAGAATTTAAAAAATAATTTCAACTTTTTTCTTTACTAAATTGTCATTTTCATTTTTTTAATAATTTTATAGAATTCAATGGTATGGAACATACATCATGGCAAAATGTAAGTCTGAAAACCCTCGTCACAGTAAAATTGATGTTCTCAGACAAATTATTTAACTTGTCGATTAAACAAATTATTTAACTTGCCAATTCAATAAATAATTTCTAAGATAGGAATTCATAAATACTCGCAGACTATACAGAGTGTCCATTTTATACCATCAAATTTTGATAAGAATACGTCCAGCTCGGAAAATTCAAATGGTAGTAATATAAAATTGTATATTTTATAAACAAAGTTATAATTTCAATATTTTATCTCTCCTCGACTTCCCGTCCCAAGTTCCCAAATGGATGAAATGCACCAATTCACCAGACACACATAGTACAAAACGTGATTAAAACAAAACTGCTGACATCGAGGTTAAAAAGTAATCATTTAAGCACAGAATAATCTATCAATAAATTTTATTGTTAATTTACATTTACAATTTCCATTTTTAAGACGGATTTATATGATTATTATATGTAATGATTATATCATTATTGCACATATGTATAGTTTATATCATTATTATATTTATATTATTTTTTTCAAAATAATATATGTATTTTAATAATCTGAAATCATCCTCAGTATCATACCATCAATTATAGAAATGAATGGAGTTCTAACAAAAATCTGGTGATTTATTACTGCATACGGCACACTGGAATATCTATAAAGAAAAAGATTAATCGGATCCATTTGAATCCATGAAAAAATGTGTTCAAATTAAATCCAAGGGGATAAACTTCTTGAAGAAAAGTTCTTTTCACGAGTTCAGTATGCGAAAAGCGATTCGAAGCAGTTTTCTTAGGTTATCACCCAAAGGATCCTAAGCTGTCTTCTGCAGTGGTAGCAAAATATGTCCATAAGTCAAAGCAGTCTGTGCAAAATGGTTTGAAGGATTCACGAATACATAGACCGTTGGTGACCCGTTAGGCATATAGGCAGAGGCTAAAATGATGATATAACATTTTCCTTTATTTCTAATAAATTTATTTATCACAGAAAATGGGGATTCTCTTCCAAATACACAAGGTATATATGACGTAATAAATTAAAAGATCCAGTAGCTGAAAACCTATGCAAATAATTCGTTAATTCAGCAATTGATGTTTTAAATTATAAATTATATAGTTATATCTCGATATAACTATAAAATAAATCGGCGACAATGCATATTTCAGAAACAAAAACTGTGACGTTTGGGTTTCAGTTAAAAGTTCGTTGTTGAATGCATAAGTAATCCTTGTTTAAAATAATTAATATCAATTACATTTATGTTCGTATCGACAATCTTAAATATTTCCTTTATTGTTGATGGACAAAAGATGTTACAAGAAGGTGACATGATTTGAAGGAGGGTAATATATTTCAAACTCATACACTAACTCTAGATGCAAAAGAGAATTCTGTTGAGAAACATTGAATATTGAGTTCAAACAATAGTAAAAACAATAGATACATTGCATACTGAACGCCGGATTTTTCTGCGAGCGTTCACTATCGCAATTTCATTTCGTGTGTGCATTTCGTAAAGTAACTTCCATCCGAGTCAATTTATTAACAATAAAATTTCTTTAAAAATCAAATAAAAATTTCATTGAATTACAATAACCCATTTCCAATAGAGGGCATTAAAAATGAGACACCCTGTACAATTTACCCTAGAATAAATGTTTACAGTAAAGGATACTTGTTTATTATAGACACCCTGTATATCGCAGACTGTGTTTCTGTATTTCTGTGATACTATCTTTTTGCATAGTACATGTTTTCTATCTTCCAATGCAATAAGTTTATTGTAGAAAATTCTGTTTGAGTAAAAAACGATAAACCTCAAGTGTTTCGACAGAAAATTTCACGGACAATTTACCGAGCAGTAAAATCAAAAGCACGATACGTTTTCGTAGGTATCTGTTCCACGTTGGCACTGGACGAAATTCTTCAGCGATCTCGCTCAATAAGACACGTCCCAGAATGTATATCGGACAAGGGATTTCATTGAAACGAAGACCGTTCGGGTACTACGTATCGCTTACCGTAAATTTCTTTTGCAATTCCATCGAGCACGAAGGCAGAATGCAATAAGATCCCGACCCAGCTTTCGCTATGTACACGTTGCTTCTATCGCTCTTTACTGATCTCACGATTCGTGAAATCACTAAACCGCTAGAGGTCCTTCCATATTTCTTGTTCCTTTATGAAAACGCTGCCGAACAAAGAAGATGGCCCGAAAGTGAAATACCATCGATGAAACGAATTATAGTGGGTGGTCAAATTATTATACCTGATAGATTTCTTCCTAAGAATATGCGACAGATGGCGATTTTAGTTAAATTATGTTATTAATAATTGATATAAGCTAAATATCAAGCGATTAAGGAAGTTGTTAAGATAATCGCAATTATTACTATAATGAAAAACTTGTGTAATGCAAGGCTTGAATTTTTAATAGAAATTAATTCAGAAAATTCTTCAGAAAACAGAAGTATTCTCGATGATTAACAACTGCGGTATTCATCTTCTTTGACCCTTAGTCACACTTCATCGAAATAGCATACTTGGCACACTAGAACCATTAAGACCCCAGCCACGAAAAATGTTTCTTGCAAACTACTCATTATTTTAACATGGAAAAAGTTATAATTGGTTTTAACATATTTCACAGCTGATTCAGTAAATTTAAACGTCGAATATGAAAAAAATTCAGAAACGTGAAAAAATTGGAAAAATGTTGGTTTCACAAAAAAATTCCAAATTTTGTTCGATTTTAATATAAAGAGCTAAAAATGTAGTTGAACACTCTTTAGATACAACAGTATGAGGAATAAAATACTGAAAATATCGGTGTTTCAATAAAGGTACCTATTCAGATTTTTTGGGTATAAAGTGTTTAAAATTGAAGCTATTTAGCTACCCAACCAATTTTGGTTGGGGTAGTTAACTCCACTGTGACCGTTAAGGGTTAAACAAAATCTGAACCCTTTGCCGGTCATAGTTTTTAACGCTTGCAAATTACAAATTTTCGAAAAGAAGGACTTCACACGGCTTACAATAATTTTAAACGTGTTGAAGTGTTAAGCTAATTTTAAAACGTGTTGAAGAATTAATCTTTCAATGTGTAATACAATGGACGTAATAGGCATGTATTTAAACAAACAAGCAGTAGTCTAATTCATATGGATTTATTGTATATATACGGTGTATACTCTATAACAGGACGCTATTTAAAATTTTCATTCAATGAAAGATCCGTGTCAAGGAAACCGGTTTATATACTAACACTGTAAATTCAAGATACATGATACATTGCGCAAGAAACTAGTACAAAGCAGGTAAATGGCTAAGTTACTAACACCGTGATTCATCACTAGGCTATGTTAACGCGTCAGTGTACGTTCTTTCAATTTTGAGGCAAAAGATTTTATCGGTGACGTATGCATACGGGATGTTCATGCTAACATTGTTTTCAATGTTTCAGCTATTTGATCAATGTTGGGTCGACAACATACATGTGGAAATTAGGTAATAAGTGGATAGGAGCATTTGAAATATTAGGGATTTGTAAATTTGGGAATTGGAGAATTTAGAAATTTGTAGGATTGTCGATTGGAGACTTGGAGCAATGACATTTTGCAAGCTTAGAAATTTTTAAATCTGTAACATTAAAAATTTAGGAATATTGAGATTTAAAAATTTGGTAAATTTAGAAAATCAGTGATTTAAAAATTAGAAATTTAGAAATGTTAGAATTTTGGAATTTGACGGTTTAGAAATGTATGGATTTGAAAATTTCCAAATTTCCAAATTTCTAAACTCCTAATTTCTTAAAGTTTCAAATTTCGTATGATCACCAAATCACTAACTTGTAGTTACCAAAACTGCAAACTTCCAGATTCGAAATTGTCACATATCTAAATTCCTAAACAACCAAATTCGAAATTTCCAAATCTCCAAATCTCCAAATCTCCAAATCTCCAAATTTCTAAATCTCCAAATCTTCAAATTTCCAAATCTCCAAATCTCCAAATCTCCAAATCTCCAAATTTCTAAATCTCCAAATCTTCAAATTTCCAAATCTCCAAATTTCCAAATCTCCAAATTTCCAAATCTCCAAATCTCCAAATCTCCAAATCTCCAAATTTCCAAATCTCCAATTCTCCAAATTTCCAAATTTCCAAATCTCCAATACTCCAAATCTCCAATACTCCAAATCTCCAAATCTCCAAATTTCCAAATCTCCAAATTTCCAAATTTCCAAATCTCCAATTCCTTAAATCACCAAGTTCAATATTATCAAGTCTCCAAATTCCTGAATCTCCAGAAGTTCAAATCTCCAAATTCAATAATTTGAAACATTTTCAAGTTTCCAAATTTAATAAATTATCGTAATAGTTAAATAAACGAATAATATTTAAGTTGTTCAGTTATTTTTCTTAATTGCTTTGAATCAATTTAATTCGAATTGTTTTTATATTCAAACCCTGATTACAAGATTCTCCTTTTATTACCAACACTCATGGGTCTTATTTCCATAAATATAATAAAAATAATAAAATTCCTTGGAAATGTGGATTTTATTGGAGTAACGCTATTACCCAGAAAAGTATTTTCATTTTTTTATTATTGTCTACCAGCTTCACTTTCAGATGCATCGCAGTTATAATTTTCATTGAAATCATTTTAAACCATATTTTTTTAATAAAATTAACCACGATTCGTAATTAATTTTCAGATAACAGTGAAATTGTTAAGGAGCTTTGTGCACCGATACAAAAACAAGAACCGTGTCGATTTTGTTGAGTATTTATTAGAATGTGAATTAAAACTTACAAGCTGATAATAGAAGTCAACAGTGATACCTAGACTGGCCAACAGATCCTCGCTCATATTAAGGTTATGCCACCAATATTATACAATTTGTCATTTTTCACATTGTGTCAGTATTCCTGAAATTTATTCGAGTTAAATTGTACCGTAATATATTCGACTAAAAATAATTTCAACTTAAAGTGGATTTGTACCAATTTCAAAATAGACATCTTTCCGATACCGTTAATCATCCTTCCATCGTCCAAATATTAAGGACTTTCAATTATTTTCACTATGGATTGCTTACAGATAAAAGTATCATATCAAGTTTTATTTATTGTTATTATTTAAATTTTTTTTTTTTTTTCGAAAATGGATTCGCTCCACTTTCAAAATAAATGGCTCAGTTAAAGTCCTCTCGGCTGACGGTATGATTACGTGTAAATATTTGCGAAAAGCAGTGGATCGTGTTGCAGTAACGACGAGCAGAGACAGTTCTAATTCGTACTTCGATCCGGATCGATCGTACGTTACAGTCGAATTAACAGAAAGCCGCACCGGGACGCAAGGATTACCATTATTTTCGTCCTGTGCAAATCCAGCAAAATTCGTTCTGCCGTACAAATATTCGCTTTCCCGTAACTGCTGAACCATTTGTTCATAAATATTGATACGTTTAAAACCCCCCGACCAAATGAGGCATTTCACGTTTTAATTTCTCCTGTCTCTCTCTCTTTACGCCTATACGGATTCACGGCAATATTGCAAAATCACAGTATGCGACATCGGTATCACGATAATTTGCATTTATTTGCTCCGTATCTAGCTTCCCGAATCGATTGACTATTTATACTGTGAATGATTAAAATACAATTAACTGCCCCAATAGTTTTGCGGAACAATACACTTTAATTCTGTTTAACCGTCCTATGCGTGACACTTTTCATTTTTAAAAATAACACAGTTTAACAAATTTCAACTTTTTTTTCGTCGTTTCGATTTCTGTTCAGTGATTATTGTAGCTTTTCTTGTGCTGATTACGAATCACTTGAATCTGCATCGAATACACTTTTATCTTGCAAACAGATATCGTATTCAAGTCTATAAAATCTTTTGATACAGAGTTTTAGTATCTTATAGTTACCTCACAAAATTGGTTTGAATTTGAAAAATGTGCTTTCTTTCCAAAATTAAATTTCTCAAAACTGTATGTGCTAGAAGGGTTGCAGTTTGGTAATCAGCACAAGAAAAGCTATAATAATCACTAAACAGAAATCGGAACTCTAATTTGCTGTTGGGCAGTGTAATTTGTTCCTCAAATATTAGATATAATTCTAAGAGAAGTAAAATAATAAATGTGGGTTTTTTAATGATAATTCTTATGAATAATGACAATTTTGGGATTTGGAAATTAGAAAATTTTGGGATTTGAGAAGTTGCGAATTTGAGACGACTCTAAATAAAGGAATTTAATGATTTAGATATTAGAAAGAATTAAACATTTTTGTGCTAGGGAAAGATCTTGAAAAATTTAACATTTTTTAAAGAATAACCAGTTCCTTTGCTACGATCTTCTTACTATTTTCAGAAAAGACAAAAAATTGGTATTAACGTCCTATTATATTAGGTAGTCCACATTGCATATTTAAATATCGTATCAGACTCTGTAATCGGATTTGTTTCTATCCCTTGACCATCAACAGAAATGCTGCTGTTATACCATGCTTTCCACGCCATATAACGAAAAACTTTTGGTAAAGAACTAGACCAACGTAAAGCCTGACCAGATTGGTTTACTTTTATGGACACTTCACTTCGAATTCTCTTTGATCGCACAGGTTCTAGTTTCAAAAATCTTTTGCACTTCGTTCGTGGAAAGTAAAATGACTTTTTTTCTATTACTGCACAATCCTATTTTAAATACCATTTACTTCTTTTGTAACGAAATGATTTTTGTTCATCGTTTCTTTCGTAATGGATACATCAAGCTTTCTATGAAACGAAAATCGAAAATACACCTTCCATTGAGTTTCTTTCAATACCAAAACTTGTTTCGTGAATTATGTGCGAATTCTGTAAGAGCAAAATTGAAACGAAGAAAATTATGGTTTTCATGGAAGAGTAAAATACTTTAACATATTGTTTCGAAATTTTTATATTAACAATGAATAATATATGATAATGAACAATATGATTGTATTCAGTATTTAAAACTGTCCTTACAATATAGATCGATGTTAACATAAAATAAATTTGTGATATTAACAAAAACGATAGAGATAAGAATAAATAAATAAAGAATAAAACAATTATGTACAGCTAAATAAAAGAAATAGTAATACTATCTCGTGTATCGTTAGAAGCAATTTTGTTCAAAATTATTCCACATGATTTTTAATTATTACAAAAAAATTCCATTGAAAAAGCAATAATTGTATTTGTATCGGCAAATTATTGAACTATAACAAATTTTTTAACTCT
Source organism: Megachile willughbiella (assembly GCA_945859595.2). NCBI lineage: Eukaryota > Metazoa > Arthropoda > Insecta > Hymenoptera > Megachilidae > Megachile > Megachile willughbiella. The sequence continues at coordinate 13,514,202 of OX243800.1, forward strand.
AAAACACATAAACCTGGTAAAATGATATCTTTCAGGTTACTTGTTGTAACCCCGTTTATTTCAATTTGATACATATTTGTCATACGCAATTTTTAAATAAAAGTTTAATCATTTTTCGTGTAAAACAAACAATGTCTTCATAAATTGTCTTATGCTTTCAAACCATTGCAAAATGGTTTTCTTAGAGTTCTTATTATATTTGCACGACCCGCGTCAAATGGCCAGCTCTACAGGGTGGTTTACGTCCACCCCACATGCTGTGGTCAGAAACGTTCTTGCTTCATGTTTCTTTACGTATATCACACATTTGTTCGGATCTTTCTTATGCACGTGTTCTAGTGTTTACCACGAACGTAATTACGTTCTTTTATTCATAAACCGCTCGAGCATAATTTGAAGTGTTTTTACGCAGTAATCTTCGGTAACTTGAAAATCCGGTAATACGTGAAATATTGACATACCTTCGTGTTCCTCATTTGATATGCGTGTTATTACAGTCCACGATGAAAGACGGAATCATTCATTCTTATTTACACCACACTTCTTAATCATGTCGAAAATCTTGAATTTTATGTCCGCAATTATACAGGGTGGTTCATGCAGCCGTATCAGGTTATAATTTTGTTACCAGTGCCGATACAGAAAAATGTCAAAAGAGAAGGATGAATGGTTCAAACAGCACTATATTCGTGGCACCAAGTTTTTTAGAAGTGCAGTGGTGCGCGTATATTCAACAATTGCATTGTTGTATTAAATAGAAAGCCACAGTTCTTTGTACAATGTTGGATTCCTTTCGTCACTCTGTGTAGAAAAATATTACGTTACAATAGTAAAAAAGTTATTAGCTATCGAGGTATGAGTTGCGTGAACTACCCTATATACCTTTATTTCACGTCCACCTTTTGTTCCCAAATTTTGTAAAGCGTCGTTACACACTCGTTACATTATGTTGCAATATTCTTCAAAACGGTGGGTTTTTGAGAACAATTATACGATAGCTCTTTACTTTTAAAACAATTCTATGTCCATATCTACCATTAACATTCTGGAACTTCTGTGAATAGCTCTAAAATGTTCCAATATAGAAAGAAGCGAGGAATAAGGATTACGCTAGAAATCCGAAGTTCCTCATTTTCATAAAGAAGAAATATCCCTCTGCGAATCTCGTACTAATCAACACAGTGACATTGCCCGAAAGGTAGAGTCCTTTACACTGGACTCCATTCAGTTCCCTTCGAGTTTATACTATGACTACCATTGTTTGTTGGAACAATCCCTCGTGATTAATTCGGAACGTTTCCAGTGAAAACTATGGCAAACCTGCGAACAAGTGGACAAGAATTCCGACGGAAACAGTACAAACTTCCATAATTTCCGCTTGATCGATAATAATTAATGCGAGTGCGCTTCCCATGGAATCAATCAATTAACGACAGCTTAAAATATAAATATTATTACTAGTCAAAACGTTTTATCAATACTCGATTACAAATCTAACGCGTGTAATTAAAATATTATTGTTAGTTATTATGTTATGCAACATATTCATTTTTTGGAGCAAAAGTTATTTTACAATTTACACAAGAGTGCATTCGGATGCAACTGTCGGTCTTTTTAATTTGCATTTTGATGGGTACTAAAATAAATATGAATAATTTACATAGAGATTTTTTTGTTTCTGTATATGTTTAAGAAAGTTGAATAAATGTTACGTATAACATTTTTGTGGTATTTTATATTCATATACAATTGTACCCCAGATTTATCCAGAACTATCTCACATGGTGTTAGAATCGAATAAAATACAGAACACAAATTAATTAAAAAGAAACTGTTTAAGATATTGGACAAAAATTTGTCGAAGTTTACCTCTGTATAGAGCGAAAGTTTTTGCTGTTTACGAGGAACATATGTCGCAATTTCAAAAAACATTCAAATGTGTTACATCCAGATTTTTATTAAGGGAAAATCTAAAATCCAATTTTTTTTCAGTACTATAACTTGTTTTATGAAATATGTGTAAGATGTGTGTAATTAGCACTGAAACAAAGGGTGAAATTACAATTTTAATAATAGTATATTATATTAATATAATTTAGTATAATATGGTACCAATAATTTTAATAATTTAATATAATATCTTAGGATATGTTACAAGAAAGTGAAGAGAATTATTTGACTCTTGTTTCAAGAATTATAAATAAACAACTAACAACCACAAGTGATTTGTAGAACTTGCAATCGATATTTAATCCAAGATGATTGTTTCTATGCTGTGATTATTTTACCTCATTAAATCATAAAAGAGAAAAATTTTATAGCTTACTTATTTTCTTAATTTTTTAAAGTAAAGATAAACTGAAACACCGCTATTACGAAGTACCTGTATCGTAAAAGAATCCTCTGCCACTTTTCAATTAAACCTAAGTTTTAAATACTCTGTTCTTCATTGGCACTGAAAGTTTGAAATATAAAAGTTTATTAGCTTCCTTGCGATATGCAGTTTTATTTGCCACCATCCCTTGCCATAATTTTTTATCCGCCTTAAATGAACTAATATTCCAAGTACACTATACTTCGCATAACGTTATAAAGTTTATATAAACTTTATTATTGTAAAGTGTACACTTGCTTTTAATTTATACCGTACATATATATTGTATTTATTTATTTTAAAAAGTATTGTATTTTATATTTAGAAAAGATTAGATTTATTAAGTTTTAACAATTCTTTCTTCAAAGATCTTAAATTTAAATTTAAGTAAAATAGTATAAATATAATAAAACATAATGTACATTTAATAAGAGACAGTTTTACTAGCTATTTCTAAACTAATCTTAATATTTTCAAAATTAACATTAGAGTTATATTTCTAAAGCACTCAATGTTCGAATAATAAAATTGATACTTCATTATTTGAATATTTGTAACTTCGTATTGCAGTTAAATTTTAATTTAAAAATCTGTAAATTTGTAATTTAAAATTTGGACATTCAAATATTTAAATACCAATAAAATTAAGATTTGAAATTTGAATATCTGAATATTTGAATAATAATAAATTTCAGATTTAAAATTTCAGTATGTGAGCTATTCTAACATCAGAATAAGTTCACAAGTATCAAATTTTTAAATCCTCAAATTCTGTACAGTCAAATACAGGAATTACTAAATTTTAAATTTTCAAATTTCTAAATTCTTGAATTTCTAAATTCCTGAATTTCTAAATTTCTAAATTCCTAAATTCCTAAGTTCCTAAATTCCTAAATTCCTAAATTCCTAAATTCCTAAAGTCCATATTATAAAATCCCCAAATTTCCAAATTTGTAGAAGTTCAAATCCCATAAATTTAATTAAATTTAAAGTTAATTTCTAAATCTATAAATCCTTAACTTTCTAAATTTCCATTTTCCCAAATTTAAAAATTATCTTATTCCCATATCACTAAATTTCAAATTACTAAACCTCCAAACTTCCATCTTGGAAATTATCACATTTCCAAATTCCAAAGTTGCCAAATGCAAAATTCCAAATTATAAATAAAAGTTTTAACCCTTTTTTTTGTTCAATGCTGTCATATAAACTCAAATGTCATATATGAATGAAAATTCTTTACATTATATTAAAGAATGATTACTACAATAACTCCTTCAATATACTATAACTGATTCATTTGCAAAACCCTCTAAGGAATAATTTATATTCTTTAATATACATTAAGAAATTTTCCACAAATTTTTAAGATAAATAATAAATGATTAAATTTTATTTAAACAAATTTAATTGTAATTAAAATTGTTACTGTGTACTACTATTTCAATTCACCACTACTGTTTCGATTTACAATGCTTCAACTAAATAAGAAATTCTTAAAATGATACAACTTTCAATTAAAAATCGCGTCTCCGTTTTCTAAAAAAAAACCTCAAGTTTCTTTCGCAAAAATGAAACATTTTAATGCTAAAACAGCTATGTTAGAATAACTACGTGAAAAAATACATCTTTAAAGTGAATTTAATATTACGTGTATAAAATTCAGTTGTACACCCATTTTGGTACGTCATAGATACATAAATGCATGATAAAATGAATTTTTTATTTGCTCAAAAATGTGAGCAAACCTACGTATCAAACGCGATAGATCAGTAGTCAGGATTATGCAAAAAGAACAGCTGTTTGAAATACCGGGTGAGGCAGCTGACATGCAAATCTCGCATAACTATTAAATTATACATTCTATAAAGAATTGTTGTATAGGAAAGTTGCATCGTTTCCACAGTGTCGGTACCAACTTGGTACGTGGATGCGTTACGAAGATTTAATGCTGAACTTTGTTCTTTCAAACGGAATAGTAACTTTGTTATGCCGGAATTCGAAAGAATATCAAATTCTAAAGAGAAATGCATGCACTTTTGCTCGTCTCTGTTATTTCTTACTTTCAATTATTTCATTTTGCAAACATTTTTAAAAGTTGTCATTTTTACATTACAACATTTTTAAAACAATTTTAACCTCTTAAGCACGGCTGAACTTTACGCTACTTTTCTGTACAACAGAGTTCGACGCGAATTACGTGTAGACAGCACTACAATATGTGACAATGCTGTTCTCCTAGCGAGTACATTGCAATGAAGTTTTTGATGATTAAATTATAATTTTTCCCAAAGATATGTTACATATGCTTTAACTTTGATAATTTACTTTTTTAGAAAATTCACAAAATATGTAATGTCCAAATGTTTCCAATATCGTGTATTAGTGCAAAGAGGTGCTCCGCCCATGGTGCCTAAACTACTTGGCGTTACCTTTTGGGTCATTCCACGCCAAATCGATCACTTTTGGAAGTCACCATCTGCGATTTTGCTCTAATCAAAATATATTGTAGTCCATGTGAAATTAGGGGGTGTTTAAGTCATCATTTTGCCGGTTTCGAATATGTTAAGGAATAACAAGCCTTCAAAGTTTGCCATTTTTGCCCATTTTTGCAAAAATAGGCTTCACTTACGAATTTTTTTCTCAGAAACTACTCAACCGATTTAGCCAAATTTTTGTTTGTTTTATTCATGAAGGATTGGGCTATTTTAAAATATTTTTTTTAACTTTGTCAATTTGTTATAAATTGTCGGAAAATTTAAACAAATTCTTTTTTTGCGTTTTTCCCAACGAGGGGCGTAAAGGGTTAAAATTTGAAAAAAATATGGTCATATTCTTTGAAGCTTCCCCTTTAAAATGAGCCCTTCAGAACGATGGAGCCTCGAAAATTGACGTCACTACAAGCTGGAAAAGGACGCGGGGTACCCCAGTTTCAGGTAGGCAAGTCGCGCGCTCAGCTATTATGATCGGTTGTTTTATACCACTAGTCCCAAAGCAATACGAGAAGACTTCGTACACGACTTAATGACTCTGTTTATACCTCGGAAAGTACCTGAAAACATTCGCGAAAGCCACTATAGAGGAGCGTCGTACAGAGAGATGGTGTCCGCGAAAGCCACTATAGTGGCGTATCGTGCCTAAAAGATTAATATGTACCTCTTATAATAATTCTATCATGTATATAATGATTCTACTTGATGAATCAATACACAGGGTGTTTTCGAAATGGTGGTACATCCGAAAAATGGATGAATAACCACGAAAAAATAAGTAAAAATTATGCAATAAAATTTTTCTGTATAAGATATTATTTTCAAGAAAATTGAATTTGAACATTTTTCAAGTATTTGTAAAAAATATTTGAAACACCATTTAAGTATTTTTGTTACTGTTTATTGACAGTATAAAAAATTACGAAATCAATAAATTTTTTCTTAAGGCGACAAATATTATCAATCAACAGACATAATTATTAATATCGCTGAAATAGGTTTATTACTTTATACTACTTTATTAGGTTCGTTATTTATGTGTATTCTTGTCATCGACTAAATTCATCGCATTAAACATTAGTATCTACATCAATAATGTTATGAAGAATGACAGATAAACTTTAGTACTATTAATGGTTAGATTTATTTATTTAACAACATTCATTAATTCTGAAAGTAATGAAAATTTATTGCATTTATCATTTTATGTTCCTTGAACAAATTTCTTTAAAAATATTTCGAAATTCACATTCAGTTTTTTCGAAACTGAAGTGACATATGACAAAATTGCATTCTATATGTAAATTCACCCTCTTTTCGGTCGTACCATCATTTCGAAAGCACCCTGTTAAATAATATTACAATCATTTATTTTATAATAAACAAATTATTTGTTGGAAAATTTATAATCATATCCAGAAAAATCTTTCTTTATTTTCATGTTAGCATGCAATTTTTGATAATTTATAAAACGATATTATAATAAATAAACTGCTTATTGGAAAATTTATAATCATATCCAGAAAAATGTTTCTTCATTTTCATGTTAAAATGTCATTTTTTATCATTTATAAAGCAATATTATAATAAATAGTTGGTTGGAAAATTTGTAATTATTCCCAGAAGAAAAATTTCTTTGTTTTTATTATATTACGTAATTTGTGGTAACTTATAAAATAATGTTACACTAAATTGTTGTATACCAAACGAATTATTTGTTAGAAAAATTGTAAGCAGCTTCTGTAACTACGTAAAAGTTCACGAAACTTTTCCTTAACAAGTTTTCTTATATCTGTGATAGCTTTTAAGATAGTATTTTCCGGCCGCAACTTTATAAGGGGTGATTTCACTCCTTGTTGCTGCAGCTTTACAGATAAAACGAAATTGGTCACTTGTTTTCACACGTTATATCCATTATAATTAAACAAAGTTTCATAAAAAACGGAACAGATTTTTATATGCTTCTTACTCAGCAATTAATGAATATACAATTTTCAATTATTTATGTTCAAATCGATAATTAATATTTCAATTTGTTGTACATTATAGAAAATGTATCAAAATGTGATTATATTATTTATCTTTGAAGCACTTATACATAAAGAAAGAAAAATTATTAGATATATTTTATGCTTTTTTTAAAGTACATTATTTTAAATTAAATACTTACAACTGTGCAGAATAAAATTAACAGCAATATCTATGAGATATAAAACGGAGGAAACTTGCGAATCCATAAATCTCCAAGTTTGCAAACTTTCAAACTTTTAAATTTTCAAGACATTAAATTTCTACGTTTCCAATTTTTCAAAAGTTTTACATTCTCAAATTTAAAAATCCCCAAACTACCATAATTTTAAATCTATATTTCGTGTCTAGAAATTTCTGAAATTTTAAATCATAATATTCTCAAAATACTCAAATTCGCGAAAATCTCTAATTTTTAAAAGTTCCAAGTTCTAAAATTCCTAAATTCCCAAATTCCCAGATTCCCAGATTCCCACATTCCCAAATTCCAAAATTCCTAAACACCTAAATTCAGAAATTCCCCAATTCTTAAGTTTCTAATATTCAAAGTTCCTAAATTTCCAAATTCGTAGATGTCTAAACCTCAGAATTTCTAAATTTCTAAATTCCTGAATCCCCAAATTTACAAATTTTGAAACTCAAATTCTCAAAATCGCAACCTCCCAAATTTCCAAACAATTACATTTCTAAATTCCCAAATCTTACAACTTTCAAATCTTCAAATTTCAAAAGTTGCAAGTACTCAAGTTTCTGAATATAAAAAATAAAAAATTAGGTGATAAGACACTACTTCCTATTAAAGTATGTAATACTCGGAAATGTATCTACATTAAGCTATGGAGATTAAATAACACTTGATCGCAAACAATACTACAAATGTATAATATAATAATGATTACTAAGCTGCATCAATAAATTATAACTACTGATTTGAGAAACATATGTATCATATATTTATTTTTATAAATATAAATACAAACATACAAATATACATACAATATTCGTGTGTTAAATTTATATTTACAATATATGAATATGTAGTCATAAATTTAATAGCTGTACGTTTTACCTCAGTCAAATTCAGTAATTCCCTCTCTATTCGCATTAACGATATCTTCACGATATCAATGTATCATCAAATATCAACAAGGTATCGATAGAATATTGACAATCGATATTCACACCTCTAATCTGCGCAATGTCGCTTATCTCAATGGAGTACGCTGAGAGTTAAAACAAGGGTCTCTTATAAACATTTTACTCCTTGTGATACTCTTCGTTGCGTTTTAATTTTTATTATTTTACGGTCGATTTAATTATTCAATAAGAAATTTTCTAAAATATATTTTCAACTTTCGAATGGTTTATAGCAACTGTTTTTAATTGGATGTTTTTGTAAAATATATTTTCAACTGTCCCCTATACATAGCGTACTGATTTACGCCTAGTATTTGTCATTAAATTATTCTCTTTTATTTCTGTAAAAATACTTGAAAATTATTATAATTATGTTAGGAAACAAATCCTAATAAAACACAAGTATTGTTAAATACCTTCAACACTACCGGCATATAATGTGTACTCACAAGGGAATATATCCAACCGGGACACACCGATTTTAATGAAACTTATGTGAAAGATAGTTCTCAAGAAAATATTTGACACGTATTTTTTTATATCGGCAATCGTGCACATTGAAGGGGTGATAATAGCCCTCAAAGTTAAGGGCTGAATCTTTTTTTTTCAATTGTTGGTCTTTCAATAGGGAATTTTTCTGCAGAAAAAAATTTTAATAAACTTTATTTGTTTAAATAATATTTAGAAAATTTATAGTTTTTGTTTAAATTTTTTTTACTAAATGTTGAACTATTTTTTTGCAACTTTGTGTATGTACACAAACTTTATTTACGCGCTTTTCTTTCCCATAAAACGAATCCACATGGATACTCCGCGTAAATTGAGGGACGGGTGACCATAACACCATCTTCTTATGTTTCTTTGTAAAATTTGCCGGCAAAAAATTTAAATACCCTAGAAAGTATATCATTTAACCTTCTGTTAAATCTGGAAAGTAAATCATGTAACCTTCTGTTAAATCTGGAAAGTATATCATTTAATCTTGACAAAAAATTGTTTTCAAATAAGCGAACAAAAAAATCCTCGTGCACATTTGACTAACCTATATATTTCAATAATGCTTGTTTAAAACTATCGATAGTGACACTAAAACTTTGTTAGCTTTGCTTTCGACGGTACGTGTTCGCAGAAGACTGTTGGTGTACGTTATTCGAGCAATTTGCGTTCCCAGTCAGTTAGTTTATTGGAGATTAAAGGAAAAGGCAAAACAAACAGAAGCAGTTAATTCGAGCTCTTTGTTCTCGTCAAAGATTCGAATAAAAATAAACACTCGGTACAAACCACATCGGAATGGAAAAACGCGGTATATTTTTATAATCAATGGTATATTCTAAATGGGACATTCTTTGTTAACAAAGGAAAGGGTTAAAGTTAACGTACCAGCAGAGAGCTGTAGAAAAGTTTCGAATATGCATGGCTGTGCAATTCATACGATCCCTGGAGGCGACAAAGTTGAATGGATAAAAAAGCGAGCGTAAAATGAAAGAAAAAACGAACGACGAAAAAGACAGGAAGAAAAGACAAAAGTATGTTTCACACGAGGCCGTCGACCATCCATTTTCATTCGTCTACCAAAGGACCGAAACTTTCTAAATCTCTGCAAGAAGTAGAAGACAATCTTAGCTAACGGTATGATCATTTATTTAGTATGCGATTTAATGCAATACGAATGATTTATAAAGTTGTACAGATTGCGTAGGTTTGTAGATTACGATAAATAGACTTGCGAATACAATACCGAGCGTGGTAGACTTTTTTAAAGATGGCGATGGAAACTATTACTCGGCTTTAACGCGTTCGCTGCTGATTAAACATCGCGAATATTTTCTGATTAAATAATATTTTCTTTGTAAATATTTGTTGAAATTGCTTCATAGTATCATGTCTATTATATAGATCGATTAAAAACGATATTTCGATCGCTTGAGTTCTGTTATTCGATCTTCAGACGTTTCATTAGACATAGTTGATACATGTGTTTTTGTAGTTTGTGTGTTAATTTATTTGAATATAGTTAATTGAGAAAAGCTCGGAGTACATAATTTCTTTATTCCAGGAGCACAATATTCATGTTATATTTAATATTGCGGAAATATTTCGATGGAGAAATTTTTATATCAACAAATAATATTTTTTGTATTTAAGAATTTAAAAACTTGGAAGCGTGAAAATTTTCGAAGGTAAATTTTCAAATTTATAGAGCCCCAAATTTGAATTGACAAGATCACAAATTGTTAAATTGAGTAGTTTGAAAATTTTTTAAACTAAGTAATCGCAAAATTAGTATATTTACAAACTTCTTAATTATGGAACTTAAAATTAAATTCAGAATTGAAAATTTATATTGGAAAAATTTAGAAATTTTATAGGTTAGAAATTTGAGAATTTGAAATTTTGAAGATTTGGAAGTTTAGAGATTTGAAAATCTGGAAACTAGGGAATTTGAGAGTTGGGCTAACTACCGAATTTGAAATTTGAAAATTTAGAAATTTAGGAATTTAGGAATTTAGAAATTTAGAAATTTAGAAATTTGAAAATGTGGAAATTTAGGAATTTAGGAATTTAAGAATTTAGGAATTTAGGAATTTAGGAATTTAGCAATTTAGAAATTCAGAAACGAAGAATTTAGGAATTTAGAAGTTTAGAAATTTAGAAATTTAGAAATTTAGAAATTTAGAAATTTAGAAATTTGAAAATGTGGAAATTTAGGAATTTAGGAATTTAGGAATTAAGGAATTTAGGAATTTAGCTATTTAGGAATTTAACAATTTAGCAATTTAGCAATTTAGAAATTCAGAAACGAAGAATTTAGGAATTTAGAAGTTTAGAAATTTAGAAATTTAGAAGTTTAGAAATTTAGATATTTAGAAATTTAGAAATTTAGAAATTTAGGAATTTAGGAATTTAGAAATTTAGGAATTTAGTAATTTAGAAATTCAGAAATTTAAAAGTTTAGAAATGTAGAAATTCAAAAATTCAAAAATTTAGAAATTCAGCAAAACTTTGGAAAAACTAGAACACCCTGTACATTTCAAACTATTAATATGGGTAAATAATGACTGCAACATTCTAAAATACTATCGTAAATTCTAATAAACATAAACAATCGCATCACATTTATTCTATTTCGCAGAAAACGAGCTTCAATTAAAATAAATTTGTTCCAACAATTCAGTAAATTAATGAATGAGCACTTTATTTAAATTATGTACAACAGTGAATTCATTACGACAATGTCGATAAAGTTTAAAACTAGATTTATTTATATGCTGGTATGCATGTATAGTTTCATATGTAGAAATAGCTCTTGCATATATGTATGTATATAAATGAGTATACAATGTCCCTGATTTTAATAGCCGAACGACAAAACCAATTAATTAAATTACTGAAATTATTACAAAAACTTTTAGACGTTAATCAATTAATCATATATTACCATTATAATATTCTAATATTTATCGGTAATTATATTTGACTGCTGCATTTCAAATTTATTAATAATTTGTTTAATTTCGAGTTGGCGCTGTATGATATTCAATTAAAGCAAAATTTATGTAACTATTCATGTATTTGTTGTAAATATTTGATCAATACTAATGATACTTTATGCTCATCAGATTACTGCATCGATATTTCGGATAATAATATGTTGATTTAACAATTTATACTGATTGGAAATTTTTTAATTTCATGAGTTTAAATTTCTATATTTCTAAATTTCGATCAATATAGGTAGAATTTGGGAATTTAGAAATTTAGAAATTTTAAAATGTTGATACTTCAAGATTTGAGAATTTAGAAATTTGAGAATTCAGAAAGTTTACGAAATTCAGAGACTTTTAAATTTCAAAACTGAACATTCTAAAGTTCCAAAAGTTAGGAATTTAAAAATTTGTAAATTAGAAAATTAGAAAATTTGTAAAATTAGAGTATTGAAAATCTACAAATTTGAAAATTTGAAAATATGGGAATATGAAATTTTTAAAATGTAGAAATTTAAGAATTTTTGTATTTGAAAATCTATCGATTAGCTCTTCCGCTATTTGTTTTAACCATACCATCGATATATCAAATTATGGATAAAATTTCGATATCTTGCAATCTAAATAGTACAATTTAATTTCTCCACAAATACTGTTTTTTCAATTCAATTCTCCATGAACACATAATATATGTACATGAAAATTCGAATGCACTGTGACCACGACTATGCAGTTCAACTTCATGAAACCAAACTATTGTGAAGGCCAAAGAAAGCACATGTATCGTTTGAAAACCCGGAAATACGGTAATTCAAGCCATGCAGTGAAATAATCATTATCCATCGATAAGGGCCATCAACGATATCGGATTATCATTAGTACTGAACGAACGATATCAAAATGAAATTTAATTCGAACATTCAACGCGTCCATCGACCACCTACGAATATATAATATGATGCGACCATATTTCACAGGTGTAACTTATACGTTATTAACATTAATCTACGGAAACCACTAATTGAAAATCCAACTGTCATTATTAATAATGACGGTGCAAAACAACTCGTATTTCGTTAGATTTCGATGTTCAAGCAAATCATCACGTATAAGCTAAATCTCTCAGTGATCAGTTAACGGTCACACTGGGGTATAAAACGACCCCAAACAATTTAATTTCAATTTTAACCACTTTATATCCCAAAAATCTGAATAAGTACCATTTTTTAAACATCGGGATTTTGACTGTTTTATTCCTCATACTGTTATCTCAAGAGAGTTCAACTGCAATTTTAGCTCTTTATATTAATACTATGTAGATTTACGGGTTGCGTCATTTTGACGCATTTCGAATTTTTTTAGGAAAATTACAAAAACCGTTCGCATTTTTATTTTATCTCTTATACTGACTTTTATCCGTTGAACAAGATAAATATATATTAAAGTCTATTTTCTTTAAAAGCTTTGAAATATTGATATTTTCTATATGGTATGCCTATCTCTACGGATATGTGTCAATTTGACGTGATCGTAATGTAAATAAAATTTTCAGTAAATTAGTTTTATACGTGCAAAAGTTACAACAATAATAATAAATTACAATAATAAATATGAATGCACCGATAATACCTCGAGACCGTTATCTCAAATGAAATAAGCCCGATAAGCAACAGTAGAAAGAACAGAACGCAGAATGTGAATTGCAGTCAGAATGCGAAGACATTTTGAAAGTTTTAGTTGCTAATAGTTTGAGTATCGAAAAATAAAATACTATTTTTTGAATTAGTATTATTATTATGAAACTCAATTTTGTGCTATTTTGACAAAAAGCCCTTCTTTATCATGTAAATGTGTCTAGAAAAGGAAATAAAATTTTGGAAAACATAGTCAGCATTAGTGTGGAGTGTTCTGGCTCTGAAGAGGATGAAATTGAGATTTTGGAATCTGATGAAAGTATGCAAACAGGAGAATCCTCAGACAGTGAAGAAGAAAATCAAGAAAATTTACGTGTTCGCAGAAAAAGGATGCGTACCCTATCTGATTTGTGTAAAAGATGTACGGAATGAATGTAGAATATTGAAGTAATGTACTAAAATATTATTGAAGAATAAAAACTTTCTATAAATATACATATATCTCATATTTTCATTTTTTAAACCTAGTGTTAAAATCCAACATAATTTTAAATTTTTCTGTGAAACCGTCATTTTTCCAATTTCTTCACGTTTTTTGAATTTTTTTCATTTTCGACGTTTAAATGTACTAAATCAGCTGTGAAATATGTTAAAACCACTTGCAAAGATTATTTGTCATTCTTTTCAAGTTAAAATAACGAGTAGCTTCTTCGTAAGAAACATTTTTAGTGGCTGGGGTCCTAAACGTCCCAGTATGGTGAGTATATTATTTTCATGAAGTTTTAAGGATTAAGTAAACTGCAATTTTTTTCATATTTAGACACTGTAAAATTATAAACACGTTTATAACAGCAAAAATTCTACATTCAGATAAAATAACAAGAATCATTTGTAAAAGAAAAAGTTTTAAATTAATTAAAACCTGAAAATGTTTCATATGATAATTAAACGATATTCATAGCATGTCCTAGTCATACTGTCCTAAATATTAAATATATATTAATTTAATTATTTTCATTTAATAACAAAAATTGAGACGGCAGTATATTGTGGAATGAAGACATTTTATTCATAATAACTTCACTTAATTAATTACAATGGACTTTTTCCCCTGAATTAATTTTGGCACATGGAACTTTTCACTGACAACTTTTTACGAAGTGCCAGCTTTAAGGGCTTTTACTGCTGCACATATATCCTTTTAAGCGCAACCTTTTTCCTTTTTCTTTTTCTTTGACATTCTGAAATATTTATGTGACTTTGTAACATAAGAAAAATTATTAAACGCAGGTATACTATAAACTTGTAAGTTATGTTGATATTATGACGAGTTTAAGAATAAGCAGATTTATATTTTCATACAGTTATTATTAACATAAATTTATAGAATACAAAACATGATTATTGTAATACAATAAATGGTATCGATGTAATAAATTCATTAATGTTGATTCGTTTAATAATTCGGTCTCGCGTGAAATCGAGTTTGTATCAATGGCGTTTAATGGTCAGTGTCATGTTATCACGTAATAACGGAACAACACAATATTTCCATATTTAAACATAATTATTTTGATTTCTCTATTATTTAAAAAATCTAAACCAACTTTACTATTTAGGAAATTATATAACATTAATTGATTACAACTTAACAAAAGTACTTTCTCGCTTATTTGAATCATCATGAAACGAGTTTATCTTGGAGGTTTCCGCAATAATATTTTTGCGTGATATAACTATTAAATTATACAAACTTATAATTATATCTATGTAACGATAATACATTTTTCTACTACATTTATGTTAGTTTAAGCGTTCAGTATAAGCAGAACTGTTATTAACAGAATTATCAGTCAATCGTTAATTACCGGAACTCATTTGAACACTAGGACATTTATCTAATTCTCTTCAGATTTTATGGAGTTTCTACGTATCGGCGGATGATATTACTACGAGCTTTTATATAGGATGTTCCATTTAAATTGATCCACTCAGATATGTTAATAACAATGATAATTCGAAAATAAAAATTTTTCAAACAAAATTTACACAATTTTCAAATTATCTGAAGAAGGTAGACACCTTCAGAAATATGAAAGTCAACTTTTTTTTAAATAAAATTAAGTCACTTATAACGAAGAATCGTTAGTTTAGAAGATATTATTTTTAGTATTGCAAAATATCATTTCAACGTAGCTAATATGAATTGAACCTTGGTAAGGTAAATACTGAAATATGAATATTACTACTTATATCACTTTCAGTATAAAAATTATAACTTGTGTGTTAATTATAAATGATAAATGTTTAAAATTCAGTAAATTTCATGTATTAACCCTTTGTTCCATTGTATTGCAAATATGCTACACAAAATAACACAATACAATATTGTTGTGGTTTTACAACATAAATGAATTGCCTTCATAATGAATAAATTGTTGAAAATCGTTTCTTTTCAAATTGCAATTATTTTGCTGTGTCCTTTCAAAATGTTGTAAATACGCAACGTTATGTAACTTTTTTTTAAATAAATATTTTACGTTGATTTACTGTTATTCTATAATTATGTTATTATTGCTTGTGAAAGTTCCAAAATGTATTTCTTTTTGTCCAGCAACAAGGGATCAATGTCATATTGTCATATTATTCGTTTAATATACTTCTTTCTATATAATTATCTTATTAGAAAAAAAAAATATGTGACAGAAATGTAATATTTGTAGTCTGTGTTACATTTCTATCTAAAACACACTTGTACCTTGTATCAAAGTTCTACAACTTTGATAATAATGGTACACTCCCATGGAAAGGTTGAGAACTACTGATGTAAACTATTGATCATATGTATGGAGACCCGTAATAACATGATCTATCAACATGCAAAGGCTGATTAGAATCTGAACACGACACTTGAAGTGATTTTCTCGTTACTTTAAATACAGAAACGAAACTGATAATGAGATAGTCCAGTTGTAAAAACATTAAAAGTATTATTATATTAAAACAAGTTTGAACAAAGATTGTGTTGTATCCATAATTTGTTATATTTTGATGCTTTGAAATATTTTAGTATAATTTGAAGCATTCTTAAAGAATTATGGGAATATACAGGACGCTTCAGAAAGACCAGTACGTATGAAGTAGTTCAGTTGTAAAAACATTAAAGGTGTCGTTCTAGTGTAACAGGTTAGAACAAAAATCGTGCTGTTTCTACAGATCATTATAATTTATCATCTTGAAATATTTTATTACAACTTGAAACATTTTTGTATTATTATGGAAAAATACACAGGATGTTTCAGTAAGAATAGTACCTTTGAAATAGTTCAGATGTAAAAACATTCTGCTTAACCAGTTAGAATAAAAATCATGTTATTTCTACAGTTTATTATAATTTATCATTGAAATATTTTATTATAACTTGAAACATTTTTATATCATTAGGGAAAAATATACAGGATGTTTCCGTAATAATTCAGTTATAAAAACATTAAAGATGTCAATTCAGTATAACAAGCTAGAATAAGAACTGTGTTGTTTCTACAATTTCGTCATAATTTAGTCTTGAAATATTTTCTCGTAACTTGAAACATTTTTAAAGAATTATGGACGAAATATACAGGGTGTGTCAGGAACAACTTTTACACATTTTAGAAAATAGCAGCATGGATAATGTACAAATTTTCATATAAACATGTTTGCAATCAAGGTGTATAGGGCTAGTACGAATTTTATGTATAAAAGTATTTTCTATAAAGTTATATCAATTATCAATTTAATACATTTCGTATTTAGGAAAACTAATACACATTTTGCCTATGTAAAATTCTTTCTGATACGAAATTAAAGAAAACTAATACATTCTACCTGTGTTATCTATAAAGTTCTCCACAATACGCAATTTATCAAGAAAATTAATACATTTATTGCCTGTGTTATCTATAAAGTTTTCCTCAATACCAAACGTATCAAGAAAAAACAACTAATTAAGTGTATTTATTGAATGCTTAAATGACATAAAACGCAAGACAAAGTAATTGCTCAGAAATTCCATGATCACCTTCAATACTCTTTTCGCAACAGTGCATGTCGCTCTTCTAAAATTATCTTTGCATTCTTTTACAGAATGCACACTATTCATAATACGAGCGACCAATTCATCTCCCGTGTTTATTTTTACTTTGTACACCGCGCTTTTCAGCTTGCAGACAAAAATCTGAAGAGTTCAGGTGTGGAGACCTTGGTGGCTAATGGATGTACCTACTGGTATAGCTCAACACACACTGATAATCGAACACACGTTCATGTAATAATTTTAATAGTCACTGCTATTTCGGAAGGTATTTACTACTTCTGAAACGCTACGTGCACATAACAAACTTGTTCTAGTTTGGAATATGCAAAAACTTCCATTACATCGTGATATGAAATATTTTGATGAAGTGTTCAACGTGTTTCGCATCGTTAACCTTGAACAAAATAGAGAGTAGTGATCTTAGGTCTTAGGATACCACAGCAAGAGGATTGGACCTCGATCCGAGTTTCTACCGATACGATAATACACCTTTTTTATTTTCCCCAGACACTTTGTACAGGTTCAAATCAATAGATTCCCGTAGCAAGAATAACACCCAAGGAGTCGTCAGATCCTATCGAGTATTTTTAGTTCATTATTATTCACATCTGTTTGCCAGAGCCTTTAAGCTTGGTAGTAAAGTCCTTTATTTGCAGTTTCCTGTTCATATCGAGGTATTGCTAGATTTTATTACTTGCTAGGGTCACTTTTTGGGGAATGGACCCACCGTCGGTTTTTCATTTCCATCCGAATTTGTGTACCCAATGGAAATCAGGAATTGTTTCCCTCAACCTTGTTCGTAAAAATTGTACACCCGCACCGAGCCTTCATCTTGTGAAAAGAGCAATCGAAAAGATACGTAGACACGAAGTTGTTTACTTCGGAACAACATCGAATAGACAAGCAGTCGTTCAGTTTGGAACATCATTAAAAATAAATAGAAAGCACATATCGGTGTTATATAATTATTCTACAGTTTACTCATAAATATTAAGACTTCAAACGACATGAAGCTTCCGCGTCGTTTAATCATCGGTGAATATTACCGACGCTGTGACGCATATACAATCAATCTGCATTTATAATTTGTATGACAATGTAATGGATAAAACACACATTTATCACTTTATATCTCGATTATTTATTCAATACAAATTGTTAGAACAACGAGGAGCATATATAAAGTTATTAGATACTATTATTGTTGTCCTAATGATGTATAAATTATTTTATAATAATAATAAAAGTTATTATGGTTAATTCGTCAATGAGTGTTTTCGCTGAAAATATGAATTCCTTTTACTGCGGTCTTTTAACTGAAAAATAGCACAATATTTTGATTAAGAAACTCACGACTTCAACCTTGTGGTCCAATTGAACGCATTACTCAGTCACATTAACTCAATTCTAAGAATTCTATTAAGCAAAGAAATATCGAAAGCAGTAATATATGTACGTATCTTCTGCTTTAAGTGTTAACCTAACCTGACCCTGCATAGACAATCTAGGTCGTCCGTAAGCGAAATTTGAATTTCCTCCAAATTTTTACTTTTATTACAAAAAGGTTTCAACAGTTAATGCTGCGAAGAATTTTAGAACACAGTATGGATTTTAATAACTATCTCGATATTTTTGCAGGTTTTTAAAAACATGAAAAGATAAAACAACATAAATGACCCAATTGCCTGCAGAGCATGAAACAGTGTTCGTGAATGAAGTTAATTCCTAATATTTGGATTAGTGAAATAGCACTGATAATAAAATATGTATTTTCCGTTTCAGTATGTTTTCAATTCCCGGTATTTTATTTGATGAAATAATACTGCTGGTAGCAACACAAGAAATAAAGCAAAATAAAAATGGGACTTTAATAACTCGAAAGCAATTCAAAAAATCGAGACAAATAAATGTCTCGCTGTAAAATGAGACACATTTAAGAAATTAAGAGTAAGCAGTAATGAATGTCAAAGTTTAAAAGTTATTAAATGAACATATTTCCAAAAGGAACATTTAAAATTTTATATTTAAAAATTATTGAATTAGTGAACTTTTTAAGTTCTTAATTTACATGTTTAACAAATTTTTAATTCTCGAATTTAAAAATTTACAAGCTCTCGGATTACAAAATACAGTACTTTTTAACTTTCGAGTACCTAAACTATAAAATTTATAAATATTCAAGTTTTTAGATTTAAAAATTTTCAGATTTTTTAATTTAACAATGTAAAAATTCTGAAACTTAGAAATTTAGAAACGTTAAATTTTCTAATTTAGACATATTTTATCCTGAAATTTCTACATTTTTAGATTTATCTCAAATTTCTGAATTATTAAATTAACAAATTTACAAATTTATGGATTTATATATGTAGAGATTTATATATTTATAATTATATTTATAGATTTACAGATTTACGGATTTACGGATTTACAGATTTACAGATTTATAGATTTACAAATTTACAGATTTACAGTTTTACAGTTTTACAGATTTATAAATTATAGATTTACAGTTTCACAGATTTACACATATGCAAATTTACATATTTAGAAATCTACAAATTTACAAATTTTCAGATTTAAAGTGTAGAAATTTTAAAAGTTAGAAATTCATATATTTCTAAACGTCTTCAAAGTGAAAAATTAAAAAATTTGAAAGTTCGGAAATTTCCACGCTTTCAGACACGTGTCAATAAAACGCGTAGTAATACTCATACAACTTGCAACGATATAACGTTTAATCAACCAAGACGTGACATAAAGTGTTGCAATATAAAACCTAAGTCTACGCCAAAAGTCTTTTGCAATAACTGTTCTAGTCTCTTGTACAAATTCTCAAGAAAAATAAATATCAAAAATAAAAATCATATTTTGACTCGTTGATTAACACTACCCTACCAAACTAATTAAATGATCATTTTACAAGTTTCTTATTTTAAATTACAAAATTAAGATACTTTCCTTGTGTTGGTACTAATATCTCTATAGGCTGCAAATATAGGTTGTCAGCATTGATAGAATGCACTGTCTTTTGTTTTTGATGTGTTCGTTCATGTGCAGTTACCGGCGATGCACGTGGAGACGTGCAGTAACGCGTCCTTCTTAAATACGTTATATTTTATTATTCTGTAACAACTTTTCCTGAATAAACCAATTACGTTTTATATTAATCTCTGTAAAACTCTGTCACCTTGAAATCTCTGTTGAGTTTTATCAAGATAAAGAATTGTGTATAATACTTTATATTTTACCGTTTGTTTATTTAGTTTTTAATTTCAAGATGTACATTATAGGCTAGTAGGTTCAGCGTTGATGTCACATTTCTATCAACCCAGCATCCTTCGTACGAGAGTTAGGAATACAAGGCAACATTTTTATAGGATAAAACAAAGACCGAAGCAGGGACGCGAAATAAATCTACTGAGTTGGTAAATTTGAAATCCGAAGACGAACGCTGCATTATGAAATGACAACAAAGAAGCCAGGAAAAATATTTGGCCAGTTGCCAATATTGGCTCGGGTAATTCAATCGTGACTCTTTCTCCTGTGCTTCTTTTTGAAACAAACGGGGTGTATTGAATTATGAATTATATCAGAGAGTAATAACGAGGAAAATCAACACGTGAGGCTGCCGTTATGAAACATCATCCAATGAAAAAGTTTTCAGGATCCTCGAGCTGGAGCTCGTAACAGTGAAATTCAAGTGCACGGAGAAACAATAAGCATGAACCAGCACACTTTGCGGACCGTAAACTTTTATTCGCATTCAAATTCTCTTTGATACAATCCTTAAGGTAAGTGCACTTCCAGGTAGCACTTTCACTCAATTTGACTATATAACAATTGTCGTTTGATATAGTCAGGAATAGTTATATGAATTTCGATGAGCAGCAAAACTCGAAGATAATGTATTAGAGGGCCCGAAGTGTAATGTCCTTTCTTTTTACATTAAATTCAAACAAATAAAGTTTTAACAAGTTTTTATTTTTAATCAATGACGTAACCCTCGTTATCAACAACCTTTTGTTATCTAGTATGCAAATTTTCAATGCCGGATTGATAATAATCAATTGGTTTTTGAGAAAAATAACTGGAAACGGCACTTTGGATATCATCAAAGTTTTCAATTTGTTTGTCACTTGGAAAGTGTTGCGATCGGAATTATTGGGAAACCTTTGGCATTACGAAGGTTGTTTCGTCGAAATCTTTCCAACATGGAGAAATTTCGTGTTTGAAAATAATGTTAAAAGATGGATGAGGAGGAGGGTTAATAAAAAATTAATTAGACAAATTTGAGCCGAAAAATCAATAATAATTTATTGACTCGAGTAATATGATTTAAGGGAAAAAGCCTTGCGGCATAAAAAACCCTTTTTATATATGTATTTGTCGTGATTAGACGGTGAAAATGTGTTCGTGTGATTGAATATGTTTGATTGTTGATTTGAGGAGCACAAGGTCTCACTCAAATGCTGATGCGTTTGTGTTACAATCTACATTGCGTAGGATTGTCCACGATGATTTATTCGAGGAGTGTAGGGTCCCACTCGGATAATGTTATGTTGTACGATCTTTACCACCCTACATTGGCTTATCCGAGGAGTGTAGGGTCCCACTCGGATAATGTTGTGTTGCGTTCTTTACCACCCTACACTGGCCTATTTGAGGAGTGCAGGGTCCCGCTCGAATAGTGTTATGATTGTATTTGGAATCCACCCTGCACTGGATATTTTACGTTACTCCATGATGTATGGAGTTTGTATGTTATTTCGCGATACACGAAGTTTGTCTGTTATTTCGCGATACACGGAGGTTGTACTCTCGATCCGACCCGCACAAGATTCAACGACTGACTGACTTCGATGTATAAAAATTCGCTCGAACACCCTCGCACATCATTGGGTGATGGTCAAGAAAAATCTATCCTTGTTTTTGAAAGACCGAGAAAAAGAATGTATCGTCGTTAGCCGATTTATGGCAAGTTCACGGTGACGTTAGGACCGGTCCGAACGGGACTTACTAGACAAAAGGGGTCCTCGGTGACCCGTATTTCGAGGTATATACATAGGTAATGACGGTGGTCTACGCGTCGAACCACTCAAACCCTGTAATAAATTCTTTCGTCGCGGTAAAGGTCGGAGTTCGCGACGGAACAAAGGTGTAATGCACTTGGATGATCATAATAAATGTAACTATTGCATTTCCACCCTTGTGTCAAAGAGTAGGGATAAACAAGAGGCGACACTAATCAAAGAAACCCACCTCCTAGAGAGAGACTTGAGGACACAACCAATTTAAATGTCCAAGTCAAATGAATCGTGGGTGCGCATGTGCATAGTGTACAAGTATGGCGGTCGAAAAAGAATAGTTTAAACCTGCACATTCACCAGTAATTTATTTGTAATAAATATTTTGTCATATCTCTGTAACACGTTCATCTGTAATTTCTTGTGATATATAGTTTTTCATTTTCTTATAAGTTATTTGTAATAATCATTTCCGTAATACATATTCTTCAAATATATTTTGTAGAGCGATCATTTTCGTATATTCTTTTCTTTCTCAACTTTTCAACGTCGTAAAATTGCTGCTAATATCCCGACAGACAATATTAGTAATACACAGAAAATTGATTACAAATATAGTCCAAATTATTAGAGGTTGACATGAAAGTAGATTTGCTTGATTTAAATTTCCCGGTCGTTTGTACAACCAATTTAAAGGGACAGCGTTTTTGAGAGATCAAAGGTGCCGACAGAGAGTGTCGCCTCTGATATCTCTACTCTGTGCTTGTGGAACTCAAAAAGCATACAATGCCGGGTATGTACCTCTTCTGGTATTTAGCTGGTTATTTCACATAAAATTGCAAAGAAAAATTTAAGATTTAATTATTTACAAGTAAACTTAAATCTTCGAATGCCTTTGGCGAGACATTAAAGTACACGGTGAACTGATAAATGCAATCAAATGTCCAGAAACGACATTACTTTCCGGTCTCCATAATAATTTATCCTAGAGCCATAATTATTAGATCGGTTGTACAATTAACAAACGTAACATCATTTATAGAAGTGAATATACTCGACGTGTTAGTAAAAAAAGACACAGAAACTGAATAAATGAACACGTGGTTGAGTTGTCGTAGACAAGTGAACATTATATGTATATGGATAGTTTTAGTGTTAACACATTGACTGCCACACTGAAGCAATTAAAAATTGCATCCAATAGTGTTTTAATTTTTAATAAATTTTGCCAAATATTTTCACAATATCTAGTTACATTTATTTTCTATAATGCGAGAATTTTCAATTGGGAAAGTGAACCAATTTTTAATAATACACATGTTAGATCAATATAGAAATTTACGTGTCACCTATATATGGGTGACGTGGCTGTCAACGTGTTAATAGAGAATGAGACAGAATCAAAAATAGAGAACGAATTAAACAGATGTCTGACAATGGGTGCAAAATAAAACGGTAGAATTTGTATGAAAATAATTTTCTGCACAAAAAGCCAGGTTAATCAAAAACTAGCTATGTACAGTAGACTCTCATTATATTGCCACCAACGAGGCTGTATAAGCAGAAATAATTGTTCACTAGATCCATCTAAGAACTTAAACATAATTTGTGATATAGAAAATATGTGAATTAAAAATTTTGAACGTTGTTAAATCTGCGATATTAAAAATTTGAAAATTTCTACGTTTTTGAATTTATCAATTTGTGACTGTGTTTATATCTGAATTCAGAGATTTGGAAATATGTTAAGGCAGTGATGGTGATTACAATTAATTGTTAATTAGTTAATATAATAATTATTTAGTATTAATATGATATACAGGGTGTCTCACAATTAGTGTAGGTCCCGGAAATGGGGGGCAGCTGACATTATTCTGAATAAGATTTCCCTTTGTAAAAATGAGGTTTGAAGCTTTGTTTTGAATTATTAAGGAAAAACACTGACCATACCATAGAAGCACCATGACTTCTTCAAATCCCTCCCGCATACTCAAAATGTAGATGGGCAGTACATTGTTATGTAATTTATGTAGTTAGAACATTTCCTGAATTGCATAAGTAGTGTTTTGCATTTGTTGTAATGAAATATAAAAGCAATTGAATATTGTTTTTTCAATTTGAAACATTATAAATTACATCGAATGGACTTGGGCTGTTTAAAATTTGATGACAAAACTAGTTGATAATTTTGAAAATGGCTTAAATCCATTCTTGGTAAGAAGGCATATATTACTCACTTATTAATTGCTATTATTTTAATAGGAATTGTAAATTTAACTCTTTTATATACACATAATTTTTAGTATCATATACGTATATTTTTAATTTCATTGAAACGCAAACTCTTAAATATCTCAATTTAAACATATTTGAACATACACCACTTTCCAAAAAAGCTGCTAAATTATTCAATATACAATTGTCACTTTAGATTTAGTGTATTTAAAAATTTATAGTTGCAACGTCTGACATAGAATGTCAAATAATCGTGACGTATTGACATTTCGATGACCTTTGGTCAGTACTTTTATAGAATAGTACATGGGATCGATAGGTTTAATAGAAAAATTGGGTTGCATTAGAAAATAAAAGTGTAATTGCACTTGGTGGATGCACTTTGGTAGATGAACCTTCAAAGCTTTGAAATTGTGAAATTTGAAAATGTGGAAAATTGAACGTTTAATAGTTTGGCAATTCAAAATTTTAGAAAAATTTAAAAATTTGAAAATCTGTGAATTTGAATATTTGACAAATTTATAAATTCGAAAATTAAACAATTTTAAAAAATATAGAAGTTTTGAAATATAAATTTGAAAATTGAACAATTTAAAAAAATATGGAAGTTTCAAAATGACTTACAAACTTATATCATAGACTTAAAAATATAGAAATATAAAAATGTAAAAATTTCTAGTTTGCATGTTCAATAACCTAAAATCGGGCACAAATGGTGCGAACAACTAAGAATTAATAATTCGCTGATGAATAATCCCAAACTATAAATTGATTAAGTCATTGCATATTCTAACAGAGAACTTCGCAATTTATGTTCGAATATTGAACAAACCATTAGTCCAATTAATCTGATGAAATCTTAAGCTTCAAACTGATATGCCATAATTCATGTTTTACGATACTTTTATGTCATCAAGTTATGATGTACTCCCTATCATTAGAAATTAATTATTTAATACGCAATCGTGCAATTAAAATCACTTTTGCTGCCATTGACAAACAATTACCTTGTTATAAGACTATCAATATATAATACAGTTATTTTCATAAAATTTTAATTGTTAGAATAATGTCATAAATGTTATTTCGCTATACTTTCAACAAAATATGACAAATTCTGTAGATATGAAAATTTAGAATTTTATATGCAGTGACCTAACACACGTGTAGATTAGCATCTGATACTAGTATTATTTTAGTCATATGTGGATTCGATATAGATTTTTAAACGATTAGGAAATTAGGAAACTTGGAAAAATTGGAAATTAAGAAAGCTGGAAATTTGAGAATTAAAAATCTTGGGAATTTGGAAAATTGAAGAACTAAAAACTGAGGAATATGTAGATTTGTAAAATAGATTTGGTAATCTGGGAACTGATATAAATTTGGAAATTATTGGTAACCTAGAAACTGATATAAATTTGGAAATTTTGTATAACCTAGAAACTGATGAATTCTGCAGATTTAAAAATTCGAAAATCTACAAATTTAGAAATAAAAGAATTTGAGAATTAGGGAATTTGAGAATCTGGAACATTAATAAAGCACAGATTGGAAATTTGAGAATTTAAAGATTTGAAAATTTGAAAAATGGAAACTTAAAAATTTTAAATGGAGAATTTGAAAAATTGGAAACTTAGCAATTTAGGAGTTTATAAAGTTGAAAATTTGGAAATTTGGCAATTTAAAAATTTGGATACTACAGCAGCTCTGCACAGAACTTCAGTTAGAACCAAATCACAAATTGCTTGCTTTGGTTTCTCCAACTGCCTATGTATAGAGGATGTCCCAGTTTTCTACCACCAAATTTTACCAAAATAAAACGCAAAAATAAGATAGTATGTTGTATTAACATAGGATTTTAAGCACTTTATTAAAAAGTTATAACAAAAGTACAAAATGACTTTTTTCGATGTCAAATACAGCGTGTCTCAGTTTTGCACATAAAACGTTATCAACATATTCTATGAATAAAAATAATAAAAATTGTCTTATAAACATAGGCTCTTAAATGTTTTATTGAAAAATTATGAAAAGTATACGAAATGATAATAAACGATTTTCTGCTTCGATACTGAATATGAATAATTGTCAACTTTCATATTTTTTTTAATAACTTTTAATAATTCATTCGAGAGACTATGTTCATATAAACATTTTTTCTCATTTTTATTTGTAGAACATGCTAGTAAAGTTATGTGACCAAAACCGAAACACCCTGTATGCATTGAACAACAAAGCAGTATGTCATCATTTTTTTTGTTATAACATTTATTATAAAGTATTTGAAACCCTATGTTGATATAATATTCTTATTTTACTTTTACGAATAAAATATGTGAAAACAAGTTTGGTGGTACAAAACGGACACCCTGTATAGAAAAAACGAAATATTGTAAAAATCATAGATTCCACAAAATGTGCATCAAAGTGTTAATCGTATATATTTATAACTTATCTTTCGTTTCACTTTATTTATTGTATATTCGGTACTGAAAATACTGTATTTATTAAAGTTGTATAATTATTTTTCCCTAAATTTGAGTAATATGAAATTTATCATATCAATCGTTTTAAAAGCTAAGGTTTCAAGAAACTGAAAGTTACCTTGATACGAGCGTGCTCTGCGAAAAAAAAAGATTTCCCCTTGAAACCATAAAACGCGACAAAGGAGAAAGTATTCCATCTTGCCTTGTATCAGGAATGCTTTGTATATTAAAAGCAGATGCTGTAGAAATCTAAGAGTTTACAATTTTCATTACATATATGCACATCTAAGAACATTTCTCCTTTACTTACCGAAACCCCATAATTTCTTATAATTTATTAGTGCACTAATAAATAATCACTACTAAATCAAATAAATAATCTGATCTAAAACATTTTTGAAACTTAATATTTACATTGTAACGTACTTTGTTTTAACATCAAGTGATTAAAAAATTATATAAACCTTAATAATAATATAACTATTATATTTATAATAATTAACTATATTATTATCAAAAGATGTTTATCGCTGATATATGTATAAAATTAAGATCAATAGATTATAATTATAATATTTATTGAAACAACTTTCGTTTATCCTATTGTTTAGACTTTATAAGAATTAAATAATGCTAAATATGTTTTAAGATAAAAATATGAAGTCCATAGTATTCGTTTCCTCTTATCAGACAGTTTCGAATTTTTGTCCCATGGCTTAGATATGTAAAAGAAATGAGAGCTTCGCTATAAAACAAACAATATGGTGGAAGCTATTCCCCAAGGATATAACGAAACCAGAATATCCCTTCCAGTGTACACTGTCAGGCAAAAGTACGAGACTATCTATCAATTATAATATAAAACGAAGTTCTGTAAGTACGTAACTAACAAAAAATATCTGGAAATGATTTAATTTTCTCATCTTCAAACAGTATTATTTATTACTATACGAGAAATAATTTCTTCTATCAAATAATTATATATAATTATTATTATTATTATATTTAATAACATATTAATTATTTGGAAGTAATATAACTTTAATAAATAATTTCTTATATGTAAATCAAAATAGTAAACCGTAATTTACTATTTCTATGTTTACATTAGGCAATAGGTAATTTGAATTTGAATCACTATACCAATCTGCATAAGCTGTTTATATGATGAAAAGTAATAAAAGAAAAACAATTCAATCATTTAAATCTCGAAACATTTTAGTGCAAAAATAGGTAAATTGAATACTTTACATTTTTTAAAATAAATAATTACTAATAATTATTAATTTTTATTAATTGTTTGAATTATTTAACTGCATTAATTATTTATGTTTTTCTTGCATTTATAGGAAGACATACAGGGTGTGCCAATAAACTGTATACATACGAATATTAATGTCAAATATAAAATAATTTAAACAATTTTGGTGTTTATAGTGGTTATTTAAAAATTACCAACATAATATAAATTTAATCTACGTTCGTTTTATCTATTGAATTATGTAATAATAAATTGTGTAGACATTTTATTGGCACATAATACATATAATAAAAAAGTGATATCAATTCATAATATATTTTTGAAACGACAAATAGGTGTTATCTTATATTAGAAAATATAATTTCAAATAATATAATTGCATACTTTTATGTAGATATGTAAGATACATACATTTGTGTATGATACGTATGTACACTAGAGAACATTTAAATTTTGAAAATTCCAAAGTTCTAAATTTTTGCGTTTTCAAACTTCTACATTTCCAAATCTCTAAATTCCTGGATTTCGTAACATCAAAATTTCCAAATTCCTAGATCTTCAAATTTCTAGATCTCCAAATCCCTAAACTCCCATATCTCTGCATCAACAAATTCTTAAATCCCCAAATTCCTAGAATCTTATATCTGTAGATTCACAAATCCTCCAAATAGATCTCCAAATAACTGTAATCCCAAACTTCTATTTTCTTCAAATCCCCAAATCTCTAAATCCCTATGTCCTCGAAATCCCTAGACCCACATATCCCTCATTCTACAAATTCTTAAGTATTTAAATCCATAGATCCCCATATCTCTGAATCAACAAATTCTTAAATTCGCAATTTCCTATATTCCCATATCTGTAGATCCACAAATCGAAAAGTCTCTAAATATCTATAACCTCAAATTTTTATTTCCTCCAAATTCCCACATCGCCGTATTCCTATGTCCTCAATTCCCTAAGTCCCAAAATTTCTAAATCTTGAAATCAGCAAATTTCTATTTTCGCAAACCTCTAAGTCCTTCAATCCCAAATCCTCAAAATCCTTAGATTTCCATATCACATACATTTCCAGATTTTTAAATCTCTAAAAATCTCTAAAATGATAGGAAATCTTTTTCCACGTAGTTGCCATATTTTCCGTAGGGAAGTCAGATATTGGGGTTAAGTTGTCAACCATAACCTATAAATCATTTGAATCTTGATTTATACGATTTAAATGATTTATTAATAATTCACATTAAACAGCAATGTATAAATGAGAGAGTAACTCCGTAAAACTCACTAGTACGATAAATATTTAACAACACCAGAAATGAAAACGTTTCCACGCATTGCGTGAATTAAATTAATTAACCGCAATTGAAACGGTATCATTTTCCAACTGTAATGTTAAACTGTTTCACGTAATATTCTTGATTAAAATTGATGCTTTTCAAATTATGTACATACTGTAAATGTAGACATTAATACAATATTAATTTAAAAGGGTAATTTTGAGTTAAGTTGCCGGTAAAATATCTGGGTTACGTTGTATTTACACTTTCAATATGGAGGAGCAATAGATAGCCTTGAATTGTACGCGGCTAAGAATGGATAACTGAAACGTTTCTCAGGACACAGAGCATGAACGATTAATTAATACCACTCGAGTACTCGTAAAACAATACGTCGGAGAATATAAACGACAGACTCTTGAAATTTCTTACGTCATAACTAATACGCTTTGAAAAAATGTAAATATTTAATAAACGAATTAAAATAAAAAGCACCTCGATATTCTTAACAAAATTTATTTAAAACATTTACCCTACAAAACATATTATTCTATTCGTAGAATATTTTAATCTTAGTATATGATATAATATAGTATTTTATATGATATAATATACGCATTATATTTGATTGTCATTTATCAGTTCACTTTGTACTTTAATGTCGTGCCAAGGCATTTGAAGATTTAAGTGACTTGCTTACTTGTAAATAATTAAAACTTAAATTTTTATTTGCAATTTTATGTGAAACGGCCAGTCAAATGTTAGAAAATAAAAAATAAAATCAAAATGCCATCTCCAGTTATTTTGTAAATTTATAGTTATTAAAATAGTTATTAAAAATATAAAATTTATAGTTATTATGTTATAGTTTTTAAAACTATAAATTAAAAAATTTCTAAATTATCAAATTCTCAATTTTAAAGTTCTTAAATTTCCAAAATTTTTAATTTTCTAATTCTAAGGAAAGATCACCTCTCATGTAAACATAATGCACGAAAATTTATAATAAATTTTGCTTAGAATAAATTTATAGCAAATTTTGTTTTATAACAAAATGATAAGGGCTTCCCCTATATTGCTATATTGCCTATGCGAACGTCCTATTACTATTTTTATTCGAATAATTTCTGATAGGGGACCAGGCCTAGTTACGCCAATATAATCGATATTCATCGATAACAGTAACGATAGCGTTTCTATCTCGTCACACTACAAAATAATTTTTGCCATAGAATCTTAAAGAAACTAAGTAAAATTATTAACTAATTACATTATTCCGTCGAGCCAAGAAAATTAAAGCATAATAAGTAAAATATGCCATAAGTAGTGGAAAGTTGAACAACAAGAATGCACTAGCACGTGTCTGCTCCAAAAACACGTGGTTCGCCGGCGCATGAAACAAGTTCACGAACACCTTTCTCCGCACAATCCGCGATAGGAATATTCCAACAAGTACAGTTAATCGCAACGCGTTTATCCTCTCTGACCATCGATTGACGCAACAAAATCACTCGTCCTATCAAAACTAAATACGAAATCCAAAATAACTACCGCTACTCCGAGTAAACGAAACGCGCAGCAAGAAGCACGTTAAAGCCCGCAGCGAATATCGCGGGCTATAATAAAAATGATTAACAGCAGAATAATGCGAGAGTACTTAAACGTCCACTTAATAAAGGAGAGCAGTTGCCTCGGAGCAAAGTGGGACGCACGCAAGACACAGGTGTACAAGAAAGACAGCTAGAACACGTGACACGTGAAACGCACGCTTCGCTGAAATCCGCGAGGCGGATTTCTCGTAAACAAAATCTTGGAAAAAGCTTCGAGTTTTTGAATGAAAGATAGAGCCGGTAAATATCGTTTGAGAGAAAAAGTGTTCGAAGGGAAGTGACATTACACCGAGAAGTCTAGCTGCTTGGTTGGCGTGAGTCTACCAAACGAATGCAGACAACAAAGGTGAAAAGAGAGTAAGGGTAAGGAAGAGAAAGAGAGTGCGAGTCATTCGTTTGTGCAACGCTTACCTCGTGTGGACGGGGATGCTGATGATTGCAGTGACGATGTTCGAACATTCCACACACAAGATCTACACCACACATCACCGCAATCACAACGAAAAACGATATAACGGTGTCGCATTGCATCTTCAACCGCACACGAGCCGCCATCACGGACGACGCTCGCGCTCGCAAAGCATGACACATACTGAGCGCGCGTGACGACGCCGCGCATTTATATAAGCGTCACGGCATCCAGCGCCACACCACTCACGTTCGATACTTCGAGCGCGGCAGACGCTCTCTGTTGTCGCCGCGATAACTCCCTTGGGAGTAACCTGCAAAGAAATCGAAGGGTTACTCTTACAAATACAGTTGCTACAACACTGTATCCTACGCTTTTTTCAAACATATAATATTATATTCTACGCTTCTTTAGAACAACCAGCTAATTTGCGATAGATCTTTGTTACATGCCGAGTAATTATTGCCGCAACTAAAGTCACTAAATGTAGATCTATACTCTGTCATATGAGGGATATTAGAAATGAAATTTTTAACTATGAGTTCTTATATTTTTGAGGTTCCAGAAGTGGGGACTTTCAAAATTCTAATTGATTGTATGTACATGTTTGAGGAATTTTAAAATCCAAATGTGCAAACTAAACTTTCTAATTTCTAAATTTTGTACAGTTTGAAAGATGCGAATTTGCAGATTATACAAATTTTTAAGGATACGCATTCCTAAATTTTTGGATATTACAAACTTTGAAATCTTCTGATTTCGAAATTTCTATATTTCTAAGTTTCCAAACGTAGAAAAATTTTCCAAATTTTTGGGATCTTCAAACGCCCGATTCACGAAATTCCAAATTTCTAAATTCTTAAATATCCATATTTCCAAACCACTATTTCTTAACAATTAAAATTTCCAAATTACTAATTCCTAAAGTCAACAATTTTTAAATATTCAAATATAGGAATTCGTAAATTCTTAAATATCCGAATATTTAAATCTCCAATTCGCAAATGCTCCAGTTTTAAAATAGCCAAATATATAAACTAAAAAATTTTTAAATTGATAAATATTCAGATTCAAAAATCTGAAATCTCTAAATTTCACAATTTCCAAATGTCCAAATATTGAAATTCCTAAATTTGCAAATTTTCATAGCTCCAATTTTCCAATCCCAAAAATTACAAATTTCTAAATCTTCAACCAGCTAAATATTGAAATTTCCAAATATTCAAAATGCCAAACCTAAAATTTTCAAATTTCGGTGTATTTAAATATCTATATATCTAAAACTGATTTAGCTGCTTTCCGGATAAGCTTAAGTTGGCGATGCTAGTTTACATTAATTATAACGAAACAAAAAAATATACGTAATTATATGTAATAAATAGTGCTTTGAACCTATAAAACAACTTTAAAAAATTTAAATTTTTCATTCCTTGCATTAATAAAAATATGAAGAAGACAACACTAAATTTTACCATTTTTTTCTCGAAAACTGTTAACACTAGATTTACAGAACGCGTCAAAATGACGTCATCTTAGATTGTTTATTTTAAATTACAGAAATATTAAGATACTTTCGTCGAAATGCATGATAATTCTTGTCGAGATAAAGAACAATTGTATAAATTACTTTACGTTTCGCCCCTTATTTATTTATTATTTTATTTTATTTTTAATCTAGGAATAACTACTCATTGAATGTCCGTATATCTAGTATTAAAGATATTTGAACACGGTAAAATATGAATAGCAAATGCTCATCAGTTCTATTTCATATATTTTTTCACAATTTTTAATCAATTATTAATGTACAAATGAAATATTATATTTTAAGGGTGGCTTTTGTAAACAGCTTTTTGAGTGATGCCAATAAAAAGAGGTTAAGAATAAAATCATATTTAACGATTATTATTTGTAAAAATTTCAAGGATTTCGAGTTGGAAGGACCTGCTTAAAAAGCTATCAAAATCAATACTTAAGCATAAAATCAAATACTGAAATCTTTAAATGATTATACTCCAAACTTGTTCAATTTCTAATCTCCCTATTTCCATGTTTCCAGGAATTTAAATTTTTAAAAATTCAGAGTTTCAAACGTCTGCACTTCTAAATTACGATATTCAGAAAATTCTAAATCTTCAAATTTCCATGTAATCCTAAATTCCTAATTTTCTAAATTTTTAAATTCCAAAATATACAAATTGACAAATTGACAAATTGATAAATTCTCAACTTCCCTTAAATCCCGAACTTCCAAATTCCTAACCTTTCAAATCTACAAATCTTAAAATTGTCAAATTGTCATATATTTTGTAAATTCCTAAATTCCCAAATTCCCAAAAGTCCCAAATTACCAAAGTCTGAAATTTCCAAATTTTCAAATTCCTATATCTCTCATACTTACACATTTTTAAGTTGTCTAATTTACAATATTTAAATACTTCTAAATACTCAAATCTTCAAATTTCCAAAAATGATTTTATTTTAACAAACGTAGTACGCTGTTGAACATAATGGTTAAATTCATAAAGAAACCCAAGAAACACCGTACATACAGGATGTTTGCGGTAAAGCATGGTTCTTCAAACCATTTTTAAGAATGTAAGAAAAAAGTTATCAACCACAAATTGCTTGTGCTAACGTGTAACTGTGATAATTATTTTCAAAATAAGTCCCTGCGTCTACATAAATAGTACAGTATTATAGCTTCATTATTACAGTACAGAATTATTTATTAAATTAATCAATAAATTTAATTACAAATGTAACTTTTTTAGTTCCTTTTTACAACAAATTTTTAAATGTAAGAAAAATGTGTTTTAACATTATTTTTTTTATATTTATGTAACCTTAAAAAAATTTAATCGATATATTATTATTTTGACTTCTTGTATTGTTTGATAATGAAAGAATATCTTTATTAAAAAAAAACCAAAGTTACATTTTTCTTTCAATAAATTAACGAACTGCGTTGTCTGCGTCTGTCTTCGCATCGATTTCTACAAATACACTGAAAAATACTTTACTTACGAACAAATCAGTCGACATTGATTTACACAATTTTCTATGCCTCCATCAATTTTGAAAATACGGTAGTAAAACTTATTGGTACATATTATACAGTAATACACATTATAATAGTATATTCAACATTATACAAGGACATTCACCTAACTGTGTTACCTAAATTATTTTTAAATGATTTGTTATGTGAACAAATATTTCCAAAAGAAACTTGTGTAATATCAAGAAAGGCACACATTGTAATAATTTTACTTTTTTATCGAGATAACAAGATCATTTAGATCTTTTTAGTCTTAACGTATAATATTTATCTTTGAGATTGAACAAAAAATTGAATGTTGTGAAAAAAACTATTGTCACATGAGTTCGCAAATCAATAAGCCATTTTCAAAATTATCAACTAGTTTTGTCATCAAATTTGAAACAGCCCAAGTCCATTCGATGTAATTTATAATGTTTCAAATTGAAAAAACAATATTCTATTGCTTTTATATTTCATGACAACAAATGCAAAGCATCACTTATGAAATTCAGGAAATCTTCTAACTACATAAATTACATAACAATTTACTGTTCATCTACATTTTGTGCATGCGGGAGGGATATGAAGAAGTCACGGTGCTTCAGTGGCGTATATCATATTAATACAAATTAATTTTTTATATTAACTAATTAACAATTAATTGTAATTACTATTATCACTACCTTCGGACATTTCGAAATCCGCATGACATTATCAATAGTAGGCTGGACTTTCAAAGTTAATTTTTCAACTACCAAAATAATTGCGAAAATTTATATGACCAAAATTATCCTATACTCTGAATATACTTAACCACAAAATGTTTTTTATTACAGTTAACAGCAAACAAATGGACTTAGGCCACTTTCAAAATAAACGGCTCAAACATATTCTTCATACCAATAAAATAATCTCGCATAATTTACGAGATACTTATAAAACGTGTTCATTCAAGTGACTTGCAATGGATTTTTGATATCGGAAATTTTAACCACGAAGATCGTTGCTGGTTAAGTGTCGTTAGTTTCACGTTACTTTTATAACGATGAATACATATACAAGGTATAAATATTCTCGTTATTTGTAGAAATATGAGAAAGTTTATTTACAAAAGTTGTATGGTATCGATGCTGGCATAACATACCAGTAACAATTTTTCATACATAGAAACTTCTATGGATTTTATTTCATGGAGCTACATATTTTTAATTAAAACAATTCTTCACGGTATTCAATACACAAAAGTACTGCAATATACTACTCAAAGTATCAATGAATAACTTCGAACGCACTTTACATTCAAAATTAAGTATTTTATACAAAAATTTGAATTGTTGAACCTTTCTTATGTTGTATTTTAATACTTTTATGAATGTTTGAAAAAATTGATATAAGTTAGAATGAGTTACTTTATTTAAAGCAGTGAATTTGCATTAAAAAGGCATCAGAATATAACGTAAAAAAATTAAACGGTTCAAATAAAAAAAATTCGTTAAATTCCACTTTTTTGTTAAATTCCATTCTTTTCCAAACAGTGGAATTTTAGAAATTTTTGTTTGTAATTGAAAATTGGTTTTCGACAGAGTGTATGCAATAGAATGAAGCGTAATAAAATTCCATTCGTTATTAAACGTAAAGTTTTTTAATCTAATTTCCTCGAATATTACACTTTTTATGAAAAAATTGCAGTCCATATTTTTCATCAACTTTTATTTGACATAAACCACCTGACAAATTTTATCACGAATCCAGCTATAGTATATATTTAAATATATTCTAAATTAATAATTATCATTTTGATAAATAAATACCATATGTCAAATTATATACATATAATTCTAGCATTAAAATAGTTTTACAAAAAGTTAATAAAATTTATAATTTTGTATCAGTATTTTCATAAACATTTTCAACTTTGCTGAAAAAAAGCTCAAGCAAATCTTTGTATCATTTCAGAGATATTTCTGGAGGCATATTTGTAAAAAATGCATAATAGATTTTTAATATTTTTAACTATCATTAAGAATCCTTGTGGAAGTGGTTAAAATCGTTTTTAGTATTTCATAAATCATTATTTTTAATTTAATTATTTTAATACAACTGTATTACGTAATAACTGAACTAAAATCAGAAACAGTATAAACTATCAAGAAATACATTCGACAACCTAAATATTTTTTTTTCATAAATAATAATAAAATTTAATTTAGATATAATTTAACAAATTAATCAAACTGTTTTAATTAAAATGATTTTACTATAGATTTGAGAATGAAAACTTCGTTTAGTCCGCGGAATGTTTATTTACTTAGTTAAATTATATTTAATTAACTTAGTTTTACCACAAAAATTGATTAATTGTAGAAAATATATCACGTGAAAATCGTATTATACATAAAAGTATTCAAAATTAAGAAAAGAACAAGAGACATGTAAATATTAAAGTTTTTTAATTTTGGTTAAATGTTACATAAATTAAAATCCATAAATAGATTCGAGAACTTTTCAAAAAATTCATTCGAAATATTTTTTGTAGACACCGACGAAGAAATCAATAAATAACAATTCAATATTAAATTATGTAATTACGTAAGTCTAAATAAATTTTCTCATATGAATATTACTCAAATCCATTTATAGCAAACAGAATATATTTTGAAGATATACATTTACAATGGTTGACTTAATAATTTTAGAAAATGTATTTCAGTTTAATACATTTTGTGCCGGTAAATGAAAGGAAGGACATAAAAGGAAAATAACTAGAAATTTTCCAAGAAATATTAATATTTTATTGAAAATATTATATTATAGAATTATTATAACAATATTTATTTTTACTTACTGCAAATATTTAACAAAATTAACCCCTTAACGCACAGATTTTTTTTTTAAAAACCGGCCAAAAAAATCAATTTTTTTTTTATGTAAAAAAACATTTTAGAACATTGTCTTGGCAAAAAAATAAAAAAAATAACCAAATATTCAACTTTTCTTTTGGTGAACAATTTTGATATACACTGCGCTTTTGTTCCATGGAAAAAGGCTATATTTTATTCTTGTATAAATAAGTGTTATAGCTTACAATCCTATGTAAATGATAAATATCAATAAAATGATTTTTTTTCTTAGCTTTCACATTGTTATTTTCAATTCTCGATTATATTCGAGTGTGAAAAATTATAGCAGTATAAAATACAACGCCGCTCGAATTAACTCGAGCGCACAAGTTAAGGGGTTAACAGCCTTTTATATGTATAACTATTTATACATATGAATAAATAATAGAGTGCAATTTAAGCGTCTTTTTCTATGCTTTCCATTTTCTTACTTTTTACACAATTGTGCAAACCAGTTTTTACTGTCAACACAATTTTTACTTGTACAATGCGGACAACGTGTTAAAAACATATGGCTTATTGGCCTATTCGATTTGAGATGAGAATTAACAATGTCTGCCAAAGCTTCTATAAATATTGGATGATCATTTGGTGCTGCAGTTCTTCTTATCTTGTCAATGCCAAGCTAAAATGAGAAAGTAAGAAATTCTGTAACAGTTTCTTAATTTAATCCTTGATTGCTATAGTTGGATTCCGGAATACCTTATACAGTAACAAATAATACTAACAAAGGAGGAACCGTAATTGTTCGACGTCTATTTTAACGAGCTTTTGTAAGATGATACCATACAAGTTTACAAAAATTTTGATATACAGATTCAAAAGTTTTGGGATCACTGCAGTGTGTAACAAAACTCTTTTTGATACAATTTATAAACTTTGTACTATATTTACTATATCATAAGTTAGGTGGAAATAGGAGACCAAATTTTAATAGTTTTCTATTTCTCAATATACACATCTGTAGAATAATAGAAAGTTATAATCATACTTGTGATCCACACAAATTACTGAAATTACAAATCATCCAGTTTTTAATTAAGACCCAAAAACTAAATGCGTGTTAATTGCTTCTTGACAGAATTCATATTCATAACTTTGAAAAATTGTTAAGTGAGACTGTATATATTATACATATTATTTCACCGTTATTATGTTCATACTTATATTGGATTTATATCTATAAATAAATACTTTAAGAATTATAGAAAACCTACACTCAATGTGCAACATGCATCAAAGACTTGTATACTACCAATAAAAGTACAAAAACACAAAATCAGTCAATTAGAGTCCATCCTTTGTAACTATTCCACTAATGTTCAATTAGGTAATCTTATAATTTGCCAAATATATAAGAAAAGCTCTGAAAACATTCCATCAGACCATTATGGTAAGCTTTTTTAAATTCTTCAAATAGTATTTAGATTTCCCTGTAACAGTTAAGGATTAAATCATTAACACTTACTTCTTCTGCTAGTTCTTTGCAATATTCAATATCCAGCTCATGAAGAGTTTCAATATGTTCATTAACAAATGCTACTGGTACTAACAAAAAATGCTTTCTTCCTTGCTCGACGTAAGCTTTTATAGCGTCATCGGTGAAGGGCGCCAACCAAGGTACAGGACCAACCTAAATACAAATTACTTAAAACAATAAAATATAATAAAAAGCCTTAGCCGTTTAAATGATATGTGGAATATCTGAAAGAAGGAAGCAATTATTAATCCTTATATATAAACAAAATAAGAAGTACTACAGAAGAAGCAGATCTTAACACTTTTAAAATTAAAGCATTTAGGACAGTTTGTGAAACATGTAGTATAAAACATTAAAGTTAATTCAACGATATTTCCACTGAAACTGGTGATTGGAAGAATATTATATGTTACCGCTACTTCCACTGTGATATATAGTGCGGACGTAAAATCCTTTAAAAGCCAAAAATACATGAAATTCGTTCACTTAAAAGAGTAGTTTTACACAAAGACATCAAATTTTGGCTCGAAACGTGTAAAAAGGTATTTTGTACACTGTCAACATACTTTATACATATAAGTGATTATTAATTGCGTCTGTGAGGGAAAAAATATTTCTAATTCAAAAATTTGAAAATTTTAAACTGCTACATTTATTAAGTTTTTAGTTTCTAAATTTCTAAATTATCGCATTTTTAGATTTCCAAATCCCTAAATACCAAATTTGTAAATTTCAAAATTTGGAAGTATGAAATTTTTATATTTTAAATATTTCAAAATTACAATCCCCATATTTATTAGCTTATAGCATAACAAGTAATATTAGTAATCAATATTTATTTATTCAAAAACGTAAAATTACATCTATGCAATTAATATTCGAGTAAATGTTCGAAACTTTGTGCGGATAATAGGCCCAGAAAATACTGATTGAGTTAAAAAATTGTATTACAAAATGTTAGTACTGACGGACAAAAATTTTTCTCGTGGTATTACAAAACAAACTTGTTCAATTTGAAACCATACTAGTATACGGTTGTACCAGGTATAACTCTTCTCTCGGAAAAATTAAAAAAAAGTATTAGACGAAATACATGAATAGTCCAAAGGGTACTACGTGTAGAACATTCATTTTTTGCAAATAACGGTGCGTATTACTTTTTAAATGGAACTACAGATGTTTTCACGTAGATTATAGATTGGAAATTAAAAAAAGAATACACGGGATATTATAAATTGGGAAGTGAGATATTTTATAACAAAATTTTTAATATTTCACCAATTGTTAAGTTTTTTGACAATGTACTCTAAAACTCACACAAAAAGATTCGATTTATGTAAAAAAAATATGTTCCATTTAAAAAAAAGTACATTTGTATTTCTCTCAAACACCTCATTTTCTAATTTAAAATGTTTCGCGAATTATTAATTTTATAAAAATTATAACGAAATACTTTATTTTTACAAAAAATGTTCCAAAGAGTCGATTTATTTAAAAGCGTAATGCAATTTTGCTTAAAAAAGAATGATAAAATTGTTGGATTTAAATATGCAACATTTTATGCAGAAAAAATATTACAATTCATTTCTTCAGAGATTTAAATAACGTGATGAAGCTGATGTTCTATGTACTGTATTCCATACATGTATACATATGTACACATAAATGCTTATATAAACTCTACTAGACACACCTCAACATCCGAAAGCCCCAGAGTTAAGTGTAATTATAAATTCATCTTTACTGATTAGTTTACCAGCAAGACCCAGTCTCCACATTTCAGACTATAGACAAAAGTTAATCAGATTAAGTCTATCAGATACCTGAATTACATATGTTCTATATACTGAAACTGATACATTAAAATGAACAACATTTTAATATGAAATCAACCATTCCATATCAGTAATTGTTAATCGAAATAATAAAATAATACAAATTTTTGTTTGTGTTCCGCCAATTCATTAGGACTACTCCGTAAAATTATCAACAGCCGATAATCTTAACCTATAGCACCGAAATTGAAATTACGAATGAAATTTTCACGGGAGTAATAATTATTCATAATTAATATTTTTTTTGTAGCCAGTAATCTATCATCTTTCATTAAGACATGTTAATGCCATATTTTCATTGTTAATTGTATAACTTTACTGATTTTGATTCCGAATCTTGAGGAGTGTTGAGTACGACTGTTTCATATCGCAAATTATTGAATTTGTCATAAAAAAGACGTAATTAACCCATGGTAAAGTACATCTTTCTAATCTTCTATTATGAACATTCCGATTTTATCCGTTTGCTATTTTTTCAACAAAATTTTAAATATTACTAAAACAAAATTTGTGTGTCCTTGACATAGAATATCTTGATAATTTTCTTAATTTAAATTAAACTGAAAACGTTTTAAATTAATCAAAAGGTTTTATCTAATTTATTAATTTATCAATGATCTAATCTTACCAAAGATATCAATACTTAAAATACCCAGAAAATATAGGAATCTTCCAAGAATTGAAAAAGCAATTTATATAACTCTATGAGTGATATCTTTATCTATTTATCTATATCATTTATTAATATGTACCTATGTGTATATATTTATCTATATCAATCACTGATATCCATATTGTGCTTTATGAAAGCAAGAATATAACATAACTATGTTCCTACAATTCAAATTTATACAAAATATTTTGTGTCCATAAGAGAGCAGTAGAGGACTGTAAATATACAAATCTAGTAGCAAAAACTAGTATTAATGTTAAAATCTTTTTAAAATGTTAAAACTATTTGCCTTTCCATAGAACACTTTTTTTTACAATTAATTTTTCTGGTAATTTAATTTGGGACACTAATCTAAATAATTCAATTAATCACATTACAAAAATTACACTCTATACCATTTCTTATAAAATTCATACTCATTTATCAAATGTAAAAAATTATAAATAAAGCATGTACTTAATAAAATGAGTTCTATACCTTTGATTGCCATACTAATTTGTATGGATTACAATACTGTAATTGTTCCATTACTAGGGCAACAGTGCTAGCAACTTCGGGCGCATAAGGATCTCCTCGACATACTGCCTAAAATTAAACAATAGAAAACACAAACTTTTAAGATTTTTACTATAAAGTATATTAAAATATTCATTTATTTGCAATGTTGAAAAGTAACCTTTAACGGAAGTGAATGAGCAGAAAATAAAATTATAACGTCGTTTCTGATATCTTCAGGAAACTTAATTAATTCTTCCTTAATTCTTTCGGTAATTGTCCGTATCAGCAATGGGTGCATTGCCCACCTATCTATTATACTCCATTTCATATTACTCGGAAGCTGTCTGTAAATTATTAATAATTAAATGTAAAGTAGCAATTTTTTACAATAGTTCAATACCTTATTCTGTACTATTTTAATATCCTATTGTTTCCAATATACATATTTAAAAAGTGTAAATAACGACAAACTCCTAAGAAATGCATAGTTTTTTTAAAATATACAAGATATGAAATAAATTAAAACATGTATGAAATTTATCTAATTCGACATAAAGATATATGAAACATATAAAAGTATTTATTACAACAATATTACAAAATAACTACCTCTGTGCATAATATTTATATATCTCAATAAAACTTGATCCGCTTGTAGCACAAGAATATTGTGGATATTGAGAAAATAATACTGTATGTTCAACACCATCTCTGAAATGGAAACGTGTACATGATATGTGCGACAAAAGCATCTGTCACATTTATTAACCATTCTAATTACTCTTGTTCAGAATTTTACAATTATTCAAATTCAGAGATACATTTACATTCTTACTGCTCTATTTGCTGAAGTGTATTTTCAGTAAGAGGATTTGCATAACGAAAAGCAACATAATGTTTATGAGGTGCAGTTTCTGGTGAAACCTTATCCAATTTCTCACACAAAAGTTTACCCTGTTTATTTGTCCATTCCAAAATAGGAGATTTACCACCAATTTCTGCATATTTTTTTTGTACCTTAGGTGTACGAGACTGTGCTATCCATGGACCTAATCGACTGTAATGTATATTTATATTATAAAAGAGTATTTATGTTTTTTAATATAAATTAATTTCATCATAGTAAATAAACCTTTGAAATGGAAGCTGAATCATATCACGATCAGTCATTATGCGTAATAAGTATTCGTGAACCTCTTCAAGACTATTAGGTCCACCCATATTCAACATTAAAATACCTGTTTTTGGCTTGGCATTATTATTTACTTGTTTTAAGTTTGTTGCCACAGAAAATTGGCGCCAAAACAAAATGGAAGATTTTTCGCAATGCCTTGCTAAATTACAACAGAAAATATATATCAGTTATTTGAATAAAAATAATAAATTTACTGGAGAAAATAAAATTTAACTGATAATATTTCATATATGCATACTATCTAACAAAGTGATACAGCATAGAATACATTACATATTACAACTTAAAATTATAAACAGTTGTGTTCTAGTAAAGATTTTTTATTTATTTGTTATTATTTTTAGTAGAACTCTAAAATTCTGAAATTAGTTATGTGTATACAACAAAACCATAAAACAATTATTTATCAACAGAAAAAGAAATGGATATCGGACAATATCAAAATATTCAAAATCTATATTGACACTTTGAATGTCCATACTGAATTCATTAAAAATGCTAAAGAATAGTAACTTTATTTTCAGCAAACTTTAATAACATTATAAACATCTTACAGCTTTG
This sequence comes from Megachile willughbiella, assembly GCA_945859595.2. NCBI lineage: Eukaryota > Metazoa > Arthropoda > Insecta > Hymenoptera > Megachilidae > Megachile > Megachile willughbiella. The sequence goes on from OX243800.1 coordinate 13,557,920, forward strand.
TTGCAAAGTTAATAACAAATATAACTAAACATTTTGTTTAAAAAATATATTTCATATTACAATACAAAATAAAAACAATGTTTTGTAAGTTAACTCTTAATTTAACATTATACTCGCAACCAAAAATATAAGTATGTTTAGATTTTTATAATTTTATAGCAAACTGTACAAGCACCAAAAGCACAAAATATGTTAAATATAATATTTACTTACCAAATTGCACTACGTTCAATAAACTGCTTGTCATTTTTAACGAACTATCACTTTGCAAATAATAACGAACGTAGCAAACGACTGCTTATTTGATAAGTGCACAAGACTACACAAGACTGAGTTTATGCACTATCACGATGACGGAAAGTTTAATGGTAATGTGATTTGGAGGTTAGATTTAAAAGTAAGGTTATGTATGGGAAATAATACGGTCATAATATGATAACACGTTTTGCATTCATAGAAATTTCCTAAGCATATTGTAGTGTTTATTACTAATTGCATACAAATACATTCGTAAGTAAATGTTATACACTTAACACAGAAAACAGTTGACAATACTTCTCATAAAATTAAAGAATTATTTGTATTAAGATTATGGCAGATCAAGATACTGAAGAACTTGGTCCATCAGATTTAGGTACACTTGATTAGTAAGTATTACATACCGTGCACGTAAATACGAAACACCCGATAAGCATTACTTTATATCGTCACTATTGTATTACAGTTGGGAAAGGATATACTCGGAAGAATTTGATAATTTTAAGGACCACGGGGACACAGGCGAAATATGGTTTGGCAGGAATAATTCACTAAAAGTTGTACGGTATGTCATTTAAATAATTCCCGAAAAATATTATTAAACGCACACATAAACAATAAGACCACTGGTGCTATCTTTAGTGTGCCGCAAAAGTTAAAAATTGCATCATTGTTAAGGGGTAGTATTTTCAAATTTGTAAAGCAGAAAAATAAGAATCTTTATTTATTTGCTTAAAATGAATGCATATCATAGTTTTAGTAATGTTTTAGAGACCTTATTTATGTCATTAAATATACACTTTTAAACATATAAAATTATTCTTCATATAAATAACTTGTTATAAAAATATTAGATTTGCCAAAAAATTCTGTTCACAAGTACAAAACATGTAATAGATACTTATTGGTATGGTATCTAGTATCGATATTTAAACACAAATCATAATTGATAGATGTAATTAGATATGTATTCAAAAACATTCAAATGTTTATGTATCGTCTTTCAAGTTAAAACTGATTTTTTCAATTAAATATTTGATAGAACATAGTCATCAACATTCACTTACTTTTTTGAATGATTTTGTATCCCTAAAATGTTCAGATTATTGGCTATTTTGCGACGTTTCACATTCACATCTTTTGGATAATACAATGGCATAAATGGATCTTATTAACTAATATGTTTGTCCTAATATTATTTAAGAAATGTTAACTAATTGCACATAGTGTTGTTATTTTGTACAACATAAACTTATAGCAGTTTTATAATCTATCAGTTATTATTTATAATCTTGTATCATATCAAAGAAAAGAAAACCTCAATGACCATAAAATGAACAAAACCTTTTGACACACCTAATATATAGTATAAAAATATACTTCCTAAATATATCCTTTATTAATTCTTTGTTTATAATTTCAGTTGGATTAGTACGCAAATGAAACTTCACAAAGATGATAAAATAATCGATATAGGATGTGGAAATGGAATGACATTAGTTGAACTTGCAAAAGTAGGTTTTAAGAATTTGATGGGCGTAGATTATTCTCAAAAAGCAATTGACTTAGCTGCAGAAATATTAAAAGAAAACAATCTATCAGTTGACTTAAGAGTGTGTGATATGTTGAATTTAGAGAACTCTGAATTACCAACAGATTTTAAGTTAGCGCATGATAAAGGAACTTATGATGCAATTAGTTTACATCCAGAGGATCCTGCAACAAAACGGCAAAAGTATATAGAAAATGTATATAAAATTCTGCAACCTGCTGGTTATCTAGTTTTAACTTCATGTAATTGGACTAAAGAAGAAATAGAGAAACATTTTGAAAACTGTAAGCAAAAATTATATTATCAATTTAAGCAAAAATTATGTTTTTTAATCCTTTGTGGCTCTATAAATTATTATAATTAGCTGAAGTGGCACTGAGCATGTCTACAGATTTTTTAAAATTATTGATATAAAATCAAGATCTGCAACTAAGAAGTCATTAATGGAATTAAATATAAATATATTGCATCATACAATGTCCAGTGAAATCTTGATCAGGCATTCCTCAAATAATTGTTTCTTCTCATGTATTTTACCTGATTTCGAATATTTCAGTTTTAAATCATATATGTGTGTATCTCTGTTTCCACAATTTAGCATTTACATCTGTAAATTCTTTCAAAAACCATAGATGAAGATTTCACTGTATTATATAGAGCCTCACAGGATTAATATATTACAGATAGTTGGACAATATAGTAAGAGAAAGTTACATATAGCACTAGTATACAAACATTAGGACAAAATAGTACTATTCCTCCCATTTTTTAAAATAATGTGTCACGTAGATCATATAAGTTAATCAGTTTAATTGACAGCAACATTTATAAAATTATCTTTTTGATTAAATTACAGCAAGCAACTTAAAAGTCAGGAATACTGAATGCACTACAGATGATACATACTATGATTTATTACCAATTTTTCTAGTTGGGCACAGTAATAGTAGATATAATTAGAAGTTTTAAAATTTACAATTCATAGTATAGATATATGTATTTGTATATTCATGCATATGTAAGTACGTACATGCAATTCTTTCAACTGAAGAAAAATAATGAATAATTTTACTAAAAGATACAGAATGTTATTGTTGTATAACGAAAAATAATATATAATATTATTTAGGACAACAAATTTATAATAATTTTGTACAGAAGGATTTTTAGTTAAAAATACGTAGATCAAAAAAATTACAATTTCGAAGAAATACTGTCTTCATTACCATTTATTTTTACGAAAGAATTTTTCATTTCAATGTTTCCTATCTCTAAAATTTTCACTTGTCTTGTTCTACTTTACCACAGTTGATAATCTCTAAAATAATTTTGTTCTTATATCAAAATAATCGTATTATAAACATCCGTAGATTGTCTTTGCAAATATAAAATCGTTTCATACTATGTACAATACAATTTTGTTTCAATTATCAATTTAGATATAATGTGCATAAAATGAAATGAATTTATTCTTTATTTACATTTATTTCATTTGATAGTGGTTGGAATAGTACTAATACATTTTGTAATTTTATAAGATTTCGCTTAATTTCTAGTCCTAGCACTACAAATAATAATATCGATAACATTAATACAATTCGAAATATTTTAGATTTTGACATCCGTAATATGCTTCCTTCTGATACATTTCGTTTTGGGGGACAATGTGGGAACACCATAACACAATTAGTTCTTCAGAAGAAATAATGGTAATAAATTAAAGGATTGATAAATACAATATCCGACATTTTCTATTTATTCACCTTTCATGATTTTCATTTATGCATAATAAAAGTCACTTATGTGTAATACAAATATTTTACTAATAATATGTTAATAGTTTACTATTACATTATTGTTAAGTAATTAAAATGAATGCTACTATTAGATTTAATTTGATAAATCTGTATTCGTATAAATTATTGATATTTAATAATTAATTGATAAATATATACTCTTATACAGTCATATTGATATTTAAGGCATCATTGGCATATAAGAACTTCGCATTTGTCTGTTATGTAGATGTGAACTGTTGAACTAGAATGTGCAATATAGTTTATGATTAAGAGTGAAAAGTGAAACAATTTGTTTATGTGACTAACAAAAAGATTCTAATATATTAGTATTAGTAATATTTCTATACTTGTTATCGTATTTTTATGCATTAAATAAGAATTTGTTATATAAAAACTGAAACTCATATTGAGTGGTTAAAGTTATGTAATTCAGTAGTTAAATTTTTGCAAATAAATATAAAATAAAAATTAGGTTTGTATATACATATTAATATACACATTAATACATATACATATAAATATTCTTTTATACATTTTTGAGGTACTTAAGGTGGCAATATATCTCGTATTGTATCTAGTGTTCTAATACAATTGAATTTTCATTACAATTATGTAAAGCTTTATATATACTGAAAAAATTAGAAGTTTTCATAATTTTGAAATTAGCATACAATACATAAATTGAAACTGTGATTAAATGTCCATAAAACTTTTCATTAAACTTTTTTACAAAATCGTCGTATGGTATGACTCGTAAATAAGATATTCATCATTCACTTAAATTCAAATGATAAAATGTATTATGTAATGTTCTATATAGTTATGTTCTTGTTATGCATTAAAATAAATAGTTTCATTATGGGCTAACTGATATTTTGGTATATATCACAAATAATTATAACAGTTTATAAATATATAAATACGTTGTAGTAGTAGAAACGTTCTATACTTTAATTCACAACTGAATTTGCAAAACTACAGTTTATTCCCAACAAATAAATTAATAAAATGAAGCATTATCTAAAGTAAGCACAAGAGTAAAATTATGAGACAATTATGAATCAAAGCACATAATGCAGTAAATTACGTACATATATGTATTGTTTTTTATCTAAAAATTTTATATAATATATATAGTAAATTATTTTGTTTATAAATAATTTGTTGTATTTCAAATATAATTTTTAAATATAATTATAGAATATGATTGACTTTATTGACTTAAAAATTACATTATTATTGCAATTACTTGTATTGCGTTAGATGTAAAATTAATTCTTGATACTATACAGTATCATACTGTTGGTTGATTTATGTATATACAGAAAAAATTAACACGTGTAGCTTCGGAATTAACGTTTTTCGGAGTAATGTTTTGAAATTTCAAAAGACTTACAGGAAACTTAAGTTCTGTGTACAAAGACTTAAAACAACTAAGAGAACTATGTGAACCGTACAGGTGAGGGATGCACTACCTGAAAAAAGAATTTACTGTCATTAGAAATTTTACATAATCATACTTAAACATGCATTAATATAATGCATATACATGTATGGAACTTATAAACCGTTAAGCATTTTTTTAAATAATATATTTATAGTTACATGCATCAATGATTCTACATAAATAGATATGTTAATAATTTCGATTTACTTTCGTTAACTTAAATTTGTAAGTTAATAGCTTCGTGGAAGTGAAGTTCCGCAAAATTTTATTCTACATTTTTGATTTGCTTATTTATCTAGATTTTAAAATCTTGATTTATCAATTGACCAATTATGTAACTTATCTTTAGAGAATTTAGATCGAAATTTTAGTTAGCTAATCAAAATAAACGTTTGATTCAATTACGTTTAATTTTAATATATTAAAGGTTTATTACAGTTGGTATGATTTACCGTTGCATGCCAAAGGATAGTCTTCGTAATACCCTTCCTGACAGTAGCAACGTTTTCCAGACATAGTCGTGTTCCGTTGTACACAGTGTGCACCATCAACGCATTCAGAGTCATCGTTACAGGGTGTATGTAAAGCTAAAAAATATGAAGTACACATTAGTTGTTTATAAAATATTGTCGTATTAATCTAAAAAAAAATTATTTGTTCAATTAGATGATATTTTTGTTTTATGCAAAATATGATAAGGTAGTATGGCAAATAGTTTTATCTAAATAAATGGTATAGGTATAATCAAAATTATAATATATAGAATATGTTTGTTAGGAAAGGATATTTATAATGGATCAGTGTGACCGTCGAAAAAGGCTGCTGCAAATTTTTCAAAATATTCGATGGGATACTTCTACAAAAGAAATAATCCATATTTTATTCAGTAGCTTCTTTTTTAATTTTGTATTAATATAAAATATAAAAGACGCCCCATGCAGTTTTAAGTCATATTCTTAAAATGCTTTAAAGCATTCTATTAAATACAAATAAATGTTGCTGGATGTTTCACATTGTATACATTTCGTCTCTGGATATGGGGTTTCAAATTTCAAGGCTATCTCCGCATCTTTAAACTGAATTGCGACAAATTAATTGGAACTCTTTGTACAATGCTATTTAATTAGATTTTGTTGTTAAAACGTTAATTTAAAGTTTAAATATATTTTAAAATTCTATTACATTCTCGCTCTCAGAATTTTATGCTATTTCTTTAGATATTATTGTGTCCTATTACTAGGATAAACCGAATGTATTTTATTACATTGTTTCAATAACTTTTGAAGATCTATGTTACGCTTATTGAAATTTACTAAAATCAGAAAAAGTTGCAATTTGTAGAATTGTGATATCACAAAAGTTCTGTGCGTTTTAATTTCACGCTAACACGCAATTTCACGCAAATGTGTTCTCGACATGACTTTTAACGGTCGATCAATTTTCAACTTCCACCGGAGGGTGCAATTTTACCTGAAATTATCTAAAATTCTATGTTCTAGAAGGAAGAGCAATTATTTATGGCAACCCTGTAATCAAATCGAACAAGTAAATTTCTAAGTCAATCTTTCTTCGGCATCTGACATTTATAAACTTATAAATCACCTTTTGCCAAACTTTCATACTCTTTTGAAAGTATTAATTTAAGATAAGTATTTTTGTTACGAAACACCGATAAACTGACACAATTTAATGATATATGCAAGTATCAATAAATGTTATTTATTCTAGATATATCAATTCGAAGCTTAAAATTCAATGAAAATTACGACTTAAACGTTTCATCAATACTTTTTATCCTTGACTATCGCGGTAGGGTTGAATTTGACCTCGTCAGAATTAAATCTACAGCTTTTCTACTTAAAACTAAATAGACATTCCATAAAAATATAAGTAGTAAAATAATGCTACTGATAAAATAATATAATAATGCTACTGTTAAAAATAATATAATATACATCGTGTATTTTAATACTTAGTTGCGTATTAATACAAAATACCTAGTTATCAGTTTCAGCAAACAATAAATCAAAATAATAGATTTTGATATATTATATTGCTCTATAAACGGTTTGATAAGATTTGGTAATGTAGTACTCATAGTATTACAATTTCATACTTAAAATTGAAGAATGACTGTACAAATCATTCTGTAAAGTCTTTAATGTGAAATTGCTGGTTGCCAATCTAAAATTATCGTGAAGTAGGATTTAAAAGAAAGCTATGAGTTATGTTCTCGACACTTCAATCATCATTAGCACCTTTAACTCAAATACAGATTCGTAAGAATTGCTATTATGAATTCGAGAAACGTATTGTACGGTATTTTCATTTACACAATACTCATCTTTGATTTATACTTCGTTTTTTATTAACGTTTTTAATTAATGGTAGTTGTTAAAGAATTTTCTTATTAACTTTTGTGTGACAAATATTAACATGTTGATTACTATGATTTTTTTTTTTTTATTTATTTATAGTCGCATCAACCGCTCATGGGTTATTAGCGACGCAGAATATGTTTACAGCTTTCAAAGCATCTAAACTGTACTATGATTGCCAGTGCCGGTGTTACAAATTTAATTAAATTAAATATTTAAATGAGAATAAAAAACACTTCAATGCTCTTAACATTAAATCAATGATGTGGAGTAAAGAATTAAGAAATGAAATTGAAAAATTGAGTGTCTCTTTTTAGTAAAGTGTCTGGCCACAAACGTCAATTTCTATTGTGACATTCAACGTGTAAAATACATTGTTTGAGAATCAGCCAATTTGTATTAGTCATTAACAAAAGGCTCGTTTAGTCATTATTTGCAAACTACTAATTACTTTTGTAAACTAAGTGCTATTTTACAATACTTTCATATTATCAAATCATATCAATCTTTTGATGTACAAAATATTCAATATTACTGATAATATTGTAGTATAAATTATTATAAATATAAACATCTTAAAATCTTCCATCGTATTTGAAATAATCTGTTATTAGTTTATCTATGTTCATCATTTAAAAGTTAACAGTTCATTTGCAAGTCACAAAATTTTTCTGACCCTATATAAATTTTTTAAAAATGATACTTCTATTTATATTGTAATTATAAAATATTAAGATTTTGTAAATGAATCGTATAAACATTAATAAGAATAAATTGTGTTTTTAATGCATATTTAATCATATATCTTTCAGTAAAATAAAGCGAAACTGTACTTTAATGCATATTTAATTATACACCTTTGCTATTAGTCCGACGATTTTTGAATAAAAGATTTGAATACGTAATATCGTTGACATTAACAAATTCGGATACATTGCACCATTAGCAGCAACGTTGAAGCGATTCGTGTACTAAATAATATATTGATTTTTCCGTAGACTTTATGAAACGGCGAGTGTATTTTAGAAAAAACGTTATAGCACACGGTTAGCTGCGGTGATATTCTTAAAGCTTTCCAATTTGCATAGATAACCATAGTGCTAGTACCAACACGTGGGTATATGCAAATAGCAGTAGTTGATAGTGTGCAGAAAATATTCAATTTCCTTTTCTAAACCCTCAACTGGAGTTTTCTTCAAGATGAAAATAAAGTGCACGTGATATTCCACACTACGGACATCAAATAATGTTCCAAACAAAATATCTATGTATACTGATTGTAAATATTTTATTAATATCAATTAAAAATAAAGTGTATATAAGGATGTTGAATACACTGGTAATTGTGACTGATCCAAATTTTACGTGAAGTGATATGTACAATTTATTATTTATTCCTCGAACGGTACAGGGTCAATCGTGACCCAAAGGTATGAAATATAATGTACGTAATGGAGCATTGATTAAAACTAAGCACGCAAATAAATAGATGCCTTTTACATATTCGGAAAATAATATATGTAAAACTAATCTAAAATTAGGTGTGGAAGGTCTAAAATTATTGTGCCGATTATCATGAGGTTACTGGTGACCAACATTTCGCATGTGACTGATTAGGAAGAAAAGAAAATGAACTTTGATTTATATTACTGTTTAATTGAATGTTTAAATTTAAAAGTAAGCTATTTATATCTTTATTAATAATTAAAACTTCAATATGTCGTACTATACAATATGTCCACTTGTACTGCGAACTAATACTATGATCGGTGTAATTATTGTGTACGTTAAGATTGTGCACTTTGGAGATTACAAATGTTTTTATTACTTTATTTAATTTAATAATTTGGTCATAGTTAAAGAAAAGTTTATGTACTATTAGTATTATTATGTTAAACTTAGATTTTAAGTAGTTAATACAAAAGCTCAAAAAAGTGTTTGTGCAGTCGGTTTCATTAAAACGGTATTCAAGATTTGAATATTTCAGGATTTGCAATTGAAAGCAATTGCAAAAATGTGTATTAATATTTTATACGTATATAAATAAGTGGCTGCTTATTTTGTAAACATAAGAGCTAGTATAACGATTATATAATTTCTGGAAATTTTCAAATTTGCAAAAATACCAAGCGGTAGTTGGATTAACTAAAGATACAATTACAACGATAAAAAGATGTTTGAAGAATAATCAAATGTGTACAAATAAATACCCACTTATTAAAAATACAACGATCCTATACATGTTTTCTAAAAATAGCAGGTAAATGGAAGCATTATTTCGAGAATTCTGTGTAACAGATGAAACCCACTATCAAAATCGTACGTTATATAGATCTATATTCGATTACGATAATAATCTACATTCTTTTCACAAGGAAAAGCACGCTAGTGTCCTCCTCCAGTTTTGATAAAGCTTGGTATATTCATGAAGCAAGCAAAATTAACGGATATATTTTTTTTATAGGCTGAAATGTGACTTTAAGGGGCGATACCACCCTTCGAAGTTTCAAGTACTATCTCGAAAATCAATGAAGGTACATGGAAACCTTTAATGGGAAGGTTTTATAGTATTTTTATGTACAGTAATAAGATGTAAAATAAAAAATTATTTTGTTAAATAAAAATTATTTTATTTTGTGATAAAATATTGTCACTTAATTTTTCAATTGATTCAAACTTGCATGTTGACAGAAAGTGACAAGAATATCTAAAATTCCATGTTCTAAATTCATTGATATATTTATGAAGTTGCCTTCTACAATTCCTCAAATTTTTATTCTTTACATTCGCGCGATACTTGATAATCGAATCGCATTGAACGATATCACACTTGCAGTCAACGTTATTTATAAGCACCAGGGAAAAATAAGTATTGTTGCAATATATAATTATCAACTTCCGTGCATTTTCTTGTCAGATAGAGATTTTACCGTAGCATGCCACATTGTACACGTCCATTTCTACTGCGGTAGTCTACGTTAGATTTTATGTAATTAAAAGCATGCATTGTTTTATCGTTAATAATCAGGGAATTAACAGAACCAGGTAGTTAAAAAATCAATTTCTCTTTTTACTTTTAACGAACAAGAATATCAGAAATATGTAATAAAATTATATTTGATTATATTTTGAGGTTCAAAATCATCAATGACCTTGAAGAAACTTAATTGTCACCAGTACATATCAGAAAATATTAATTATACTCAATCAAAGTGTATGTTTCTGATAAATCTCTTCAAATACAACATAATTCATTAAAAAACATTTTTAGATACAAGCAAAAGCTGTCAAGTTATCGTATAATCATTCTTATTAATTCACTTTGTACATTATTTTTTAGATTATACAACAGTTTGATTCTCATCGGTGTTAAAGCATATAAAATAACAAATTACTTAAAAGCGTTACATGTATTTACAATATTATGCTAGCAGTAAGCGTATTAAATTCTTGTCAAACACCAAAAATATTGAGTCAAATGATTATTTACTCTTTACATTGAACTCAGCTTCCATATTTTAAAATATATTGAATATTGTGTTTAATTTATTATCGGTGGTTAAATTTTCCAGCTTCACGGTCATTAGTTTTGGTATTATTATCTGGATTATTTCCAAAAATGTACATACATTTTTTTTATGTAGAATTTCATATACTTTTTTCAAGCCAATAATAAAATTTCTCAGTGGAGTTGTGATTTGGTGAATCTGTCATATCATTTTAAGCTCTCCACTTTGTTGCAACTGTTTTAAATAAGTTTTACATTTTCGAACAGTATGTCTGTAATTATTACCGTGCGCGGTTACAGAAGTATTGCAAACATGGCGGATGAAATAACTAAATCTGCAATGTGGTTCAAATTTATCCTAAAACGGTAAGGTATTCCATGATTTATGGACAGATATGTAGGTAGATGAACGCTAGCTTTGCAAGAGACGTGCATGACCTTTGGAACAGCAATTTCGTTCAAACTTTGCATAATTGCAGAAGATAGCAGAAGTAATAATTGTGTAAAATTATAATATGCACTTTCAAAAGTACGCGAGCAATTTACATTTGAAGTTATCATAATTTTCACGGTTTTTTAGCTGTTTCAATATTGTTAAGTTACAAATATATTTTAGATAATACAAAACTGCTGGTTTTTCTAAATAGAATAGTTTAGAAAAAAGTTGTGCTACGAAATTTCTTTGTTTTATATGCTAAGACTTTTTAGGTTAACAATGCAGTTCATATAGCGTTCTAAATTATAATTATTATACAACTTTATATTTGTTGAATTTGTTCTCGTTTTGTAAAAAAACCATCTGTTTTAATAAAAAAAAAAGTTCAACACAAGTGGTTATGAGTTTGAGAATTGCAGTGTACATCTTCCTTTCTACATTTTTCTTCTTTTATTTTGATTAAAATTTATGTGAAATAAATAAACACATTTAAATAGTAACAAGAGAAATTGAAGTAACAACATTTGTTATTAACAAGAAGAAGATATTATAAGCATTTATAATTATTTATAATATCTAATGTAAGATGTTATAAGATTTATAATTGCCTTTGATATTTGATATAAAGTTTTTAATTGCTTACAATATTTGATATTATAAGGTTTTCAATTGCTTTCAATATTTGATATTACACGGTTTGTAATTGTTCACAATATTTGATATCATAAGGTATAAAATTTGCAAGCATTTATGAAACGCGTCTGGAACTAAATAATCCGATACGAAAAGAGATACAAAATGGCGGCGCAGAAACTGAGATAGCAGAGTACTGCATTTGATACTGTCTTTTGTAACGCAAGCCATAAAAATTGCAATTATCTATTACATTGTAACATAAATTTGTTTAGTCGCAAGTATATTCCTCTTCTGAAAGTTAGTTTAATTTAAACCTATATTATTCAATTAAAATCAAACAAAGGCATGTATTGAATTTAATGAAAGGAGTTTCTGTTACAATCTACTAAAATGAGAAGGGTATATATTTCTAATATTTACATTAATTCTACTGTGGAAGTGCCTAAGGATCTCCAAAAATACTAATGAAATACTTTTGTTAAACGGTAAACTGGAAAATCATAGAAATAAGGACGCGAACAAAAGAGAAGTTAATGTTTGGCTATAAAATTCATGATAAAAGTATAAACTAAAGAAAAACTGCACAGGCTATCGTAAAATCCTCAGGTACTTCCCTAGCAAATTTAATTAAACGTTATTCGTCTTAAATAATAATTCCAGCTTTTACGGCTTTCTCCGCAAAGCCAGCATCAAATACAAAATCCTTCCGGTTTACCTTCTGCATCATTTTATTCCGTTTTTCACATTTTAATATCTGAAATATCATAAAATGAAGACTTATACAAATATTTTTGCTATCTTTATTTTACGTTTTAGATTTTCGAAGGAATCCATTCCAGGTTATATTTTATACTTTAGAAGAAAATGATTGCACCCATGTTTTATACTTTATGGAAAACCCATCATTTATATTTCATAGTTCAGAGGGAAACCTTATCACATTGAAATCTCTAGGGTATCGTAAGCCCCTAACTTGTTAACTACTGCAATGAAAATGGACACGTAACTACCACAAAACACATTAAATCTCTAATTATTAAGCAGAGAATCGCTTAACCCCTTTATTTGCCAGATATATTCTTAGCTATAATGTTAAAACAAACAAAGAAAATTAAAATGTCGTAAGTATTTTATATTCAGCGATCCTTAATTATGTAAATTATAGTTGGACCTAAATTTCAAGTTGAAGAGTAAAAATTTGAGTAAGATTTTTCACATTTTAGTTCTAAGTGCGTCACGAGTGAGTCAAAGTACAGCAAGGGGTTAATTTTCAAATTCCAGTTTTTAATTTCTTTATATTTTTCAATTGTTTACATTACTAGTGCAATATTAATGTTATTCAAAGTTTGTCTATCCTCTTTCAGATAAGAATATAAAAGTTGAAGTCTGAATTTGCTTCCATTTTCCTGAAGTTGTAAAATGTTTCTTTGAAACGTTATAAAAAGTTTACTCTCATTTGACTGGACTGCGCAGTTCTTGTCAGCGTTTAAAAATCGATAACTTATGGTTGCATATGTGTAAAATGTAATTTCTAGAATGTTTCGTTACCTTTGAATTTATTGGTACACGCGCCATTAAGGGGCGCCGAATAGTCACCGCATAGACAACGCGTTCTTCCATCTCGGGTATCTGCCATACATGTCGTGTTTTGAATACCAGCGCAATCAGATTCTAATTTACATTCCCGAGCCTTTCCCACTGAAATTGTAACAAATTCTTATGTACATTATCTTTTATCTTTCTCTTATATATGTATATTTTGATATTTTCATTTTGAATTGTTGGTTTGCTATTTTGTAGTCACTGTGTTATGTGATTAAACCTTTCGGATGTTATAATGTTAATTTTTGGTGAAAACAATTTCTATAAATCAATATAAACTATTTACAGAGAAATAATTTTTTTAAGTAAATTTCATCATATTACTTTATATGGACGTTAGATTCTTTTATGTACAAAATATTTCATAAATCTGTTCTAAACCTTTTCTAAATCTCTTCATCAAATACTTCGTTAAATACTTTGATATTTGAAACTCTTTTAGATTTGTATGTCACATGAATTAACACAGTATCCTGAAAATATAAATCTATGGAGTTTTGCGATATGTTTAGAATAGAAAAAGTTTTAAAGAGATATAGAAATGTGTACTCCTGTGTCCATTTATCCTTACGAGAGTTAAACTCTCATATACTAAATTATAATACATATTAGTAAAATGACAAGAAAGATTATTATACTCAACACAAAATTAAAAGAATTCTACTAAATTATGTTACCACTATTTATATTTACAGAAATAAAATGTTCTCCAACAGTTTATCAAAATCTACAATAAATATTATGTTTAAAAAAATCTCAGATAAAACTCATTTCTCCCAAACCTCGTGTATGTTCAATTTCTAAGAAAACACTTATTTCTATCAAGTTCCTTTTCTCTGACCTTGTGAAAAATCAGTTAAAGTTCGAAGGTGACAGATAAACTATCGCCCAGGCATTGATTATGGTAAATACTGTACTTTTTAAACGTAATTTTAAACAAACCTGCTTGATTCGTTAATGAATATTGTTTATAATAGAAGGTTATGTGAATGCACAAATTATTTCAACAAACCTGGCGTAGGCGGTGGTGGAGGATTTTGGTTCTGAGTTTGGGGATTGGTTTTTCCAAACGTAGTAAGGGCCCAAGTGGAGGACGGCGACACAAAGAAGACCAGCAAAAGAAACGTCGCAAATATCTTAAAATCTCTTCCTTTTTTCATTTCTTCGGACTTGTTGCTACTTGAGAGTGAACTTGAAACTATTGGCTGAATAATCACTTGATCACTGGCTCACTGAATTCGGTGTTAAACTCCTCTTTCGAAAGTCACTTCTCTTCACTAAAATGCGTTAATCCCGATGACTTCTTGAAGGTAAGCTCTTTCTTTCGACGTAACACTGGTATCTCGATTATTATTAGAGTAATCGTATCACACCGAGTTACGATGATCAGATGTTCGCGGAAAAATTGAATGAAATTTCTGTCGCACTTTTCAGCTACTTTAACTACTTGAACAGAGTGGTATTACGTTCTATTCGAGAACTGCGTGTCACAAGGACGTTGGAAGGCCTTTTAAGCGTTTGAAGTACCCCCACCTTGTGCCCCATGTGCTGCCACCATCAAAGAAGTACACCAAAACGTAGTTGGCCTACCACGTCGTCGAACAATCGGAGTATGCTTTGTCTCCTTTAAGTTTCGATCGCGGTACAAGTTGTGGCTGGGAGAACCGAACGGTATACTACTAGAAAGAAATCTGAACTTTGATTCTCTAATAACGACATTTCTGTTATTCACGCGAACCAACTTTGCGGACATTTTTTATTGAACATTTCTGTTTTTATGTAGGGGTGTCCCAGTCAAATTTATGCATGCAGTAGTACGTTTAAGATTTGTTCATGTATCTGAAATTCTAGATTTCTTAATTTTCATACTATTAAATTTATAGACCTGACAGTTTTTAAGATATTTCTGTTTTTGTACTTGTTTACAGATTGTAAGGCTTCTGAATATTTGATAATTGTTATGTTTTTGTATTTCTGAATTTCTGAATTTCTGAATATCCGAATTTCTAGATTTCTGAATTTCTGAATTTCTGAACTTTTCAATTTTCTAATTTCTAAATTTTTAATTGACCAGATTTCTAAAACTTCAAATTTGCAAGCTTCTAATTAATCTTATATCTATATTTGCAAACTGCTAATTTACCAGATTATAAAATTTCTAAATTTCTAAATTTGCAAATTCTCAATTTATCAAATTTATAAATTTATAAATTTATCAAACTCCTAACTTACCACATTTCTAAATTTGCAAACTCCTAATTGATCAAATTTCTAAATTTTCAAATGTTCAAGTTTTCAAATATATCAATTTATGAATATAGTTTGTCCCATGTTTATGTTGCTTATGCTAACATATATTGTTAAAGGAATGTATTTAAATCTTGATTTTCTTATACATATAACAAAATGTAATCGTGCAATTGCCCAGTATTTTAAAACGTTTTATACATTTACAGTGACAGACATGACAAAGTGTGAAAGAGATACTTTTATCACTGTTTATATAACTTCCTGTATTCTTTATTACATTCTTTGGTTCTCCTGATTGTATCCATCTAGTATACTTTAATAATCGTTCAGTGAGTATGTGTAAATTTAAAATCTGTTGTACAGTAATTGTGTCAAAAGATATTTGCAGCTTTTTTTTCATTTACGGGTAAGTAAGAATATTCGAAAATCCATACATGTTAGGTGATTAATAATTAAAAATCAAAGAATGAATTCACGTTTAAACAAATTGGAAATAAGTAGATATAAAGCTTTATTTACATGAGGTAGAAGGATATATTATACGTATAAAAATTATAATAGAGTTAATGAGTTAACCAAATTTAACACGTCAAGAAAAATAATACATATAATAAAAAAAAACTTCTCTTATGCTGTCTTAAAAATAAAAAAGTATACTGAAAAATTTACATAACCATAGATAATATTATAAAAGGGGGTATGACAAATATTGACAACAATATGTGTGTGTAAATTACTTAAATTAAACTACAATTAAATCACTGAAATTACTGAAATTAAATTGAATAAATGGAGTCAAATTACTTATATGAAAATAAGTTAAATTAATTAAATTATTTTAATTAAATTAACTATACTATCTATAATTATTTACAATTAAATTACCTAAACGAATTGTTGTTTTAAATAATAGGTATAAGATAAATGCAAGCAATATGGAATTTAACAAGATCACAAAATAAATAATCATCAATAAATAAATAATTCTATCAGAGATCACCTAAATTATTTCCTTATGAATAAAAGCAGCTCAATCAATTTTTACTTTATTGTAGCAAATTGGCCATGAAAAAAATACATATTATTGATTTTGAAGCAGCACAAAGGGCACAAGGCAAATAACCCTAATTTTTAAGATTTATACGTCAAAAATCTAATTCTGCGTGATTTAGTGTTTTGTCCGTTATTATTTCAAAGTAATATACTGTTAAATTTATGTTTTTGATGATATAGTTATTACTTTCCTCACAATTTGCGTGAGCAATATGAAACACGCAGCACGAGCAATGTTTCATACTTGAAACTTTCTTCTGTCGCACTCACGACGTGTTATTACAATAATAAAATTACAGTAAAATGTAGAATGAGAAAGATAAATAAATAATGTTTATATAGATATAGAACATTATACATAAATTGTAGAAAAATCATCAAACCATAGACTCGTTACAATAATGATGATATACAATACTTATTTTAAGCAATAATTTGCATTTAAAATTTATTTTTGATTATTACTACTACAATATTTATTGCATAAATGTATTTAAAATTAAAAATTAAATAATACATACATTTTTAGTTATAATATAAACAAGTGTATACTATGCACACTATATCATAAAATAATGTTAATTAATTATTGGATGATCATCAAATTTTGACTGAGAAATATTTCAAACTGCTGTGTCTTTGTGAGAAAAATTTCATACTCATAACTTTGTACGTGAATACATTTTAATGGACGAAACTTCTACTTTCATATCCCCGAAATTAATTTTGTTAAAGACTCTTTTTTATTGTAATACAGATTCGGAAATTGAAGTTGTTGCGTTCCTAATTTTTACAAATTCAAACAATTCAACGGAATTTAAAAAGATCTTTCTTCAAAATAGTCTTCCCTTTATAAAGATTCTTTGAAAATTGATATATGATTTTTGTCGCTATTTTACCACATTTCAAGCGAGTAATATGGCGGAAGTACTATAAATACAGAAAACACGTTAGAATATTTACAAAATATTTATATAACAAATTGTGTTAATTATGAATTAAAAAAAAAATCTAACAGTTGAAGATTTTCATAAAAATACCACAATTTTTGAATAATTTTTTTTTTAATTAATACATAGCTATTACAAAGAATCTTGAATGTTCCAATTTGTTTACGAGTTAACATACAAAAGTAACTTTTTCTTAACAAATAAAATGTTATACAAGATGGGGTAAATATCGTTCCTAAAGTTGTAATTTGATAAAGAAAATCATAATGCTTATCAGCGTTTGGAAGGAAACTCTGCACGAAAACCTGTATTTTATTGTACGCAAGTCACGAAATCTGTGCGGTCATACAACTTTCCTATCAATTACGAAATCAAATTTGATTTAAAATGGTAGATACTATCTGAGGTTACTAATCTAATAACGATTTATTCAGCAATATACGTATACTCAAACGTACTTATAAATGGGCTTGAACATTTCTTCCTACATACTATTAATTACAAATAAATGTAAGTTGTTAAGAGTTTAATCTTTTTTGCCCTGAATTATGTTTATATTTTAACGTTATATTTTTTAACATAATTTTAATTCTTTATATTTTGAAACAATTTAAATGAAACATTATAAGTGTAAATTTTTTCAATAATTATTTTTTATTTTTTTGCAACATTGTAAGTAATTTTAAGTCTTCATATTTTGAAGCTGTTTAAATAAAATATGTTATGGGTATAAATATTTTTTGTAATTATTTTTTATTTTTTTCTACCTTTTTAAGCAGTTTTGAAATAATTCATATTATTATCCCTTCTGTCAATTTAATAAAGTCTCAAACAATTCTTGACTGACCAATGTATCATGATCTTATTTAATTGTTTAAAAAGTGGAATAAAAACGAAGACTTAAGTTAATATTAACGTTGTATAGACTTTTCAACGTATTCTCACGAGAAGTAAGATAGTTTCTGTAAACAAAATTTCTTTCCAAAGATTGGATTACTTACACAGAAGAAATAAACTTGAGACGTTTGCACGAAGAGGTTTAGAAATTTATAGCGCAATTTCTACCATTTTATGGTTTAAATTTATAAAAATGTACCTGCACGCTAGAACTGTACTGTTTTCGAGGACCAATTAACTAGAAACTTTCGACATATCACGAAGACTTTGTAGCAGTCGGCCCTGTTTCGCATTTTCGAAAGAGAAACGAATTATCGGATGTTACTCATGAATATTCACGCGATTCGCTTACAGTAAATGGCGGTAGTATTCATACCTTGTCAATTAAGAAGTTAGAATATTCTCGCTAAAATAATTTAAAAATTTATTACTATATTTTTTAATATTTTAATATTAAATTAAAGATGAATCATTTAATATTAATATAACAAAAACTGTAGGATGCAGGAATAAACAGAATAGCCTCAAGGGACAAGATAAATAATTTAATCAATTTCAAAATATATTTCCAGCAGATCATATTCCACCGTTCATTCTATTAATTTTTTTACAAAACAATATATAAAGAAAATTCAATGTACCAGGTCAAGAAAATGTAAAGCATTATGGACGAATAATTAAACTGTTGCATGAGAATGTTGGTATGAATTGGTTGTACTTCGTGTTACGATCATTTAGTTTACTTTTATAGCGCAAAAAGTATTTAATTAACAGTTACAAAATGATTCGACAGTTCAGCGTTGGATTGTTATAAATTATCAAATTTATTGCATTGAATAATTTTACATAGGTGTAACAATAATGGTATTTTCACTGCAAATGTTTCAAACATAACGGCTTTCGACACCAAGCACAAGTATTAATAGCTACATCACAGTATATGGCTGACAGGTTCATTATTTGCTGCAAAATCGGTACTTTTAATTTTTAATCTAATACTACCTTTTTCGTATATCCGCAAAACCTGCTGAATAAATCGAACAACAATGATCAGAAATAGAATGTTTGTTACGGGAAAGAACGACCTATATTTGCTTTTTCCACTTGTGTTATTGTGCAATCCTTGGCCATCGAAGTAATACCACTACAAATTTTCAGCATTTTTCACGTTTTTCGTAAAATTAAAAGGACTGTTCAAATTGTAAAGATATAATTTATTAGCTACTAACACGATACACTACTACTGTACATAACATTATTAATACATGTTAATATCTTGTATTTCCACTCTTTGCTTTGGTCACAGCTTGTATCTGGCATGTTCTGTATACATTGATCATATGCTTTATATCTTCATTATTTTCCCAAATATCTGTAATTTTTTCAATTCAGATAATGTGGTTAGAAAGTTGTAAACTAGTCTTTTGAGTAGGCTCCAGACATTTTCTATGGCATTCACCAAATTTCACCTCACGCGCTATCGATACTCGAGCCTAACGTAAACGCTCGCACGGCTTTTAATCACTCATCACCCACACAATTTATTATCACGATAGTAACAAATTGCTGTGTATACGAGGTCTGTCCCAAAAGTATCCGACCTTCTTTTATTTCTTCGCACCTGATAATTTTTGCGTCATTTGCCGGGTATGAGTATCAACTGCAAAGCTTTACGAACTCCCATGATATCGCAGTTTTCGTCGGGACGCCTTAGTTCACGTGCAACGTGCATTTGTGTACGAAGCGTTTTTTACGTTCGTCGCATTCTGCTGTTGTGAAAAATGACGGAAAGATCGGAGCAACGAATTTGCATCGAATCTTATGCAGCAATATTTGACGAAGCACAAAGTCATACAGCTCCGTCAGCCTCCGTACAGTCCTGATGTAGCTCCCTGCGATTTTTGGTTGTTTCCAAGATTGAAAATGCCACTCAAAGGACACCGATTCGACGATAAAGAAACGGTCGAAACTAATACGACGAACGCTCTAAAGGCTATTCCGAAAAACGAGTTCCAGGACTGTTTCCATAAGTGGAAAGGTTGTTGGCAACGTATTCTACAATCAAATGGGGACTACTTTGAAGGATGCCACCAGCCCGATGACGCAGGATAACACCAGCAGGGAAATATGAAGGAAAGTCGGATACTTTTGGGACAGACCTCGTATATCGTTATCAACGTACTTAGTAATAATTTGCATGACCTAAGACAATTTTCCATATATGACATAATGTTATGGCCATAAAAGTGAAGTTTTCGTACGTGGTCCTAATTCGATGGCCAGAAATTGCACATTTTTTTGCTACTTGTATCTGTAGCATTCCCCAGCTGAGTGATTATATGTCATATCATATAACAGTGCATCAGAATATGCATACATATAAAGTTGAGAAATACAGTAATTTTTTACTTCAAGTATTTTTGTTCAAGACGTACTATTATCTAGACCAGGGGTCGGCAACCTACAGCTCAGTAGAATCAAACTTGTGGCTTTTGGGTAGTTTAATAGTACATATAGAAAAATTAACTGCAATATTGCAATTGCTAAACAAATATAATAATCCTGCGCACACCTAAAAATGCGCGGCAGATCGCATGTAAACCTAGCTTTAGCTAATCTTGCTCTCCACACTCACCGATGCCACACTCAAAACCAAAAAGTGTTTCCGTTTTCTTTAATACGTTGACTTATATGTTTTGTTATTACGCAAAATAGAATGTTTTGATTTCACAATCAATACATGTTTCACAGCAGATAATGGTTATATTATTTTTTCTAATACATATTACCGATTATGTACCTATATTTGGCTCTTTGAAAAAATAATTTATCACATCGGGAAAAAAATGGCTCTTAACTCCAGAAAGGTTGTCGACTCCTAATCTAGACTAATAAAATATTGTGGCCATCGAAATTCGGTCGACACAATGGTTTATATTAATCCGATAATTGTGTCTACTATCTACTGCTTTCAATTCTGTTGATAAGAAAGAAAGACCAAATCCAAAGATACTTGTACGATGTAATCATGCAAAGTACAGAGAATCCAATTAGTGTGCAACTTTGAAGGGTGGTTTCACACTTCGAAGTCACATTTCAGCCTATTAAAAACTATGTACATATGTCCCTTATTTTTGCTTGCGTCACAAACTTACAAAATTTCAGTAAATCGGAGGAGGACACTTGCCTGCCATTTCTGATAAACTTCAGTTATAAAAGTTTTGTTCGAAATCAATTTTTTCAAAAATGAACCGTGATCGGAACTATGTAATATGTATTTTTCGTTTGTTTGAAAAATGTCACATTGGCAACATTTCAAAACAAACTGTTTATTCCTTTTTACATGAGAACAGTTGTTTATTTATATGAGTCAAATTGAAATTAAAACGTCGATTAAGTTTTACATCAAATAACAGATGATTTAGATTTATTTAATACCATTCCTCGAATTCATAAGAAGTGTGTATTTATATATTTCATAATTTATTATTAATATTTCACAGAAATTATCTAATTTATTAATATTTATTTTGAAGTGACATAGAAAGTGAAATACTTCTTGTTACGTTAATATCTAAAATGTTAAAATCGGAGAGAAACAGTCCGGTGTCTCTTCTTATCAATAATTATCGGGTCACAATAAATATTTTAAGCAACAGAGGAACAGAATATGCATAAATGATTAATCAAATAAATATTACAAACTATTTAATGAGATTTCAAAAGTGACACAGTTTTTGCAGTGTATATTCTGGAAGACAAATGTGTACGTTACAAAATATTGTAAAATGTGATGATTTCTGTTAATTTTGTGATTTTTGTGGTTCATTAAATCTTAAATATTTCACTTTGTCCGCCTTTCTCGTAGGTAATACTAATCCTTTTTATACTTTGATTTTCACGATAACCCTCTATTGCTTTTTACGTGCATAACACACCCTTTTAATCGCTTTCTCTACCGGAACTACTCGCTCGCACGATCTAACAGGTCAGTTATACCAATCTTTTCCGCTCTATGCTCACGATGCACGCATTCTCTAAAACATATAATATTAATTCTTAATATACTGGGTGTTTCTGAAACGATGGTACAACTGAAAATTTACACGAAAACAACCATGACTTTGACGACGATTAGTTGATTTGTGCAACTAATTTGTAATATGTTCTATTAAAATATACTTTAAGGATTAAAGGATTAAAGTGTTTTCGTTTATGAACAAACAAAAGTAAAAAATAAATTAAGTTGTTTAAAGGAGTTTTTAATTTTACCTTTGCATAAATAAAATTACATTCATAAACGCTTTTTCTCTTCGCATTCGTAACGCGTATACAGGGTGTTTCCGAAATGGTGGTACAATAGAAGACAGAGTGAATGTACATGAAAGGATAAATAAAAAATAAAGACAAAAATTTTTGTTGCAAATTCATTTTCAAGATAATTGAATTTGAACATTTTAAGAATTTGTAAGGTAGTTTATTTACAACGTCGAAAATAACAGAATCAACAAATTATTTGTTAATTCTGCAATCTGTGAATATTATCAATTAATAAATGCATTTATTAATATCGCTAAAATATATTTATTTTTATAACTTATATTGTTACCTTCGTGTGCTCTTATCATCGATTAAATTAATCACATTAGTACCTACATCAATAACGTTGTGACGAATTATTAATAACAAACTTTAGTAATATTATCGACTGAATTGATTTACTTAATAACATTCATCACTTATCAAATTAATGAACAATTTGTTTCATTTGTATTTAATGTATTGTAAACAATTTTTTGTAGATATTTCAAAAACTATTAAAATTCAATACTAAATTTGTAGTTGTCCAAATTTCTGAATTTTAAAATTTTCAAACTTCTAATTTTGCCAGATATCTTTTGAAAACTGCTAGTTTATCAAATTTCTAAATTTCTAAATTTCTAAATTTCTAAATTTCTAAATTTCTAAATTTCTAAATTTCTAAATTTCTAAATTTCTAAATTTCTAAATTTCTAAATTTCTAACTTTCTAACTTTCTAAATTTCTAAATTTCTAAATCTCTAAATTTTGTTTTTTCGAAACTGAAGTTACATGGGAAATAATATTATTCTATATCTGATACTTATTTTTTCACATAGGTTCGTCACTTTTTGAATTATAACACCAGACCAGAAACACCTCGTAAATACAGTGAGTCTCGCAACATAACCCTAAATAACTAGTATATCTATAGAAAATAATTTTCAAACAAAAATTGCATAATGTAGATGGATAGACACTGTATATATACTGTAGTCACTTTGTTGTTACTTTCTTTTTTTATCAAGATACGGTCACCTTCAGCTTTTAACGAACTGTCCAATATTTTTTCTTTCATTTGGATAAAGCATGAAATTCTGCGTAATAAAGTGTTAGAAGAGATAGGGTTTAAAATTAATAGTCACTGAGATAATTTCAAATTAATAATCTTGTACTAGATTCATTGAATATGACTGTAACGGAGCTTATTTTTCTTGTTTTTGCTCGAGTGTTTAAGATCACATGCACCCTGTAGGTTATTAGTGACCACAGTTGGGTTGTCTAGTGAGATTGATCGTATCTAAAGCAAATGATATAAATGAATACCTTTCACAAAATTTAGAACTTTTCCGCATGTGTCTATTTCTTGTAAAATAGTCATTAAAGTTGAAATGTCATGTTGTACTCTCTTCACACTATATTTTGGACAAATTACCAAAATGTGTTCAATAGTATTTTGTGTTTTGCAGATATCGGTTCCTCTTGTTGTGATAAGATACAAATGTCACTTTTCTGTTTAGTAGCAATGGTAAATCGGTATCATTTATATTGTTACGAACTTTATATAGCTTAAAGTAATGGTACTGGTAGTTAATCAGTTAAGAGAAATCTTCCATGCAAAAATGGTAACCGCTTGCTCTGTCATTAAATAGAGAGTCGATGCTTGGTGGCATTTTATAACCTACTAGATTATGTAACAAGACCACTTTTTAAGAAAAACTAAGTTCTATAAATTTGAAAAGTATATTTAAAAATTCGGCAAATGCTTCAGAAGTTGACCACTCTTAAAAATAAAAGAACTAGTAATTCACCCTGTGTTCGTTAACAGCTGATCACTTATACTAGAAGAAATATATTTCATTCGCGAAATGTTCACAACGTGTGAATTTTTTTACTTGTACCATATAGCTATTCTTAACAGAAACATTAAGGAAATAGAAATATAATGGCATATTATTTACATTAATGAGTTTAGATGTTCGTTATTAGTATACTTTACTTCACGTGTAATTATTTTAAAATTTAGCTGAGAAATGCCGTGGCATTTGGAGTTCTTATAAAAACCTTATAAAAACAACGCAACTTATAAAAACCTTATTTTTTGTTTTCTGAAAACATTGTTAACTATTGGTACCTTTACCTTAGTTAATCTACCATTTCTCCATTCTTCATTCCATGTTTCCTTCAGCGCTGTGTTGTAGTACAAGAAATCTTAATGATACGTATGTTCATAATATATTATAATTGTACTAGAACTAGCCAATTTTACTGTTGTATTGGCTTTTTGATGGTCAAGAATACAGAACTTCTTTTTTATTTAACTTGAAAGTTCCATTGAATTCAATGATATTTTTTTGTGTTATTTGTGTAACAGATTTTGTTCATGACAGCAAACTATGTTTCTAAACACAAATACGTTATATTAAAACAAATTGTGTTATGGAATTTTGTTAAATTCTAAATAAATTATTTTAGACTTTGTTAATAAGAAAAATATTTAAATATATCTTTGTCTTCTCAGTTTCCGAAGATGAGTAATAGTAAAATTGATATCGTGGAAGTTATTTTGTGAGTTATTACGTCCTACTTTTATTGTCGTGTTCAGTAACAGTGAAAAATACGATATGACAATCTTTTATGGTGCGTGTAATGCCGTGAGAGTTAAAATGTTGTATGCAACTAAATCCTGATCGAAATCAGCCGTCGCACTCTACCATTTTTAGATTCAATGACATACTAAGAGACCATGGTTTTATCGATATAAGGTGAACGTAATAAAATTGTGAAATATGAAGAATACTTATTTATTTGACTTACTTATTTGGTTACTTACTTACTTACATAAGTACTTACTTACTTATTTGATTTACTTATTTACTTATTTTTTGACTTATTTATTTACTTGACTTACTCATTTGGTTACTTCTTTATTTACTTACTTACTTAATTATTTACGTATTTGACATATTTATTTACTCACATACATTTACAACTCCCGCAATCACCTGATATAAACCCCATCGAACACGTATGGTAGGCACTTGAAAAAGGATACGAAAATCTAACATACCCTCAAAAGAACATTTACAAGAAATTTTGAAAATAGAAAGGTATCTTTATATGTATAAACCGGCTTAGCCGTTTCCAGCCGGCAATTATATGAGAAGATGGCAAGGTACACCCAATTCGTCTATGGCCACAGGTGTGCAAGTTTGTGTTATTTTTATGATATCCACTATCACTGATGAACAAGGTGATGTCAAAGATGGCATACTATGTTAAAAAAGAAACTTAAAATATCTTAGAAATTATCGTTTTTTTTTTACCATTATACCCTAATACTTTTTTATTCAGAATATTTCAGAGAATCGATTTATCTAAGAAAAACTATATAGTTCCATTAAAAAAATTATGGGTCATTTTCGTTCCTCCAAAAATATTGCAAATATAAAAAAAGTGCACACACTATTATATCGGCAATAAAGAACAGTAAAACTTTTTCCTCTTTCATTTTGTTAAGACACTTATTATTAACGAGAAAAACGTTTAATGGTAATAACAATAACAAAAACAATAAAAAAAAACAAAAAACAATAAACTCACTTTACTCGCGTAGCGAGTGTACACTGCTAGTAATATATAATTCGATTTCATTAAAAGTTCAATGTTATCCATCTTCAATAGATTATACGAAGTAATTCGTCAGAAGGTCTACCTTACAAAATTAACAAGTACTGGTTGTATGAATATTTTTATCTCGGCAAATTCCTACTACTTTTATTTGTTTTGTCTCCTTATAAATTACTAAATGATGTAACTAACTTTTGTTATTGCATATTTGTACTGTAAGTGTTGTGTTCAATTTACAGCTTATTCAGAATAATGTCCTTTACCGCCCCTTTCAGGAAGTAACACTAGTTATGAGACACCCTGTATGCCTGAATATATGTAACAATGTACAATAGAAAATATTGTTCTTGTTATTTCTATGTTTCAAGTGTGCGAATAGATTTGTCCCTTACTGTACTTTATTGACCTACTTGTCTGCTTTATTTACTTGACTTACCACATTCGTTTTACATCTGTCGCTCATAATTCACATATCAGTACTCGGCACATGTGGGTATCAATTAGAATAGTGTTGTGTATATTTTTCATTCTTAGATCTATATTATCTATCGAATACATCAGATATTTCATGAGAAGAACTTTGAAAAACGCGTACAATTTTGTGAATGGTTGCTCCATCAGATACAAAATAGAAATAGTACATTTGTACATACCACTCTTTAAACTAGAGCTAAAGTAAATTTAAAAAATACGCACTAGTGAGTAATGAAACTTGTTCAGAACTTGATATTAATCGTGGAAGCGTGCTTTCCATTACTCGAAATGAATTGAGGCTTTGGAAAATGACGGCCAGATGGGTTCCGCGTTCAAACATAGGAAAAAGTTGAAACACTGGACACCACTTGATCATTCTCTGCAATCCACATTTATCACCATGTGATCACCATTTGTTTGGTACACCGAAAGAGATATTAGGATAACAGAGATTCAACAGTAACGTAGAGGTGCAATAATTCACGTGCAACTGGTTTTGAACACGATTTCTTTCATTCTATGCAATTAGAAGAAAAAAACTGCCAATTCCGTGGTAAAAATGTATAAATAAACGGAGAAGATATGTAGGGTGTTACTTCTAACGCGATGCACGATTTTTCACCCACTTGTAGCTATCTGATAAAAAGAAATTTACAACAACAGTTGCCAGATATAAAGTATAGAATAGATATCAGTAAAAAAATAATTCAAAAACAGTTTGTTTTCATGACAAAATCGCGGTTACCTTGGGCTTTACAAAGAGGAACATTCATTTTTTCACCTTTATATTTTTTTTTACATGTTATTATCATATCGAAGAGAATATTTAGATGAATTCAAAATACGTATTACATGATCTTATTACATATCATTAGATTTATAGTAACAGAAACGTGAAATATTTAGCTTTTTTTGTATTCGATTTTAAGACAGTGCAAATATTTGACACTGAAAAGATTGCTGAACCACTTGAACATCCGAAAAATACACTTTATTTAATTGTATATTCGAAATATTCCACCTTCTGTGACAAATTAATATATTAACATTGTAGTAATAGGTTAGAAAAATATTATGTAATACGTGTTTTGAATTTGTTTTCGATGTTCTTTATGATATGCTAAGAAGAGAAATGTTTCATATTCCCATACCTTCAGACTAATAAATTTCTAAATTTTGGAAATTGCAAATTTCAAAAATTCCAAACTTCTAAAATTACAAATTTCTAATTTATGAATTTCTGAAAACCTATCTCTCCTCCAAGTTTGCAGCTTGCGAAATTGTCAAATTCCCTAATTCCTGAATTATGAAATTTTTAAATTCTCAAATTTTCAAGCTATCAAATTTGTAAATTTCTAGATTTTCCAAATGTTCCTAATTTTGAAATCCGAAATTTCTAAATTTTGGAACTCTCAAATTTCCAAGTTTCTGAATTTTTTAATTTCTAAATTTCCAGGTTTCCAAACTTTAGGTTCCTAAATTCTGAAACTTTTAAAATCAGGAATTCTTAATACGTAGTTTCTACTTGTAAACTCTTAGGTGACCTTGATTTTGTCCAGAAAATAAACTTTCTTTGAAATTTTTTTTATTGTTATTTACTGTACAGTCCATGCTCTGAAACTCTTGAAAACTTTTTTGTCAGAAGTTTGCAAGTTGGTGAAAAATACGTCACGTCAGAGATGAAGATAAAAGTGCGTCGTATTAGAGATAACATATTGTATACAAAGGTAAAATAATTTGAGAAATGTTTAAATTAAAAATTGGAAAGTATATCAGACTCATATAATAATTGTTCTAGGTATAACAAATAATAGTATGCATATGAGTAATTCTTTGACTATGCAAATTATATGTATACTTATATAATTACTCAATTAATGATACTTGTAATTTTATTGTATTATATTAGAAAATAATTTAATTTCTTTGATATTATTAGTTTAAACAAATATAATTAATATAAGTATCAGTAAAATTAGTAACTATATATTTCTTTAACTTTATTAGGTATATTAATTATACTTTTCTTTTAAAGTATTAATAGTACGTTCGATTACTAATTGAAAGGACACGAATATTTATGCAAAACACTCTATGTGCCTTATTTCGTTCCAGTGTAGCAATCACTCCTACATGAACAAGATAATTGATTTTCGTATAATTTATGCACCCTCTAAATCGAAACATTCCACTTTAATTTCACATTTCTTCCAAGGCTACAATCATAAGGTCAGCGGTAGTTCACAATTAGCATGAATAATGAAAGCGATGAGTTAGCGAAGAGAAATTTGAGAATTATAAAAGAACTTGTGGAATCATTCAGTGTTGCCTTGACATCTGATTGTGAGATCTAGAATATTTGTGAAATTCTATGAAAAAAAAGATTAAACAATAATTGCCACACATACAAATTTTTATTAACCAATAGTTGTATTTCGTAAAGTAAATGTTCAAATTGTATGCAAGTTCCTTTGAAATATATTTAAATGCATTTTACACGATAACACCGCACTGTTGTAAACATATTAACCTTCGGAAGGTGACTCACATCATTAGGTTTAATACAATAGTTTGTAAGAAATATATATTTTAACTAAACCTATAGTGTTATGTGACGTATAGTGAAACAGATAATAGCAGCAATTAATAATGGAGAAATAATAACTTGAAAAGAATTCGCCGAAATATTCATGTGAAAGATTTTTAAATTGCCATCTAAAAGCAGTAAAAATGCCTTGTAGTTCAAAGGATTAAGGGTTGCGGTTGTGTAAATATTCTTAATTCTTAGTCAATCTTCAAAATTTTATGATACAATATTACATAAAATGCATTCCAAATTTATTATAATTTTTATTATATCACAAAAAGATTTTGTATTTTGTATTTACGACTGTATGTTGGAGTGTGCGAAATTCTCCAGTTAAATCCTGTTTCTTGCTCATTGCGTATCGTGTTGTAACCGAACTGAAGCAGAATATGTTAACCTTTGAAACTTATAAAAATAGCAGAAAGTCATTCATGAACTAGAATTTAATACTGTTTTATTTCGCAATACACTCCAAACAAGTATTGCAATTGCATTTAATAATAATTCTAATTGTCTTCTAATAATGAAATTGAAGAGGTATAATTTCTCTTTTTTAATACATTTTGTGTTCAGTTTTTACATGTACGATAAAAATATGATTCAAAATATAATTCATAATTAGAAATAAACATGAGTAATGGATACGATGCTAAATTTTATTTATGGAAACCCACAAATAAGGTTTATGGACGAGTATAAACCTCTTGTTTGGGGAAAATATGTAAAATAACGTTTTTAAATTTGTTTTATATGAAATGGATTGTAGTTCATTTATTATATTCTTGTCCAATAGAAGCTTAATTAATTATAATTGTATTTTTAAATAATTTTATTTCGGTGCACTATAAACAAAAAACAGAAAAACAATATATGATCGGATAATTTATTTTATTCAAGAGAAAACAAATATAAAAAGTATTAATGTCTAATAAAATTAAGATAGTAGTAAACTTAGGTTACAATATAACTCACTTGTTTTAAGATTCCATAACCCGATCTGAGTTTTATTACTAAAATTCGTAACCCATTTTTTCTAGACCATAGGTTCATAAACTGTGGTCTGCGAAACATTTAATAAAAAACCTACATGGTCAAGACTTTTTGTATCTCTTGTTATTTAAGTAGTTACTAACATAACAAAAAAGAAATTGAGTCAGAAATTACGTCTTAAAAACGACGTAAAATGCCAAGGGTTGGGATCGGGTCCGCAAAAAAAATGTTGTTCAAGAGTGAGTTTTCAGACATGAGTTTAAGAACCTCTACAATTTTAAATAATTTACCAGTGTATCGGTACAATCTGTGAATTTTGTGGAAAATAAATACTACGTAGCTTTTTGCATGAACCACGAAGAGTTTGTGAACCCTTCTAGACCATTCATGTGATTTCAATCAAATTTGATTAAGTATTTCATTAATGGTACATAAATTAAACATATGAATTTGTTATAAATATTTCGATAATGTCATTTGATACTTAGCAAACTATTCAATCATAAACGATCATTTTTTGTCTATCAAAACGTATTAATTAAAATTTTTGTTTAATATAAACTTCTTTTATATTTTTAATATTCTAATATTCAATAATTTTCTGCGACTTACCATAACAATTTCATCGAATTTCTTTTGCATCTTGAAAAAACCAATTGAAGTTAATGAAAAGTACAAGTTTGAAACACAACCACTTTTCCAAGAAACTGCACTTATTTAGTTTTTAAGTATTTTTCAACATCATTCTGTAGGAGTGATATTTGCTCTATTATGTGTATTCTAAGTAAGTTTCTTCTAAATCCTCAATTTTTTAAGTAGGTCGAAAAATACACATATCTGAACAATCACGCGTTGTATCATTTTCATTTTGCTCGTTGTTTAAATATACATATTTAGGTGTTCATAATGATTTATATTATATTACATTATATTATATTATATACAAAATATCTTTAAAATAAAAGGCATATGATGTAAAATAATCAATAATTTTTTATTTGAAGAATCTTCGAAAAAATGTAAATAAAAGTAAGTTATTCAAAAATAAGTAAAAATTATTCGAACAAAAATGTACTCAAATTACATGAAGCCGATAATTGCAATAATTTACAATTTCTTTCAAATGATGTAAATAATTATTCTTAAATTATTCGAATAAAAATTCATTCGAACTATGTAATGAAATTAATTTCAGTAGTATATAAATGTTTTCAACTAATATAAATAATTATTTTCAACTCATTTGCACAAACACATTTATATAAACGAATTAGTTTCAATAATACGTAATATTTTTCAAACAATTTAAATAACTACTCTTGAATTGTTTGAATAAACATTTATTTGGAGTACATAAGGAAATTAATTTTAGTTACATACAAATTTTTTCAAACATTATAAAAAGTGAAAAAGTACAAATTTATTAAGATTCTACAAGCGAATCAGTTACAATAACATGTAATAAGAAGTTACAATAATATATAAACGTTATCAAATGACGTTAATAATTATTCGCGAAATTTTCGAATAAAAATCTGTTCAAACGTCAGAAAGAATTAATTTCAATAATACACAATTTACTAATTATGATTTTCTCATATAATATAACTAATTATTCTCGATTTGTTCCTATAAAAATCTCTTTAAATCCCGTACATAGCTAACTTCAATAAGACAAACTTTTTCGAACGATATACAACTTTTTAAAACTATTTGTTAATTTCCAATAAACATTATTTACAATTTTTATCCAAAGATTATTCGCAATAAAAAGGATCATTCGTTAATCTTGCATAACACTGTTTTATTCAAAGGTTAATGGAATAATCGACTCGTATCCAGATGACGTTCCAGAAATGAATACAGGGTTCAGTAGAGAGGTATTCAATTTATAGTACATCATAAAAAAAGTTAAGGGTTATGTGCGTTCCTTGATACGGATCTCTTTCAAAAACATGGTAAGACTGACCTACTTCACCAGTTCGTAATCGCTGACCAACCAATTGTAATTGCCTATTAGCCGACGTATGGAAACGTTATCAGACTAACTCTGGTGTAAATCGTTACATATTAGCATAAATAAGTTCAAGGCCCATGCGCAGTTGTGCGAATGATGCATTAATTATTTTGCGACATGGTTTTGTCAAATGGTATTAAGCTTTACGAGTGATACTTGTAATTATAAACACGTCGAATGTTAATTGGATATAATGATTCTGGATTAGGTTAGAATGAAAAAAAGGAGGGTGGTTCCGTAAAAATGTTTTTTATAATTTTAAAGCATACAGAAATTATACAGATATATATTTAAATTATAGGAATGTTTGAAAATTATATAAAAAAATTGGTTTAATCTTAACAATTAATTTTGATTGTTTATTTCGGTAGATCCGATGGAAGCTCTTCAGAGATGTAATCGTCGTTCAGTTCGTGAAAATAAAGGTATCGTTCATGCAGTTTATCGATATGAGAGGCCAATATCTCCATTTTATTGAAAAAATTGTTTAAATCGTTTTTTATCAATCGTTGTTCGTGATTAGGGACAGTTGCAATTTCTTGTGCTAATAGATTCTCTTCTCCGCGGATATAACTGTCCAAAAGAGATGTAGCTCTTCTATTTGTCAGAGTATTCACGGATGATCCTGAAATTGTTATATTACATATAAGAACTTATTAATGTTTATTATTGTTACAAGTATGAAATGCCCTATTCTTAATATAACGTTAGTGAGATTAATAGTACTTATTATTACTAACATATTTACTATGGATTAGGCCATACTGAAGTTAAAATTGTTTTTACATTTAACAAGGATATTATTACAGTATTTAATTACCATGATTGTACTGTATAGTCAGAAACAAATAGCGAAGCATACTTCAATTGTATACGTAAGTTCTCATGTACAAATACTTTGTACAATTCATTAACTAATTCTAACAAAATAAACAATTTAGGTATTTATTTACGGATATTCAGAATAAGTGTGTGATTATACTACCATAATTTGCAAAAGTAACAAAACAAAAAATCGATAGAAATATACAAACAATATTTAAAAATCATTTAATCTTTCTTTTAACGTTTTAAATAAGTAATTAATTGGATCGAACTTCGACAGAAAAGAATAAGTTAATTATTTCTTACTGATACGTATCTATTTTTTAATATTCATTCTTAATTAAATCATGCTTATCAAACTCGTCGCAAAAAGAAATGAGTAAAAAGTTTCATCATTAATGAAATTATGGAATACATTCGTAATCATAATTTTTTATGGCTTTTGAAAGTGTTATAAACTTCGAACGAAATATCTTTCATTAAACAAGTTTTTATAATAGAAGATATTCGTTTATTGCTACTTTTTTGTCAGTGTAACTTATGAGAGTTGAAAAATACGTTCTTTTTAAATTGAAACAGATCATGCAATGAAGGATAAAACACGTAATACGATCGCAACAATATTGCAGTAAAATCATGATTTTCATTTTGTGACAAGAATCTGCGACATTTTGTTCTTGCAATCTAGATTCTAAACAAAGCTATGAATTGTAAACAAAGATGTGGGAAATGAAATTATAAAGTTATGACGTCTTTTCTGCATTACTCGATCTCTTTTTTCTGATTATGTAAAGTAAGTTGAGTCTACATAACCTTAAATAATTGAGACTCCACTTAATCACAATAACTGAGACTAACTATTGTCGTTTGTTCACATAATTTGTGTATGTAATATTGGTAAACATTGAATTGATAAAATATTCGTATAGTATACAATATATTGGAGAATTTGTATAATATTACTGGTTATGCAGTAATTTTCATGAAATTTCAAGTTTGAGAAGACTTGATATTGAAATTTTGTTGCCTTTGCATTCATGTCACATACTAATATCGCAGAATCCGCCATTTGATATGTAATCATGTAACAAGTTATCCCATTACATTGTATATAGACTTGTGGTATTCAAAAATAATTAAAATTACCTTCATTACTTACGCGGTTATATATAACTTCCTCCTTCGGTTTATTCAGATTATCCTCAACTCGCTTATTCCACAAATGTTGTTCCTTAACCGGTACATCAGAGATACTACGCTTGTTAATTACTCTGTAACAATAATTAAGTTTCACAAAATAGTACATTCAAGAATATTTCCGTGAGAAATGCATACCCAGAATCTCTGTAGAAATCTGGTAATCCTGTCCCAAGCGATAGGGGCGAAGCAAATACTTCATCAGTTGTCATCCACGAAGGTTGATCTACTTGAGAATCATCTTCTGGGTTATTTACAAAGTCAGTTGGTAATAAAATCGTATCTTCCTCTCCGTCATCGGTAGTTGCATCCAAGAGCATACTTTCATCAACTTGACTGTCACCATATTCTCCAACCGGATTTTCATGAACGAAATCATCTTGAAACTCTGGATTGTGCTCCGGATGGTGTACAACAATGTGTACTAGTCCTTTTCCGTTCGTATTTCCGCTATCAGTTTGATCAACGTTAGCCTCATCCGAAATGACATCCTTGTCCGTATCTGGATTAACAAATACTGCAGGTGGAGTCAACATTACATTCACCGGAAGAGGAACGCCCATTTTGGATAAATCGTCAGTGCTGAGACGTTGGTACGCAGTGGCCACGTCCTCCTCAAGCTCCGCAGATTTTGCATCGCGTAACACTTTTGCGATTTCCTCTATTATTCTGTCAGCTTCCGCCGAGTCGATCATTTCCTCATTGTCATTTTCTGACAGATTCTCTGTAGTTTTTGACTGTTCAGATCCGTCGTTCTCGGCAATTTGTGACCGATCTTTGATATTATAGGCGCCCGGAAACAGGAGAAGACCGAAGGTCCATTCCAGAACGGTTTCTTCCGATTTTGACAAATCGGAACCTCCTTTTGGTTCGTCGTCCGCTACGTCTTTCCCTAAATCTACTAATATCATTTCTGGGACATTAGTTTCGGATAATGGAGAGGATTTTACTTCGACGCCACTTTCCCGCGAATTTTGCAGCCTCGAATTAGGATCTTTGTAAACCGTATTTAATCTGTCTTCGTCCAATTGCTTTTGAAGCGCATCGACTGTTTTTGACAGAGCGTTTTCTGCTTGTAACAAATTTTCCATTTGCGTAAGAAACTCATTGGGGGTGATCGTACTTTCATCGGGATGTAAACGTTGATCGTGCAAATTGCGCTGTTCTGATTCCTGAATACTGTCCGTAACCTTGACCTCTATTGATTCGACACGATAAGTTTGCCATATTGCGTAACAACCCCATCCGACGAACAGCAGCAGTTCCAAATACAATATGAACTTTATACATTGTATCAGCTTTTTACAGGTATCTGTTTGTACGGTGGTTCGAATGCGGGGGGTTTCTTCGTTGCAAATTAATCCATCTTCTATACTGACGAGTTTATCTGAAATAAACAGAATGCAAATATAAAATAGATTGTGAAGCTCTGTAAATCTTCATATAGGTGTTTAGATGTGTGTAGTTATATTGATATGCATCTAATTAATTATTCATGTACTACAATATTGTTATGTTTTAGCAACAATTAACCTTGCTGTTCGTACTTGTACGAACTTGTATCTCTGTGTACTGCGATGTATTGGAGAATATTTTAAGAATATTATGGGTTTTAAGTGACTGATATTTTATATTGTAGATGTATCAAAAAAGTGATAACTACTTATTGGTTTTGGCAGTAAATTTGGTAATTTTTGAACTTTGTGTAGCTAAATTTAAAGATTTGCAAATTGTTGGACTTGGAAATTGAAAAATTGAAAATCGTGTAATTGTATAAGTTAGGAAGTTGGAAAATTAAAAACTATGTAATTGTGTAAATTTGGAATTTGGAAAATTAGAAACTGTGTAATTGTGTAAATTTGTAAGTTGGAAAATTAAGAACTGTGCAATTGTGTAAATTTGAAAGTTGGAAAACTAAGAACTGTATAACTGTGTAAATATGGAATTTGGAAAATTAGAAACTGTGTAACTGTGTTTGGAAGTTGGAAAATTAAAAACTGTGTAATTGTGTAAATTTGAAAGTTGGAAAATTAAGAACTATGTAATTGTGTAAATTTGTAAGTTGGAAAATTAAGAACTGTGTAACTGTGTAAATTTGGAATTTTGAAAATTAAAAACTGTGTAATTGTGTAAATTGGTAAATGTGAGAATTTGAAAATGTAGGAATAGCAAATATTAACTTTTCGTAACATCAAATGAGCAAATTTTTGAAATTTTAATATGTGTAAACTTCGAAATTCAAAAATTTGTAAATTGCGAGATTTGAGAGTTTAAAAATTAAAATATTTGTAAATTTGTGTAATTCTGTAATTTGTAAAATTGAAAATTCTAGGATTTGTAAAATTTGCAAATTTGTTAATAGAGAATTTGGAGATTGGAAAATTGGACTTTTAGATACTTGTAATTTAGAAATTTAATAATTTAATCAAGTACTAGCCTAATGACTTCAGTTTTAATCATTTATTTGTGTAATTGTTGAAACTGCCATAAGAATGGTGGAAACTCTTCAGGTGCACAACAGGAAATATACTACAGAATTTAATATAAAAAATATAATAGTGTTTTTGTATAACTTTAACATATTATACCAATAAAGGTTTCTCAATGTGTATTTACAAAATTATATTGAACCAAACATTGAAACTTGTTTTTCCTAACGACATATTATTCAAATTACGTCATTATTATGACAAATGAGCAATTGGTTACGTAAACTTCATGTAAATATTTATGTCATTTGGATCATGTCATATGTTTTCAAATGGTTAATTAGTTTGTTGTTGAAAAGTGTCAGTGTTGATTAGAAGTTTTTAAAAACAAAACTTATTATATTTGAGGATAATATTCATTATTGGAAACATAATTTTCGCTTTGTGTCTAGTTTATGCATATAAGAACGACAGCAAGGTTAATTATGTGTATAAAACAAATTAAAAAGACATAATATATAAGTACATATAATATGCACGTATAATATAAAATATGTATGTATATAGTTAGAATAATTATGTATTGAAAAGAATTATAATTGAAAAGATATATATATATAAAATTAAAAGCAAATCTAAAGCAAAGCGACCATTTCCCAAAAGTAATCAAATCTAAAAAATTTAACTTATATCGTAAAATACTGTTATTTTCACTGGTTCATGAATTTAGATTTAAAAATTTGTTGTACCGTGTTTAAATCTGTAAATTATTATCATACAAGCCGTAATCGTTTCATTTCTTGTATTGCATGAATCTAAAAATTCCTAAATTTCAGCTACTACTGTACAAAAGACAGTTAACAGATAAATCATAA
This sequence comes from Megachile willughbiella, assembly GCA_945859595.2. Taxonomy (NCBI): domain Eukaryota; kingdom Metazoa; phylum Arthropoda; class Insecta; order Hymenoptera; family Megachilidae; genus Megachile; species Megachile willughbiella. The sequence continues at coordinate 13,596,009 of OX243800.1, forward strand.
AGAAATTTGAAATCGTGTAATAGAAAACAAGGCTTTTGTATTCACCCCCCTATGAAACATGTTTAAGATGTAGCATTTATTGAAAAATATTTACTCCATTTTGTGAAATTAATCTGTCGCAAGTGATATTGCTGTCGTCGTATTTTCTGTGGATTATTAACATTTACAGAATCGTATATTAAAAGTTATTTCAAACAAGGAATGAAACTTTACGAAGTATTTGTTTATGAAACTGTGGGATGACGAAGATATTTATTTTCACGAAATCGTCGATCCACTTATCAGAAGCGTGTATCAGAGTTCAAATGACATGTGTATACACAATAATCTTAAGTATTTCAAAGTTCATTGAAGTCTTTTAATGCAATATTCAATCTGTTTTCAAAATTGTACGTCAGTTGTAAATTTAAGTTTGAATTTAAATATTAATTTTAGAGAGTGGTAATATTTGATTGAGGTACAATCGTATAAGATTTTTTTGTGCTGTTGGACACAATAAAGACCCTTTCGCATAAAGCCTTTTCGCACTATTAAATTATTAAATATTATTATCATTAAATAATACTATTCAATGTATTAAATATTACTGTTAAATTGAATACTATTATTAAGTACTGTTATTAAATAAACTTCATTATTAATTATTACTAATAACTCAAATTGATATTATTCAATATCAATATTAAATTAAATTGTATTATTAAATATTATTATTAAACTAAATTTTATTATTAATTAATACTGTTAAACTAATTATCATTACTATTACTATTAAATCAAATTTTATTATTTAATTCAAATATAAATTAATGATGCAAGCAGATAACGAATTTTTATGGTGCATTTGTAGACTCGTGTATTTTGAATACAAAATTACTGTAACATTAGCTTCAGACATAGATAAATGTACACATTAGTGACTACATCTCCATTAGTAACCAATTTGTTTAATTGTTGAATTAAATAACCAATTGTTTAACTATATGATAAATTTTTATCGTTTTCAATATTACTATTTATTTGCAAATGATAAATAACATAGTTTATTAGACAAATCCTTTAAGTTGTGAAATTAAAAGTATTTTATATATTATATCATACATTGTCCTTTCATCATGTTTATTAACAAGTATAATGACAGGTTTTAGTAATATGTTTATTTCTAATATCATCAATTTCATAAGAAATAAAATGTTTGAATTTTACTGATAATTTATTCAAATCTGCAGAAGATAATAGTTAGTAGTTCAATAACAAGAAAACGTGAATTTTCATTTAAATAATCATAAAATATTGAAGTTCACAAAGAGAATGTCAGATAAAATGTAATTTTTAATAATTTTTTTATAAACGTTTAACATAACGTTTGAAAACTAATTTACATAGGAACTTAGAAAGGCTAACATATTCACTATTTCGTTAAAAAATCTGTATAAGTTAAAAGAAAGTAACTATTTTCAAACCGCCATACTCTTATATGACTGACAATAAGACTATTTTTCTCGTGCATTTATTTTTTACATATGATGTAAACATCAAAGAATGATGAGAAAAATTGATAAGTGACAATATTACTGTTTCTATTTTAATACTCTATGCAAATAGGGTAGGCTATAAAGTCAGAAATTCTGCTGATCGCACAACTCAATTCTAACAATAGAACTACGAAACTGAACTGTCAAATTTTGAAATTCTATAATTTTATAGTTCCTCTACTATGTACAAAACATATTAATTTCGTAATTTTGCTGCATCCGCACAGAATTATTTCACACGGAATAGTTAATTAATTAGTCAATTGAATTACAGAATAGTGAATTAATATTCCATACAGAATCGTTTAAATTGGTAAATCGATACTAAATAAAACGATTACGAAATTCGAAAGTATCGCAACGAAAAACGATACACTTGTCCGCGTATTATAAAATTTCCAATGAAGTTATACGGAAAACACTCACCTTTACTGATGCTCCACTGTTCCTTCATGATGAACGATCAACGACACACTGTCGACTGAGAAAGCATATTAAATGGTAAACGCAAAAGTACAAATTAACCTCGACCTGACAAAGTTTAGCGAAAAGAGAAGCAAAAGGTCACACAAACGAATAAACTTATTCTCCTACCACCAACTGTTCGTTCCGAGGAAAATGTCCGCGGGTCAAGTTATATCTCTTACGGGTCGTGGATGATAATTGTTTCGTTAATTATCGTGTATTTTCTATGTTCCATATCCTGAACCGTTGTTCCAGAATAAATAAAATTAATCCTCCTCATCCGAGGACCAGACTGACACCGGTCTCCATTTATATTAAAATTATGGTTGTTTTTCTGTTCTTTATTTTAGAAGTATAATTTGTTTGCATTAGTAACCTGCGTCCAGGTACAGGCATGTAGTAATTTTAGAAAGATTAGGTAATTAAAAAACAGCAATTTCATTGTAATTATTAGACAGCACAGACTAATTATGAACTTTCATAAGTTGCAGCGAGTTTATTACAAGAATATGCAAAATATATTCGAAATAGGTACGTGCGAGATAAACAGTAAGTATTCATACGATAAATTCGCACTTCTTTTACAGATTAGAGCATCCGAATAATTTTATTACGTCATCATATAGCCTGTGACATGTAATCAACACTTGTGCGCAGTTCAAATTTTTTCTTGTGCTCGTATTATTGTGATTTACATGGAGGAGAAGATACGAATGTAAGATATTGTAAGCGTTTGTTTAATTATATAAGGTTTTCCCGATAACGGTATAGTTTCGGCCCTGAACTCGACCTGTTAAATTGAACGAATATTTGCATGATCGATATCTTCGATTGTTAGAGTCTGTGCATCGCGTACATCGAACAGCGTCTTTAATCTTCTTATATATATATTTCAAATAATAAATGTTTATAAAATATAATCGCAATCGTTTATTATCCTGAACCAGAACATTAATTTTATTTTTCAACCTGGGAAGATTTAAACATAACAGTACGGTCTTAAATGATTTATTTTTGTAATAATTGTATGCACAGATTGTGTGCCTGCGTGATCATGAGGCCATAGTTACCATTAGAGGTACGGCTATCGAAAAAGTTATCGATTGATGTTAACAGCATTGGAATGTTATCGGTATTTCAGTCATCGATAGTGCCGTTAAGATATCACCGTAAAAAGAAGTGAAAGTGAATGAAGTAATCGTAAAATTCCAAACTTTTTAACACTAAAATTGATTTTCAAATTTTCACGTAGCAATATTTAAAAATTTCTACATTTCCCAATTCTAAATGTATTCAAATTATACATGTAAAAACAAAGTGTACATATAATGGTTGTAATCAGTAACATCGAAATATTCACGGATCAATTTGCTACCCGTTGTGCAAAGATACAAATAAAATTAACAAACAACGGGACTATGTTCTCTATCAGTGAAAAACGTAAATTGTATAACAGAATTATAGTACAAGCATGTCATATTAGGAATGTCAATGATGTCCTTTTATTTGCACCTTTGGTATTATCAAAGAAGTACTTTGTTTTAACGATATTTGTTTCATAGTTGTTCAGTATTCACTTAAAGATGTATACAATCAGTATCACCAAGTATTGTTTCTGAGTGAATAATTTCTCCAATTAGGTATATGGGTTACTACATTATTTTTATGTTGTTCATTGATTACCACCCTCGCAGCTCTAGTGGAATATTTCATCCCTCCTACCACTGCTCCGAGGACAGATAAAATGATGCTAACAAGAACTTTCCAACAGCTACAGCAACTTTTTTTTCCCCCGTAAACGTTAGGTCCTGCTTCCAAACTAGCTGGATTACCTGTGATAAACAGAACATAAAAATGAGGTAAGTTAACAAAATTTACAAACATTGTAGTTTATGTCTTTTTTATATGAAGTTATTGAAAAGGGATTTAACGATTATAGTATTATTGAAGTTTGAACAATGTCTATTCAATATAGATTCTAAGATTAATGTTTTCTTTGTAAAATGAATTTATGGTATGTTAATTATTTAAAAAGAAGCACACGTCACCAATTTCAATGACCTCATCGACACATTAATCGAGTACAGAACGAATAAGGCATAAGAGATACTAATTTATTATACTTAAATACTTAAATATGCGATAACAATTGATTATATATATTATACTCAAAGTTCTATAATTTGTGAAAATTAATATTTCAGGAAAAGTAAATATACTTTGCGATATAATAAATTTATCGAAAACAGTATTATTCAATATCTGCCACACCATTTGCAATAACCTTGAAATATGTTGTCAAAATTGTCATTCCGAATAACTCTTTCTTATAAACATAACCACCACTCGGCTTTAATTTCTGAGATGTACGCAAAAATATTTGTAACGCTGTAATTATTTACAAACGGCTATGCACTGCACCGATTTCGAGGATCTTGAAATATGTTGTCAAGATTAACATTCCGAATATCATTACTTCCATAAGGAATCAGTTTTTGACTTTAGTCTTTAAAATATACGGAAAAAGCTAAACCTCTAAACGCTACCCAATAGAAGAAAATTGCTCAACTACAATCTCAACTTGCCTGAGAAACTGCATTTCAATTCGTATTGAACAACTGTACAAATATTTAACAAATCAAATCGGAAATTATATTAACTAAGTTCATCATAATATTTATATATTCGGAAACTCCGCAGCGTTCTTCAAACAATCGCTAGCCAATCATTTGCAATTCTTAATTGTGTCATATTCTTGTGTTAACTTGCGATATGTAAGTTTCCCATGTCATATTTTATATTATGTTACATTTTATTCCTTCTCTTGGCCATTTTATTTTCTTTATTTAAACTCAAATTTGTCTGTCGTTTGCTCTAAATGATTGTAAAACTGTAAATCATGTTAAACATTCACACCACCATATTTCTTTTTATGTATAACCCAGTATATCCGAGTATGCTTCACGCTGACTCTGATTTACGTTCAGTAATCTGGAATCAACTAGTACATAAGTGCGAGATAAGATAGTGTTTTTAAAAAATAGTAATTGTATTGAATGTTTGCAACTAACGAAATTATATGCCTCTGATTTGTAAATCAATTTTTGACTGCATTTCGGTAAAAATACATTTCTTTTTTGCTTTGTACCACCAGAACCTTATTTTTAAATTCGCAAATGCATCCGGATGTTAAGGAACATTATCCGTTCTACTATATTCACGTATCTAAACATTATCTGAAGCACATATAACATTATATTATGCTCAATTAAAAAAGTTTGGTGGCATTGAAACTATTTTATCACGTCGCGTCAGTGTATATCGTAACTTCAACGTCCTGCTGTTATGTTCTGTATCTCTGCCATAAGAGTTCTTTGTACATTTATCGTAATATTATCACCTGCCTATATAATATATTCAGTATAATTCGCTAGTTTTTTCCTTTGAATTTTATATATAAAACACTTACGTGCCCTTACATTTACATATTCAATGTTCAGATTCTTTTAGTATCACATATTTAATATTTGGATCCTTTCAGAGTCACACATTTAACGTCTCTCTAAGCGTATTCAATTTCCAATGAAGTTATGTCATCTTCTGGTCAATAATAAAATTAATCGTTTGCAAGAATTTGTACTCCACTTCTTTGCGGATGTGTTGCATTACTGTTAGTCTCATGTTTTTGAATTATTTTATGTTTTTATATACACGACACAGTATTGTAATTGGTTACATTGTTAGACTATGTCCTTACTAATTTGCTTCTAAATTAATTTTGTAGTTTAAAAAGGGAGGACTCGTGAACGAAACAAATAACTAGTTTGGTAGCTTCAGACTTCAGGTGTCAATATGCAGTGAATGAAATTATGCTCTTACCTTCCTTTGGAGGTTTCGTCATGGTGAACTCTCAATCAGTTATTGTACAGAATTTGAAAGGTGATGGGCGAGACAGCACATCAACAAGAGGATTATTTTGTTCACAGCCTGCGACGAAATAGCGAATTTGCACTGAAAAATCGGGCAAAACCAATTTAAAATTTAAATCTTAAATTTATTCGATCTTCAAATTACCATAACTTTATTAGGAATACTACAAAATTGATAAAACAACCACTAATTTTAAGTGTAACTTTTCGTCTTTTTGATTCCAGGGTCATATCCATTAAAATATGTATAATGTGCTTCGTACTTTTCTGGTAATACTTGGATAATAATAAGTAATTAGTGAGTCTGGCTAACATAAAAAAATATTACGATCAAGAATGAAGAAGTCTACCACTCGTGCACTGTTAGGAATTTTTCAGGATTTTACAATTTCATAAGAGGATATGGTAGACTAGGGATTTGGGGATTTCGGAATTTGGGACCTAGATATTTTTGGATCAGGTCATTTTTGGATTTTTTGATCTTGGGATTATTTAGAAATTTAAAGGTATTGGAATTTTTGCATTCGGGAATTTGGAGGTCGCAGAACATTTAAATTTCGGTCTAGGGATTTAAGGATTGGACATCTAGATACTTGGAGTCCCAGAAATTTGGAGATTCAGGGATTTGAAGTTCTAAGAATTTAAGGGTTGTAGAGGTTTGAAAATCTAGGGATTTGCGAACTTCAAAATCTGGAGATTTCAAGACTAGCAGATTTTGGGGTTTAGAACTTTGATGGTCAAGAGATTGGAAGATATGAGTATTTGAAAATATAGGTATTTGTAGATATAGGAATTTGTAGATTAAGCAATATGGGAATTTGGATTTTATAGATCTACGAACTTAGGTATTTGAGAACGTGGGTATTCGGGGAATTGGAGATCTATGGACCTAAGGATAAAAAAATGTCGGTGTTGGGGGATTGGGGACTCTAGGTATTTGGGAATGGCGAAATTTTAGATTTCCGATATTTAGTAACTGAACTAATAACTTATTGAGTCAGTTCATCATATCAACGCGCCATATGAAAAATACTGTAACTTCTGTTTTGGTGTTTTGTAAGTA